>CM062292.1:234702187-235302187 GCA_031216915.1 Pictodentalium vernedei | reverse complement strand
ATAAATGGAGGGGCTGAAGTGATCCCAGCCCCCCCCCCCCCTCCGGTTCCGCAGCCCCTGTAAAATGATATTTGATAACTTTTTTATCGGTGAAAGAGAAGACAATAAGCTCTACACGGATGTATAACTTGACTGGTGGTGGGCTTTCTTAGGTTATTCATAGCTGGGCTAACGGAAAATATTGTAAGCAAATTCGAAAAAAAAAACGATTTTACTCCACATAACTCAGTGGTGGGCCATTCGGATCTGCTGGTGTGTGAGGCTCCTGCCCCACCGGGCGGAATATGCTTTCGTCCAGAATGAGTTAGAAAACTTTAAAATCAGAGCGAAAGGTCGAAAAAATCCTCGTCTCTAGAGGCCCTGAGACTGATAAGAAATGTCAGTTGGAAGGATTCTGACGTTCTTTTGAAGAGCCGCGCTTGAGGTAACAGTTCCTCGGTCCACTTAGAGTGATTGCTGGCAACCTTCCGTAATTAGAGCGCCCCCAAGATGTCAGAGTGCTTGGTACATCCGAATGGTGAAGCTCTGTGGGCGAATTGCGTCGACTTTCGAAGGATGGGGCCCTTATTAAATAAAGGTTCCAGAGGCCTGACCAGTTAAGTGCATAGAGTGTGGTCTGCTTTTCTTTTTTGCTGAGGTCGAGGACCCCTCGCAGGCAGGCAGGCAGGCAGGCAGGCAGGCAACTTTTGATGATTGCCATGAATGGATTCCCGGAGAGTGTGATTGATCAAAAACAGTCAGAAAAGAATGTGTGTGCAAAAGACACTTGTTAAAATAAGCCCACCGGGCCTTGGGTCGGGAAGGGGGTATTGAATGGGTCATTGTGTGATTTTAATTTTGTTTTAAAATTAGTTTTCAAGGTCTTAGACAAAATGTATCAGGCACATTCTTGCCCTAATGCCCTATTGGGTTTTGTGTGATGGATGAGGTGGGGTGGGGGTGGGGCGAGGGTAATTTTTTCAGAACTTCCGAGATATATATTGTTCAAAGTATTGTTAGAGTGAAACTGAGACTTGTTTTTTAAATACTGTGTTTTGTGTGAGACATAGAGAATATGTATTGTAAATGGTCAATGACACTGCAGCTCAGCTTGTCCAAGAAAAGACAAGTAAAAATAGAAAAATCTCGCAATGTCAAGTCATTTTAACCAATTTTCTACAGGAAAGACACCACTCCAAAACTACATATGAAACCTAAAAAGATCAGGTGATAAATGCGACCTGCAGGGTGTACTAATGGAATTGTTGACAATTTATTCAAGATGGCCGATGGCGGGCAGGATTTTAAACGAAATTCAGAAACATTTAATAGCTCCCATGTGGACACCACACCAAAGCTACATATGAAATTTGAAACAAATTGGGTGAGATATGTAGCCTGTTGGGTGTGCTAGTGGAATGACAATTTATATGCCAAATCCAAGATGGCCAACGAAATTTCCTCATATTGCACCAAGTTCAGTTTTCGGCACCTATAAGGAAGGGGGGGGGGGGGGGGGGTGGGTATTAACTCATAGACTTGAACAAACTTGAATCTGAGCCCCCACCCTCTCCTCTAGAGGTGTGGATATTGGAGATATGCAGAGATAATTTCTGATTTCTCTAAAGATAATTTACTCCCGAAAATATTTCGCCATACATCAAATGTTCGGTGATGTAAATTTCAAGAATTGAAACTTTAATAATATCAATTTAATTTGCCCGTATTTTTCGGTCCGAGCCAAAGTAATTTTCCATTTTTCGATCAAATTCTCCGACTTTTCCAATCAACTACCTAAATTTTCCAAAATTCTGGCTCCAGTCTGTGACCGATCCGGTTGTTCGAAATTACTCTTTCGTTTTTCAGACTCGGAATAGTCATTTGGGAAGAGTAGGTATTGGATGAATAGCTGTCCAATCTATAGTCATTGTGTGGACTGGTCAGTGTAAGGGAAAACTCATGGATCTACCCGGGAAAATGCATTTTTCTTGTGGATAAATATGACTAGATTTCAACCAAAGGGAGGCCTCAGAATCAATCTAAGGGGTTCAAAAATTATAAAAAAAAAATCCCGGGGGAGGATCCTAGGGCCCCCACTATCCACAGAGGGATACCCCCTTTTAAACCCCCCCCCCCCCCCCCCCACACACACACCTTCCTCCGATGGAGGTGGAATTGTTTTTGTTAACCTCTTTACTCAACGTAACGCCCAAACCAGCCAGTGTTATTCACAAAAATCACCATTCAGTTTTCATTATTCTTCTCATTTTTTGTCTCAAAAACGTAGCTTATCATCCCTCATTGGAACGAGCTCACTGAGCTCGTTCCAATGAGGGGTCATAAGCTACGTTTTTGACGCAAAAAAATTTTTAAAAAATAGTTCAATATTCAAAAACTTCGTTTATAAGTGGCTTCTGCCTTTCCCGTGAGGTAAAAGGTGAAAGGTTATTGAGGAAATGTGTTACAGCTCGAGAGAAGTGGGGGAGGTCAGACTGGAACCATCGATCTTTTGTCCAACCAGTCTGGATTAATAAATGGACCTTAAATTTTGACCACTACTGTACAGCATAAGAGAAGGATTCAAAATCCATTCTGATTGTCTGTTGTTTGTATAGTCTTATGGTAGCGAGTTTGTCTTGTGATCTCAACGTCTTGAGTTCGATGCCTGTGTTGATCTATTATTTTTTTTTATTTTTAGCAACAATTTAATTTTATTGATAAAAACTGCCCAGAGGAATAAAAAATATCTACGGCCGGAAAATTGCCGACCTCTTGATTTATAATGATACTATTTACGGAATAGTGCATGGCTTTGAGTTGACTACGCCCACACTCTAAAATCAGTTGGGTTAAAAATCAACCCAAATCGACTGGGTTGAGTGAATATTCACTCAACCCAGTCGATTTGGGTTGATTTTTAACCCAACTAATATTAGAGTGCATATAGTGCCTAGTGAGGTGGTCTAGTTCCCGACGCGAAGCGGAGGGAACTATTCCACCTCATCGGGCACTATATGGGCGTAGTCAACGACAAGACATGCACTAATCCTTATATTATATCGAACACCCATCAAGAAAAACATCTGTCTGATTTGTTAATCTACTACCAAGGTAGCAACCCTACCAATCAGCGTCATATAGAAAAACATACCATGTAGTTTTCAAATGATATGGATCATCTTCTTAAGGAATAAAATGAACGCCTTGGAACATGTGACTTCAACAATGGAAAAGCGATACATTTTTCCACAATGATTTCTGTCCGGGTCGTTTTGTGGATGTTGTGCCTCTGTGAATCGATATTTAAATTTAGCCTGATTAGTTTTATTCGCCCAGTATGAAAAGAAAACTGATAATTGTGCTAAAAATAGAAAACGTGTAGTGCCTCGGCGTAGTGTCTGGTCAGTTCTGTGAATGCAAACTACACGAAATAGGAGTGCAGCATTCGTCCAATCAGGACCCTAGAAGATCACGTGAGATATAATATATATTTATAAATGTTATATATCATTTATATTAGACTTGATAAGTAATGTTTGTGATGAAATAAATAAGCCATGGCTCATGTTCTCACGGTCTAGAGGTAACTACCTTGTGTTGGTGTTATCAACTGGAATTTTTGGAGTTGAAGTTCAGGAAAAATACATCAGATTACTTCCGAGCTTCTATAATGAAATTTTAAATGCTTGGAAGGTACTAAATTTGGGAAATATTCATTTGGTGTGGACCAAAATAACAACCAAAGAACAATCACTTTTTGATAACCTTTTGATCATTAAAGATAACAAAACATTTCATTTTCCAAATTTTGTACTGGAAGTAATAACAAAAATCAAAGATACTATATACGAGTTTGTTCCAGGGTTCCTACCAGAAAATGCTATTCGTGAAATTGTATGTAAAAACCCTTATTGTAAATGCTTGAGAATTCACCAACAACATCAATGGATTTTAGATTCCATACCACCTGAGATGCAGTCAGACATTAATTCAATAGATGCTTCCATCTCAGATGATATGAGATCAAAAAATAATGATAACACCCTTTTCCATGTTAATGAGTATGGATTCTTGACACCAGTTGATGAGCTAAGCACCAAAAATGCATACAAAATTTTTAGAAACCATAAATACAAACTGGCCACCGGCAAAGTGAGATGGCAAGATTTTTTACAGGATGCCTCATTTAAATTAAGTTGGAAATTAGTACACCTCTCTATTAAATCAAATGAAATGTGTGATTTAGATTTTAAAATTTTTCACAACATTGTATTTTCAATGGAAAAACAATTTTTTAATAGGAAAACAAGTTTCTGATTTATGTATTCCATGTAAACAATACACAGAAGATATCTGGCATTTATTTATTCACTGTCCATAATTAGAAAACATACAAAATTATTGCCTAACACTTTTAGATATGCTCTTTGTACAATCAAAACAAAGTATCTCAGAAAAACAATCCAAACTGATGCTGTTCTTTGGCCTGTCTCAAACTTTTCAAAATGTTAACTTTCATTTTGTTAACTTGTTATTAAGTTGCTACAGAATGGCTGTATACCGAAGACGGAACTACTTATTGCATGAAGGAAAATTCATTAAGGTCATTCCGATATTTGAATTATTGTTACAAACACATCTTGAAGAATTTAAGCATTACTGTGAGAGGAGTAATAGTCATCACATGTTTACAGACAAAGTTATCAGAAATAACTCTATTTTGAATATTCATAATGGTCATCTTTCACAAAAAGTGTTAAGATCATTATGAACGAATAGACACATGTAATATATAGTGTAAAACAAAGGTTAAGTATTATTTTCAAGCAATTGCTTAATTATCAAATGAACATTTGGTGGATTAGTGAGGGCGGGGGGGGGGGGGGGGGGGGGGCTTTTTTTTCCTCTCTTTTTTCTTCATTTATTAAGAACAGCCCATTATTATTATTTATTTATACAACTACTGAGGATCTTGTTTAAGTTTAGTATTTAACAGATTATCATGGGAATTTCACATCAAACTTCGGGTGTTATATGTATTATCTCAATAGGCCATGCACGATGATTTAACAAGAGTATTTGTAACAAATACTCGACTCCACGCGATCAGCAAAACATGTTCACTTGGGAGATGTTTCAGAAGTGAACAAAATGAATCATCTCCCACATCATAAAGGGAATCGAACTCGGGACCTTTCAATCACGAGCAGACTGAAATACCTCTATAAGCCACGAAGAATTACATCATCAAGCAATAATTATGTCATTCGAAGTTTCCTTGAAACACATTTTATTGGAAACAATCTGAAAAAGCAACAATGGCAGCTTGCGTCGGTGATTATTGTTTTGCCTGAGTTTAAACGCCAACAGATTTAACAAGAGTATTAAAAACAAATACTCAGCTCCAGTCGATCAGGAAATCATCTTTACTTGTGAGATGTTTTTTAAAAATAACAATAATAATCGTGTACATCATCAAGGGGAATCGAACTCGCTACCTTTCGACCCAAAGCAGACTGAAACACCACTAGACCACGAAGTATTATACCATTCAATCATCAATTATATCGTTGTGAGTTACTAAAAATGGCATTTAATCACACTGTGAATGTCCAAACTGTACCCAACTGATTTTAGAGTGATATTCGATTTACAAAAAAATATTCCTATCCATCCAAGACAAAATCCATCTTTTTTAATTCGTTCTAAGAGCAAATCGATCATAGCAACAGAACTGGTTCGTCACATTCCATTTGTGCTATTTGAAATGAGAACACTAGGATTAACGTACGATAGTTAAAGTAAATAGATAAATAAATCTCGCAATGAATGTATTCATTGCTCATTAGTTCTTTCACATAAAACATCTTTATTAAACGGTTTATTTCGACTTTATCTGTACGATCTATTTATTCCGTTCACGACAGTACACAGAGACAATGGATTTGGGGGAATCGAGACCCCAAGTGAGGAAATAGCGTCTCGGTATTATAACTTTGCAGTAAATTTTCAAGCTTTTTTCGATTTTAGGCTGAATACTCTCTAAACTTGCCACCAGAAATGTCTTTTTGTTCGAAATTTTGTTTCGAGTTCTCTCCCTTCGTTCTAATCGTGATTTGGGTGATCGAGACTACTTGTGACAGGGGAGCGCCTGGATTACCCTTAATAATTTCTTCACTCTGAAAGACGAGCGACTGAAAAGGATTATTCAGAAAAATCTTTGGTTTTATAATTATTTATTTATTTATACTAATAACAATTACGTAAAACAGCAGCTTTCATTAAGAGTTCGAGGTTTAAATTAATGTGACAATCAAGATGAAATGTAATTCATTTTACAGAAAACAAACAAGATATCCAGTAAAAACTTCCAAAATGCTTGTAATGATCTGTGGCTTTTAAGCACTGCCAACTATAACATTTGTAGGCTGTTTGTTATTTCCGTGTCAAAACTTTTCTGTCACAAGCGCTTGGTGCTTCGTTGGGGAATCGAACCCAGGGCCCCCAAGATCAAAAGTCGAATACGTCAAGTTACCACGGAGCCGGAGCAACACACATAAATTCGTTTTCAAAACAGCGCGTGGGCAATATATTCCCCAGCAAGCACAACAAAATGCAATGACAGTTTGCGTCAGTGGTTGGTAATATTTTGAGTTTCACCGCTTAAAACAGATACTAGTCCCAAGAAATAATTTTTACTCGTCAGATATTAAATTTAACAAAGAAAAAGCAAGTCCACTTCCTTTTCGCAAATGGGGATTGAACACGGAACCTTTTGGTGATAATTCCATGAAACTACCTCTACGCCACGACACTCTATATAATACAATATCAACTATACAACTGAAACAAACTTTATTGGAAACAATTTGAAAAAGAACAATGACAGCTTGAGTCAGTGATTATTGTTTAGCCTGAGTTTACAAGAGAACGGATTTAACAAGAGTATTTGTAACAAATACTCGACTCCACGCAATCAGCAAAACATGTTCACTTGGGAGATGTTTTAGAAGTGAACAAAATAAATCTTCTCGCACATCATAAAGGGGAATCGAACTCGGTACCTTTCGATCACGAACAGACTTAAATACCTCTAAGCCACGAAGAATTACATCATCGAGCAATAATTATGTCATTCGAAGGTACCTTGAAACATATTTTATTGGAAACAATCTGAAAAAGCAACAATGGCAGCTTGCGTCGGTGTTTATTGTTTTGCCTAAGGTTAAACGTCAACAAATTTAACAAGAGTATTGAAAACAAATACTCAGCTCCAGGCGATCAGAATATCATCTTCACTTGTGAGATGTTTTTAAAAATAAGAATAATAACCTTATACATCATCAAGGGGAATCGAACTCGCTACCTTTCGATTCAGAGCAGACTGAAACACCACTAGACCACGACGTATTATACCATTCAATCATCAATTATATCGTTGTGAGTTACTAACAATGGCATTTAAACATGCTGTGAATGCTCAAACTGTCTTTCCCATCTTTCAATGACGAAGTCGGGGTTGAGATGGGGGTGGGGGGGGGGGGGGGGCTTTGCACCCCTACCCATTGAAATATTCGCCACAGGCCCTCGAACCCTGATGGTCTTCCGAATTTTTATATCCCCCCCCCAACCCCCCAAAAAATGGTTACTGATTTTAGAGTGATAATTGATTTACAATATTATTCCTATCCATCCAAGACAAAATCCATCTTTTCTAATTCATTCTAAGAACAAACCGACCATAGCAACAGAACTGGTTCGTCACATTTCATTTATGCTATTTGAAATGAGAAAACTAGGATGAATGTACGATAATTAAAGTAAATGGATAAATAAATCTCGCAATGAATATATTCATTGTTCATTAGTTCCTTCACATAAAACATCTTTATTAAACGGTTTATTTCGACTTTATTTGTACGATCTATTTATTCCGTTCACGACAGTACACAGAGACAATGGATTTGGGGGAATCGAGACCCCAAGTGAGGAAATAGCGTCTCGGTATTATAATTTTGCAGTAAATTTTCAAGCTTTTTTCGATTTTAGGCTGAATACTCTCTAAACTTGCCACCAGAAATGTCTTTTTGTTCGAATATTTGTTTCGAGTTCTCTCCCTTCGTTCTAATCGTGATTTGGGTGATCGAGACTACTTGTGACAGGGAAGCGCCTGGATTACCCTTAATAATTTCTTCACTCTGAAAGACGAGCGACTGAAAAGGATTATTCAGAAAAATCTTGGGTTTTATAATTATTTATTTATTTATACTAATAACAATTACGTAAAACAGCAGCTTTCATTAAGAGTTCGAGGTTTAAATTAATGTGACAATCAAGATGAAATGTAATTCATTTTACAGAAAACAAACAAGATATCCAGTAAAAACTTCCAAAATGCTTGTAATGATCTGTGGCTTTTAAGCACTGCCAACTATAACATTTGTAGGCTGTTTGTTATTTCCGTGTCAAAACTTTTCTGTCACAAGCGCTTGGTGCTTCGTTCGGGAATCGAACCCAGGACCCCAAGATCAAAAGTCGAACACTTCAAGTTACCACGGAGCCGGAGCAACACACATAAAATCGTTTTCAAAACAGCGCGTGGTCAATATATTCCCCAGCAAGCACAACAAAATGCAATGACAGTTTGCGTCAGTGGTTGGTAATATTTTGAGTTTCACCGCTTGAACAGATACTAGTCCCAAGAAATAATTTTTACTCGTCAGATATTAAATTTAACAAAGAAAAAGCAAGTCCACTTCCTTTTCGCAAATGGGGATCGAACACGGAACCGTTTGGTGGTAATTTCATGAAACTACCTCTACGCCACGACACTCTGTATAATACGATATCAACTATACAACTGAAACACATTTTATTGGAAACAATTTGAAAAAGTGACAATGACAGCTTGAGTCAGTAATTATTGTTCAGCCTGAGTTTACAAGAGAACGGATTTAACAAGAGTATTTGTAACAAATACTCGACTCCACGCGATCAGCAAAACATGTTCACTTGGGAGATGTTTTAGAAGTGAACAAAATAAATCATCTCGCACATCATAAAAGGGAATCGAACTTGGTACCTTTCAATCACGAGCGGACTGAAATACCTCTACGCCACGAAAAATTACATCATCGAGCAATAATTATGTCATTCGAAGTTTCCTTGAAACACATTTTATTGGAAACAATCTGAAAAAGCAACAATGGCAGCTTGCGTCGGTGATTATTGTTTTGCCTGAGTTTAAACGCCAACAAATTTAACAAGAGTATTAAAAACAAATACTCAGCTCCAGTCGATCAGGAAATCATCTTTACTTGTGAGATGTTTTTTAAAAATAACAATAATAATCGTGTACATCATCAAGCGGAATCAATTATATCGTTGATATCGTCGAACTCGCTACCTTTCGACCCAAAGCAGACTGAAACACCACTAGACCACGAAGTATTATACTATTCAATCATCAATTATATCGTTGTGAGTTACTAAAAATGGCATTTAATCACACTGTGAATGTCCAAACTGTACCCAACTGATTTTAGAGTGATATTCGATTTACAAAAAAATATTCCTATCCATCCAAGACAAAATCCATCTTTTTTAATTCGTTCTAAGAGCAAATCGATCATAGCAACAGAACTGGTTCGTCACATTCCATTTGTGCTATTTGAAATGAGAACACTAGGATTAACGTACGATAGTTAAAGTAAATAGATAAATAAATCTCGCAATGAATGTATTCATTGTTCATTAGTTCTTTCACATAAAACATCTTTATTAAACGGTTTATTTCGACTTTATCTGTACGATCTATTTATTCCGTTCACGACAGTACACAGAGACAATGGATTTGGGGGAATCGAGACCCCAAGTGAGGAAATAGCGTCTCGGTATTATAACTTTGCAGTAAATTTTCAAGCTTTTTTCGATTTTAGGCTGAATACTCTCTAAACTTGCCACCAGAAATGTCTTTTTGTTCGAATTTTTGTTTCGAGTTCTCTCCCTTCGTTCTAATCGTGATTTGGGTGATCGAGACTACTTGTGACAGGGAAGCGCCTGGATTACCCTTAATAATTTCTTCACTCTGAAAGACGAGCGACTGAAAAGGATTATTCAGAAAAATCTTTGGTTTTATAATTATTTATTTATTTATACTAATAACAATTACGTAAAACAGCAGCTTTCATTAAGAGTTCGAGGTTTAAATTAATGTGACAATCAAGATGAAATGTAATTCATTTTACAGAAAACAAACAAGATATCCAGTAAAAACTTCCAAAATGCTTGTAATGATCTGTGGCTTTTAAGCACTGCCAACTATAACATTTGTAGGCTGTTTGTTATTTCCGTGTCAAAACTTTTCTGTCACAAGCGCTTGGTGCTTCGTTGGGGAATCGAACCCAGGGCCCCCAAGATCAAAAGTCGAACACGTCAAGTTACCACGGAGCCGGAGCAACACACATAAATTCGTTTTCAAAACAGCGCGTGGGCAATATATTCCCCAGCAAGCACAACGAAATGCAATGACAGTTTGCGTCAGTGGTTGGTAATATTTTGAGTTTCACCGCTTAAAACAGATACTAGTCCCAAGAAATAATTTTTACTCGTCAGATATTAAATTTAACAAAGAAAAAGCAAGTCCACTTCCTTTTCGCAAATGGGGATTGAACACAGAACCTTTTGGTGGTAATTTCATGAAACTACCTCTACGCCACGACACTCTATATAATACAATATCAACTATACAACTGAAACACATTTTATTGGAAACAATTTGAAAAAGTGACAATGACAGCTTGAGTCAGTGATTATTGTTTAGCCTGAGTTTACAAGAGAACGGATTTAACAAGAGTATTTGTAACAAATACTCGACTCCACGCAATCAGCAAAACATGTTCACTTGGGAGATGTTTTAGAAGTGAACAAAATAAATCATCTCGCACATCATAAAGGGGAATCGAACTCGGTACCTTTCGATCACGAACAGACTGAAATACCTCTAAGCCACGAAGAATTACATCATCGAGCAATAATTATGTCATTCGAAGGTACCTTGAAACATATTTTATTGGAAACAATCTGAAAAAGCAACAATGGCAGCTTGCGTCGGTGTTTATTGTTTTGCCTGAGGTTAAACGTCAACAAATTTAACAAGAGTATTGAAAACAAATACTCAGCTCCAGGCGATCAGAATATCATCTTCACTTGTGAGATTTTTTAAAAATAAGAATAATAATCTTATACATCATCAAGGGGAATCGAACTCGCTACCTTTCGATTCAGAGCAGACTGAAACACCACTAGACCACGACGTATTATACCATTCAATCATCAATTATATCGTTGTGAGTTACTAACAATGGCATTTAAACATGCTGTGAATGCTCAAACTGTCTTTCCCATCTTTCAATGACGAAGTCGGGGTTGAGATGGGGGTAGGGTGGCGGGGGGGGGGGGGTGGGGCTTTGCACCCCAACCCATTGAAATATTCGCCACAGGCCCTCGAACCCCGATGGTCTTCCGAATTTTTATATCCCCCCTCCAAAAAAATGGTTACTGATTTTAGAGTGATAATTGATTTACAATATTATTCCTATCCATCCAAGACAAAATCCATCTTTTCTAATTCATTCTAAGAACAAACCGACCATAGCAACAGAACTGGTTCGTCACATTTCATTTATGCTATTTGAAATGAGAACACTAGGATGAATGTACGATAATTAAAGTAAATGGATAAATAAATCTCGCAATGAATATATTCATTGTTCATTAGTTCCTTCACATAAAACATCTTTATTAAACGGTTTATTTCGACTTTATTTGTACGATCTATTTATTCCGTTCACGACAGTACACAGAGACAATGGATTTGGGGGAATCGAGACCCCAAGTGAGGAAATAGCGTCTCGGTATTATAATTTTGCAGTAAATTTTCAAGCTTTTTTCGATTTTAGGCTGAATACTCTCTAAACTTGCCACCAGAAATGTCTTTTTGTTCGAATTTTTGTTTCGAGTTCTCTCCCTTCGTTCTAATCGTGCTTTGGGTGATCGAGACTACTTGTGATAGGGAAGCGCCTGGATTACCCTTAATAATTTCTTCACTCTGAAAGACGAGCGACTGAAAAGGATTATTCAGAAAAATCTTGGGTTTTATAATTATTTATTTATTTATACTAATAACAATTACGTAAAACAGCAGCTTTCATTAAGAGTTCGAGGTTTATATTAATGTGACAATCAAGATGAAATGTAATTCATTTTACAGAAAACAAACAAGATATCCAGTAAAAACTTCCAAAATGCTTGTAATGATCTGTGGCTTTTAAGCACTGCCAACTATAACATTTGTAGGCTGTTTGTTATTTCCGTGTCAAAACTTTTCTGTCACAAGCGCTTGGTGCTTCGTTCGGGAATCGAACCCAGGACCCCAAGATCAAAAGTCGAACACTTCAAGTTACCACGGAGCCGGAGCAACACACATAAATTCGTTTTCAAAACAGCGCGTGGTCAATATATTCCCCAGCAAGCACAACAAAATGCAATGACAGTTTGCGTCAGTGGTTGGTAATATTTTGAGTTTCACCGCTTAAACAGATACTAGTCCCAAGAAATAATTTTTACTCGTCAGATATTAAATTTAACAAAGAAAAAGCAAGTCCACTTCCTTTTCGCAAATGGGGATTGAACACGGAACCTTTTAGTGGTAATTTCATGAAACTACCTCTACGCCACGACACTCAAAATGATACAATATCAACTATACAACTGAAACACATTTTATTGGAAACAATTTGAAAAAGTGACAATGACAGCTTGAGTCAGTAATTATTGTTCAGCCTGAGTTTACAAGAGAACGGATTTAACAAGAGTATTTGTAACAAATACTCGACTCCACGCGATCAGCAAAACATGTTCACTTGGGAGATGTTTTAGAAGTGAACAAAATAAAACACCTCGCACATCATAAAGGGGAATCGAACTTGGTACCTTTCAATCACGAGCAGACTGAAATACCTCTACGCCACGAAGAATTACATCATCAAGCAATAATTATGTCATTCGAAGGTACCTTGAAACACATTTTATTGGAAACAATCTGAAAAAGCAACAATGGCAGCTTGCGTCGGTGTTTATTGTTTTGCCTGAGGTTAAACGCCAACAGATTTAACAAGAGTATTGAAAACAAATACTCAGCTCCAGGCGATCAGAATATCATCTTTACTTGTGAGATGTTTTTAAAAATAAGAATAATAATCTTATACATCATCAAGGGGAATCGAACTCGCTACGTTTCGATTCAGAGCAGACTGAAACACCACTAGACCACGGCGTTTTATACCATTCAATCATCAATTATATCGTTGTGAGTTACTAACAATGGCATGTATACACACTGTGAATGCTCAAACTGTCATTCACATCTTTCAATGACGAAGTCGGGTTTGAGATGGGGGGTGAGGGGGGGGGGGGCTTTGCACCCCTACCCATTGAAATATTCGCCACAGGCCCTCGAACCCCGATGGTCTTCCGAATTTTTATATCCCCCCCCCCAAAAAAAAAAAAAAAATGGTTACTGATTTTAGAGTGATAATTGATTTACAATATTATTCCTATCCATCCAAGACAAAATCCATCTTTTCTAATTCATTCTAAGAGTAAACCGACCATAGCAACAGAACTGGTTCGTCACATTTCATTTATGCTATTTGAAATGAGAACACTAGGATGAACGTACGATAATTAAAGTAAATAGATAAATAAATCTCGCAATGAATATATTCATTGTTCATTAGTTCCTTCACATAAAACATCTTTATTAAACGGTTTATTTCGACTTTATTTGTACGATCTATTTATTCCGTTCACGACAGTAAACAGAGACAATGGATTTGGGGGAATCGAGATCCCAAGAGAGCAAATAGCGTCTCGGTATTATAATTTTGCAGTAAATTTTCAAGCTTTTTTTTATTTTAGGCTGAATACTCTCTAAACTTGCCACCAGAAATGTCTTTTTGTCCGAATTTTTGTTTCGAGTTCTCTCCCTTCGTTCTAATCGTGATTTGGGTGATCGAGACTACTTGTGACAGGGAAGCGCCTGGATTACCCTTAATAATTTCTTCACTCTGAAAAACGAGCGACTGAAAAGGATTATTCAGTAAAATCTTTGGTTTTATAATTATTTATTTATTTATTTATTTATTTATTTATTTATTTATTTATTTATTTATACTAATAAAAATTACGTAAAACAGCAGCTTTCATTAAGAGTTCGAGGTTTAAATTAATTTGACAAGCAAGATGAAATGTAATTAATTTTACAGAAAACAAACAAGATATCCAGTAAAAACTTCCAAAATGCTTGTAATGATCTGTGGCTTTTAAACACTGCCAACTATAACATAGGCTGTGTAGGCTGTTTGTTATTTCCGTGTCAAAACTTTTCTGTCACAAGCGCTTGTTGCTTCGTTTGGGAATCGAACCCAGGATTCCAAGATCAAAAGCAGAACACTTCAAGTTACCGCGGAGCCGGAGCAACACACATAATTATGTTTTCAAAACATCGCGTGGTCAATATATTCCCCAGCAAGCACAACAAAATGCAATGACAATTTGCATCAGTGGTTGGTAATATTTTGAGTTTCACAGTTTAAAACAGATACTAGTCCTAAGAAATAATTTTTACACTTCAGATATAAAATTTAACAAAGAAAAAGCAAGTCCACTTCCTTTTCGCAAAAGGGGATCGAACACGGAACCTTTTGGTGGCAGTTTCACGAAACTACCTCTACGCCACGACGCTCTATATAATTCAATATCAACTATACAACTGAAACACATTTTATTGGAAGCAATTTGAAAAAAGTGACAACGACAGCTTGCGTCAGTGATTATTGTTTAGCCTGAGTTTACAAGAGACCGGATTTAACAAGAGTGTTTGTAACAAATACTCGACTCCACGCGATCAGCAAAACATGTTCACTTGGGAGATGTTTTAGAAGTGAACAAAATAAATCATCTCGCACATCATAAAGGGGAATCAAACTCGGGATCTTTCGATCACGAGCAGACTGAAATACCTCTAAGCCACGAAGAATTACATCATCAAGCAATAATTATGTCATTCGAAGTAACCTTGAAACACATTTTATTGGAAACAATCTGAAAAAGCAACAATGGTTGCTTGCGTCGGTGATTATTGTTTTGCCTGAGTTTAAACGCCAACAGATTTAACAAGAGTATTAAAAACAAATACTCAGCTCCAGGCGATCAGGAAATCATCTTTCCTTGTGAGATGTTTTTAAAAATAGCAATAATAATCTTGTACATCATCAAGGGGAATCGAACTCGCTACCTTTCGATTCCGAGCAGACTGAAAAACCACTAGACCATGCACGACGTATTATACCATTCAATCATCAATTATATCGTTGTGAGTTACTAACAATGGCATTTAAACACACTGTGAATGTCCAAATTGTCGTTCCCATCTTTCAATGACGAAGTCGGATTGAGATGGAGGGGCTTTGCACCCCTACCCATTGAAATATTCGCCACAGGCCCTCAAATCCCAATGGTCTTCCGAATTTTATACCCCCCCCCCCCCCCCCAAAAAAAAAAAAAATGGCTTGGGCACCCCCTGTCACAGAATCCGGGTTGCGCGTCTGCCACTTTAAATTTTAAGCTTGTTATTAATAAAAACGAGCTAAAAAGTTAGAAATGAGAGTTTGAGCATTCCGAGTTCAAAGGAAAAGGATTTTCCGAGTTTTATACATGTTCCAAACTGTTGATGGAAATACTGAAATTTCAAATGAATTGTGACTGAAGGCTCTAGCTCTAATAATATTGCACGCTCAAAAAGAAAATACGCTTGGGAACGCCTCAGCCATCCGAGGAATCGTTCTCTCCATCTTTCAGTGAGCTGGATTTTTCATTATCTTGACAGAGGTGTTAAGTCAAGTGCAACTACCAATGTAAATTCATGAGTGTTCACTGACATTATTATACAAATATGTCATCCCACGTGGCTCAGTCGACTAAAACATTAGTTTTGAATGTGTGCTTGAGGTCGCGGGTTCGATCCTTCTCTGAAACCCTTCTCTCCCAATCATTCATAATCAACAACTTTTCAAATCTGATCTTTGAAACAACCTTTGTGTTTTGAAATCAAGTTCCCCAAGCTAATTGTGTGGTTTTAATACTCCTCTACAGCAATAAATGGAAACGAATTGGAAACCACGAGTTAAGGTGTTATATAAGAAAGGGGAATTTGTTTAAAAGATTAACAACTGCCACTGCGAACCTCTCCGTTGTGTTTGAAACAAGCATACCCATCAGCATAACCCGTAAAGCCACGTTGTGGTGTGTTTTGTCTTATTGTTAAGTGAAACTCCAGTTCTTGTCGACATGGGTTCCCGTCTTGTATGATTCTTTGAAACAAACTGATCTTCACAGAAACTTGCACATTCACTCTAAAGTCAGTTTGGTTAAAAATCAACCCAAATCAACTTGGTTGAGTGAATATGAACCCGGCTGGGTTCATATTAACTCAATCCAGTTGATTTGGGTTGATTTTTTTAACCCAACTGATTTTAAAGTGAAATCGATTTACAAAAAAATATTCCTATCCAACCAAGACAAAATCAATCTTTTTCTAATTCGTTCTAAGAGCAAATCGACCATAGCAACAGAACTGGTTCGTCACATTTCATTTATGCTATTTGAAATGAGAACACTAGGATTAACGTACGATAGTTAAAGTAAATCGATAAAAAAATCTGGCAATGAATGTATTCATTGTTCATTAGTTCTTTCACACAAAACATCTTTATTAAACGGTTCATTTCGACTTTATCTGTACGATCTATTTATTCCGTTCACGACAGTAAACAGAGGCAGTGGATTTGGGAGAATCGAGACCCCAGGTGAGCAAATAGCGTCTAGGTATCATAATTTTGCAGTCTATTTGCAACCTTTCGTCGATTTCAGGCTGAATACTCTCCAAACTTGCGACCAGAAATGTCTTTTTGTCCGAATTTTAGTTTTGAGTTCTCTCCCTTTGTTCAAATCGTGATTTGGGTGATTGAGACAACTTGAGAAGGGAAGCACCTGGATTACCCCTAATAATTTCTTCACTCTGAAAGACGAGCGACTGAAAAGGATGATTCATTAACACTTTGGTTTTATAATTATTTATTTGTTTATACTAATAACAATTACGTAAAACAGAAGCTTCCATTAAGAGTTCGAGGTTTAAATTAGTTTGACAATCAAGATGAAATTTAATTCATTTTACACAAAACAAACTAGATATCCTGTAAAAACTTCAAAAACTCTTGCAAACATCCATAGCTTTTAAAGACTTACAGTTCTTACATTTGTGGGCTGTTTGTTTTTTCCGTGTCAAAATTTATTTGTCACAACAGTTCAACTTCATCAGCGCTTGGGGCTTTGTCGTGGAATCGAAGCCAGGACCCCGAAATCAAACACTCCAAGTTAACCGCGGAGCCGGTAAAACACGTATAAAACATTTTCAAAACATCGCGTGATCAATATATTCCATAGCAAGAACAACCAAATGCTATGACAGTTTGCGTCAGTGGGTTGGTAGTATTTTCAGTTTCACAATGGTATATGGATACTAGTCCCAAGAAATAATTTTTACTCGCCAGATATTAAATTTAACAAACAAAAGGCAAGTCCACTTCCTTTTGACAAATGGGAATCGAACACGGAACCGCTTGGTGGTGGTTATATCAAATTACCACTGTGTCACAGCACTCTACAATACCTTTCCCTCAATTATACAATATCAACAATACAACTGAAACACTTTTTATAGGAAACAATTTGAAAAATCGACAATGACAGCTTGCGTCAGTGATTAGTGTTTTGCCTAAGTTTACAAGAGGACGGATTTAACAAGAGTATTTGTAACAAATACTCGGCTCCATGCGATCAGGAAAACATGTTTACTTGAGAGATGTTTTGGAAGGGAACAAAATAAGTCATCTAACACATCACAAACGGGAATCGAACTCAGTACCTTTCGACCACGGGCAGACCGAAATACCTCTAAGCCACGAAGTATAACAGCAAATTCCCCCTATTCGGGGAGAGGTAGTACCTTTGGAGAGAGGATCCCCCTCTCCCACTGGTCCTCACCCGAAGGGGCAACGGAGGCCCTGAAAAGAGAGAACAGAAGAAAAAAAGAAGAAGAGTCCACCAACCAAGCACAGGGACGCACGGCGCTTGGAGGCCTTCCGGAATAGGAAGAAAGAGTTGAGTGAGGGGGTGGAGGCCTCTGGAGGGCAGCCGCCAGTTCCCCTCCTAGTCCCACTGGTACACCCAATCAACTGCCGGCTCCTGAGCCGGTACAGTTGGATGAGGAACGTCCAGTGGAGACTGAGGAGGAACTGGAAGTTGCTTTTTTCTCACCGCCTCCCACCCCTCATTCCCCTCTTCCTTCACTACCGGAAAGCCCGTGAGTGGAAGTAGCAACAGAAGAGCCACCACAATCCATTAACACCATCGTGCAAAACGCACTAAGAGCAATAGAGGTGGCAAAAGAAGAATCGGCCAAAACAAAAGAGTACCTAAAGAAATCAAAAGAATTCTCCAGAATAGCACTAGAAGAACATTATGCGCGTACCTCAACACCACCACCAGCCTCACCACCATGCCACCCTCCACCAAAGAAAAAGAGCCGCAAAAAGCCAAGAAGGGGATAAACTTTTTACCTTCCTCCATTTTCCCTCCTCTACTACGCCTCGACATTATCCAAAAACAAACAGCCAACGACGGTCGAAAGGGGCTTGTTCCCCCATATCGTCCATGCGCGCCTTCGGCGCGCGAAACCATTTCGTTCGTATATACGTAAACGATGTGGATGATATATCCAATCATTGGATTCTTCTATTTTTGGATGAAAATGTAGGTATGAAGAAGTAAACTCAATGGTTCATTGAGATCGAGAGGAGAAGATATTGGAGATATGCAGAGATAAAGAGAAGCAGAGAGACAGGGGTGGCGTGGAGAGATTAGAGCGAGAGCGAGACATTAGGTTAACTTTATCAATTTACCCTTATGGGGGTTGTGATCAAATTTAGTCAGAAAAGAATGTGGGCGCAAAAGAACTCTTGTTAAAATAAGCTCACCGGGCCGCATCACCCCTCCCCACCTCGGGTCGGGAAGGGGTAGTGAATGCGTCATTCAGTGATTTTGATTTTGTTTTAAAATTATTTTTCAAGGTCTTAGACAAATTTTGTGTCAGGTACATCATTGTCCTATTGAACCCATTGGGTTTTGTGTGTGTGTGTGGGGGGGGGGTGGGGGGGGGGGGGGGGTGGTAGGATGGAGCGAGGGTAATTTTTTCAGAACTTGCGAGGTATATATTTTTCAAAGTTTTTGCTAGAGTGAAACTGAGACTTGTTTTCTTTTTTTTTTTTTTAAATACTGTGTTTTTGAGTGAGACATAGAGAATATGAATTGTAAATGGTCAATCACACTGCAGCTCAACCTGTCCAAGAAAAGACTCAACTAGATAGAAAGATCCAGCAATGCCAAGCCATTCAATCAAGTTTCTGCAGAAAAGACACCACACCAAAGTTACATATGAAACCTGAAAAAGATCAGGTGAGGGAATGCAACCTGGAGGGTGTACTAATGGAATTGTTGACAATTTATAGGCCAAATTCAAGATGGCCGATTGGCGGGCATACTTTTGAACGAAATTCAGAAAGATTTAATAGCTCTCATGAAGACATCACACCAAAGCTGAATATGCAATCTGAAACAAGTTGGGTGAGATATTTAGCCTTTAAGGTGTGCTAATGGAATGACAATTTATATGCCAAATCCAAGATGGTTAAAGAAATTTCCTCATATTGCACTAAGTTAAAATTTGTGCTCCTATTGGGAGCCCAAATATTAACAAGGGTCTTGAATCTGCCCCCCCCCCCCACCACCAAATATCAAAAGATTTTTGACATGGATTTGAAGATTTTTAAAGAGTATCCACCATATTACACTAAGTTAAAATTCTCCCCCATAGGAAGCCCAAATATTAACTGAAGGACTTGATTTGAATATTCTTGAATCTGACCCACGTAATATATCAAATATTAAAAGATTTTGACTAGTGTTTCTGGAGAAGAAGATTTTTAAAGCTCATTCCCCATACTGTTCTAAGTTAAGATTCAGTCTCCTGTATTGAGCCCAAATATGACCCGAGAAGCTTAATTTGAGCACACTTGTATCTAACCCCCACCCCCCACCCCCCCATGGACGCTGTATGCCAAATATCAAGATTCTGATCAGTGGTTCTGGAGAAGAACTTTTTTTATTTAAATTTTTGCAAATACGCTGATTCAGAATTTTTTCGACTTCCCCCTACAGAACACCCTGACACAACCGATGCCATTTTTTACCATTCTATTTTACTGGTCCTATTATTATTATTATTTATTGGTGTTTAAGGTCACATATTTATGCACAATGGCTAATCATGACCGTGACAGTTTTACGGGTGGAGGAAGCCGGCGTACCCGAAGAGAACCACCGATCGAGCATCGACGAGCAACTGTCAGCTCCTCAACATTCTAACTCTCTTCAAGCTCTGCTCAAGCAGGGTTACAGCGGTTGAAGACATGTGCACCATCGACGTGATGTAAGCCTTAGTACACGGCATCATCGTGCCCCCATGTAGGCAACCGGGATAAAATGCCTTGCCCAAGGGCACAACGCGGGTCGCCCCGGACGGGGATCGAACTCGGGACCTCTAGATTAGAAGTCCAACAGTCTACTACTGAGCGTAGTGGGGTGGAGGAAGGCGTAATACGTCGTGTGGCCATTGACAGTATACCATCGAGAAACGTAGCTGTGAATATTATATGCCGGAACTCTTTAATAATGAGATCTCAGAAATACCCAACACACGTAGCCTCTTTAACATTAACTGTCGAAGCCTTAATGCAAACTGGGAACCCCTTCATAACATAATATGCAACATTCAACCCGAAACCAATACTTGTTAAAGTCCCCCCCCCCCCCCCCCCCAAAAAAAAAAAATTGTAAAGCGCGAACCGTGGATAAAATCGGGTCTTTTAAAGTCATCATTGGAAAAAAAAAACTGTATGTAAAAAAATTAAAAAAACCAACAATGCAAAACAAATTGAAATACAAAACACACTGCACCATTTACAACAGAATAAAACGAGCTCGCAAAACAGATTATTATAACACTATACTTCGAGAAAATAAACATAACATGAAAAAAAAAACATGGGAAATATTAAAGAAAGTAATTAATAAATATAACCCTACCCTTACCGTCCCGTCAACAATTGTCGAAGATAATGTTGAAATAACCGACGCCGAAGCAATAGCAGCCAAATTTAACTCATACTTCATTAACATTGGCAAAAAACTTAGTGAGGCATTGCTCCCTTCCTGTCGTCTTTTTTCCTATTATATTAAGAGAACCAATGCAGAATCATTCTTTATCGCACCAACTACTCCACATGAAGTAACTCAATGCACGAAAAAAATAAACCCAAAACCGAGTAGAGACCTTGACAATATGTCCTCAAAACTGGTAAAGGAAATCATATAAGAAATCGTTGAACCCTTAACAAACGTAATTAACCTTTCATTCTCAACTGGCATTCTACCGGCAAAACTGAAAATAGCTTAAATAATTCCCATCTTCAAATTTGGCAATCAACAACTGTTCAACACCTATAGACCCATTAGCATCTTACCAACATTCTCTAAAATATTAGAAGAATTATTATAGGTTAACAGATTTCCTGGAGGATAACAAGATAATTCATCAACATTAGTTTGGTTTTAGAAAAGGCACACTCAACAATAAATCCGGTACTACATCTTGTCAAAAATGTCGGCGAAATGAACGACCAGCCAACAAAAGATTTACCTTAGCGCTTTTTCTCGACTTTTCCAAAGCATTTGATACCACAAATCATTCGATTTTACTTAAAATGTTAGAAGCCTATGGAATTTGAGGGCATGCGAATACCTGGTTTAAAAATTATCTCACTGAGAGATGTCAATCAGTATCATTCCAAAATGTCTGTTTCGGTTTTCTGGACATATCTACTGGTGTTCCACAGGGGTCTATCCTTGGCCCACTTCTTTTTATTATTTATATCAATGATATTATAAATTCCACGTCGATGAAAATGTTATCGTATGCCGATGACACTACTGCCTACACGGCTGGCAATAACTTAGAAGCAATTATAGAATTAGCTAACAACGAACTCATCAAGGTATACAATTGGCGTATGGCGAATAAACTCGTCCTCAACGAAAGAAAGACAAAGTTTATCAATTTACATCCACAGAGTGATATTTACTCTATTGGAAATAGAAGGATTGCGCTTAACAATTCAAACATATCCCCTATCGCAAACAACCAAGAAGAAAAATTTGTCAAATTCTTAGGAATTTTTGTAGACGAAAATCTTAACTTCAGGCATCAACTTTCGGTTGTCTGTTCTAAAATTTCTGTTTATGCCATAAATAGAGTGCAAAGGATTTTGTCACAAAAATGCTTGAGAACATTATATTACTCTCTAATCCACATTCACATGCTGTACGGTATTTAAATTTGGGGGCACTCGCCCTCCACCAGAACGCTCACAAAACTGCAAAAGAAAACCATCCGAATAATATCCAAAAAAATTCAATGCACACACCGACCCACTATTTAGAAACTAACGCATTTTAAAATTCACAGACTTGTAAAAACTTCACGTTTGCATGATTGGCATAACAAAATGTTGCCTGAAAGTTTTGAGAATACCTTTAAAATATACCAAAATCCCCCCGGTATGGACACCAGGCAGTCAGGTAACTTACGCACAGATAAACAGAGGACTCAGTTCTCTGCAAACCTTCCCATACATACTTTCCCTAGGATCTGGAATAATATTGAACCCTCCGTTCAAAATTACCCAAGATCACTATTCAAAAAGACTATAACTGAACAATTTCTAAGCTCATACTCGCTACATGTCAACTGTAACAATCCAGTATGTCCCGACTGTAGGTCGTAGCTCTGTCTATCTCATCGCCACCTTTCTATTGAACTCAATCTTCATCACATGTCAGAAAACAGAATAGATTTCTCACGTGACAGAAAGAACCAGCCTACCATATCATTTGCTGTAGGGCTATAAAATGACCTCCTATTGGAGAACACGCTGTTGTCAGGATTGTCTTGATTCTCATGTCTACTTCTTGTTTTCATTTCTCTTCTTTCATTTTTTTTTTCTTTTCTTTTCTGTTTTTTTTTCTCTCTCTTTTTTTTATTCATTTTTTATTTAAAACGGAAATGACGGGAAGACAGCCACTAGTGGCTACGCCATCTCCCTGTGGTGCAATCATGTAGTTGCTAATAATGTTACCTCTGTGTATATTTTTGGTCTTGATTATATACATGTTGCACTACTGAACAAAATCAATCAATCAGTAAAGGTAACCTTTCCACTTCGGTTCAGTTGAAAAGTTCGTACCTTTTTTTTGTCTTGACAACTAGAGCCCAAATGGCAAATGCTGGACAACTTGTACCCACAGTTGGACAACTCGTATCCATTTCCTTTTGAATAGGTTTGAGTTATCAAAACGTGGGCGAGAGTTATCCAAACTTAGGTACGAGTTATCCAGACGAAAAATGGGTATGAGTTGTCAAATTGTGGGTACGACAAGTCTGGTATGACTTATCTCGTAAGTAACAAGACTATTTACGAGGTATGATAAGGCGTTCATGAATATTATTCCAAGACATCTTTTCAATTCTCTTACAACAGTTTACAGTTTGTCGAAAAGTGCAAACGCAGTTGGTCGTACAGTTAGAAAGTCTGTTATTATCCCCGCATTTGAAAAATTGCGGGGATATATTGGTTGTCTCCGTCCACCCGTCCGTCCGTCCGTCCGTCCGTCCGTCCGTACGTCCGGGAATGGTTTCCGACGAAAAACTCCTAGGGGTTTCAATTCGAAACATTGAAAGTGTGTTCATGTTCATTCATAGGGTCTGTAGATGTGCATAAAGGTTTTGGATTTTTGATTCGGCCCTCGGGACGTAAGGGGCACCACTTTTGTCGTTAGAGGAATGGTTTCCGGTAAAAAAAACTCCTAGGGGTTTCAATTCGAAACATTGAAAGTGTGTTCATGTTCATTCATAGGGTCTGTAGATGTGCATAAAGGTTTTGGATTTTTGATTCGGCCCCGAGGGGCGCAAGGGGCACCATTTTTGTCGTTAGAGGAATGGTTTCCGGCGAAAAACTGCTAGGAGTTTCAATTCAAAACACTGAAAGTGTGTTCATGTTCATAAGTAGGGTCAGTAGATGTGCATAAAGGTTTTGGATTTTTGATTCGGCCGCGAGGGGCGCAAGGGGCACCATTTTTGTCGTTAGAGGTATGGTTTCCGGAGAAAAACTCCCAGGGGTTTCAATTCGAAACACTAAAAGTGTGTTCATGTTAATCAATAGGGTCTGTAGATGTGCATAAGGGTTTTGGATTTTTGATTTAGCCTCGGGGGCGTAAGGGGCACCACTTTTGTCGTTAGAGGAATGGTTTGCGGCGAAAAAACTCCTAGGGGTTTCAATTCGAAACATTGAAAGTGTGTTCATGTTCATTCATAGGGTCTGTAGATGTGCATAAAGGTTTTGGATTTTTGATT
Organism: Pictodentalium vernedei; assembly: GCA_031216915.1. Lineage (NCBI taxonomy): Eukaryota > Metazoa > Mollusca > Scaphopoda > Dentaliida > Dentaliidae > Pictodentalium > Pictodentalium vernedei. The sequence goes on along the minus strand of CM062292.1, from coordinate 235,277,499 downwards.
CGGCTCCGAGGGGCGCAAGGGGCACCATTTTTGTCGTTAGAGGAATGGTTTCCGGCGAAAAACTGCTAGGAGTTTCAATTCAAAACACTGAAAGTGTGTTCATGTTCATTAGTAGGGTCTGTAGATGTGCATAAAGGTTTTGGATTTTTGATTCGGCCCCGAGGGGCGCAAGGGGCACCATTTTTGTCGTTAGAAGAATGGTTTCCGGAGAAAAACTCCTAGGGGTTTTAATTCGAAACACTAAAAGTGTGTTCATGTTAATCAATAGGGTCTGTAGATGTGCATAAAGGTTTTGGATTTTTGATTCGGCCTCGAGGGGCGCAAGGGGCACCACTTTTGTCGTTAGAGGAATGGTTTCCGGCGAAAAACTCCTAGGGGTTTCAATTCGAAACATTGAAAGTGTGTTCATGTTCATTCATAGGGTCTGTAGATGTGCATAAAGGTTTTGGATTTTTGATTCGGCCTAGAGGGGGTGTAAGGGGCACCACTTTTGTCGTTAGAGGAATGGTTTCCGGCGAAAAACTCCTAGGGGTTTCAATTAAAAACATTGAAAGTGTGTTCATGTTCATTCATAGGGTCTGTAGATGTGCATAAAGGTTTTGGATTTTTGATTCGGCCCCCGAGGGGTGCAAGGGGCACCATTTTTGTCATTAGAAGAATGGTTTCCGGAGAAAAACTCCTAGGGGTTTTAATTCGAAACACTAAAAGTGTGTTCATGTTAATCAATAGGGTCTGTAGATGTGCATAAAGTTTTGGATTTTTGATTCGGCCCCGAGGGGCGCAAGGGGCACCACTTTTGTCGTCAGAGGAATGGTTTCCGGCGAAAAACTCATAGGGGTTTCAGTTCGAAACATTGAAAGTGTGTTCATGTTCATTCATAGGGTATGTAGATGTGCATAAAGGTTTTGGATTTTTGATTCGGCCCTCGGGGGTGTAAGGGGCACCACTTTTGTCGTTAGAGGAATGGTTTCCGGCGAAAAACTCCTAGGGGTTTCAATTCGAAACATTGAAAGTGTGTTCAAGTTCATTCATAGGGTCTGTAGATGTGCATAAAGGTTTTGGATTTTTGATTCGGCCCCGAAGGGCGCAAGGGGCACCATTTTTGTCGTTAGAGGAATGGTTTCTGGCGAAAAACTGCTAGGAGTTTCAATTCAAAACACTGAAAGTGTGTTCATGTTCATTAGTAGGGTCTGTGGGTGTGCATAAAGGTTTTGGATTTTTGATTCGGCCCCGAGGGGCGCAAGAGGCACCATTTTTGTCGTTAGAGGAATGGTTTCCGGAGAAAAACTCCTAGGGGGTTCAATTCGAAACACTAAAAGTGTGTTCATGTTAATCAATAGGGTCTGTAGATGTGCATAAAGGTTTGGGATTTTTGATTTGGCCCCGGGGGCGCAAGGGGCACCACTTTTGTCGTTAGAAGAATATATTCCGGAGAAAAACTCCTAGGGGTTTTAATTCGAAACACTAAAAGTGTGTTCATGTTAATCAATAGGGTCTGTAAATGTGCATAAAGGTTTTGGATTTCCAATTTCATTTCGAAACATTGAAAGTGTGTTCATGTTCATTCATAGGGTCTGTAGATGTGCATAAAGGTTTTGGATTTTTGATTCGGCCCGAGGGGCACAAGGGGCACCATTTTTGTCGTTAGAAGAATATATTCCGGAGAAAAACTCCTAGGGGTTTTAATTCGAAACACTAAAAGTGTGTTCATGTTAATCAATAGGGTCTGTAAATGTGCATAAAGGTTTTGGATTTTTGATTCGGCCTCGAGGGGAGCAAGGGGCTCCATTTTTGTCGTTAGAGGATTGGTTTCCAGAGAAAAACTCCTAGGGGTTTCAATTCGAAACACTAAAGGTGTGTTCATGTTAATCAATAGGGTCTGTAGATGTGCATAAAGGTTTTGGATTTTTGATTCGGCCCCCGAGGGGCGCAAGGGGCACCATTTTTGTCGTTAGAGGAATGGTTTCCAGAGAAAAACTCCTAGGGGTTTCAATTCGAAACACTAAAGGTGTGTTCATGTTAATCAATAGGGTCTGTAGGTGTGCATAAAGGTTTTGGATTTTTGATTCGGCTTCCAGGGGCGCAAGGGGCTCCATTTTTGTCGTTAGAGGAGTGGTTTCCGGCGAAAAACTCCTAGGGGTTTCAATTCGAAACACTGAAAGTTCGTTCATCTTCATTAATAGGGTCTGTAGATGTGCATAAAGGCTTTGGATTTTTTATTCGGCTTCGAGGGGCACAGGGGGCACCATTTTTGTTGTTAGAGGAATGGTTTCCGGCGAAAAACTACTAGGGGTTTCAATTCGAAACATTGAAAGTGTGTTCATCTTCATTCATAGGATCTGTAGATGTGCATAAAGGTTTTGGATTTTTTATTCGGCCCCAAGGGGCGCAAGGGGCACCATTTTTGTCGTTAGAGGAATGGTTTCCGGCGAAAAACTGCTAGGAGTTTCAATTCAAAACACTGAAAGTGTGTTCATGTTAATTAGTAGGGTCTGTAGATGTGCATAAAGGTTTTGGATTTTTGATTCGGCCCCGAGGGGCGCAAGGGGCACCATTTTGTCGTTAGAGGAATGATTTCCGGAAATAAAACTCCCAGGGTTTGAATTCGAAACACTGGAAGTGTGTTCATGTTAATCAATTCGGTCTGTAAATGTGCTTAAAGGTTTTGGATTTTTGATTCGGCTTCGAGGGTTGCAAGGGGCACCATTTTTGTCGTTAGAAGAATGGTTTCCGGAGAAAAAAACTCCTAGGGGTTCACTTCGAAACATTGAAAGTGTGTTCATGTTCATTCATAGGGTCTGTAGATTTGCATAAAGGTTTTGGATTTTTGATTCGGCCCTCGGGGGCGCAAGGGCCACCATTTTTGTCATTAGAGGAATGGTTTCCGGAGAAAAACTCTTTGGGGTTTCAATTCGAAACACTAAAAGTGTGTTCATGTTAATCAATAGCGTCTGTAGATGTGCATAAAGGTTTTGGATTTTTGATTTGGCCCCGACAATAATCACAAATGCGAATGCGGGGATATACTATAGTGTGCTTTGCACACAAATGACACTAGTTGTAATTAGTCGTACAGTCAGGGAGACAACAGTGGCCCCAGTTATGAGCCCGATTTACGATTCAAGTGTTACAGATTTTGCGTATGAAGGGCCCAATGAAGCGGAAAGTGACTCATTTAAGCATTCTGAGAGTAAAATGTATTTAAAACGTTACTGGTCTTGCATTTCGGTATCATTTATCACAATCTCGTTCGCAAAAATTACAAATATTTTCGTGAGTCAAGTCAACCAATTCTATGTCTAGAGACAAATCCACACAGCATCGGATCTCAGCTTGTTCTAGAAATGGCAGAAAACTATTCTGCTTATTGTGTGTAGACAGGATTTCCAAGGTATATCCACTAAATGAACACATTCTCACATAAATGACCGGTAACCCGCAATTTTTCAGTTTCCGACGTTTCAGTTTGGTGAGTCTCACCGGGCAGCTCACAATTTCCGTTTCAACCGACTGCCCGCTTATACCCTGTGTAAATGAGGTGGCAAAGGGTTTTACCTACTATTATATACATGGCACAAGTCATGAGGGGGAGAGGTGTCATGAATCGATAAAGATCATCCCTGACGCCATCAATGATCAATCGATACCGTGCCAGGTGGTAACTATTACGCAACAAATATTGGTGACAGATGTTATTGATTAAGAAATCGCCATAGTCACCCACATGTAGCAGAAGACACCCTTACCTGTCTCTGTCGCCATGTCGCTGGTGACAAGTGGACTCCTCTTCTCAAGATTCCCACAGAAAAAAATGTTTTTAGTTAGGATGACTATTTTGTGTTTTGTTCTGTGATTACATCATGAAATTGATGTACTGAAAAAAAAACTGTATAGCTCGTCCATTTAGCTAGGCGAGACTGTAGGGAACCGCGTTCAGGCTGACTCGAAACGGTCTGGTTCCAATTTTCCAACCATCCATACAAAATTTTGTGCCGAAGAACATATTAGTATCTTAATGTGGGCTCAGCTGGGGTGTGTGTGTGTGGGGGGGGGGGGGGGAGGGGGGGGGGGCTTCTGCGACATGACTTAAAGAAACTGAGACAAAAAAACAAAACAATTAGTTATTCAAGAATTTTGTTTGCAAGTGTCGTCTGCTTTTCATATTAGGTAAAGGGTTAATGTAATATGACAAAATAGTCCTAAACCTCGTATATTTCAAATACGTTTAAAGTACTTCACGAGTTTAAAAAATGGGATCCATTGGTCATTTGGTTTTCGTGTTTTTGCACAGGCAAAAGTCACAAAATGGCTGCCATTGGGGTATTGGAAATGAGAGAACAAGGATTATGGAAAAAACACTTCCCACAGTAAACAGTAATGCACTGGAAAATGGGATACATTGGTCATAAGTTTTTCAAGTTCTTTCACGGATTAGCAAAATCACAAAAAACCAAGATGGTTGTCATAGCGTCCATATCGGGTACGCCAGAATGCTGGTTATAGAAAGGTACCTTCAAGCAAAAGTTAACGGATGAAAGACACAGAGACAGACGGACGGACGGACGGACGGACGGACGGACGGACGGACGGACGGACGGACGGACGGACGGACGGGCGGGCGGACATAGCCATACCATAAGACGACCTGCTGCTATGAGTGGTCAAATAAAACTGAACACCCAAACTGCCTCAATACCTACCTCTACAAGGAATGGGTGTGTGGGGTACGTTTGGGTGCTCTTTTTTGTAAACTGCAGTCTGGTGCGCCGGAAGCGGGGGGGGGGGGGGGTTGCTCCTATATCCCTTGCCCCGAGACTAGGAGAAAGGGGTGCGGCGCGTTCCATTTTCCCCGGAATTGCACTAGTGGAATAGACTTTACTTTTCAAGAACTGTGACTGAGAAACTCTCGAGTATTCGTTTCTGAGGTACGTTGCGTGTGAAATGCCAATGGGTGAGTGTGGGGGTATCCGGTATAATGACGAAACCTGGTTGATAATCACCAAACACGGAATCTTTTACAACAAGAGGGTGAGTTCTAAAGCTTTTATCTAAGAATATCGTTTCTGAGTGGAACAAGGTGTCCTCTGCAATGATTTAGAATTGCAGATGGCACCTTGTTCCGCACAAGTAACGATATATAATGTCAATACTATTGTCACATTACGATTTATGATACGTTGTAAACTCCCGAACGTAACCCCTTACCCAATGAATCGCCCGCATCCGCCCGCGTAATATGCAAATTAAGCAGTTGAAAAAATTAAATTTTTCAAAATATTTCAACAAAACCATATTATGTGACCCCTCATTGGAACGAGCTCATTGAGCTCGTTCCAATGAGGGGTTACATGATATGGTTTTGTTATAAATTTTTGAAAAATTTAAAAAACTGATATTTAAAATAATAAATTTTGATATCATCTGCGTTGGGTAATTAACATACTCTTGAGTGGAGTACCCTTTTTGATACCCTCGCCCCTAGCTGCTTTCGGCGTCCTTGATTGCAGTGTATTCATTCGTGGAGTAAACCGACAAACAAATAGAGTTAACAAACGGATGTATATTTGAATATTTATCACATAAGATTATTACTGTTGTACTTTTAACAAAAAAATGCAACAACACTCCAGCATCGTTCCCGTTCCGACACCAAGTCGGCTGAAAAACCCAACTTCCTGTTTTAAATTCTTTTTGCGATGTCTTCAGATACTTGTAACCATGCGACCCGAACAGGATGTCAGATTTTCTTTGCCGTTTAATCAACAAAGAGAGCATGGAAACATAGTTCTCAGGTTTCTGTTGTTTTAGAAATGAAAACATATTTATTTATTTATTTATTTATTTACTTATTGGGGTTTTAACGACAGTTTCTACAGCCAGGGTCACCTCGTGTCGAACAGTTTTACGGGTGGAGGATGCCGGAGTACCCGTAGAGAACTACGGAGCAACGGCGAGCGAGTGTCAGGCTCCCCAACGTACGAACTCCGCACACGCAGGGTTGACATTGGTTGAAGACAAGTACACCATCGACGTGCAGTGCGTCTCAGTACACAGTGCCCCCACGTGTGCAATCGGGATGAAGTGCCTTGTCCAAGGACACAATGCAGTTACCCCTGGTGAGGATCAAACTGTGCATCTTTTGGTTTAAAGTTCAATGCCGAAACCACTGAGCCACCGTGCTTTCGTGAAAACATATATGGCTAGTAACTTGTGTTGAACCCTGAAAACGTTTTGCCATAAATATGACGTTGTCACCACAGTAATGTCTTTCGGACTTCAACGGAAAACAGAATGACTCAAATCCTGACATAACCATGGTAAACTTGCCCGAATTCTTTTTGGGCTAAAAAGTAGCGTATGGCCCTTCAGTGGTACGGCTTCGTCAGTGGGGTAGCTACGTGGGGTGGCTGCCCCCCCCCCCGAAAGAAACAATGGTCCAATGCAAGTTTCACACGACACAGAGACCCCAAATGGTCTCCAATATAGGGTCCACACAAGCTACAAATGCCTCAGATTCGCACTAAGAGCACACAAGTTTTGCAAAATTTTCTCGGGGATGTGGGGGCTAGTCTTAACTAAAATCCTCCGGTCATTGCCCCTCTCCTGACTTCTAGGGAAGTGGGAGGAGAGGCAACGACGGAGAGTCCAAGTTAGTACAAGGGAAGGCCCCCGATACCCCACATAACTCAAATGTCATCTTGCTTCCCCCTCCTCTCTCCAAAAAACCCTAGATATGGCACCCCTTTATAGAATCCTCGATATGCGCCTAGACCTCGTTCCAATGAAAACTCAATTGGGATTGGGAAATTGGATGCCTCCACTCCCATACTGAGACAATTGTACCTTTGTAGGATTTTGATAGGAAAAGAAAAACTTCATCAACTCTAAATTGAAAACTAACTTTACCACGAGTGGGCCACTGTATAAGCAGGGGCGTAGACTCAGGGCTTGGGGCGTAGTCCGCCAGAGTAATATTTCCCAATAGTTCATATGGTCAAAGGCCTCCGCACAAGTAGAAAAAAATGCTTCAAATGCTTGCTAATTCGTTGATATGCGAGACGGACCAACCCTGCAGATTAGGCACAGCGAATTTGGTGCTTGTCGCGGCTAATGTTGGTGCATGTAGACTCTTTGTCGGAATAGCATGGGTACGTGTGCGTAAGAAGCATAAGGTGAATCTATATCATGATCGGGCAAATATGCTCCTTCCCCAATTTCTGAAGATAGATCCGGGTCCTGTGTATCATAAGAAAATTATCGAAACTCTAAATTTTCGAAAAAATCTTGCTATGTAGATTGCGACCACTCCCAGATGTCAGGCGTATAGTCAGGAATTTATACTAGGGGGAACAAATGAATCTTTTTTTAGGAAGGTGTGTGTGGGGGAGGGGGGTCCAATCATATTTCTACTGTAGGCAAATCATCGAAATCGACGTCTTGCGTTTGACAAATATGGTGGTGTACCTCTCGCGTTCGTCGGGTCGGGAGGGGAGGATATATTTTTAAAAATATGCTCCAAATGGTGCCATTTCGAGGCTCGAAAGAACGTCAAGCGTGGTATGTCATCCCTGCAGATATGTAGACAGTATAATTCAGGACTTTAGGGGCGGTGGGAATTTTAGGCAGAGGGGGGGGGGGGGGGGGGGGTCTCCTTTCCCGGCTATGCCACTGCGCGATGTAGGACACTGCTTCGAAAAGGGTTCGACGAGTTTGTGTGAATGGAGAGTAACAATCCGTCGGACAAGAAAGAGGGGAAAGAATCTTTCAACTTTCATAATTCGGAAATCAGCACCTGGGGAAAAACTTCGTGTTCATTACATGTACCCCGAATCTGAAGGGTAAACAGACATAACTACTCTCTTATTCGTGGAGCCAATGCCAGCCGACGTAACGTCAACGTTGTGGTGAGTCCTTTCTTGAAGACAGAAACAATCACAAACAAGTTTCCAAATTTACTCGTCCCTTCCTGTCTTTATGCCACGTTACTCTTGGGAAGATGCCTCCTGGTTTATATGTACTGTGCGGGCCTAGACACCATGAATCTTCTTTCGTGTACATGTATATCTGGGGTTATTGGAATTGATTTAGGATACCGACATGGTTTCTGCTTGACGAATACAGTACCACCTGGTAATGGAACAGTCGTTGCTGGCTGTAAAGAAAAATAAATGTAATATACATGTGATCAATACATAGCACCCCATTCAAACAAGGAATGTGATTACCAGTTACCAGTTCACCACACTCTAAAATCATTTGGGTTAAATGTCAACCAAAATCAACTGGGTTGGGTGAATATGAACCCAATTGGGTTCATATTCACTCAACCCAGTTGTTTTGGGTTAATAGTTAACCTCACTGATTTTAGAGTGCATGCAGCAAGGTTAGTGAGCCTCAATTCATAATATAGCTGGTTTAACCACTCCAATCTAACTACAGTAGTGAAGTTGCGAACTCAGTGAACTGTTACGTTAGTACCTAAGCAGTACTCGAGTGTCTTAGTACAATCACCAATTGACTGTGAAGTTATAGCAGTTTCTAACAGTACTGTGTGATTATATTAATTAATACATTTACGAACTTCGACTCACCATGTAATCATGTCAGTATAGCTTATCATTCACCGTAAAAACCTTTGTCTAAAAAGTTACCGACTCACCATGTTGTTATGTCAGTACAGTTACTCACGATATTGATATGACACCACTATAGTTACTCACTAAACATACAGCTATTTTAATATAGTTACTCACTAACCATGAAGCTAAACTAGTACAGTTATCCACTTACCATTATAACAATGGCAGTAGATTTGCGTTCCTCACTAACCATGTAGATATATTGGAACAACTACTCACTCACAGTGTTGCCGTGTATGTATACTTTATCTCACGTGACATTCCCTTCCTTTGAATGGCTGAATGGTACTATGATACTTAGATAGTTTTCGCTAGCGAGGGTTCTAAAAATAATTGGGCACTATTCCCGGGCACTATATACTTTTTACAAATATTCATGGAATATTGTAGGACGTTAGATCTAATGGAACGCAGCGAACCCTTTTGAATTTTTTTCGGGAATTTTGATTCGTTACTTAAAGAATGAAAATGCCTGTTTTGAGCAATATCCTTGACAATAGTGTACGTAGGATGGAATTCTGATGAGAGGCAAGATTCTTCGATTTGATATAATAACCATTGCATGGAACATCGTTGACTATGCCAATATAACGGTCCTCGAGGAAGAATAGTCCACACGCCTCAGGCGCGTGGACTATTCTTTCTCGAGGTCCACTATTCTTGACACAGTGAACTCCAAGCCGTGCAATAGTTATAATACAGTTGCGATGGCTCCTAACCACGTAGCTGTATTGAATTAGTTACCCACTCACATGTTGCAATGCCAGTATATTTACTCTCCAATCATGCATAGCTATATTAGTAAAGTTATGCACTAACAATACAACTGTATTGGCACCGTTACCAACTCACCATCTTAGTATGTTATCAGGTTATATCAACTCACTCTTCAGCTATATTATTATGGTTACCAATTCACAAACAGTGGTAGGCCTACCTTATATTATAGTTACCAACTCAATGGTAGCATTGTCAGTGTGTAACCTCTTCATCGAAAAGCACAGTGACACTTTTTTGTTGTACTATGTTTAGCTAATAAGTGGTGAAAACAAAATCTTAGTTATATAGATTTTAATATTCAATAAAGCCAAGTCGAGACACCCCAAAATGCGTTTGCATCACCCGTGATCGTTTGACCTCCAGTCTCCGAAAAATGGCGAAGACCTGTTCCCGTAGCAAGTTGGGAATTTTGTTCCTGGAATCTCAACACATGCCAAACACGCAGGCGAAGTACATTAAAAAACCCAACAACCACATAAACCTTTCCCAACAATGCACCTTCCCTCAGCAACCATATACACATTACATAGCGTCGACATGATCCGGCGATCATCAACGCGAGTAGATAATAAACATACTATGAAAGTAGGCATGTTTGCGAAGGTTTGGAAGAATGAAGACATATCAGTGATTGAAAGTTATTTGACAGATTGTACACAAACATTTGTCATTAATGACAAAAGCTCCACAAAAGATGCAATACGCGTTGGAATTCCCCAAGGATCTGTTTTAGGGCCTCTTCTTTTCAATATCATATAAATGATATCGTCCATGATATTCAATAGAATATAAGATTGTATGCTGACGACACGTCCTTATTTATTCTTGTTGAGGATGAAAATGAGGGTGCAAATATATTGAACAATGACATCGAACGAATTGGTTTATAGGCAGATACTTGGGAAGTAATTTTTCAAACATAGTAAAACAGTACCCCTCCGCTTTACAAGAAAAAATAATCCAAATTCGAAGCTGCCATTCTATTTGAAGGGTTCTCTTATTTACACAAACACCGAGGACTAATGTTTCAAAAGTCGGGATCGTGAGGTAATCATGTAGATCATATCATTGATAAAGCCAGTTCAATGATAAACTGCCCACGTAGTTTAAAATATAAATTATCCAGGTCAGCTTTGGAAACACTGTATACTCATTTCATACTCCCTCTTTTTGCCTACGTCGATATTATCCGGAATAGTTGTCCAAAGTGTAAACTAGATGAACTCAAAGCTTTACAGCTTGATGCTCTTCGAACAATATGCGGTATTCCAAAAGGCACAAGTCATGAGCCTATCTATCATGAAACTGGTTTTATTACATTACAAAAGTGCAGAAAATACACAAAATATTTGCTATGTTTAAAATTATGGCAGACAATGAGCCTCATTATCTCACAGCAATGATTCCACTCCAGGTTCATCTTCTACCTAACACCATGGCCACGGCGCTATTCACTAAATTTACCATTAAAATTTGACTATTTTCCCCATTTTTTTTGCTTTCAAACCACAGTTCATGGCCGTTCGTACAGCTCGTTCCAACAAGGGGTCATAAGCTATGTCTTGAGGACAAAAAAATAAAAATATTGAGATATTCAAGAATAGTTTTTGTAAGTATCTCCTTGTAGTCATGTTACGTAAGGATTAAGGTGGGTGTATTGTAAAGTCCCGCGAATCTCAAATTTCGGGTCGAATCGAATCAGGCAGAGGATTTCGAATCAAATCGAACCGAATCTCGAATGGAATCTCACCGGTTTGTAAGTAGTGAGACATGTTGATACTGAACCTTTTTACAGCCGTGAATGTGGCAAATAGAGTTTACTGCCAAACAAGAATTGTATTTTCAGTCAGGAGCGTAGCTAGGATTTCATTCTCAGTGATTGAATTCAAGCTATTCAACGGCGACGCTTTTTCTGTCTGGGGAGTCGATCAAAAAGACAAAAATCCAGAACAGTCTACAAATGGAATCAAGATAGTTTCGGAAACGGAACCCCCTAGATTTTTTCTTCTATAATCAGGACTCCTGTACGGGAGAGCTTATGATATTAGAAAAGATCAAGGGAAGCAACTTCATAGGACATTGAGAACATCTTGACGGTACGAAAATGTCCGAATCGCCATGTCACGAATCGAATCTAATTATCGAAACTTCCTTGCGCTTTAGTGTATTGTTTACATTACCTCAACTTCATATCTTCTAAGACTCAGTACCGAAGGTGTTTTATCGTCTTTTTTAATTTTGTTTAAGGTTTTGAAGAAGTTCTGCATCCTTTTTTCCAAACATTTCAGATTCGAATCACTTGTCTCATAGTCGAAGTATTCATCGTCCGATATATTATCGTACTCATTTAAGGGGGAAAACAACGACTTTTCCAAATCTGTTGTGAGGTGCTTTCTTGCCTGAACGGTGTTCATTAGTTTATTTCTCTTCTCTTCCCGCTCCTGTTGAATGAATTCCATCTCTTCAAAGATATCGTTGAACCTATCTTTCTCTTGCACTGAAAGATCATCTTCTGGTTTCGACGCGTCGTAATCGACATCGCATTCAGTTAGCCTGAACACCCCCGTGGCTGTTTGTGGTCGTTTACCCCTGGATGAATTTGGCCTCTCTCTTGAACAGCCCGCATGACTTTGGGCAGTTCTTGGGCGGACATAATGAGATTCGACATCACACAATTTACGCTCAGGATGGTTCGGATTACTCAACATGAGTTCGTCTTCTGCAGACATCTTTTTGAGTTGGTCTAAACTTCTTGGAATACGTCTTTTCATCACAGTGTAGGCATCGTCAATCAAATCTTCATTTCTTTTTGTTACTTTCACTTTTCTCTTTCTCCAACGTTCTTGTGATTTCAGTCTATAAAATAACGAGTCTGGAACACGAGGTTCTATCAAAGGCACATGTCCTTGAAGAAATAACTGTATTAGTTGTTTGCAGAGTGTTTCCCTGTCTTTTCTTTGATTAGTCAGTTTATTCTGTATCTGATGTGCACATGGTAACATATTTTCAACACGCTGAGTCAGTACTTCCATTATCGACACTGGATGGCCTTTTGTAATATGCATTCTTCCACACAACTTTTGATGAACTAGCTGGCGTAGAGTATTCAAGGTTGCAGGGTTCTTCCGTGTGATCAGACGCTCTATATTTTTATTGTCCAAGATGAACACAGTGGTTTCTGCTGTAGCAACGACAGAGAAGATATTTTTGTCCAGTTCCAAGACCACTTCAATGTCACCTGGAATGAGAAAGAGAGAGCTTATAACCATAATTCCCATCTGAATTGAATATTGCAGACAAATTATACATACCTGAAACTAAGATAAAAAAAACCTAAATGTAAGTTTGGTTTACATTTGTGGTCACTACGGGAGCCGAAGTTTCCGCATGGCAATTTATGAGAAAATTTCTTGAACACTTTGGAATTCACATTTGGGTTCAGCCGAGATTTAAACTCTTCAAAATATTCTTCTCCAGACCAACTGGACATAATTTTTCGATTTTTGATAGGATGCATTACTGGGATAATGAGATTCAAATTTGTTCGAGGGAAGTGCGCGAACCTGAAGGCCGCTTTTCCGTCCAGGATCTTTGTACGCCCTGAATTCAAAAAGTAGATAGTTGCTCGATGAATTTGTGTGGTAGACTAATCTTCATTTTCACTTCCCCCCATGTAACGAATTTAGACTCTTCCAAATGATGGCGCTGAACAGGCGTGGAATATACCATCAGTGTTCAAAGGGTTAACATAAAACTTTGAGGTAAATTATTATGAAATTTTCTCATCCCCAAACAAATTCACAAACTTTCGACATTTGGTACGCAGCAGACTTAATGAAAAAAAAAGTCCAGTTTAATCAGATAAAACTCTTGGATTTATATTTGAGCGAACAATGGGAGGTCGAGTTTCAATTTTGTCAAATATGAGAAACATTCCTTTTGGCCTCCACGTTCATAAGTAGTCAGCGCTCCTCACAAAAATCGCCATTCAAATTTTATTATTTTTCCAACACAGATTTTCCGAATAGAGCGAGTATATTATGGGAAGCATTCCACGTAGTTACAAGTATACACTGAGTGAGTCTTAGTTGTTAGTGACACAGACTGTGATCCCTGTGGGAAGGTTTAGAAATAATTTAACCCTGTAGTCCTACTGGGTCTCCTGTCCAGCTGGAGGTTTATTGTGTTGTTTAGGTGCCATCTGCAATGTTCCACTCAAGTGGTGATATATAATGTTAACCCTTTACCTAACATGAAAAGCAGACGACACTTGCAAACAAAATTCTTGAATAACTATTTTTTTAAAAATTTTTGTCTCAAAACATAGGTTATGACTCTTCTCTGGAACGAGCTCGGCGAGCTCGTTCCAAAAGGGGTCATAACCTATGTTTCTGAGACAAAAAATGAAAAAAATAATGAAAATTAATTGGCGATTTTTTGTGAATAGCGCTGGCCGGTTTTTGCCGTTACTTTGGGTAAAGAGTTAATACTATTGCGTGTCACATTACGGTTTATGATACCTTGCAAACTCCCGGCCTTATAACAGAGACGCGTGTCATTTTTGATATCCTTGTTTCCCTGCCCTCGGTTGCTTTCGGTGCCCTTGGTCATTGGGTTGCTGATGTTACTGTTACCTCCTATTCCCACTGCATAAATCGACTGATGTTTTTCAACACAGTATGTATACAGCATAGGCACTTAGCATCGTTCAGATGACTAACAACACCCACGTCTCAAGGCTCCCTCAGGACATTTCATTAGAACCCCCATAACATTCGAGAGCATGTGGTACATGTATTCGTTGAAAGCGTATTTTGTCCCAACACAAAATGTATGGTGAACAATTGCTGTGGTAATGTCAGTAGCGATATTAGCGTCGGAGGTGGCGTGATGGCAATGGAATGCTACGATAGTAGTTACAGAAATTCGTAGCAGCAGTAGCAGTGGTGGTGGGAGACTCGGGAGACAGAGGTACTGGTGGAAGTCAGTAGAAGTGATAGAATGCATGAACAGTGGTGAATTGATAATAGAGATCGTAGTAGCTAGTAATGGTTGCTAAATAGCTAAATAGCAGTTGTGGTGGTATAAGTCAGTAGCTGGGGCAGAAGACAATGGTAGTGATGTTACTGATATATGCAGAAACTAGCAATCGTCCTAGTATAAGTTGTAGTAATAGTAGCTGTTGCAGTATCAGAGGCAGCAAAAGTGGAAACCAGCAGCTGTGATGAAAGCAGGAAGCTGTAAAAACATTAAGGCATGGCTAGACTAGGAGTAGTAAAATATAGAATTTTTTATCGGTAGGAGAAATAGTGGCAGAAATTGGGGCGGCAATAGTGGTCGTTGTAGAAATCAGTAAATTGAGTAATAGTTATATTACTGAGAGAGTCGCGGGTGTGGTAACCGAGTAGTGATGGGCTACTAGCAGAACGGAGAGTGGTAGGAGGTAGCAGCAATGTTGATAGTAGTAGGTAGTGATGGGGGTGAGAGTTGTAACTGGTACTAACAGAAGCAGTATAATGATGGCAAGTTTGGGCCCTAATGGTAATAATGAGCAACAAGGTAGTGGGAACTGGCTGTAGATGTCTTAGAGACAACATTAGAGGTAGTAATTTCGAGTAGAATGTCTAGTAATGACAGTGGAAGAAGAGACTGGCGTTCTGTAGTGGTAGACGCTAGTGGAATTAGCAGTGGAAGATAATAGTGACGGAGGCCAATGGTAATCACAGATGACAGTCAAACGACAAACATACCCAATGGTATTGTACTATTATATTACACATGTAGGGTTGGCCTCAATGATCGAGCCAAACATTTTTCATCCCAATTGATGTGAATGCCTTTGTGCTAAGGAGGTGTTACAAAATTAGACAGTGTTCGGGTGGCAAGCTGAAAAGCATAAATACAGAAAATTACTTTGTTTCATTATCCATATAGCACACAGACTGCACTGTTACTGCCGTAGCGGGCATTATCTGCAGAATATGCACTCACCAAACAACTCGTTCTTCTCAATACAGCATATATCGACCGATTTTGTCATCTGGCGTTTCTCCGCTGCGACGTAGCCTTCTTTCCGCCGCACATGAACTTGACTCTGTCTCAATAAACCAGCACCTCTACGATGTGCTGTGCTGGCCTTCCTACAGGAAAATATAAATTTTAGAAGTCGGCTGAATTTTGCAATTTCATTCAAAGTATAGACATGAACAGAAGGCCATCGAAAGGATTAAACTGAGTCACAATATAGATGGTGGACACCGAGAGGCTATAAAGGCTGTTAGTTTAACAGTTTATAAAGAGATTTGTTGGGGGATTGAAAAATAAGGCTTATTAAGATTTCTCCCATTACGACATGGTCATCTTGTTCAAACCAGGGTGATACCTCTTGCCAAAATTAGCGAACATTAGTGTGCAGCTAGGCTCTATGTTCACCGAAAAGATAGACCAGAATAGTCACCAAAAACGAAAATCTCACGTTCGTTTCCTCGCCTTTTCAGACTTACCAAGATTTGATATTGGCAAAACACTACCAGGGCAGTTGCCGACTCAGATCCTTGCAACGTGAAGATCCAACAAGAAACTTTATTTTTCATCAACCATCGGGTAGACTAGACAATCTGTAATCTATATAAATCTAGCAACCTGCAAAGCTTCGAAGTTCGATTCGAAATCATCCCGATGACTCGAATCCGCACAAGTCTCTCCTCACGAATTAACTGTCCTTCTATCAACAGGTCTCCTTCAAGGGAACCTTATGATAGAAAAAGAGTTCACGGAGGTTCCGCCTCCGAAACTACTCTGATTCCGTTCTGGAATATTCCGCTTGTTTCTGATTGAGTAGCCCAAAAGAGACGAGCCGCCGTTGAATACAAAACTTGTAAGGCGACTGGCAATACTAACGGTTGTAAGAAGGTGTAATATTTCCAAACTGAAGAACCGTGCGAGTCGATTCGAAATTCTCTGCCCGATCCGATTTGATTCGGAATTCGTTTCGATCGGAA
Source organism: Pictodentalium vernedei (assembly GCA_031216915.1). Taxonomy (NCBI): domain Eukaryota; kingdom Metazoa; phylum Mollusca; class Scaphopoda; order Dentaliida; family Dentaliidae; genus Pictodentalium; species Pictodentalium vernedei. Next base: position 235,261,079 of record CM062292.1, on the reverse strand, counting down.
ATTTCAGATTCGCCCTATATAAACCATCATACGTGACCAAACTGTAAAACGAGTATATCCAAGCTCTCAGACCACCAATCAAATTCTGTAAATCCACTTCTCGTGGAGTTTGCGCGCAGACCACTGTTAATGTAATTTGATATCCTTTAACCCTTTACCTAACATGAAAAGCAGACGACACTTGCAAATAAAATTCTCGATGAGCTCGTTCCAATGAGGGGTCATAACCTATGTTTTTGAGACAAAAAATGAAAAAATAATGAAAATTAATTGGCGATATTTGAGAATAGCGCTGGCTGTTTTTTTGCCGTTACGTTCGGTAAAAGGTTAACTCACCAAGATATACAGATACTCTTACGTACTCCACTTATAGATACTCCAATCAATAAGGATTCAACTCGCCTTGAAAACATCAAGGTATTAACACAGTTACTGCAACTACGCGGAGTAATCATAAAACTACAGCTGTGATGCGTCTTCATACACAAGTATTTAATAAAGAAACATGTCTAATAGTATTTGTAATGTCATTACAGATTGGGTCAAATCAAGTCACGGCTGAGAAACCTTTCTTGCGTTGGTTCAAATAAAAGGAATGTTTAACCCTTTACCTAACGTAACGAACAAAAGCGGCCAACGCTATTCACAAAAATTGCCATTCAATTTTCATTATTTTATCATTTTTTTTCCTCAAAATCATTGCTTATGACCCCTCATTACGCGCTCGTTGAGCTCATTCCAATGAGGGTTCATAAGCTATGTATTTGATGCAAAAAGATGTAAAAATTAGTTATTCAATAATTTTATTTGCAAATATCGTCTGTTTTTCATGTTTGGTAAAGGGTTAAGGAATTTTGTAAATTCAATCGGATGGAATATTTCAGTTGGTCGTGAAAGCGAACCGCGGGTTCCCTTTCCCCAACACCTGAAATATTCCAGCCGATTAAAAAATAGGCGATCGACTATTAAAGGACTAGATCGGTTCAGGGTCATAATACAGCGAAATGTTTCTTTCAGAATTTGACTGGTGACTTGAGAGCTTGTGGTGTATCGTGCATTCAGTTTAATGTGAAATTTCGCGCATATGGTACACTCTTATTTTTACCTCTTATCAACAACAATTGTTTTGTATGGTATGACTCCAAATGATGTGCTTAACAAAATGATGAGAAATTAAGATATACATGGGCGTCATTCATGACTAGAGCTCATGAAAATTGACCCGCGCGATACTCCCTTCAAAACAATATGTCCCTCTACTACCCTATACTCGAACGACAAAAAGGTTTGCCAAAGGCCTGTATACTGTTGACTAGGTTTAACTCTTGATCCTACACAGCATAAGACACTTGCAAACAGATTTCTTAAACAGACCGATATAAAAAAAACTTATTGTTTCTCAGGCAATATGTCCTAATTTTTATGAGGAGAGATGGATTTTTTTTCTTTCCCTTTAGTTAATACACAAAACAGTCCCGAATAGGGTTCAATTAGAATTTTAACTTCATTCCCCATTATATGGGAACAACAATGTTTTTAGTATGTTTAACAAGAGTTTGATGAAGATATAGTTGGTTAACCCTTTACCCAACGAATCGACCGCATCCGCCCGCGTAATATGCAAATTCAGCTGTCAAATAAAATATTATTTTAAAAAAAATTTCAACAAAACCATATCATGTGACCTCTCGTTGGAACGAGCTCGTCGAGCTCGTTCCAACGAGGGGTCACATGATATGGGTTTGTTGATATTTTTTGAAAAATTTGAAAAAATGATATTTAAAATAATAAATTTTGATATCGTCTGCGTTGGGTAAAGGGTTAAATGTGTAGTCCCACAAGTGCAAAATAGCATCATCGAAGAGATTTCCATTGACAAAGGAGCTACCTGAGAAACAAGATTTTTAAATAACTAAAACTAGACTTTTTCCTTTTTTTGTCTCAAAAACACAGCTCGAGATAAGATAAGATAATTTATTGTCAATAACACCCACATGAGGCTGATGTCAAATAACCTATATAAGATCTACAAGGTATGCAGGAATAAACTGAACAATATATATGCGAAAAATAAACAAGTGCAACGCCGTGGGATGGCCAATCTTCTCCACCGCCTCCAACGAGGGCAATAACTTGCAAAGATATATACTTGGACATAGCTTGTTCGTAATCCCCTTCATAATTTATTTATTCATTGGTGTTTAAAGTCACATATTTCTCTACAATGGCTAATCATGACCACGACAGTTTTTACGGGTGGAGGAAGCCGGAGTACCCGGAGAGAACCACCGAGAAATGGCGAGCAACTGTCGGCTCACCAACATACTAACTACACACAAGAAGGGTTAACATTGGTTGAAGACAAGTGCACTATCGACGTGAGTACGCCTTAGTATACAACGCCACCGTGCCCCCCACGTGGGCAATGGGGGTGAAGTGTCTTGCCCAAGTTCACAACGCCTTGCCGCAGGTGGGATTCGAACCGAAGACTTCTCGGCTTGCAGCCTGCACCTCTACCTACTGAGCCACACCTTCATAATATTATTACCCAAAAGCAATATATTAAATAAGGGGAAAAATCTTGAAAGAATTTCTTTGAAAAGTGACGACAAGAAATGGTAATGTGATTACAAGATATTCTAAGTTCAACAAGGGCAAAAACTCTCGAAAAACATGTACACGGCCGGTTTCCAATCCTATTCATGTTAATATCACCAAAAAGCTAATACATTAAATCTGGGAAAAAAAATCATGAACGGTTTTTTTTTAGATGTGATGACAAGAAATGGGAAAGGATGGGCAGACGGACGGAACCAATTCCTATACTTTCTCCCACTATATGTGGCGAGGGGTAAATAACGTCACTATTTATCAGGAAAGCTTATATTCTCTCTTCAATAAGTTTACAGACCATATTACAGATTATGTTTTATATATTACGATCGCCATTGCGCATGACAGTTAAGAATTCATATTTCTAACCCTGTTTTTATTGCCAATTTCATTGAAGAAACGTTCTCATGTGAAGATATATACCATATATATGTCTATTCAGTGAACGAGGAGGGAACATAAATGAAAGTGTCAATGACACTGTAGCTTAACTTGTCTGTGTCTTGGGTTTGATGAAAAGGATAATGTTCAATGTTTATGAAAGGATTATGAAATAAGACAAGAATTGTGATAATTGGGAATATGTTAATTTCGGTTCCCTGTATGCTATGTTTTTAATAAAAATAATATGAGATTTACACTGTACTAAAGAGCTGAGGGGTGGGTTAATATGACCTCACAGTTAATGCATGTGGCCCTCCAGATAACGTATGTCAATGAAAGTTACCAAGTTACAGTGAAATTATTCCAAAATGAGTCATCCTATCAAGTTACATTGAAATTAAAATTCTTTAGTGAATTTTGTTTCTTAACATACCAACCACAATTGTTTACAGTTGGCTGTAACGTAAGTGCAAGCCCTACTTCGGAAATAACTCAAGCTTTGAGAAACTTTTCCAAACAAGTTGGAAAAGTAATAGAGTGCAAAAGCACAAAAAAGATCGAAAAAGGGTCGAGCGAGACCGGCGCTCGAAATTACAGGTACTCTCTTTACCGAGCGCATGCGCAACAACCGTGACGTCAATGCCGTATTTCCGCCAACGAGAAGTTTGTGATTTAGCGGGGAGGCATCGATATCAAAGATATCCCCAAGGAGGGTGGGCCTCCGCTAAACAATTGTGGTAGGTATGTTAAGAAACAAAATTTACTAAAAGAATTTAATTTCTTTTCAACCTACTCGCAATTGTTTACAATTGGCTGAATAAACAATAGGAGGAGGTGAATCACATAACCAATTCCAACAAGAGCAGCAGAAAGAAAAGCAAGGAGGGCAGAGAACAATAAGCGAAACCTGTAATGAAGAAAGAGAGAAGGCACCTGAAAAGAACAAGGCCGAGCGAAGCACAAACCCGATAAAAACAAATTTAACGAGGGTGCACAGCAGCCTGAGCAGCAACGAGAGAGCCTAAAGAATAAAGGTCCTCAGATTGCTGCTGTAGGTAGCGGAGATAAAAGGAGGAGAAGGTAGAAGCATTCCTCCAGTAAGCCGCAGTCATAACATCCCGGTGCGAAACAGAATTGGCGAACGCCCAGGATGTAGAAATGGCACGAACCTCATGAGCATTAGACCGGTTCGAAACAAGATCCGAAGCAGACAAGCGGGAATAAGCCAGCTTGACTGCAAGACAGATCCACCTGGAAATAGAATGGGAAGAGATAGACTGCCTCTTAGGAATGAGAGACAGAAAGTGTAATTAATGTAAGTCTTGATCGCACGAACAGGACAAAGAAGAGGCCTCCGGCCATCGACAGCAGGGAGAGCCCAAATGCAGATGGGAGGAGGTGCCGAATCAGGAAGTTGATTCTTGGCCAGAAAAGAGCAATCAGTAGTAAAGGTGACACTGTTAGCCTCATTTCTGAAGAAAGCAGAATCAACAGATAGCGCATGAAGCTCACTGACACGTCGAGCAGAAGCAAACGCTAGAAGGAAAGCCGTCTTATAGGCGAGAAAGCGCATATCGGTCTCAGATAAATGCTCGAATGGCACCCCCTCCAAACAGTGCAACACCCATGCCAAGTTCCACTTGGGTGTAAGACGCAAAACTAGAGGCCTCTTCAAAGAAAAGTGCCGAATGAGTTTGGAGAGAAAAAGATTACGACCGATACACCGCTTTCCCACATACGAGAAAGTATCAGACAGCACAGACCGATAGCCCTTAATCGTAATAGGCTGGAAGCCCTTGGAGTCAAAAAGATATACCAGAAAATCCGCAATTTGAGCGATTGACGGATCACGGTAATCCACATTGTGATCTGCACACCAGCGGTAGAAAACCTTCAACTTCGCAGCATAAGTCATGCCAGTGGAATGTCGTTGCGATGCAGAAATGCACTCCACTGTTCGTCTCGAAAAACCTCTACGTCGGAGACAGGACCTGATAAAAGATAGGCGTGAAGGGACAGGCTCGCTAGGTTGTTGTGATACTTCCTGGGATGACCCTGGGAAAGAAGATCGCGACGTAGAGGTAGACGAATCGGCCGATCTGCCAACAGAGGCCGCAGCAGATTGATCCACACCCTCTGTGGAGACAGAGGTGCGATCAGAATAATCCTGCAACTGCAAGCACGAATCTTCGCCAATACTTGAGGAAGAATCGGTGCAGGGGAGAAGGCATAGCCGATCCAACCTGTCCAGTCCAGAGACAGAGCGTCTACCGCAAATGTCAGAGGATCTGGACAAGGAGAGACAAAGGTCTCTACCTGATGATTCCAGCGAGTGGCGAAAAGGTCGACCTGAGGACGCCCCCACCGCTCGCAAATCGCCTGAAACACCGACCGATGTAGCATCCATTCGGTTGGAAGGACACTGTCGCGTCGCGATAGGGAGTCTGCTAGGACGTTGAGACGTCCGGGAATGTGCCGAATGGACACCCGAGCGTTTAGATCCCGCGCCAATAGAAGAAGATCCCGAGATAGCCGATACATGGGAATCGAATGTGTGCCTTCTTGATTCCGTATGTAGGCCACTACTGTCGAATTGTCCGAAAGAAGTAGGACCATGTGGTCCGACAGGTGAGGGATCCAAAGCCGAAAACTCAACAGAAGAGCAAGGAGCTCCTTCTGGTTGATATGAAGGCCCACCTGCTCGCTGACCCACTCGCCGTGAGTAGACAGACCGAGTGGATCCAACGTCGCACCCCAGCCCCGATCGCTGGCATCCGCAGTAAGGATGCGATCGGCCAAAGGAAGATCCAACGGAACACCCTGTGTCAGCCAGGGACCATCGGCCCAAGGGTGAAGGTGACAAAGCAGGGACCGAGGAATAGGAAGTTCCAGGTCCAGCGGATCTACGTTCGGACGCCAATGATCCAACAGGAAGTGTTGGAGATGTCGGACATACAAGCGACCGAGCGGAATGAGATCTGTCACCGAACCGCAAAGACCCAGCATCCGATGGAAAGTCCTGGCCGAGACCGAGGAAGATTGAAGCAGGTTCCGAGTCAAGGCAGAAAGAAACGTCGCCCGAGAATTGGGAACCGACACCACATTGTGAAGAGTGTCGAAACCCATCCCCAAATGACAAAATTGCTGAGAAGGAAGGAGATCCGACTTCTCGCGATTAACTCTGAAACCCAGCGACGCTAGTAGGCAAAGAAACTGCCGGACATCTGACTCCAGAGCAGCAGCATCGTGGTGCCGTTGGAGGATGTCGTCCAGGTAGGCTGGCGAAGTCACAGCCGACTGAGTACGGCGAAAAGCATGCACATGTGACATCAGTCGGGTGAAGGCCCAAGGAGCCAGGTTCAATCCGAACGGGAGAGCTCTGAATTGATAGGCTCGATCCCGAAACGAGAACCAAAGGTACTTCCGTGACGCCAGATGAATGGGTACATGGAAGTAGGCATCCTTTAGGTCGATACTGGCAGCAAAGTCATCCTGATGAACTGAACGGCGAACCGACCGGAAAGTCTCCATACTGAAACGAGGTGCTATAATGTACTCGTTCAGGATACTCAGATCGATGACAGGACGAAACTGGCCGTTTTTCTTCGGCACCAAGAAAAGTCTCGAGTAAAACCCCGGTAAAAGGGTGTTCCTGACCACCTCGATCGCCCCTTTGGAGAGGCGATTGTCGATCTGCTGCACCAGAAGGTCCCGACGTAGAGAATCGGAAGGGACCTGAGTCGGGAGGGGCACCCGAGATAAACAAGGGTGCCGACGGAAGGACAGTCGCAGACCGGATAGGATGACGTCGAGGACCCAAGTGTCCGACGTTATCTCTGCCCAACGGTCGTAAAACAGCGACAACCTTCCCCCGACTGGAGGCGAATCGAAGTGAGGACCTTCATTTGCGGCATCGACGAGGCCCCCGAGAGGAGAAACCACCCTCTCGGGAAGCAACAGAATCCTGAGACTTTCCTCCCTGAGGCTGCCAGCGAGCCTGGCCGCATCGGCGCTTCTTCTGAGCAGTAGGAGCAGACGGGGCCGAAGGCGTAGCCGACGTCGCCGACGGGACAGACGCAGCACGACTCTTGGCGGGCCTGGAACGACCACCACCCGCAGCAGCAGGTTGGTCCAGCTGTCGTAGCAAAAGCTGATCCTTCGAATGACGAAGAACCTCGCCACGGACAGCTTCCACGGAACCATGGAACAACTGAGGTCCAACCAAAGAGGCAGACCTCAGAACAGCACGCTGCTCAGAAGGAAGGGATGGAGAAGAATCCAACACCGCATCCCGGCGTGCCAGCTCCAAATTACCCGTGTTACAGGCGTGAGCGTGTGTCAAGTTCATAAGAGCCTGTGACAAAACGCGAAAAGGCGCCTGAGCATCACCAAACTCCCCTGGTAGAAAATATTCAGCCAGGGCAGCGACATGGTCCGCGAGAGATAACATACCCAGCATCTCTCGGGACAGGCCCACCATAGACTCAACTACCGACATCGGGAGAACTGCCGACTTTGGCTTAGTCAAACCGAGGGAAGAAGAATCCTCATCCACAGTAGTCATCCCTTGGAAGACTGGTTGACAGACGGAATCGTAAACACGAAACCGCGATGGAGGCAGAAAGGCATCAGCTCTAGAAAAGAAAGAACCCTTGAGGCCTTAGAACGCATTTTGGCGTCCAAGCCCTGGAAGGAATCAACAACCTGAGCCGATTCAGAGGACGCAAAGCCCCAGAGCTAGAAGGCTCAACAGGGTTACGGCGCTCCACAGAGGGCCGCGGCCGGACGGTCACAGATGGCTGGTCTGAAGGTTGAATGTCCGGCAATAAGCCAAAGACAAAATCCAAAGCCTCTCCCAAGACTGACGAAGGGGCCCATCACCTTCAAGAAAATCGTCATCCTCTGTTGCAGAAGAGACGTAGCCCAACTCGGGCTGACCAGCAGAAACCTCCTGTGAATACTGTGCAGTATCCAAAGGGCCAGGCGAGACATCTCGGCGACCGACCAAAGGAGGTTGTGCCTCAGGAGGCACAGGGAAGCCAACTTGAGGGTTTCTAGAAAGCAACCGGTAGCTGGACCTGGGACACGATGAGAAGACACCGGAGGATTGTCCCAAGAATGACAGGAACCTGTCATTGGCCTCTGCGCGGCAGAAGGCCCCAACTGCCTATCTTCTGAGACCGACGGCAAGCATCGATCGACAGCCAGACTCGGAACACAGTGAGGAATCATCGGAGGAAGGTTTCAAGAGTGACAGCTAACCGCAGCTGTCACTGACCTCTGCCGAACAGCAGGCCCTGGATGCCAATGTCCCAGCCCCATCCTGCTAGTCGACACAGTAGCAGGGAAAGGAGGAACAATAAACGATTCGCTCGAGGGCGAGGAATCGCTGCCGAAGCGACCGAACGGCTCAACCGACTAGGAGCAAACCTAGCCAGATGAGACGGAGCAGACAGCAAACCCGCACAGCTTCGCCGTGAAGCCAGGGGAGGCTGAGAGCTCATAGACACACCAGCAGATACAGGCTCGGACCCCCGAGACTGTATACCATCCTCAGAAGAGATGGAAGAGCCACCATCATACAGAATAGGATCTGTAGTAACAACTTCATCAGCAACTGTCGGCGGTGTAGGAGGCAAATCGGAGAGTGTCACCGAGCTGACCTCGGAGAAGCTCTCGGCGAAAACAGACGCCTTAAGAGTGACATCAGAAGACAAAGAGACCACGGTCTCTACTTCAGGTATCACCGCACTAGCACCGCCAACAGTTGCAGAGGAACTCGCCACAAAAAAAGAGAGATCAGCATCCTGTGTGACAGAGTCACCACGTTCACTCACAGAAAAGTCTGATAAGGCACGGCTACCCTTAACCCGAGAACGAGGGGTTCTAGCTCTAGACAGAACCACCTTGTTTAAAGAAGCCCAGAATTTTGAGGACCAAACCCCACAAATACCACATGATTGGGCCTGAATACAATTGTTGCAAGTGACACACGTGGAATGGGAGTCGTCCACATGTTTCACATGCAAGCAAAAGGAACAAGGAATAGTCTTAGGCATAATAATTATGAAAAATGAAATCAAGCTTCCCGCCGATGGAAAACGGAACAATGGTTGTGTTCACACGCGGGAGAAAAACAAGACTATGTGTGAAAAAGCAAGCAAAAATTATCAAAAATATCATCAAATAGTGAATAATTTAGAAGCTTGAAAAGGATACAATCCACTTGCACATAATCAGATAAGACAGCACCATACAAATAAGTTGTTCACGAAGATAACAGCTAAATAATAGCACGAGTCACAAAATTTCCGACCAGTACAATGGCGGAAATAAAAGGAATTGACGTCACGGTTGTTGCGCATGCGCTCGGTATACGCAAAAGGTGTGCAGAGAGAGTACCTGTAATTTCGAGCGCCTGTCTCGTTTGACCCTTTTTCGATCTTTTTCGTGCTTTTCCACTCTATTACTTTTCTAACTTGTTTGGAAAAGTTTCTCAAAGCTTGAGTTAGTTCCGAAGTAGGGCTTTCACTTACGTTACAGCCAATTGTAAACAATTGTGGTTGGTATGTTAAGAAACAAATTGTGAGTAGGTTGAAAAGAAATCCCTTCATAAATATGGCCTGTAGACTGTGCTAAAGGTTTTTGGGCTTCAGGCTTGTGTAGCCATGACGGTAGACCGATTGCAACTAAAAGGAGATGTCCTCATCTCGACATTATACTGAGTCATTCTACTAAGTTACAATGAAATCCCTTCACAAATACGACCTGTAGTCTGTACTAAAGTTTTTCGGGTTTTGGGCTCGGGAAGCCATCATGGCTGAATGATCGCGACCAAAAAGGAGCGTTGTCATCTGGGCATGCATAATTTGGAGTGATCCTACGAAGTTACAACAAAATTCCTTCATATATATGACCTGTAGACTGTGCTCAAGGTTTTCGGGCTTCGGCCCCTGGATCCATCACAGTTGACCAAACACGACCAAGAGGAGATGTCATCATTTAGGCATTATATGGAGTCAACCTAACAAGTTACAATGAAATCCTTCCATAAATACGACCTAAAGACTATGCTAAAGGTTTTGGGGTTTTGGGATCGGGCAGCCATCAAGGCTGAATGATCGCGATCAAAAGGGGACGTTCTCATCTAGACATTATTTGGAGACATCCTACCAAGCTATAATGAAACCCCTTCATAAATATGACCTCTAGACCGTGATAAAAGTTTTCGGGCTTCGTGCCCCTGTAGCCGTAACAGTTGCCCAATTGCGTCCAAAAGGAGAGGTTTTCATCTAGACATTATATGAAGTCAACCTACCAAGTTACAATGAAATCCCTTCATAAATATGACCTGTAGACTGTGCTATAGGTTTTCGAGCTTTGGGCTCAGGCAGCCATCTTGGTTGAATGAGCACAACCAAAAGGGGACATTCTCATCTGGGCATCATCTGGAGTGATCCTACGAAGTTACGATGAAATCCCTTCATAAATATGACCTGTATACTGTGCTCAAGGTTTTCGGGCTTCGGACACATATAGCCGTCACAGTTGAGCAATCATGACCAAAAGGGAATGTCATCATCTGGGCATTACATGGAGTCAACCTAACAAGTTACGATGAAATACTTCCATAAATATGACCTATAGACTATGCTAAAGGTTTTTGGGCTCGGCAGCCATCAAGGCTGAATGATCGAGACCAAACGGGGACGTTCTCATCTAGACATTATTTGGAGTCATCCTACCAAGTTACAATGAAATCCCTTCATAAATATGACCTGTAGACTGTGCTAAAAGTTTTCGGGCTTCGGGCTCGGGCAGTCGTCACGGTTGACAGATCGCGCCCAAATGGGAAAATTCTCCTCTGGACATCATACGGAGTCATCCTACCAAGTTACAATGAAATCCCTCCATATTAAACATGACCTGCAGACTGAGCTAAAAGTTTTTGGGTTTCGGGCTTGGGCAGCCATCACGGTTGCCAGATCATGACCAAAAGGGACGTTCTCATCTAGGCATTATACAGAGGCATCCTACCAAGTTACAATGAAATCCCTTCATAAATACGACCTGTAGATTGTGCTAATGATTTTGGGGTTTTGGGCTCGGGCAGCCATACCGGTTGACCGATCACGACAAAAAGGGGACGTTCTCATCTAGACATGACCCCAAACCTGCATATGAAATTTCGTGACGATGAGACAAGAACTACGGGGTGTAGCCTGTGCTAAAGGAAAATGTGAACAGACTCACAAACAGACTCACAGACTAACAGACTTCCGCACGCGTGATGGCAATAGCTTATCTTGACTTTGTCAAGTTAATCTAAAAATGGTTCTTTTTAGAATTTCAGAAATGTTATCGATAGTTACCAACTTAACATCAGACAGAAACAGCAGTAAAAGGGAGAGGTTACTTAACCCTTTACCCAACGTAACGGCCAAAACCGGCCAGCGCTATTCTCAAAAATCGCCAATTAATTTTCACTATTTTTTTCATTTTTGTCTAAAAAAACATAGGTTATGACCCCTCGTTGGAACGAGCTCGTTCCAACGAGGGGTCATAACCTATGTTTTTGAGATAATAGCAACACGACGTGCCCTGCTATGCCAGTTTCAGTCAGAAATTTCATAGCATCGAACTCACCTCCATATTAATGGGGTTGTATGTAACTTGGACAATGTTTCAAAAATAAAAGTCTAAAATGCGTAGCACCTCAACAAGCCTCCAGTTGCGAAGCTAGGGGCGTGCGGGTGGTGTGTCTGGAGGGGTGTCTCATTCCCTAGAGTGGGGTCCTCCCATCGGAAAATGCTGAAAATGAAAAATCTAGGGCTTTGAGAGTAAATCTGGGGTAAAATTGGCTTCCAACTGGAGGTAATTATCTGTGCCAGGAATGAGCATTCCCCAATACCAAACACTGTATCAGTGTTTTTGCTCAGTCCAGGTGTACTATGTGATACATGGGTGAAAATAGTTGAAATTGGGTTTGAATTTTTTTTTTTTTGGGGGGGGGGGGGGGGATGCATTGAGATTTTTGGGGATCTGGGACCCATCGGGCTCCCATAGCTCCACCACTGCAAGCCTCGCATTTTGTCAGGGCTGAGGTTCAAAGGCCTTGCTTGACTTGAGATAAACCACGAAAATGTTTTCCGACGCCAACAGAAGACCCCGAGAAAATATTTTTTTCACTGTTAAGGGTAATGAAAATAGGCCCGAAGTCACTAAACTAGGCCCCTAAGTCCATTCTACGAAACCTACTGGTAGACCCCGACATCGTTTTAAAATGCAAGGCCAGCCTCAACTCCAGTTGACAGACGGCAATTAGTTTGGGTTATTTTATGTGTAAATGCACACTCTAAAAATCAACCCAAATCGACTGGGTTGAGTGAATATGAACCCAATTGGTTTCATATTCACTCAACTCAGTCGATTTGGGTTCAATTTCAACCCACCTGATTTTAGAGTGCACCATCGCGACAAAATCAATGGTGGAGATTGGGTCACACCTCGCATCTTCTCTCAATATCTTCCGTCACTGGAAATGCCGGTAGAAAGTTGGCAGGGTCTATATAGTTTCAAATGTTACGTCAGCAAACTGTTGACTGCCATGCTCCCATTGTACTTTGCTTTATGTTAAAAAATTTCAATTACAATTAACCTTTTTATCTCGTTTGTGGCAAAACTTCTGTCCTCCTCTTTGGTGAATCTCGGAAACTGTTTCGTATAGAAAGACGGTCTTGCGACGATTTTTGTCTGTCCTCTGAAAGAACAATATTCCAAAAGTAAGTTTTATTATAATGTTGTGTAGTGTTAGTCTAAGCAGATCTCTCTTGACACGTCGAGTGATAGCTGAACTTTCCAGCCCAGAAGAATCTTATTGTATAATTTCGATATTTATGGCCTCTTCCAGTCGGAGACACATCAACAGCCAATTATTAAAATCAGTCGCCAACTGGGCTCCATGTGTATGCATGTAGCATATCATGTTACATGCATACACAACATAAAACATAAAGAATGAACACAATAGTACCGGATACACAGCACATAACATGACGGTAGACAGGTTTGAAACAAAACAGATGAGGGATTCGAAGGAAAGCTTTAAGCTTATGTGTCGTCTCCCTTCCAGTTTGGAGCTAGTCGAGCGATAACTACCCTGGCACACACCTTTTTTTGTGCCTCAAAACAAAATAGAGCGAATAACTAATCAGTCGCCTGCCAAATTGAGCACTGTAACGGCACGTAGGTTTACTGCCCTTTATAAGATCATCTAAATTCACACCAATCAATGGAAGCCACAACATTATTTCACTATACAAGTATGGATGTCCGTGGAACAAGCGCCATATTTGTGTGTTCTTCTTCGGAAGAATGTAATATAAATGGTTTTAAAAACATTTATCTCATAAATGGGTCTACTACGTGGGAAACATGCCTTTGGGGAGGGGGGGGGGGGGGTCAATTTACTGAAAAACAATTTATTACACTCTGTTCTCTGAAATCCCCATCTACATGAACACTAAACCATCCGGAAAATGAAAATCAGTTGACGGACTATTTTTTAGACGCTCACGTCATCTGTCAAAACTTAACATAACCTCGCCCACTTTGACCTACAATCACAGCCGGGCAGTTTAAACGAAGCTATTGCGTTCTAATAAGCTATCGCAAAGACAAACTAAATAACAACATCTTTGAGTATAGAATTACTTCTAAAGTTTAGAAGAGAGAGTTCAAACCAATCATTATTAGCTGAATAATGATAACATATTCAATAGAACGAGCTCAAATATGCATGTACTTCGATAGTACAAACATTTGAATTGCTGAGTGTCCTTCTAATAATTGTGTTTATTGACGTGAAGGCGTTAAATAAATACAGAACGACGCGCGTGTGAATGGGTTAATCGATATGGCACTCGTGCCATATCGATTAACCCATTCACGAGCGCGTGTCATTCTGTGTATGTCTTAAACTTGTTGTCGTAAATCACTTGAACCGCTCGACGGTGCTCGTGATAGGGAGGTGCTGACCTCAGAAGCAACGAAGTTTTCGATGAGGAGAGAATGTGGGGAGAAAACAGAGTAGTATGTAAGTTAGTTGACTTCGTTAATGTCAGTCTACGCGGAAATACCCAACGAACGAACACGCACCCAACTGCGCTAAAATCCACCCGCGACGACGTGATCGAAGGAATCAATGCTAATCCAATGTTACTCCATGGACAAAATCACCCCCGAGACCCGAGCGCCAAACAGCAGCTCTATGTCTCGAAAATGGTAAGCATACACAAGAAACCAAGACAGAGACTGCGAGAGGAACAATTGCATTTACATTTCAGTTGTTTGCTGTTTTGACCAAGAGACAACAGAAACACCCAACAGGACATATAAAATAAATGTTTCGTGTGTCAAAATAATTTGTATTACATTCTTTGCATTAATTATTTAATCTACTCGCAATGGCTGTATAATAAATAATTCATCCTACTTGATGGATAAAAAACATACTATGGACACATCATATATTTATTCTATGTATATTTTACTCGTGTCATTGATAGAGATATTCGTTTGTCGCTCGTCTTGTTTGAACACTGGCTAGCGACAGATCACCTAACTGAATATTTCTTCTGGAGAGGTCTTGGCAAAACCAGAAATAAAGAAACCAATCAACAATGCGGCTGACAATTTTAGTCATTGGAAGATATTTAAGCGAAAGTTAGCGCCTTTTAATTTCCTAAAAGTGTCAGTAAATTTAACATTATGGGTATGAGAGTTTCAAATACAAACTGAAATATTTCGAAATGTTTGCGAATTTGTATCATAGATATGTTCATCATTTCACAAACTTCAGGAATTTTACTGTAGATCAGTACAAAAATACAGAACCTGGCTTTTTACATTTTTTCCCAATCCGTTTGAACGTTTGACTATTATTCTCTATTGAAACACATTAAAAAAAAAATAGAGAAGAAAAATTTTGAAAAAGAAGAATAACAAGAGTCTTTCCCAAACTGGGTTTGGGAAAGCCTAATAAGAAAACAACGTTTTCACCATCTTTTGATATTCTGTAACTTTTTATCTATTCATATCAACAGCGTGCGCATCGTGACATATAATTCATCAATATAAAAGTCTTGGAGGTGAGATTTTCTATTTTTTCTCCGAGACGAATACAAACTTGCAAATTACTGTAAAACAAAGAGCCAAAGTTGACATTAGTGTTGGTATGTGTGATACTTGTGGAAATTCGTAATTAATGATTTTCTGCGAACTAGCTGCTCCTAATTGGCTTGCGATAAAAAGTCACGCTCAAGTTTCCTTTTGTTTCTTTTAATAAACAAAAACAACAGACGGCTCCGAGAGGTGGCTGTTGTTTTGGTTTATTAAAAATAATAACTAATAATTTCAAGGGAGATAACTTTAGCGAAAGTCGATTTTCATGAGGAGATAAGTAAGGGATGTATATTATCAGCCAGTAGTATAATAAAAATTGAATAGTAAATATTCAAACAGCAACGTAAAAAATGAAATTAACCAGTGGTGTTAAAAACAGTAACGTAATAAGAATTAACGAGTAGTGCAATAAATGTCCATGAGAATGGGTATTGTTTCTTTGGAAAGTTGACAGGTGACTCGTGTTAGAAATATTGTGTCACATATCGACTTCGGGTTTCTGCTCTTGACTCTGAAGGAATTTGTGTTTGAAATAAAATATTTGTCTGGGTCATCGAGTTAACGGGGAGGGTTATCAAATTCACATCTGCACCTCTGTTATTAACTGCTTTCAAAAAATAGAAACCAACTATTTTAATTTATATCAGCCTTTATATTTGTTGTGCGGAAGCTAATTTGCATTGAAGGCAATGTTAATTCGCCCCCCAGGGCGAACCACCTATCTAATATACATACACAGTGGTGTATCCCGTGATATGTCACTTCCGATTCCAAATACAAAACAGCCGGACATGTACGGCAGACCTAAATGAAAGTGTCAATGACACTGTAGCTCAACTTTTTTAGGACATGTACATGTAAAGTGTGTGACACAGCAATGACAAACATCTAGGTAATGACATGATAACAAAGGTACATGTAATGTATTGTAACGGTCTGTACATAAATGCTGACCGTAGCCTGTAACAAATATATAGGTAAAGTATTGTAAAAGTGGGGTGACAGTTAGATGCTAAACTAGAAAAGAAATCTTTGAGTCCCAGAGTGGGTGTGATTGAACCCAAAAATTTTTGTTCTCATAGCACAGTGATAACAAAGGCACCCAAAAACACTCGTTCCTGTCACAAGGTGATAACAAAGGTACCCCAGAAAGTTTCATGAAGATCATTTCATAAATACAGACTCTAGCCCGAGCCATATTGACATGTGCACTTACTGTGTATACGTAGCACTGAATAAATCAAAGTTAATTTAATTTGCATAATTTCTGCACGAGAAAAAAAACCCGTATTGTATGTGATGTATTCCATGTTACTAAACATTCCTACGAAAATTTATTCAAATCAGAACTTTCATGCAGAAGTTCTGTACAAAAAACTGATTGCACTAAGTTTGGTACAAAAAGGCTGCTGGCGGCTATCTTGAATTTTGGACCGCACCCCAAAACACTCGTTCTCGTCCCACGGTGATAACAAAGATACCCAAGAAGTTTCGTAAAGATCGGTTCATAAATACGGCCTCTAGCCTGAGCCGTATAGAAGTTGTGTACAAAAAAATGATTGGACCTAATTTCGGTACAAAATGGCCACTGGTAGCCATCTTGAATTTTGGACCGCACCCAGAAACACTCGTTCTCATCCCAAGGTTATAACAAATGTACCCAAGACGTTTTGTGAAGATCAGTTCATAAATACAGCCTCTAGCCCAAGCCTTATTGACACATGCACTTACTGTGTATAAGTAGCACTGAATAAATCAAAGTTCATCTAATTTGCATAATTTCTGCTCGAGAAAAAACCCGTATTACATGTGATGTATTCCACGTTACTAAACATTCATACAGAAATTTATTCAAATCAGAACTTTCATACAGAAGTTCTGTACAAAAAACTGATTGCACTAATTTTGGTACAAAATGGCCGCCGGCAGCTATCTTGAATTCGGATCGCACCCCAAAACACTCGTTCTCGTCCCACGGTGATAACAAAGGTACCCAAGAAGTTTCGTAAAGATCGGTTCATAAATACGGCCTCTAGCCCGAGCCGCATCGACATTTGCAGTTACACTGCTGAAAGTAACATTAAATAGATCAAATTTAGTTTAATTGGCATAATTTATGCTCGAGAAAAAACCCGTATTATATGTGATGTATCCCTTGGTACTAAACATTCACACAAAAAATTATTCAAATCAGCGCTTTCATATGGAAGTTCTGCGCAAAAATCTGAATGCACCTAATTTTGTACAAAATGGCTGCCAGCGGCCATCTTGAATTTCAGACCGGACCCAAAAACACTCGTTCTCGTCCCACGGTGATAACGAAGGTACCCAAGAAGTTTCGCAAAGTTCGGTTCATAAATACGGCCTCTAGCCCGAGCCGTATTGGCATTTGCAGTTACAGTGCTGAAAGTAACACTAAATAAATCAAAGTTAGTCTAATTTGCATAATTTACGCACGAGAAAAAAACCCGTATTATATGAGATGTATCCCATGGTACTAAACATTCATACAAAAAATTATTCAAATCAGCGCTTTCATATGGAAGTTCTGCGCAAAAATCGGATTGCACCTAATTTTGTACAAAATGGCTGCCAGCGGCCGTCTTGAATTTCGGACCAAACCCAAAAGCACTCGTTCTCGTCTCACGGTGATAACAAAGGTACTCAAGAAGTTTCGTAAAGATCGGTTCATAAATACGGCCTCTAGCCCGAGCCGTGTGAACTGCGCGACGGACAGACAGACAGCCAGACGGACGACGGGCCATGACAATACCTCAAGTTTGGCTTCGCCAAAGTTGAGCTAAAAATACCTTCAAAGCTGCCAACTGACATGACTCCATATCAGTAATTCGGGATGCTTAAAACAGTTCCATTAAACTTTGTTCAGAAGATAGGGAATTTTGTACAGGATAAGTGAATTGAAACTGAACATAATAATATGGGTTT
This sequence comes from Pictodentalium vernedei, assembly GCA_031216915.1. Lineage (NCBI taxonomy): Eukaryota > Metazoa > Mollusca > Scaphopoda > Dentaliida > Dentaliidae > Pictodentalium > Pictodentalium vernedei. Next base: position 235,242,953 of record CM062292.1, on the reverse strand, counting down.
GGCCTGAATAAATGCTCCCTCGGGTGTAGCAGGCCTGTAAACGATATTGTTAACCTCCTGCTGCAACTGCTAATACAGCTGTATGATTGATCATCCCATACGCCATACAGCTCTACGCTTTTACCATCTCTTCTCATAAGTGGTCGAGCACCTTGTTTATTTTTTTTCATCTGGAATGGGAACCTGAGAGCTATCATGAAATAATGAAGCAATGCACCAGAAGTACCTTGTCGTCAAATAGATGCGCACGTCTTGCTAACATTTTCCAATCTTGTCCAGTGCATAAATTTGATCACAGACGAGCATTTTGCTTATTTTCAATACCCTACAAGCAAACATTATATTCGTAACATTTATTTTAGATCTAAAACCTCCCAATGTCAGTAACCTCAGGTGCGATGAAATGGCATTTGTTAGAACCGAAGTACGCCTGATAAAGAGCGTCATGATAGACCAATAATTGTTTTAAAAAAGCTTGGTATGCCAGGGTGTTTTATGACAATTCCATGGTGCTCGAATAATCATCAGCTCGGGGATCTTTGGTGACCTTGGACCCCTCGGCAATTTTACTCCACCCACCTCCCCTGAACCACGATTCCTGGCTCCGCCCCCTGTAGTTTAAAACGCAGACACTTGCGGTGTGAATAGTAATTTGTTATTCCCTCTCTATTCCGCAATACATGATGGTTAGGGGCGCGGTGGCTCAGTAGGTAGAGGTGCAGGCTGCAAACCTAGAGGTCCTCGGTTCGAATCCCACCTGCGACAACCGCGTTGTGTCCTTGGGCAAGACACTTCACTCCCATTGCCCATGTGGGGGCACGGTGACGCTGTGCACTAAGGCGTACTGCACGTCGATGGTGCACTTGTCTTCAACCAATACTAACCCTGCTTGTGTGGAGTTAGTATGTTGGGGAGCTGAGAGTTGCTCGCCGTTGCTCGGTGGTTCTCTCCGGGTACTCCGGCTTCCCCCACCCGTAAAACTGTCGTGGTCATGATTAGCCACTGTGCAGAAATATGTGACCTTAAACACCAATAAATAAATAAATAAATACATGATGGTTATACAGCAAACTTACAAAGTAAAATGGGAAAGCAAAGAACAAATCAACTGAGATGGCATAGTACGGCCGCCGTGGACTGGTCACTTTCCACGGGTGAGCAATATTTCCACGGATGCAATAATATTAGATACCAAACATTAATTATAGGAATAATCATCAAAAGTTTAATGAATGAGGCAACGGATACAACCCGGTAATTCATTAGTTAAAATTTTGCTGATGATGATTTTTATAACCTAGTAATAAAATCACTACCCACGCGCGGATTACGACCAATCCACGGCGACTGTACTATACATAATGAGTGGATTGATCTGTGGCTACCTCCGTGGCTGGACACTCCCTTACTTGCTAGCCAAATGGAAACTTGAGTACCCAACAATGAAATTTGCAGCTCGTGGACTACACAGTAGTCAAAGAGCCATACAATTGCTGGTTGTACGCGGAATTTCTTATAGTATAGTAAGTCAAGTTATAGGTATAGTATGTAGCGATTGGAACACAACTTCACCAGTGGACTGAAGTTTACACCCAAACAATAACTGTCGAAAACTATGAAAAGGCTAAAAGACGACAACATTGCTCGTCGTTCTTACGCGCTTTCATAGACAAAGAGTTTTTGTCAGGGCGGAAACTCCACTCCACGAGTGTTTTAGTGATACTCCAAAAGTGTTTTTTTGATAATCCATTCTTCATGTACTGTAGATATCCACCTGGTGAATGGTTGAGTATCAAATAGTTCTGTGTATATATTATGTCTTACTTTACGATAAAATATAGACCAATCGAAGGCTTCCCTTGCTCACTTATAACTGCGCCATACGGGTATGTCTCTTTCCTGAGACTCATTTCGAGTAGTCGTTTTAATCTGGAAGACCATTGGTTGAAGAGGGGGCATCGAGCAACAAACTCCGCACGTTCCTTGTAGTCTACCTCGTGGCTTGCCTGAAAGGAAAATCCAAATTCATACCTTGCCTTCAAAGAACAAAATTTACTAATATAAAAAGCATGTTTCAGGCGAATTTTATTGGAGAGATGAAGATTAACATTTTCAATTAACGTCATTTAAGAACAAGAGGTGCGCATCGGATGTGCAGGCGTCGAGTTGTGGTGGCAATCAGAGAGTGTTGCGTGTCCATAACCGGGTCATCAATCATATACCGGTTGTCACATCTGGAACCTTTGTTCAAATTATAGTACACTTTCTATTGAAAATCAGAAAAGTCATCGCACTGAGCTCAAAATTCGTAAAAATTGACATTAACGAGCTCAAAATTCGTAAAAATGGACTAATTAAAGCCCATAACTCTGTAACGAGAAATCGAACCGGGTCAGTTTTAGAACCCACATGAGATATTCTTGCAAAAGACCTGTAGGGCAAATATTTGTCAAATCGGGGAACGTTTGTTCAAGTACGTTATTGCACTAACGAGCTCAAAATTCGTAAAAATCGACTATTTAAAGCCCATGACTCTGTAACGAAAAATCAGACCGGGCCAGTTTTCGAACTCGCTTGAGATATTATTACAAAAGACCTGTATGGCAAATATTAGTCAAATCGGAAAACGTTTGTTCGAGTTATTGCGCTAACAGTGTAAGGACGCCAGGACGCACACCGACCGTCGCCAAACCACAGGTCTCGGTTGTTAACACAACTCGACCAATAAAATCTTCTCTCCCGTGAAGAATTTATTAATATACACCCAAATGGGTTCTGGAGAAGAGGGCATATACGAATCACCATGTCTGTCTGTTTTTCTGACTGCTGTCTATCTGTCGGGCCGTTCGTCCGTCTCTATCTCAAGAACCCCGTCGCTGCATACCCCCCAGAAATTCTCAGTGGATTTTTACCACATTTGGTACACAATAACAGTTTAAAAGGTAATTGGGCATTTAGTAACCAGTTTGCAATCGTCACTCTAAAAAATATGGCTTCGACACGTAGTCAAAAGCTTTGTCGTCGCATATCTTCATATAGTTCTCAATGGATTTTAATCAAACTTGGAAAACTTGGTAAACATCAAGAGTATGATTGGTAGATAAGCTTGAAGTAACCCAGTCTTGGTCCGACAATTTTTCAAACGTGATAGTCATTGACACTCATTCTAAAATCTTGCCAAAACACATCCTCCTGCAATTCTCAATGGTTTCCTCCAAATATGGAATAGTCCCAGGTAAAAAAATTCGAATGAAGAGCCTTCGTCCCGCAACTTTTTTTGGCAATGCATATTTTATCCCCTGGAAACGTTTGCAGAATATATTTTAAAATTTCAAACAGTAATTTAGCCGTTGCTGTGTGGCAACGTGATGTCAGATAGATATTTGTGTCATTTTCCAAGCGTGCCTTCTGTGTTCGCCCCACTCTCTGAAATCACTTCAAGGTGTATCACTCTCCAAGAGTACCTACCATGTTCGCACGACTGTCAGAATTCACCCAAGGGTGAACTGAGGTGTGTGCGGCGAATATGCAGGTACTCTTGATTCCCGGTTGAAGCTTGTAAATCGGTGAACTATTTTTTGTCGTACCTGGTGAAATCACCCCACAGTCCACTTTTATCCCATTCAAACTTTGAGGTAATTAAAAATGATCCTCTAAAACGTGTGTTTTTTAATATTAATTAAATCCCCATAACAAATGTCATATCAATTTCACTTTGTATTTGGTGCATAAGGTTATTTTCTTACAATTTATTGGTGAGTAGTGCCTATTGGTGGCAACTGAGTTACAGAGTTTATATACTTTCCAATTTTACTTGTAGTGTTCAAATCAAAATTAGGAAATAACCCAAAGAAACTGACTCAAAATGAACCAGCACAGTTTTTTTAAGCTTTCTCAATTTAAGTCGTTTTCGGAGCAACACGCCATCGTTCCCAAGTTTGGGACACGAAATGGCGAGTCGTCATTTGCTCGGGCTTATAATACAACATGACTGGCTTACATCCTTCCACAAACCACATTAAAATGGCTGTACATCTGTGAGCAATGGGCAAAATATTACCTTTCTAAAGATACATATTAACACATGCGGACACAGGGGAAATTTCTTGTTGACAGTTATGTGCCTTCAATCTTTTGTAATCATAAGGAAATAAATAAAACTTTGATTGTTTATTGATTGACATGAAAATGAAAGAAAAGGAAACAATAAAATCATCTGCGGTATGTCGTCATATCAACTTGCCGTTGATAAAATATCACGCAACGTGATTCAGTATCATAACAGAAATATCATTATTCATTTATTTTCTACTGCTCTTGGAATTACCTTATTAGATCTGGTGTCAACTTTAACTGGTAGAGTGCTAAAGAAATTTCCTGACCACACAGGACACAGAGTTTTTTCATCAAATATTGCTTTGTCACATTACATTGGATAGTGCCTCTGGGCACTATCCAATCAAATGTGACAGATCAATGTGTCTCTCTTCCAACACTCCACGAGTTAATTATGTGAGTTATATCTGGTGACAGGTATTGAACATGCATTTATGGTATTGATCATGTACATCACATTTCATAATATTATACTGACTTGTAAAACCATTCAGGTTCCGTTTACCTACAAAACATAGCTTTTGATGTGGGAGGGGGTGGGTGTTGGAATAAAATTGCAGGTAAGGATGGATAAGTCAACGAAATGGTAATGCTAAAAAATGAGACGTTGTGTCAGCAGTGTTTTTCCGACCCCCCCCCCCCCTGTTGCCACGAGTAAACATCAAGCAAATTAAGCCCTTTAGGTAGCCATTATAATTAAATTCTCACGTTTAGAGAAGGTACACCCGAGTACACCATCTTATCATACCTTCCTCTGCTCTATATACCTACTTTATGTTTTGGACATTTATTGGCGCACAACCGAAATGTCAAAACGTCCGACAGAAACTTGCGACGAAGACTCTTGCCTCTTAGGCTTTCAGTATGTGTAGGAGACCTCGTCATTTCGCACAGTAAACTGCAAGTTTCATAGTTTTCACTCCAACCAAAAAAAGCCACCAATGACATTGAAAGAATATCATCAGTAAATCGGTTATCTTTTACACTGAAAAAAAAAACCATTCCGACCTGTAAATATACAAATATTAACCTTCTCCACACTGATATGGAAATATCAAGCTGCCAGTTTTTCACACAAGTCAACTAGGAATTTAACCAATTCAATCTGGGTTGCTAATTGAGCTCTGTTAACTGGTAGAATGCTAAATTATTTTTGACCATCAGATCTTGTACACATGTCTTTGCCTTGTTACAATTTATGGGAGAGTGCCTATGGGCACTCTCCCATAAATTGTAACAAGGCAAACCCTTACAGATGAAATAATATCACTTCAAACATAATACGAAGCACATGAATTGAATATGAGCCTTCAAGCTGTGGTACGTGCACTTCAGAATAAAGCCCAAATATGGGCTTCCAGCACTCTACCAGTTAAACAAGAATGAATTAGTTAAGGTCCTGGTTGCATTGCGGGAATATGTTGATGCTTGAAATTTTGGTATTTTCCATCAGCGATTAAGTGGTTAAGGCGGTGGCACTGGTGGAGTGGGTGCTGAAATATAGGTGGATGAGATGCTTGTTGACTTACCTTTTTCACCATGTTCATATGCATGCTCCGGGATTAATTCGTCTGTCTACCTCATGAAGACGATAATGGCTTATATCTTATTCTTGTACATAAAATCGTAATAATTTTCGTTACCATGGCAATAACAGGTGGACAATAATTTCATAGGTTTGTAATTGCTTATCACTTTTCAAGAGTGAAGTCAAAATCAATACACTTCTCCTTCCGCACCTGTCTCTGTCAACGCGACATTAATTAGTGATGACGGAGAGGAAAGAGTATAGTATTTGATCTCATTGAGAGAAATTGCTTTTACTGATTTGCTCAAAGACGTTCATTGAAATTTAATATTTCTGCAAGCAATAAATAAAATGATTGCATAACGATTCAGAGCAACTGTGATTATGCGAGTTCATTAAGTTTATTAAACAAATATCAGGTACAGACAGGGACGTGGCGACAGGTGGGGAGGGGTAGGTGGGTGTCACCCCCCCCCCCCCCCAATCGTGGCCAAATTAGTTGGAAATTCGGAGAGCAAGTTTTGAGTAGTTGGAAATTCCATCTATCTGGATTTTAGAGCTTCTTTGGTAATGCTGATGTCTCCTTTACTTCCCAAAATCCCAACTCGGTTTCGAATCGGCAAAAATTCTAACTGTTACTATATACAACTACAGTGTACGCAATATCGAGCTTCATAAGTATGCATGGTGTCAATCAGTACGAGATTTCTATAGTATGTTTACTTATCGTCATAAAAAATCCTCCAAATGCACATCAAGGAAATCACATCGTGTAAAATCGTTATCCTGAGTATCATTCACATTTACAAAATGATGAAACATCGAAAATTGATCATTCCTGCATAAGATCTGATTTAATGTCAGGACAGTGTGAATTGCTCAAAGTTATAAGCTTGAGCATTTCTTTAGCACATATTCAATTCCCAGAATAATATACCAAATAATTATCATAAATGTGTTGGCATTTCAGTTACTAGATTCAAATGTATGCCCCCTTTCATGACCTCATTTTGAAAATCTTTCTCGGTAGTGAATTTCCCTAGTTGGAATTCTCCCATTCCGCTTCTCCATTATACTCCCGGTGAATCTTTTTCTGTTAGACTGATATTTCGCACATTCTAATAGGAAATTTTACCAGGGCTACCACTATTCCTAAATTAAACATTCATCACCTTTTCATCGTCTTCCCCAATTTTCCCCAAAGCTCCAGAGACCGCGACCTCGGCTGAAGCGGCATTTACCCTGCTATCCACCGGCCTGCATCATTCTGTGGAGTTTCCAAGCTCTTTACAACCGTTTGACCCCTCCCAAAGGTGCCATGAAGCTACTCTTCAAAACCTGGCTTCTCTTCATCACGCAGACCAGCTAAAGACCTCCTTGCTTTGAACACCCCCCCCCCCCTCCCCCTCTCGCCAATTTCGGTTACAATCAACCATGACTCTTTCTTTGATGGTTTTTTTCTACCCTGAGTTCTCCCCACTTCTGAGTCAGAGATCTCCATTGAATAGTTCTCTATCCCCCCCCCCCCCCCCCCCCCCCCCCCCCACTTGCACAGTACCAACATGTGATTGTATTTGAATTCCAAATATTCTGTAACATTAGTTTGTACCTCCGACTGTCGGGGAGATTTACCAAATAGATAAGATAACATAGTTACATTAAGTCGGTCCTGTTCTTGGCCCTCGTCCACCCAAGCTAACCCCGGATTGCTTTTCGTGTTACGGCATTACTCGACCCTGTTATCGGCCCGCATCATTCTGTGGAGTTTCCAAGCTCTTTACAACAGTACGGGGTATCACTTCCGTACCATATGTTATACTTGGTGCACTTACCATTTCCCAAATGATTTTCCACACGAAAACCCTATTTAAGCTGTTTCTCCCTAAAAGTTTCATTTGATTAAGAATTCGCTTCCCCTTCACGGTTAGTTTATTCGCGTGGTTTCAGTAGATGCCTCTTCCCGTGATGATTATATTTATCCCCCAAACACTCGTAGTTACGTATCTCTTTCACACTGAGAAGTGTTGCTACCTTCCGGAATACAGAACTCTGAGCTCTCCCACTCTCCACCTTCAACGCCTATTGAAAAGAACCAAAACAAGCGAATTGGATCCGATTACATATACTACCGGGATATGGAAATGCCCTCTATGTGGACTGCACTAACAATTCACATAGAGGGCATTTCGATATACGAGCAGTCTCGTCTGCCATTGATCGCTCAGGTGCAAGGAAATGGCATTCGATTGGCTCGAAAAATTAAATTTTCTTCCATTGGTCAAAACTACATGTATGGTCGGCCCGAGGGATCCGGGACCCCTCTGTTGGAACAATTAAGCAACGAAGATGATACAAAAATACCATCGAAATGCCCTCCATGTGGACTGCCATTCACCGCCCAGATGCAGGGAAGCAGCATTCTTTCAGTTCGAAAAATTAAAATTTTCTCCGGACCTGGGGCTCCTTCGGTTATTTCCCGGTAAATTTTTTGTGGCCCAGTCCGTCCCTGCATCAAACGAAAGCCTACCATGAAAACTAGAAACACTGTGTGAACTTTCCATCCTCCGCGTATGTTTTTGTCAATAAGCCCATTGCCGATTCGCCATCTTTGACGTTAATGATATGTAAGGTTAGAGGTCGCTTCGTGTAAACATTTCAATCAGATTATCTGTAAAGACTGTCAAACATGCGAGAGAAACAAACAAAATGTTTCGCTTGAAACGAGAAAGGGTGCGTCTTCGATTTAATACTAATAAAGATAGAAAAAATAACATACTTTCAACACCCCATTTAATGGACAGAGCAAAATAATATCGATTTTTTCGTCAAATAAATACCGCAATGAAGCTCTTCCCATTAGCGAAGGCAGATTCGGCAACATGTTTTTTTTTTGTTGTTGTTGTTGTTGTTGTTTTTTTGTTGACGAGTGACAAAACGGCACATAGATCACTCAAACGACACAAATTCAAACTCTGAGTATCCAAACAACCAATCAAGACAAATATTTTCAAGCATAACACACAGATGTCCTAGCTGGAATAGGTTGGGGAGGGGGCGTGGTCCCCGAAAGGTGAAAATCATCTGCTAGTAGCAGTGTCGCGTGTCGAAATAATATGTTGTCCATATACAGTTCATGTCAAAATGAGTTGAAGAATAACCACTACCTGTCTAAACTATAGATGTAATGTTTCCTATACTAATAACACAAGAATCGGACATCCTTTTTGTGAATCTCTAACAGAAAATGATGTAGGATTCTTATATTATCAGTGTAGAAGCAGAAGCAGCAGGTTTCTTAATTTGTTGTAGTTATGTTACAACCTATTTTTACTCTGAGTGGTAATGTACATGGGTTTTTTAAAACAAAATGGGTTTATACACAACACGTAAGAGAGTTAATTGCATTTGAATTCCTCTTGCATAAAATTTTCCAATGCATAGAAATTCAAAATGGAATTTATAATGTCCACGAAAGAATATTACTTCACGAAAACTAATTTTTTTTGTTTTCGTAGCTTTGATATGTCAAAAAACCAGACCCATGAGTGGTGGGGATTTACCTCGGAACAAGATTTTTCCCCCGAGGGTCACATAATTCGATTTGCTTGAGGCTTTTGTGTAAGTTTGAAAAATTTAAATTGAAATTTCCAGTTTTAATGTAATCTCTGGGTAAAGGTTTAAAAAGTTAGGAACAAAATATATTGTACTGCCTTTTTGTGATCAGAGTTCTGCAGTTGTAGATTATTTCAGCAAGTCACAATTTCTTATTTTAAATTTGTTTTATAATCTCGAAATATTGAAATGTGGCTATGACTATAGTCCAATAATTTTTAATAGAACTAATCTGTAAATGCACAATTACTTACTTAATAGCTAAGTATGAAATGTCTGAAAAAGACTTCATATTAGGATAAATGCATGGTACAAGGTAGAAGCATGCGCTCAAGTCTACAAATACTGTATGAATCAAAATAAGTTGTAGCATAACCACAATGAACAAAATAGCCCACTGCCATTACACCAATAGCACAAGAACCCGAAATCATTTTCCGGAAAACTTTCTGTGAAAGTTCTTGCGTTATTAGTGTAGTTGAAGATGCGTACTAGTAGTTTATAGTGATTATTCTACAACTTATTTCGACTTGTACTGTAAGTCAAGTGATTTCTGAATTCCACGCGGAGATCCGCTGGCTAGAATTTTGTTTATGCAAAACAACGCACATGGGCATCAGCCACTGTCCATGCCTGACAGGCAGTAAAAACTTGTGACTCCACGAGCAAATCTGTTGCTTAAGGAGCACTGATAAGTTAGTTATCTGGTGGTCCATAAATTGCAGATCAGCTTGTAGAGTCCCAAACTTTCTACACGACTGGCAAAAATGTGTTGGAAATATATGTTTATCCACCCACTTAGAGGACAAGTAGAAAATCGCCCTGTGTGTTCTGTAATACAATATCCGTGTATGCATATTTTGGTTATGGATCTGGGCCGGGGAGAGGGTGGAGGTCTGGGGTAGTAACCCAGAGACTGGAACTTGGGGGGGGGGGGGGGACTTAGTTGGCCCAGGAGTCAAAGATTTTTGGTTATGCCTGCCCACCCACCCACTAGTCCAAACATGACCCGAAAGAGAGTATTTTATTATTTTTTTGTTTGGTACGTCCTTTCGTTTGACCCAGTCCCGCTCCCCCATGCAAGGTTCTGACTCATGTGCCAACAGTTAAGAAGGGGGCTGTATCGTGAATGAAGCTATACACTTGATCAACGGCTGTAATTCTGGAATGCATTATTCTTGAAGTAATAACTTTATTAAATCAATTTGACGTAACCAAGTTATCACTTCAAGAATTGTGTAGTCAATAGCAAAAGCTCTAGGTCATTGGAAACTCATTGATGAACTTGGAAATTTAAAACATGCTGTTAAAAACGTCATTTTGAAAGCCAAAAACAAAAAATAATGTGACTTTTTACCCCAAAAGCAGCCAGAAGACTCCATTTAATAACCGATTTCAAAATTTTGTTGAGGAGACACCCCCCCCCCCCCCCCCCCCCCCCCCAAGTACTCTGTGATCGATCGCGCCTCCGGCACTTCCTTCTGATGCCTTTATCATCTATGCAGTATCACGACATTTTTTAAAAGGGGGCCGTCACAGAATTAACCACGAATTTCCTTTTCCGAGCCCCTGCGTGGATTTTCCCCTTTATGTGTGTGTTTTTTGTAATAAGACAGCTTCCACTGTGTGACATGTTAGTTTGGGTTGAAGGACAAAATGGTCAAAAGAAGAATTGATATATTTTTATGTCCAATTCTTGTGTTATCAGTATAGGAAACATTACATCTATAGTTTATACTGGTAGTGGTTATTCTTCAACTCATTCTTCAACTCATTTTGCTTTGTACTGTATATGGACAAAATATTATTGGATTCGCGACACTGCTACTAGCCAGGACTGCAACCAGGGTTGGGCATCCAACTTCAACATACCCCAAAAAGTTTTATTAGTCTCCTGCGGGAACCGTAAGGGGACTATAGGATTGAACTCCGTCCGTCCGTCCGTCCGTCCGTCCGTCCGTCCGTCCGTCCGTCCGTCTGTCTGTCCGTTTTTATGTTACCACCTCTCTCTCCAACATGCTTTAAGCTACACCTTTCATATTTGATACATGGATAAATGGTTCTGAGGGGATGATGCATGCTCAAAATCTTTGTTTCAAAATCCAAGATGGCGGAATGGAGGCCATTTTTGTTGTGTTTTTTTAAGCTTTCTCCTCTATTTCCATGTTACCATTCTTCCCTCCAACACGGTTCAAGCGACACTTTGCATATTTGGCACATGGATAGAGGGTTGGGAGGGGATGATGCACGTTCAATATTTTTTTTTTAAAATCAAAGATGGCGGCATGGCGGCCATTTTTGTTGTGTTTTTTAAAGCTTTTTTCTCTATTTTATGTTACCACCCCTCACTCCAACATGGTTCAAGCTACACTTTTCATATTTGGTACATGGATAGAGGGTTGTGATGGGATGATGCACGTTCAATATTTTTTTTCAAAATTCAAGATGGCGACGTGGCAGCGATTTTTCTGTTTTTAAGCTTTTTTCTCTATTTTATGTTACCACCCTTCCCTCCAACATGGTTCAAGCTACACCTTTCATATATGGTATATGGATAAAGGGTTGTGAGGGGATTATGAACGCTCAATATTTTTTTTTCAAAATCTAAGATCTGTCTGTCTGTTCGTCTGTCTGTCTGTCTGTTTTTATGTTACCACCTCTCCCTCCAATATGCTTTAAGCTACACCTTTCATATTTGGTACGTGGATAAATGGTTCGGAAAGGATGATGTACGCTTAATATTTTTTTTTCAAAATCCAAGATGGCGGAATGGCGGCCATTTTTGCTGTGTTTTTTAAGCTTTTTTTCTCTATTTTTATGTTACCACCCCTCCCTCCAACATGGTTCAAGCTACACTTTACACTTCTCTCAATTCTCAATTTTTAGATTCCATTCACATTTGAAATCCTGTCTGATAACCTGGATTTTACCCAAACCACCCCCAGGTCTGACACTCCTGTTGACTGTTGTCATGAAACCCGAATTGTCCCCAAGCCAAACCGTCCCCAATTATTTTACCAAAACTGCCCCCCCCCCCCCCCCCCAGGTCTGATACTCCTGCTGACTGTGGTCATGTCTTATGTGACAAAAACACCTTATGTCACAAAAGCGCCGTAGGGGACTAATACCACCTCGGTGGTCAAACACTTGTTTTTTCTGCACAAATAACAAGATTCATTATTTGATTTTTTTAATTTCTGTCCACTAACTTTTGAATGACCGTCCTGAATCATTTTACCACCCCCCCCCCCCCCACACACACACACAATAGTGACTAAATTCCACTAATTTGGATACACTGTGCCCGGTCGACCATGGTTCAACCCGGCATGGAAATTTTTTAAAATCTGGCATTAAAAGGAGCAATTTCCTGTCTTCTGAAGGATCAATTCCTGCTTCAACATACCCCAAAAAGTTTTATTTTTTCTACTCAAATAACAAGAAGGTTCATTATTTGCAATTTTTTTTTCTGTCCACTAACTTTTGAAGGCCCATTCAGAATCATTTTACCCCCCCCCCACCCCTCCAACTCCTCAAAGTGACTAAATTCCACTAATTTGGATACTCTTTGCCAAGCACATGTGCCCCGGTTTGACCATGGTTCCATCCGGCGTGTAAAAAATTTAAAATTTGGCATTAAAAGGACCAATTTCCTGTCTTTGTCCCATGGAAAGCCTCTGTTTGAAAGAGTATTTCTTCTACTTTCAATTACCAGTAACCGCTCATCACATGAAATTTAACCTGCTATCGAAGACAGATAATCTCTTCTGTTAATTAATTAATATTTCGTATTGTCGTAGTTGTGTATAATCTGTGTGTTGAATAAACACCTCAAATATAACAATAGAGACTCAGTCATGGGATTATATTCAATGTAATTACAGGTGTAAATTGACAACTCTTGAGTTAATTCACTGGTAGATAAAATGAATACAAATGGTGATCAAAATGCCCCCCCCCCCCCCCCCCCCCCGTGATGGCAGGCCTGCTACTAGCAGACGATTTTCACCTTTTAGGGACAACGCCCCCTCCCCAACCTCTTCCAGCTGGAACATCTGTGTGTTATGTTTCAAAATGTTTGTAATGATTGGTTGTTTGGATACCCAGGGTTTGAATTTTCATTCACGCAGTCATCGTTGTGTCGTTTGGGTGATCTACCTGCCATTTTGTCACTCGTCAACAAAAAAAAACATGATGTCGAGTCTGCCTTCACTTATGGGAAGGGGTTCATTGCGGTACCGGTATTCATTTGATGAAAAAATCAATATTATTTTGCAATATCCGTTAAATAAAGTGCTGGAAGTATGTTATTTTTTCTATCTTTATTAGTATTACATCTAAAAACGCACATTTTCTCGTTTCAAGCGAAACATTTTGTTTGTTTCGATCGCATGTATGAGTCTTGACAGATAGTCTGATCGAAGGGTTTACCCGAAGCGGCCTCTGACCTTGCATATCTATAACGTCAAAGATGGCGAATCGGCAATGGACTTATTACAGTTGACTCGATAATCACTTACTATATTTAGAAGCGATGACATTCACCGTGGAGAAAAGAAAATCTGAAAACGTGTAACAAGTAAGCCTTGATGCATGGCATCAAATTCCTGCGCAAAATGTATTCCTTTTTGTCTTCAAAACTGAAATATTTCTTTGAAAGCGCTGAATTTTTACATCAGATCATTTACCAAACTCCTATCCCCAATGACTAACGGACGCAATAATAGCAGCAAATGCATTTTCACGAAAAGCAGATTTAAAATGAGGATGCTTTCCCTTTAACAATATAAAATAGCATTTGTTAATCATTTGTGTCAGCGTGAGAAAAATTAACATTTTATTGGCTTAACATGTTTCATCTTCAACCTTCGTAAAGCAGACACATACTGATGGTGCGTCGTTTCCCCAGAATTACAATAAAAAGCAACACTCGGTCCTGTTTTGACTGAAGTAACTAAAACAGACAACAAAAGATTCCGCATACACACCATTACCAGTGTTCCATTTTTATAAGCTTGCTATCAGACGCGTAGCCAGAATGTCAAAGTTAGGGAGCAAGAGTAATATCTAGGGGAGAGGGGGAGGGAGGGGGGCATACAGAATATGATTCGGTGCATCATCAGAGCCCCGCAGCGGCAATATGGGGGGCGAGCACAAGAAAGGGGGCCCACTTCTCGTTGGAGGGGGTTGCCCCCCCCCCCCCCCGGAAAAGTTTTGGAACTCGAGACATAAAACGCAATTTCCTTGATTCTGAGTCAGTAAGTATGTAAGTAAGTAAGTATTTCTTTATTAATGTGACATGTGCATCATAATAATATAAAACATTGTTTGAACAGAAAATTGCACCCGGCCAGCTTGGCCTATATGTCACAATAATGTTTATAATTGTGTCCATATTTTTTAAGTTGTGAAAGGCATCAATAATTAGGCCACTCATAAATTATGGACACAAACGGACTCAGAATCAAGGAAATTGATATTAAAATGTCTTGCCCGATGCTCCCTTATGGGTTAACATGGGGTGGGCGGCATTGACTGAAATTTGGGGGGCATATGCCTACCCCCTCAGTCCCCCTCAGCCCCCCACCCCCCGGCTATGCCACTGCTTATATGTAAGAGTGTGTTTGTTACATGTCGCAACTATTGGTATAATGTGAACAACGTAAGAGAATTTTCTCCCTAAAGAATGTTTCTGACTGTGCCCACAACAAGGATGGTGGGCTGAATTAGTGGACAAATGATGTTGAACATCTTTAAGTTAGCCAGTACAGTGTGATAATCAAAAGCAAATATGTAAGACAATTTATTAAATAATCAACTAGAATGTGTAGCATGAAAAAATTAACAATTACGGAATGAAAATAACTGTAAAAATTCCAAGTTCGCACCTGATGCTTCGAAGAAAAAAGTTTACAAAGGGCAGTAACTCTGACAGAATACTGCAAAAAAACACCCAGATTGAATGAGGTGATACACATCAATAAGATATGACACTTGCACAGCAAAGGTTTTTTTCCATGGATGCCAACATCTGTTACCTTGTATAGGCCATCAACAAGATGTGAATTTATTTATTTATAAATGTTCAAGGTCACTTATTTCTGCATAATGGCTAGTTATGCCTACAACATAGAGATAAAGCCAAGTTTATTCAATCGTGATAGACACCATTTAATCACCTATAACCGATGTGCCACGGTATCTTCCCCCCCCCACCTGGATATCTCCCCCGGGGGTAGTTATCCTAGGTTATCCCCCTCTCCTGAATTCCCCCACCAAAAAAAAAACAAACTAAAAGTAAAACTACTTATAATAACATAACATTTATTTACGGAATTTTCATCACATTAACATTGAAAACGTTCTTGAATACGTACATTTATACATTTTCTTGTAAGTTCATGTCATGTCAAAATATGATTATCTACCTCGTCACCCATTCCTACGGCAACCATTTGAAAAAAGCTTTATTTACACTCTCATCCAACCAGATTAAGGTTCAAACAATGGTTGTAAATGTCTTGTAAATGTCTACAGTACTTCGACAGGCCAGGTTATCCCCCCACTCCCTGGACACATGTCAAAATTGGAAGGAAAAATTTCTTCCAATCCTATACTGTTAAATAACGAGAGCAGTGGATTAGAAATAGACAATCTTAGAACCTTTGCAGCAATTTTTTGACAAAATGGCCGGGGGTGGAGGGGAGGGGAGGGGAGGGGAGGGGAAGATGTCCAGGCCTGATTATCATCTCCCTCATCCATTCAAGAACCATAGCAGCCATTTTTAAAAAAATAAATAGGTTTTATTTACACTCTAACCCAACCATAACAAAGTCCAAACAAAGGTTGCAAAGATCGTATGAATGTGTACAGGACTTTCACAAGATGACGGTGGATAACCAGGTATGGTTACCCCTTCCCCCCCCCCCCCCCCACACCACCACCACCTACCCATGTCAAAATATAATATAGAATTCATTGAAGAAAAAAAATCTTCCAATCACGTACTATTAAATAATGAGAGCTGTGAATCAGAAATGGACAATAGACTTACTTTCTAATTAAACAGAGACTTGGTCATCATCAATGCATTGTGTTACCCACAAAGATAAAAGAAGTAAAAACAGAGTCATTTTATTACTTGGAAATTTAAAAAATGAAAATTTTGGAATGCTGTACTAATATTTGTGGACTAATGAATTAGCAAACGGAAAACATCCTCATTTTAAAAATTTGCTGCTATTATTTCGTCTGTTGGTCTTTGGAGATGGTAGCTTGGTACATGATCTCATGTAAAAATTCAGCATTTTCAAAGAAATATTTTGAAGGCAAAAAGAATACGTTTTGCGCCGGAATTTGATGCCATGCATCAAGGTTTTCTTGTTTTTGTTGTACTCGAACAAGACATTTAACCCGCTTGCAGCCAGTTAAAAAGTTGAAAAAAGTTTGATAATGACATTACGTTGCTTGGTGGTTGTTTGATAATAGATTAGGATGAAACATAATCATTATAAATGTGTGGTATCAGCGCAAACGTGATCATTCTAAATCTGCTGTGCCATTACAAAATATTTGCTCTGCGGATAGAGAACTTAAGTCAATTTTTATATCAATGGACTGTCTTGAAACAGAGTTGACAATTCCATCAGAAAGTAAACAAATGTCTGAAACGTTGTTTCGTGTACAAATAACAAAGGTAGCTATGAAAACAAAAAACTCTTGACATAATCAAACATTCATGAATCTGAAGAACTCATACAAATTATAATGCACATCGAAATGATCGATAGTCGGAGAATAGGTCCGTCTAATATTACGGTTTACTGAACTAGATGTACTGTCGAATCCAGAGGAACGCAAACTCGCACTTTAGGTGCTCGTAGTAGTAGTTGGAGCTAGATTCACTATTGAGCTACAAAACGGCGACCCCACACCCCACCACCTTCTCACCAGCATTAATACTTTCGCTGCCGAAAGCGACTATTATCACTTATTTTATCATGATAATCTGTACGTTCTGGCAGGGGCAGCGGAGCCGTGGGGCACAGATGGAACGTGCCTGCCCCTCCCCTACTTTTTCACCAATTATAGGTACCAGAATGGCATTTTCCTCTCTATATTCGTACTGATGCAGTTCAACCCGTAAAATGCGTAAATATGACCACAATAATTTCTCATTTCTTTCTCATCAATTCTCATTCGATTCATATGTACCGTATTTCTTTTCTCGTTCACTTTTACCATGTGATTTTGCAAAATAAAAATTTGTATTCAATGGCAAAGAACTAGTTCCATTCAATTCAATCCAAAGTATGCGAATTGAGTGGATGCCATATAGTTTGTAGTGTGTACAAAAAGGTGAGTTATATAAAGACGAATGCTATTCTTAATCAAAATGAAAAAATTAAATCCACTTCCACTATCCTAATCTGTGGTAATACTCGAAGAGAGACGATGCCACTCGAAGACAGCTGATGCCACACGATTCATTATTGACCGGTTAATATTCAATATCGCCAAATAATGACAATAGGGTTGAGGTTAGGTTGAGGTCGCTGAGGTTAGTGTCTTAAATAGGGTTAGAACAAGGTTTGAGGGGTAGCGTATATAAATTTATATATTTTGCACGAATACACCGCCCAGCCACCATTGACCCCCCCCCCCCCCCCCCGCCCCAAGAAAAATGATTTTCCATTCTACACCCTTGCGGTATCCAAAAAGGTGTGACCCACCACTTTTTAGGGCTTCCGCTGCTTCTGCGTTCTGGTATGCGCAGATCAAACCTACCATCTGATTAATTGTTGGAAAGGGCTCAGAGAGCCCTTTCCAACAATTAATCAGATGATAGAGTTTCAAGTATGTCATAAATTTTATTAAACTTCCTCGCATACAGCCGTACATAGAGGTCTTCCATATTTGGATAAGTGGGCGTGGGAGTAAAGATAATGATTCTATCTCATCGGTGACTTCACCTGGAGACCTATCCGGAAGACCTTATCCATTGTTTCAACCAATCTGTTCTGGGCGACTCGCAACAAACGCTGGCCTTTAATCTTTAGTCTGGTACAAACCAAATAAGCCTCTCTTATAAATGAGGTTCAAACAACAAACAAAACACTATATTTTCATGTCTCGTATGTAATTTGTTGAGCTGGCTTCTCAACTTGTATTGACATGGAATAAAGAGGAACCCTTGTAGATTAGATACCATACTACCGACGAACACCCACGTTATACTGCAGGATTTTCAGTCACATGGTAATCACGTGCCGCCATAGAAACCATAATGGCGGCCTCTTTCAAACAAAATGAACGACGGAAACACGTATCACTCTAATAAAACGCCCTGCTCATGCGCACTAACACCACGTATCACAGTGGTAATAACATTACCACATGGCCACTCACGCAGACTACAATAACAACCACCATGACGTCACAGCTCATTTCCCTCCCCCATTCCCGTCCATAGAATGGACCTGAAAACCACATTCCATAGTATTAAATTGTATAGATGAGAAGCATTTTTCAGAACGACCATATTGAACTTTTTAAATCAGGAGTTTACAAAATGGCATCATCGATGTTGAAAGTTACCTTGTTTTAGAACTGTCAGCAAATTAGCAAAATATCCTTAACCACAGCCACGGGTGCGATGTAGCTCGGTGGGTAGAGTAATACAATTTAAACCGAAAGGTCCACAATTCGATCCAGACCAATGGTAATTACATTGTGTCCTTGGGCAAGACAAAATAATCCAAATTCCTCATGTGTGAGAGGGAGGCACGGTGACGCTGTGTAGTGAGGGGCACTGCACTTCAATAATGCACTTGCCTTCAAAGTCCGCTACTTCCGCTAATGCAGAATAAGTGAGTTGGGGAGTCTAACAGTTGCTTGTCACTGCTCGGTGATTCACTATGGATACTCCGACTTCCCCCAAGTCGGCAAAATAATGCAAAATAATTTCAAAGATATACGGTTCCCGTTATCACCTTGCGCTGCTGTGGGCTATGGTTCAATCCTTTTCAAACCGATGTGCAAATGTGGTGGGAAATGAAAATATTGTCCATGAGCAGATAACAAGGAGGAGTGGCGGCGAACATTCATACTAATTTAATCCTCCAGCAAGCACGACATGGCTGTAGGTTTAGATTATTACTGAACCTCCCAACAGATATCATGAATGGCATCGAATATGACATCATGTTGCTGAACAAGGTCAGTGCCACGTGGGTTGTCATCGTACCGCATATGCGGGTCGTTTTATGACGTCTTTGCAATGCCGTGAGTGACGTTTGTGTGCATGCACAGCACGCATTTTCAAGGTGGCATGTGTTTGCGTTCTCCATTTTGGATGTTGATCATGTTGTGGGCCGCCATGTTGGGTTTCTATGGTGGCATGTGGTTGCTACAGGTAAAAGAAGCCTTATGTACTTGGCAACGGTTTCTGGAATGTGTTCCATTGTACAAAAGTACTCTGGAAGATGAATAGAAGGGAGTATATGTCGAAACTGTATGAGTTTGGAAATTCACTACTCGGGCATTTTTGAGAAGCTGGTCATATAAGGTTCGTACAGGCTAAATTAGGATAGCACGCGGTGATATAAATCAGTCTGCGTGATTTTGGTGAGGCTTCAGTGGAATAGAAGGCCTTCTACGGGTTCGGATTCTCCTCCTTTCTACATAATAATAATAATAATAATAATAATAATAATAATAATAATAATAATAATAATAATAATATAGTTTATAGCCATGATTCCACTAAAAAGTGCTCTCAGGCTTTACATGAAATAGGTGATACTGTTTCAAGTTCCTTGCCTTTAGTTTCTAAGACTTTAAGGCGGCTCTCTTTTGATGCAAAAATACATTACGCAATGCCTATCTAGTGTCTTATAAGGAAGGCTGTGTTCAACTCAATAGTCGTATACTAACTATGGACCGGAATAATGTCGGCCGATTTTTCATCTAAGTGTTATTCTGCAGAATGGTCACATAGGTGTGTCATCGATTCTTCCGGGGAGTTGCCTAGTAGCGCAGAATAAACGTCTGTCACTAGTTTTATGGATTGTTTGAATACTCTCAACAAATACAACACAGGTTCGGCTATTTTGTTGTAGACTCAGACCTTAACCTAACGAATCCCCGACACCAGCCCGTGTAATTTACAATTTAAGCAATTAATAAAAAAAGAGGCTCCAGGGAATGGAATTTATCCCATCGCCCTCGCGTTTGTTCAAAATTGTTACCTAACACCATTTGTCACAATAATAATGAGGGTTTGAGTGTCATCAAAACTCAAAAGTAAAACAAGAGTTAACTCATTTACAATAAATAGTGTTAGCTGGAAGCCTTTTGTCACTACTACCACACCCATTTCTCTAGTACACATCCTCGCGTGTCTGCAAACCCTAAATTAACTTCCCATCGATAATTTAGAAACGTGTCAATTTAACGGAAAGCATTTGCAACTCGCTTCAAACTATAGGTTGCAAATAACAGATGAGGATTCATAGCATGAAAAGCAGCTTGGAGATTGCTATTCAGTGGTTGTTCAAATATGGAAAAATTAACTACACCCCACCTTCAAAGATCTGTTAAATAAATCGCGGTAGATAACAAGAAGGTCCGTGTCTTCATCTGCAATCACTGTAGCATTCCTCGCAGAATCTTCGCTTAATAACGCCACTTCTCCAAAACTTTTCCCAGCCTCTGAAATAAATGTAATCATGCTCAATATTTTTCTTCATCGAACTTTGAAGCATTGTCGATTGAAAATTCGTAATGAACACTGTTGACGATCATTAAAACGACTTGCTCCATACGAGGGATAGTAAAAGTTTCATTATCTTACTGATTTGATTCGGGGTCGATTCGACCCCAAATCTGTGAGATTGTAAGAAAGAAAACAATTATTGGCAACAAATTTCATCTACACAAACAATGTAGCACTCTACCACTTATATACAAAGACTTTAAAATAACTTTTGAAAAAATATTCAATTTTTTTTTATAAGAGGCTAATAAGCTGAAAAATGTTTAAATTATAATTGTGAATTCCCATTTCAATGCTCAATCAATATCAATATGAGAAGTGCCAGCTAGCCGAAACGTTCTAGGTCGAAATATCTGCTGGACGAGAAAATCCTTTGCGGAAACGCTCATGTTAGAAATGCCCACTAAAAATTCGTTTCATTATAGTTAGATTCATCGGGAAGATCTGGTAGCCGGTTCGTTCACATTCAGGGCTGCGGAGTGCAGTAAAGTGTGCCTGTTAATGTACGTACCATCATTCAACCTCCAAAGTGATTGAGAAAATTATTGCCCAGCAGCAGCACACACATTTGGTACTCAACTTTTAAATCCCAAACAATCCGCATGTCGTCCTGGCCACTTAACAGAATCGGCTGTTAAGCATTCAAAATGATGTGTTGGGGAGTTTGGATCAAGGAAAAGCAGTCGCATTAGTACTTTTAAATCTCACAGAGAATGCAATCAGAGCCGCGCGAAGCGCGGCTCACGAAGTGAGTTCTATAGTTAACACACATGCGTATGTACAGAAACCCGCAATTTCCAATTAATCAGTATATCTGACAAAGTGAAAATTGTGTCTTCCGGTTTGCCCATCGGGGGCGGCCATTTTTTCGTTCAATATTGAATTCGGGGATAGTTGAAAATAAAACTAGCAAGAAAAACAAGAGAATGCAAGTGTGTTGGCCGCGTCAATCTTTCGGAATAAAAGACGTTAATATTACTTAAACACTGGCTTCCTAGAATTCAGTATTAAATTGATTTTTGTTACTTGAAAATTTTAAAATCCTACTTTTGACCACGAATCTTTTCTCTTTAGGTTTACTACCAGTATCAAAAGTTCACAAAACTACTGGCGGGAGTAAGAATCATTTTCTGTCAGTTTTACGATACAATAGAGTCCTTTGCGGCTGCAGTCTCATCTTGGTCTAACCTAATTCATATTAGCTGTGTCTGACACTATCGACCAAAAAATAATATCTGATAGGCTTTTTGGCACAGTTATTGATGATGTTGCGCTGAGTGCTTTCAGTCCTTGCTGGAGGAGAAAATCACATAGTGTGACTAAATTGACGGTGTTCAGTCGGAATCAGTACCACTTAGGTTTGTGGAAGCGCGGTGGTTCATTGGTTAACTCTTACGAAACGTTCCTATTATGCAACCCTAATATGACTGTGTGAGTTTCATAATTTGTTGATTCGTGAAATTCAACGTTTGAAAGATTCTGAATATGTTTCCAAGGGAAGTAACTTTGAAATTATTTCAAACTGGTATTTTGTTAACTGTTGAACGTCCCCATGGGACTGTGCACCTATGATTACGTGTGCAGAAGAAAGTTTATTTTCTCAATTAATTTATTTCTCTACGTCAAACTATTATTTTGATAAAAGTGGTGTTTTTATAACATCATGTTCAAAAGTTTATTTTGTTCTCGATTACCAAGTTGAAATACTATAACGAACCTTTGGTCACTTTACCTTACGACTTCTCAGACTCATCCGTGGGTTCCGAATAGACGACTTGATTGGAGCCGCCCCGTAACTTCTATCTGAAGTCTGCTAATCAGAATGTGGGAGAATTCCCTGTTATCGGGACGTTAACTGGCATTCTCTTGGATTTGAATTGTTGGACTCAGTGCCGTAAGTTCTCTCTCTTGTGTCGTGGTACGTCACTGACAGTTTCTTCGAATTTAGGGGCTCTTGATGCAGAAGATCTGGCTTACTGTCTGTTGAATAGTCTGTGCAGTTCTCGCCGATACTTAGTCCGAGGAATGATTCTGTACCCTAGGCACTCTTTGTAACCGAGTTATTGTTAATGTCGACGTACCTCGCCGATATGCAACCGAGGAATCAGAGAGGATTGGACTGGTCGTGGGACGGATCGTCGTGCCTCACGTCGTCGACTCAAGATGTCCGGTCACCAAGGATATATAACCGGAACTGCAGCAGTGTCACACAATATATTTTATTCTGTCTGGAAAGCCTACATACATCTGTGTCGTCATGCTCGTACAGAACTTAAGTATCTCCGCTGTCGTCGACTAGTCGTCGATTGTCGCCAATAATTCTTCCCAAATGCGCTCAATTATGCAGGTATTCGATGAGTAGCTTGACCCTCCCCCGCCCCAGGAGCTTGTGCAGCCGCCAACAGATCTATCACAGGACAATTAGGAACCACGTGATTAATTATCGAAATCGACAAGCATAACGTGACGCTCAAAGACTGTTTACAATAGTGTGAGTTTAGCTACTAGGTTCAGGTAGGATTTCTGCAATACTTTTATTTGAACAAAGGCTTTTTTCTCAAAGATTTCAATGTGTTTGTGTGTGTGGAGTGGGGGGGGAGGGGGGGCGGGGGGGGGGGGGGGGGGTTATGTGAGGTAAAAAGAATGGTGTAAAAATTTACATTCTTACAGACAATTTTTCTTCTCTGTATTGAAATTGCAGAAATTTTCAGATGTGAATGAGTTGATTCTCAATTTAAGTAACGGAAACTTGTCCTTTTAATGTGCTCATATATACACATGTTGTTCAATTGCTGCATCCACCTTTGTCTGTGATATTTGTACATATTTTTTTAGATTTTATGAAAAAAAAAGAAAGTCATTGGATTTCAAACCGAAAGGTCCATGGGTCGATCCCCACCAGTGGTAACTGCGTTCTGTCCTTGGGCAAGGTACTTAATCCCAAATGCCCACCTGGGCTCACGGTGACGATGTCTACTAAGGCGCACTTAACGTCGATGTGCACTTGTCTTCAACCAATGCTCACCCTGCATGTGCAGAGTTTGAACGTTGGGGGTCTGACAGTTGCTCGCCGTTGCTCGGTGGTTCTCCCTGAATGTCGAAAGTATCGTTAAACCCCAACAAATAAATACTTAGGTTTGTGTTGCCACAGGGTTCCGACCTGGGTCCAATTTTTGTTTACACTTTATATGCAGCCCCTTGGAGAAATTATTCGCTCACGTGGAATCGATCACCATTTATATGCCGATGGGACTCAGATTTAAATGGAAATCGACTCCTCTGACTTGGAAGATAATGAAACAAGGTTTCAGGTTATGAGTAAATGTATTGAAGACACCAGAACCTTTATGCTTGTGAACTAAAACTTAATGCTGACAAAACAGAACTCATTGTTTTTTTTATCTAGATACAAACTTAGCCCAGAATTTTTGCCTCCTTTTAAAATTAAAATATGTGACACCATTACCAACCTATCTACCACCGGCAGAAACCTGGGTGTGTATTTTCACTCCCATTTGACCATGACTTCTCATATTTTGAAAATCTGCCAGTATGCTAATTTTCATATTCGGAATATCTGTCGTGCCAGAAAAGTCTTAATGAAAAGTGCTATAGGATGTCTGGTGAGTGCATTACTTGGCTGAATTATTGCAATGCAATACTATGTGGACTCCCCAGCAAGCAGATCAATAGGGTGCAGATCATACGAAATACAGCTGCTTGAATTGTGACTCACACTGAGAAAAATGAACATATTACTACTCAGTTAAAAATTCTCCATTGGCTGTAGCTACAACAGGGCTAAAAATTCTTCTTTTCGCAGACAAGACGCAAGCAAACCATGCTCCTGCTTACAATTCAGATTTGGTCAAAAACGTATGTGCCAAAAAACGTACACTTCGCTACTCATGCCACAACCCTCTGGAACAGACCTCATATGGCATGGTCTCATATGGGGGGACATTCCTCAGTTACAAGGCTCCAATACGTTTTAATAAGCTATCTGAATTCGTGAGAGTAACCCCATCTCTTCCGGTTTTCAAATCAAAGTTAAAATTGTATCTATTTAAAATATATTACCCTGATGTTGATTAAGGGGAATGTAAACAGAAACAATTTTGCGAAAATTGTTGTGGAATCTCTTTTTATTGCTAGTTTAGGTTTCACTCTTAGTGCAGTTGCATTGTATATCATAAATATATATATTTAAATTTTATAATTGAAATATTTGATAATCTCACTTTTAAAGAGCATTTTTTCGAGGCAGTTATTCTCATTTTTGTACAATCCAGCCTTTACAAAAACTATACCAACACTTCTTTCTTTTTCTAGCGTATATGAGCTGAGACCTGTACTTTTGATACATTGTGTCAAAAAGAAATATGAGTAACATTTCTGTAAATATGTAGCTGGTGGAATGGGGATGGGTGAATATCAAATAGAGCGTCATTCCGGAGTCCATTGGTAACGATAAGACTTTGTGAATAAACACAGCCTTGCGTATTGTGAAAGGCCAAAAACAATTAACCTTTCAAGCAAATACTAAAGGGTCTGTCTAGACTGAAAAATAAAACTCCAACTGACTTACTTTCCTTCATAGTGAATAATTAACAGTATTTTACTAGGATAATATCAGTAGGCTACTTCGCGGAGGAAATAAAGTGTCCGGATATTTAAAATAATTATTATCTCTATACAGCTTCGAGATATGTGAAATGATTTATCACACTTTTTATCTTTTCCTTCTCGGTTGGAATGTCGATTACGTACACAGCTGATGGCAAGTTTGATCGCACCGAATCTTATGTTAATTCTTTATGCCCACAAAACATGACTTACAAACAGTCGAATTTAATACTTATTTATGGTATTTTCATTTTTTCTTACTTCCAGAACAGATAATGAACTCGCCTCTGATTGAAAGGTCTGTAAAATTCATTGGCTCAGTCTCATTTTAATTTTACGAAAATCAAAACAGATATTACCCTCGTTGGGGACCAAAGCTAGACTTGCAAATTCTAAATTAGAAAGAAAAACTGCCACTTAGAAGGATAAATATAGAATGTACCCATAGTAGCGTGGTGTACCAAATGTTCACCACGAGTGGTGAAGTGCTGTTAACCGCGAGCCTTTGGCGCGCGGTTAACACCACTTTACCACGAGTGGTGAACATTTGGTACACCAAGCTACTTTGAGTATATTTTATTTATACCATGATTGTCAGATTGTTAAGAGTCGCTATTATTTTTTCTCGATTTTACTGAACAGCAGACGTACATACGTGCGAATCTGTTTTTGTTTACATGAGCATCGGTGGCGGTACTTCCGCTGTCAGTTTTATCGCCGAAACGAAATGGAAAAAGAAACTGAGCCTTTTTCGTTTTAATAACATAATAACATACTATTTCGAGTTATGGATGCTTTTTTAAAATGAGACAATGCATGTTTGTTAATTGTTGGCATCTTATGAGGTAAACTCATTTAAAAAACGTAATAAATAATTGCCGCTTTCATTTCACTCTTCGCGAGGCGACGTGCGATAAATTTAGACACGTTTGCATTCAGATCGACGTCACCAAAGGTCAACTTGGATGTAGTTCTACTGTTGGTGTAAATTTTTACTGTTGAAATCACATTAACGGTTGGTGTGTAAAGCTAAAATTTATGTCATGGGCTTTTCATATATAGTAGAACAGGAAATCATGGTATAAACGAATGTTTTTAACTGGTAGTGTGCTACGTTATTTTTGGTTGAAATATGTGTTCATGGACTTCATATGTCTTTGCCTTGTCACAACTTACGAATGAGTGCCTACAGGCACTCCTCCATAAATTGTAACAAGGAAAAGATATGAAGACTAAATAAGTTCACTTCAAAGGTGATATGGAAGACATCCATGGGATAATGAACCCGCAAGTTGTGGACCTTGCACATCAGAATAAAGCCCAACTATTTGTTTCCAGCATTCTGCCAGTTAAAAACACACCAATGTATATAAAACAGCACACTCAGCATAGACGGTTCACGAGAACTGGCAATATGGTATTGGTTAACAGTTATCGCTTTAAAAAGACTGACACGGCACCTTGTTACTGTTGACTTTTCCCTGGTCTTTAATTAGTGTAAATTATGACCAGTTTAAGTCAGATGTGTACAATGAAAAGAAATGCAGTAAATTTAGTGAGAAGTTGTGACAATTGTCACATTCATGGGTAGGGAAAGAGTTTGGTCCAAGTACTGATCTTTGCAGCACGCACTGTTCCTATTTCACCCTATCATTTCGATATAATAACACTTTCACCAGTCGCTGATTTGTCGCGATATGTGATTATGTTTGTTCAATAAACAGCGAACGCCGATTCCGTCGGAACAGGCGCTCAGCGCACAGCAATGGTCAACTCGTGATGCGTCGTTGGCTGAGAGTGCCCCCTTCCGCTCGTAGTAGTCGAGGGTCGGGGGTCTTATCCTCGGGGAAATTTCTAAATTCAGTATCCAAAACACTTCAAAGAAGTGGGCATTGCTGTCTGTGTGGGACTATGAGTTACACATAGCTGAAATAGGTTTGCCCAGCAACATTAGTAATTTCTCACTTTGTTGGATATTCGTGAATCGGCGTCACCCGTCAGACAAAGGCAGGGGAACTTCATTCCCCCGGGAAAGCACTACTGTGTAGATACCGTAAATCCCCCTCCTTACGTAAAGTTTCATCACTCGTTGTATCCAACACCCCAGCAGATCTATAAACAGGGATTAAGAAGAGTTATTTTGGTTACCTATAATCCATCGCTACCTTCGGAAACGTAGTTTAGAAGATGCATGATTTCATAGAAGCAGATGGTTTTCGGGAGATCTATACAGGCGCTTATGAAGGATTTCTAGTCTGTAAGACTGAAACGTGTTCGTCTCAAGAATATAAACCTTCCAAGTGCCTTGGATGAGATATGAAAGATACTTCGTGATTAATGCTTTAATACCATTCAAACCCGTAGAGGTCACAAACTTCGAAAATTTCAGTTTATGGGAAACTTATACCTTTAGACAGTGATTATTTAATAATATGAATGAGATTCCTGTTAGCTCACAGTCTATCGTGAAAACTCGCAAGCTCTCAAGCCACCAGTCAATTCGGTACAGAATTCGACGCTGTCATAGCCTGGAACCATTTTTGCGCGAGCAGTCCACGAGAATACTAACTATCATCCAACCTACAGCAATTACAATTCAACTTAATTACGTCATTGGACACGGCCACAATCTTTCTGACAAAAAGGGCGGGACAGAGCAAAACATTCATACGATAGGAAAATTATTCACAGAGTTCTGAAAAACTCACCTCGACCTACCGTACGCAAGGAAGCAGGATATGATATAAGAAAATTAAAGGAAATTTGAAATGAATTGATGTAAAAATGAAAGTGTCAATGACACTGTAGCTCAACTTTGAATATGAAAGGAACTAGTGTTTGCTGTGACCAGGTCAACAATAATGAATATGACAGCAATCAGTATTTGTTGTGACCAAGTCAACAATAATGAATAAGAGAAAAAGGAGTTTTGTTGTGACCACGTCAACCATAGTAAATCAATTACAAGGTGGCTGCAGTGGTCTAAAGAATAGGACATAAGTATTATATGTGATGGATCCCATGTTAGTAAACATTCACACAAAAATTTATTCAAATCAGAGCTTTCATATAGAAGTTCTGAGCAAAAAACTGATTGCAAAAAATTTTGTACAAAATGGCTGCTGGTGGCCATCTTGAATTTCGGACCGGACCCCAAAACACTCGTTCTCGTCCCACGGTGATAACAAAGGTACCCAAGAAGTTTCGTAAAGATCAGTTCATAAATACGCTCTCTAGCCCGAGCCGTATTGGCATTTGCACTTACAGTACTGAAAGTAACACTAAATAAATCAAAGTTAGTCTAATTTGCATATAATTTATGCACGAGAAAAAAACCCGTATTATATGTGATGTATCCCATGGTACTAAACATTCACACAAAAAATATTCAAATCAGCGCTTTCATATGGAAGTTCTGCGCAAAAATCTGATTGCACATAATTTTGTACAAAATGGCTGCCAGCGGCCATCTTGAATTTCAGGCCGGACCCCAAAAAACACCCCTCGTTCTCGTCCCACGGAGATAACAAAGGTACCCAAGAAGTTTCGTAAAGATCTGTTCATAAATACGGCCTCTAGCCCGAGCCGTATTGGCTTTTGCAGTTACAGTGCTGAAAGTAACACTAAATAGATCAAAGTTAGTCTAATTGGCACAATTTATGCACGAGAAAAAAACCCGTATTATATGTGATGTATCCCATGGTAATAAACATTCACACAAAAAATTATTCAAATCAGCACTTTCATATGGAAGTTCTGCGCAAAAAGCTGATTGCACCGAATTTTGTACAAAATAGCTGCCAGTGGCCATCTTGAATTTCAGACAGGACCCCAAAAAACACCCCTTGTTCTCGTCCCACGGAGATAACAAAAGTACCCAAGAAGTTTAGTAAAGATCGGTTCATAAATATGGCCTCTAGCCCGAGCCGTATTGGCATTTCCACTTACAGAACTGAAAGTAACACTAAATAAATCAAAGTTAGTCTAATTTTCATAATTTACGCACGAGAAAAAAACCCGTATTATATGTGATGGATCCCATGGTACTAAACATTCATACAAAACGTGATTCAAATCAGAGTTTTCATATGGAAGTTCTGCGCAAAAATCTGATTGCACCTAATTTTGTACAAAATGGCTGCCAGCGGCCATCTTGAATTTCGGACAGGACCCCAAAACACTCGTTCTCGTCCCACGGTCATAACAAAGGTACCCAAGAAGTTTCGTAAAGATCAGTTCATAAATACGGCCTCTAGCCCGAGCTGTGTTGACGGCGCGACGGACGGACATACGGACGGACGGACGGACAGACAGACAGACAGACGGACGACGGTCCATGACAATACCTCAAATTTGGCTTCGCCAAAGTTGAGCTAAAAATAGGAACTGAATACGTAATTGTGTTTTCAGGTTGTGCTACATGAAGTGTTACTCCATTGTTACGATGATAGGGATTGTAAGAACCCATGTTTAATACTTTGCCTAACGTGGTGGTGATCTTAGTTCCAATGAGGAGTCATAAGCTGTTTGTAGGCAAAAATATGCAACTTTTTAGCCATTCAAGAGATTTTCTGTGCAAGTGTCGTCTGCTATTCGCGTCTGCAAAGAGTTAAATGGTGGCAAGCAGCTATTTCAGGTGCCGAATTAAAAAAAAAATGTTAAATGTTTGTCTTGCTATTGTCTTTGTATCGTGTTGTAGCCTAAACTAATAAACTTACCATAATTTATTATGAACTTTCCATATTGTGAACTGACGTTCCTCGTTCCTTCATCTGCTTCCACGGAAGAAATTTCCTTCTTTTCGAGTAGTTTGTTTTGAGCAAAATCATTAAACGAGTCGTGAGACAAGTCAGGCGACGCTTCATCGTCAGATTTAGATGTATCAATATATACCGATGTTTTTCCAGTCAACATGATATAAAATCTGTAAAAAAAGTAAATAATTAAACCATTCAATTGCCTTCTACCAACTAGAGATGGGCAATATACCGAAAAACTGAACCAATAACGCTATCATGAGGATACCGAACAACCGAACCGAACTACTTGTTGAATACCTAAACCGACTGAATTTTCAAATTTTCATACACTCGCTATTTATAAGTTCCTGTTGAGGTTGAGGCTTGATATCAACTGAAAGATTCATTTCTATGGAAGAAGTGACTGATTTTCTTTTCAGTTTTGTTAAACCTCCACGGACTGGTCAACTGTCCTGGATTCCCACTAGACTACAACATGTACGTGTCTAATTGCTTTGCAGTGATTTCCAGTCAAGTCTTGGCTGCCTGTCAAGGCATCCAAGACCTGACTAGAAATCACTGACCAGGTGTTTCGTTTAATGTTAGCAGGGCCTCCTAAAGATGAGACGTCAGGGTACATGCTCTGAGATCGCAAAAGCCTGAAAAAGGTCCTTAAATATTAAGGTGCGTTTAGAACAAGTAACAAAATTACTGTCTATATGGTTTGTGATCGTAAAGAATGCCACTGTTGAGCTCAATGGCAGTGTCATTTTACTCATTTATAGTGTAGAATGATTTTATTTCATATTCTTTAGTACTATCAGCAAATCTCGGTCAAGTCGGACACCGAATACCAGACTGATGCCGAGGTATACCACCTAAAAATACCGATACCGAACTCAAAATTTCAATACCGCACATCTCTACTACCAACACGACTCATGTCATGTCAAATGGGATGAGCTCTGCAGACTCGTCCCATAGAGCTGTCTAATATTTACGAATTTAACCCGTTCGGCACTGGTGAGCTCGATAATGTCGTCTCGTACAATACGTTTGACGGAGAAACAGATGAATCCATTCTCTATCTGGAGGAAAGTTCCCGAAAATGTAGTCCTACGGCTCTGTAGATCTGAAGGAATAAAATATTGTAGATGCTCACTACCGATGCATCGTTCATTGTCTCTTCTGCTCGTCCATTGTCAAGTTTGTCTTCACGTAAGAAATTATGTCATTTGCAAAGATTACATTAACAAAAAATACAACAACTAGTTCCGACCAAGTGCTATGCGATTACTGCGCAATCATTTCACCTCCGTTTTATCTTTGGGTCCTCCACTTATATCGCAGCATATGTGAACAAATTATAAACAGACTGATACTGATTTAATATTTGGTCATACAGCGGGATGGCATCGATCCATATGCTCTTTTGCTAGTCCAACAGCTATCTGGAGACCAAACAAGCAGGAGGTTCAAATCCTCTAGTTGGGTCCTCAAGTTACTGTTAAAGAGTTAATTTGCTGACCATGGAGCATCAAGGGGTCCACCCGTGGTCCATGAACAAGGACGCTAAATAGAGTAAATTTTCTAGTGGACTGACAAGTAAGGTCGTAGTTAGATTCCTATTCACTTGGGGAATGTGGCTGACATTTATTAATGCCGTGCCCCGTGTGCGATACCTATATTTATCTCATGCTTTGATCGGAAATCCACCGAAGAAGTCCTGATTTGAGCGGCGTTATGTTAGCTTTACCCGAATGACGAAACATATTAATCCTCTCTTTTTGAATTTTCTTTCAAGGTGAACCCAACCCTTGCAGGATCGAACACAGTCTGGCAGTCATTTTCTAGAGCGTAACAATATTGAACAACACCGAGGCGTACCACTTGTCAAATAAAAAGACTGTTTTTTGCCAGCGACTCTGGAATATAATCGTTATTAAATGTGAGGATGGAACAATTATGGATTTCATAACCTTGGGACATTATTATTGTTTATATAGCAACACAAAAAGTCACCTAATTCCAGTGACCGTGTCCTGTTTGTCCGTATACCGTCCATCCTGTTTGTCTGTATACTTCGTCGCCATGTTATTCAAGAATATGAAGCTTCTAAAGAGAACTGTCGTTTAATACGAGAAAGAACTGGAAAGAATCTCCATTCTTCGCGAAGTAGCCAAGAAGCACGATGACCTCCCGTTTAAAAGCGTATTGAGTAATTCTGGTGAGAAATAACGCTTTGTAATTATGTTTCCAGAAGGAAGGGTGACACTCCCTTATTTTTCCAGATTAGATTTGATACCGTACTTCCCCTCACGTCACACACGTCACACACACAGTCATTCATAAAATGGAGAGGTCCGTGATACCAGGTACCGGTTGTCAGGCATGGTACGCGCTAATCAAATAAGCTGTTTGACACGCCCATTATATCTATCTCCAAATAATATTGTTTGTTAGCTGTAATGCCGAATGACGAATATTCCAACTACAACATCAAGGTAAGTAATTTGGGGACTCCTACTTTTTCTCAAGGGCGTAGCTAGGATTTCCAATTGAGGTGGGCAATAGTTTGTTTAGGGGTGCCAGGTCGATATATGCCGCAGGCATATCCGAAGGCCGTTGGCGGAGGTGGGGTAGGTATGGCTCTCCCTCTTGGTGGGAGTTCAGAGGGCTCCCCGAACCCCCACCAGTGGAAAGGCCATACCCACCCCATGTCAGGCCCACGGTATCCGCCACCTATTGGTGGGGATTCGGGGGGGGGGGGTACCCCGAGAAAATGTTGAAAATTCAATACACTCAGAGTGAATTTGGGACTCCCTAGTGCTTCAATTTTCCTATTTTGAGGGGGGGGGCACTGAAACTTTTAGGGGGCGTGCCCCCACCCCCGGCTGCGCTTTTTCCACTCATGAAAGCTGCCAGACACGATATGGCCATGGCTGTTGAACGTGTCGTTAAAGCCAAATCAACAAATAAACAAAAATCTTTCACGATGGCATGATGATGGATTTGAAATATTTTATTATCCTGGATTTTATCCATCACAGTCGGGACAAATCAGGTTTACACCCGCGATCAACCATCTTCGCGATGCTACTTCTACCACGGTAACTGACTTGAACACTGAATTTTCTTTTTTCCACAATTTTTCAAATGTTCAGCAATGTATGATGCAAACTGGTCGTTGGGATCAAGTCACGCTATTTTAGCCTATGGATATAATCATATTACTAGTTTGTATAAACAAGAACTACCTTTTGTTTGTGTTTGTGAGACAGACGACTGTTTGTCAAATAAGACCTTGCCACCGGCCTTTGCCTTCCGCTGGAATGTTCCGTTTTGTTGAAACCAACAATATCGCTCGATTTAACCCCAGGCTAACACCATTCAATCTCAATTATTTTGATAGTCAACAAAAGAAATGATATTTGTTCGCTTCTGTTGTGTTAGAAACACACATTAAAAATGGGTATGAAGGTGTGAGTTTACACTGTGTTATTGTCAGAATCAACGTCCTATTTACCCTGTCATTTCGATACACGATTATGTTTGAGCAATAGCAAAGAATAGCCTGGACGTGTGTTCAATACTGTAACCACAAGAATGATGAATTTATAATAGCAGCTGATTCACCGTCCAAAGAAGGAAAGGTAGTCCATTGCAAATCAAGAGAGGTAATAAAATCGTATAAACACGATAAACACGACTGACTGGAATTAAGTACACACATCCGCCCAGAGCCCCCACCCCATTCCACCTCATTGGTCCCAACCTAAGTAAACCCCAGCGATACTTGGGAAGCGCGGTGGCTCAGCGGTAGACTGTTGGACTTGTCTGCTAGAGGCCCGCGTTCGATCCCCGTCCGGTACGACCCGCGTTGTGTCCTTTGGGCAAGGCACTTTATCCCGGTTGCCTGCATGGGGGCACGATGACGCCGTGTACTGAGGCGTTTTGCACGTCGATGGTGCACATGTCTTCAGCCGCTGTAACCCTGCTTGAGCGGAGCTTGAACAGAGAATGTTGAGGAGCTGACAGTTGCTCGTCGATGGTCGGAGGTTCTCCCCGGGTACTCTGGCTTCCTTCCTCCGTAAAACTGTCACGGCCACGATTAGTCATTGTGCATAAGTATGTGACCTTAAACACCAATAAATAAATAACCCCAGCGATACTTTCTAAACTACCCTGAGTACACATTCTATGTTTGGTGGTGATAAGATGAAGGGTGTAGGAGACGTTGGGGAGCAAAGACACACACAAGCTAGATGGTTTTGAAATTGCAAAACGAATTTCCAGAAGTCCTTCAACGAAGCATGACCAACGCTGAGAGGGCTCCTGCCAAGATGAAAAGATTTTTCTTAGTTTAATGTAACACAAGCCTTAACCCTTTTAATCCGAGAGACCCTTTTTCCATCCCAGGAATATGATACATCATAATTTCATTAAGTAGGATGGGTGCTAAGTGTATGTGTGGGTAGACCAATTAATATTTTCAACGTGCAGCCTTGGGCCTGCACTTTGAAATATGAATTGGTCTACCCCCCAGATAATGAATATGGACTCTTCCAATTCCTGCTATTGAACTGATATGGAACGTACCACCGGGGTTTAAAGGGTTAATAACCCTTTTTTAAACGAATGATAATTATTTGCTCGACCACTAATTGAAGTTAAGAAAGTAAAATAGTTTCGCTCTTTTTTGTAAAAATATTGTATTTCTGCAATGCCATCATTTGCTTGTTCGATTCGGGAGTGAAGACGAGGAACTGACTAATTTTGATTCATCACAACAGAAGGCTGTCTTGTAGTCATGAAAAGTTGATCAGCTGATATATTTAACCCTTTATCTAACACGAAAGGCAGACAACAATTGTAAACAAAATTCTTGAATAACTATTATTTTTCATTTTTTGTGGCATCAAAAACATAGCTTATGGTCCCTCAGGGGTCATAAACTATGTTTTTGAGACAAAAAGTGCTAAAATAATGAAAATTGAATGGTGATTTTTGTGAATAGCGATTTCCGTTGATATGGGTAAAGGGTTAACCAAACTCTCAGGGAACCGTCTCGTCAAATTCTGTAAGGAACCCGACGCTGTTATATGAGCAATTTGTTTACCTATGGAGTTGGGGTTGCGGTGTACCGTTAATGTAATATAACGTCCCTTTACTCTTTAAGTTATACAGATATTCTTTCGTGCTCCAGTTATAGATATTCCAATCAATACTTATTTAATTCACTTTGAAAACATCACGAGATTACACACAATTAGTGGAACGACGCGGCGTGGTCAGAACTAAAGCTGTGGGAGCTTTCATTCCTAATATTTAGAAAAAATAAACATGTCTTTTTCTGTTTCTGTATTATCGTAGTGGTACTGTTATCAAAGATTCGGCCAAATCCAGTCTCGACTGAGAAAGATTTCTTGTGTTGATTTCAAGAAAATGAATGTTTAATGGGACAGAATATTTCAGTTGGCCGACAAAACGAAATATTCCACCCGGTAGAATCTAACAATGGCGATGGACTATTTAAGAGGAAGACGGGTTCCGGGCCACGCAGTGGAGCGTCAGAGTCGTTTAAGAATTTGACTGGTGGCTTGATATTTAAGCTGCATCCAGGCGGTCTTATGACAAAACGAAATATTCCACCCGGTAGAATCTAACAATGGCGATGGACTATTTAAGAGGAAGACGGGTTCCGGGCCACGCAGTGGAGCGTCAGAGTCGTTTAAGAATTTGACTGGTGGCTTGATATTTAAGCTGCATCCAGGCGGTCTTATGACTGAAGGTTAAAACATGTTAACTAGTCTACCTTATGAATGGACTCTCCCACAACAAGTCATTTTTTTAAACATGCAAGCAGAAACTAAGGAGTCCAATGCCTTTATTCCGGAAGAAGTTCGCTCCCCTGAATATGAGTGCCCACCGCTCCATTTGTATTTCGTACAATTTAAACTTGGAGTGGAAAGAGTCGTAACTGTAAAATTTACGATTGTACTACTAGCAGCAGGTTGACGATGGTGTTTTACATGGTGTTTGGGCATATTTTTGTTCGAGATTTGATGTTAAATAAACTTTGTTAGACCTGATAACGATTCTGGATGGAAGCTACCTACTTTTAACTCTCTAAACACGAAGGTCGGTTGATTTGTTTGGAAAGGGGGAGTTATATATCCTGTTATATTTATACAGTACGTGGAGTGTATTATCACTAAATCACCAGCAGAGTGGAAATTCCATCCAAGCAATAATTGCAAATTTGTTGCAAAGCATTCCAAGCACAAGAAACGTTCCAGCCAATGAACCTCCGGGTTAAACCCGGAGGTCCATTGGCTGAAACCTTGCTTGTGTTTTTTATTTATATGTACAGAATTTGAAAGTGATACTTTGGATGATAACTCTCCACATACTGTATATTTATTAAGGGGATGGCGAATAGGGTCGATCAAAAAGGTTATCAAGTATCAATTTCCGAGTTCTCAGCCTGTGCCGCGCACCTGTGTCATAAATATCTCCCAGAGGCATGACTAGTAGGAACATTCGCATGGCATCACCTTGCACCCAAGGCATGCACGTGCAAAACTAGGTCACACGGGTGTCACTTGATATTAAATAATGCCACTGAGGTCACACAGGCGCGAATCTAGGTCACACGGGTGCATTGGGATGGCCCCATGACTCATAGTATTACATAATCGATGGCTCAAAACCAACTACGAGTCACGTATGTGTCAACCTCCACGTTCACATGGCCCCGTTTTGCATCCAGGGCATGCACGTGCAAAACTTGGTCACACAGATGTCACTAGATAGGCGATTTTTGTGAATAGCGTGGGTGGGTTATTCCTGTTACGGTAGGTAAAGGGTTAACCGACCACTAAACATTTCTATCTGAGATGCCCGCTGTTGCCTAAATTTGATAGTGCTAAAGTGTTCTTAAGACTACCGACTTCCTAAAGAGGAAGGACTGAGCTTTACCAAGGAAGTCTTGAGAATCCACCAGCAGTTAAGGGAGCCACTTGAACGTTTGTCATTTAACCCTATGGAAAATAGTAGAAAATAGTAAATTTCTTTCTTTCCAGGGGAGCCACTTGAGCGTCTTTCTAAATGTACTTGTCCCCAAGGGAACCCCGGGAAGCGAAGCAGTGCTTGTTTACTGCTGTAAACAAGCTGTGTTTATTGGTAAAATTGGACCCAGTTACAAATGCTTGGGGTGGAAGTCCTCCAAAATGGGCAACGTGGGTATAAACGATTGGCTAAACTTGACTTTATCTCCATGTTGCGACCGCGATTAGTTGTTGTGCTGAAATATGTGACCTTAAATACCAATAAATAAATAAATAAATGTACTTGAGCACCTTCGAAAACGGATAGCAGTACTATGGAAATTTATCTCGTAAATTTTGGAGTCGACGGTGGCTCTAATAACTATACTTGCTGCCATGTCAATACTATTCAAACGTGACACATGTTTATGAAGTGTACCGTGGAATATGAGTAGTAAGGGATGACACTTGGGTGAACTGACTTAACACTGAAATCTCAAAAGACATTTGTTCGCCAGAGAGAAAAATCACGATCGTGTACTTGGGCGAACTGATTTTAACAGTGAAAATTCCCATAGACATTTTTTCGCTAGAGTGCCATCGGTCGATGGCACTCTGGCGAGAAAACGTCTATGGGAATTTTCAGTGTTAAATCAGTTCGCCAGAGTATACAAGAAAAGATGGCACTCTGGCGAAAAAATGCCTATGGGAATTTTCAGAGTTAAATCAGTTCGCCCAAGTACAGACGATCGTGATTTTTCTCTGCCGAACAAATGTCTATGGAGATTTCAGTGTTAAATCAGTTCGCCCAAGTGTCATCCCTTACTTCTATTATGGTCGCGACGACCCATTACCATCCAGTCCATTTGGTCAACGTCCATTGTATTACAACTGCCATATTTTGCCTCGTTCATTGTGAAACCATACTATGTAATACCGAGAGCGCGGTGGCTCAATGGTTAAAGCATTGAACTTCAAACCGACAAGACACTTAGTCTCAATTGCTCACGAACTGCACGTCGATAGTGCACTTGCCTTCAAGCGCTGTTAACTCTGCTTGCGTAGAGTTATTAAGTTGAAGAGTATGTCGGTTGCTCGCCACTGTTCGGTAGTTCTCGCCGTTTACACTGCTTCCTCCGTCCGTAAAACTGTCTGACATGATGCGACACTGGCTGTTGAAAATGTGGTTACCCCCCCCCCCCCCTCCTCCCAATAAACAAACAAACAGAGTTAGCATCATTGATTGTGAAAATATACCATGTAACACCATGCTGGCACGATAATATCGATGGGGCCACACGTTCATTGATCAATATTTGATGAATGACCAGGATAACTGTATAAAGAAATTACACTGCTCTCACTCATTTGGTGGGTGGGTTGGTGGGTTGGCTAGGAGTATCAGTTGTCCTCAACATTGGAGGGTGGGGAGGCATCGAGATATTTCCTGGCAACATATATTGCCAGTCCGACACTGGTCGGAAGCGTCCAAATGTGGTAACAACAGACGTACGGAATGCAGTACTTGTGGTCGTTTTTTTCTCATGCAGTGATTTATAAACATCTCTGATTGACTGAAATCGATAATTTTACTTGTTAGTTATCTAACCATGGGCAAACACTGAAATCAGATTGTCTAAATATTTGTAATAACCACGGCACCTCACATAAATATTTTGTTGACTGTTTCGCTGCTGGGTAGATTTTTTAATACCGGTGA
Source organism: Pictodentalium vernedei (assembly GCA_031216915.1). NCBI lineage: Eukaryota > Metazoa > Mollusca > Scaphopoda > Dentaliida > Dentaliidae > Pictodentalium > Pictodentalium vernedei. The sequence goes on along the minus strand of CM062292.1, from coordinate 235,203,787 downwards.
TGGAGGAGAACACATTGCGTGCTTCTAAAACCAGAAATGCTGTTGACATAATTATTTTTGACAAATGGGCCTATATTTTAACTATATATGCAGGGCCGCTGAGATGAACTTCAGGCCCCGGGTGGATTCTGTTACAGGGTTCTTGGCAGTCTCTAGCTTATGTCGTCGGACATATGACCCGTGTTTCGAAGCAGTGAGGGGGAGAATATTGGAGGGAGTACCGAGGATCTGGTAGATATCCGCGACTTTTGCTGTCCAAAATTGGAATGTTTTCCGAATCACACGAACAAAACTGGCAATTTCCACGAATCCCTACGCGAAATGAATGTAATTAATTTGATTGAACGTGTCAACGGGGGTCCACAAACTGGCGGCTTTGATTCCAACTCCAAGTCCTGGACCAGGCCCGGACCTCCTGAATCCCTGAGCCCCTTAGTTACTAACCAGTCCATTTGGCAGCCTGGTCACACTGGGTACAATTCAATAACAACGGTTTACAGAAAGAACGTTTTCGAGGACCCAGAAGACAACGAATTTCGAATCGAATCTCATTGCTCTTAACCCTTTACCTAACCTAAATGCAGACGGCACTTGCAAACAATATTCCTGAATAACTAATTTTTTTTCATTTTTTGTCTCAAAAACATTGGCTATGATCCCTCATTGGAACGAGCTCGTCGAGCTCGTTCCAATGAGGGGTCACAACCTATGTTTTTGAGACAAAAAATGAAAAATAATGAAAGTTAATAGGCAATGTTTGTGAATAGCGCTGGCGGTTTTTGGCCGTTGTGTTGGTTAAAGGGTTAAAGTTGTAAATATTGCACTAGCTTGCAGCCGTAAATGTCGCCATTCTCCACTCCAGCATTGTATTCAGCCATTCTTCCGTTTGAGCGAGTCAATTAACAAAGCGGAATATTCCAGAACGAAATCAAAAGCAGTAATTTCGGAAGCGGAACGTCCTTGAACCTTTCTTTTATCATCAGATCCCCTGTGCGCGGTATCTTGTGGCAGAAGAAGAGTTCAAGAGGATACATTAGGTTGGATTTTGAGAATATCTCGACGATTTGGAAATTTCCGAATCAGCGGGACTCGAATCGAATCAGCGAGATGATTTCCAAACTTCGTAGGACCCTATTTCAAGGTTTATCCTTTTCGGCCGTTATGCATAAAGTCTTAACCCTTTACCTAACACGAAATGCGGACGACACTTGAAAACAAAAATCTTGGATAAATCATTTTTAGCTCAACTTTGGCGAAGCCCGGGCTACAGGTCGTATTTTTAACAGATCTTTACGAAACTTCTTGGGTACCGTTCTTATCACCGAGGGTCGAAAACGAGTGTTTCGTGGTCCGGTCTGAAATTCAAGACGGCCGCTGGCAGCCATTTTGTACATAATTAGGTGCAATCATATTTTTGCGCAGAACTTCCATATGAAAGCGCTGATTTGAATAATTTTTTTTTGTGTGAATGTTTAGTACTATGGGATACATCACATATAATAGGGTTTTTTTTTCTCGTGCATAAATTATGCCAATTAGACTAACTTTGATCTATTTAGTGTTACTTTCAGCACTTTAACTGCAAATGCCAATTCGGCTCGGGCTAGAGGCCGTATTTATAAACTGATCTTTACGAAACTTCATGAGTACCTTTGTTATCACCGTGGGACGAGAACGAGTGGTTTTGGGTGCGGTTCGAAATTCAAGATGGCCACCAGCAGCCATTTTGTACTTTAGTTAGTGCAATCAGTTTTTTGTACAGAACTTCTGTATGAAAGTTCTGATTTGAATAAACTTTTGTATGAATGTTTAGTAACATGGAATACATCACATATAAAACGTTTTTTTTTCTCGAGCAGAAATTATGCAAATTAGATGAACTTTGATTTATTCAGTGCTACTTATACACAGTAAGTGCACGTGTCAATACTGCTCGGGCTAGAGGCTGTATTTATGAACCGATCTTCACAAAACTTCTTGATTACCTTTGCTATCACCTTGGAACTAGAACGAGTGTTTCTGGGTGCGGTCCAAAATTCAAGATGGCTGCCAGAGGCTATTTTGTACTAGGTCCAATCAGTTTTTTGTACACAACTTCTATACGATTCAGGCTAGAGGCCGTATTTATGAACCGATCTTTACGAAACTTCTTGGGTACCTTTGTTATCACCGTGGGACGAGAACGAGTGTTTTGGTTGCGGTCCAAAGTTCAAGATGGCCGCCAGCAGCCATTTTGTACCAAAATTAGTGCAATCAGTTTTTTGTACAGAACTTCTTTATGAAAGTTCTGATTTGAATAAATTTTTGTAGGAATGTTTAGTAACATGGAATAAATCACATATAATACGGGTTTTTTTTTCTCGTGCAGAAATTATGCAAATTAGATGAACTTTGATTTGTTCAGTGCTACTTATACACAGTAAGTGCATGTGTCAATACGGCTCGAGCTAGAGTCTGTATTTATGAACCGATCTTCACGAAACTTCTTGAGGTACATTTGTTATCACCTTGTGGCAGGAATGAGGGTTCTTGGGTGCCTTTGTTATCACTGTGCTATGAGAACAAATATTTTTGGGTTCAGTCAGACCCACTCTGGGACTCAAAGATTTCTTTTCTAGTTTAGCATCTAACTGTCACCCCACCTTTACAATACTTTACCAATATATTTGTTACAGGCTACGGTCAGCATTTATGTACAGACCGTTACAATACTTTACATGTACCTTCGTTATCAGGTCATTACCTAGATGTTTGTCATTGCTGTGTCACATACTATATATGTACATGTCTTAAACAAGTTGAGCTACAGTGTCATTGACACTTTTATTTTCATTTTTTACGTCCAAAACATAGTTTTTGGCCCCTCATGGGAACGAGCTCAACGAGCTCGTTCCAATGACGGGTCATCAGCTATGTTTTTGAGACAAAAGAATGAAAATGAATGGTGATTTTTGTGAACCGCGCTGGTCGGTTTTGACCGTTACGTTGGGTAGAGGGTTAACCTTGTTCCCCAGAAAACTGCAAGAGGAGTTGTAGAAATGTAGGAAACTGTAACCTAAAACTCATTGTAATAGTGACCCATTCGCCGCGATAGCCTAGAGAGTGCTACAAGTAGTTTTCCAAACATTCAAGAATTGGTTGGTTTGGGGATAAAATTCCCTTTGGTTCTAAGATTGAACAGCAGCATTCTCACGATTTTTCAACTTCACTGATCGGTTGGATATCGTGGTTTCACGTCGCTTCAATGGCTTCGCCTCAAGAGGCATAAGACCATGGCGTCTTAGGGCAAAATAAATCAATTGTTTAACCGTGTGGACCAGTTGACTCATCTACGGCAGCGTACTGGAAGCGTCAAGCGATGTTTAGTTACTAATTTGAAATAACAAATTGTAAATTATTTATTCAAATTACTAATTTGTTGATTCAATTTACTAATTTGAATTTTCAATTTATTACAAGACTATTTATTCAAATTATTAGTAGGCTTGTTTTTTTTCAGTTTAGTACAATTCATTTACTAATTTGTTTATTCAATTTACTAATTTGAGAATTCAGTTTAGTACAAGACTGTTAATTCGGTTTACCAATTTCTTTATTCAGTTTACTAATTTGAATATTCAATTTATCACAAGACTTTTCTAGCAGAAGAAGGCCTATGGCATGTACGTTTTCCATTATCACGGTAAGATGGACATCGAAAATGAATGATGATGTGTGATTCTGTCACGTGGATTGTCGTTGGATGGCGTTCAAGGTGCAATGATGTGATGTGGTCGTCAGAGTGATATGCAGTGTGAGTGGGCGTGTGCTGACTTGATGGTAACAGCTGTGTGTAACATCACCGTAAACAGCACCGTGATCAACGATGAACGATAGGGGTCGAGTCGTTTCCCTGTCGTCTGGGGGGGGGGGGGGGGTACTTGGCGACTCTGCTTCGCTGTGGCTATGGCGAGAAACTGATCGATTCTGAGAGTGAGCTCAGGGACTCTTTGCTATCCTTCTGCACAACTAAGATGGTACTCATCACTTATTTAGAGATATGCCCGTGGGATGTTATACCGGACATAATGGCGCAGCAGCCACGTCCCCTTTCAGATAAGTTTGAAGAACTGATCTGGGTTCATGTAGCTCTGGGGGAGCTCCGAGAGCGAGTTGAACGATTTTTAGTGTTGTCGATTACTTCTAAGTATTCCTTTGGGCCTGGGACAAGAGGCGGACAAGACCACCAATAAAGATTTCAGTCGACTCGTTGCTTTAGAGATCCACCTTATCCGCGCTTTGGCTTGAACAAGTCGGTCCATCGGGTATTCGGTGCCCCAGTAGGCTTAGATCGTGAGTGGCATTAAATGTGTCGGACTATCAAAGCTGTAAAGAAGGAGCTCTCCGACCCTGATTTGCTGAAGTTTTGATGAAGCATCAGTGTTACACTTCCAGAGGAGCTTTGGTGAATCCGACTTGAAACGAGTTTTTCGCTTCACCCATCAAGATCCGGTAAGTGCTATACATACGGAATGCGTAATATAGTATGTCGTTGTGTGTAGGCCCTATATGGATGTAATATGTATGTATTTACATGGGTTTGGGTACATAGTACGGGAGTGTGATAAAAGACTGACTGGGAAAGACGTTGGTCGGTGTTGATAACCACTGTGCAATCCAACATTACTTAGTTCAGATCAAGGTATATCGGGCTTCTCGCACCGCAGAAATGAGGTAGGGCAGTCATGGACGTAGTTAGAGTGTCGTCAATGGGGATGTGATCAGTTATATTTCTAACTTGGGGTTGGATCAAATGACAGGTAAAATTGATCTATCTCTAAACCACCCGATTGAACACTTTATTGACGATACTGTCCGCCTTCTTCCGGGCCCTGGGAGTACTGGCGCTTCATCGGCTACACCCCGGCGTTCTTGAGGCTCCCGCAGAGCTGAATGGTTCCTAGAATATGGGGGTGAACCCCAGTCAGTTCTGAAGGGACGTGGCTGTTGTGCATGCACCATTTTGTTCCATAACCTGCATAGTGAGATATATGCCTGTCCTGGTGACATGCCTGGGTGATGCCTATCTTACATACCTAGGTGACATTCCTCATTTGAATATTTAGTGCTCGCCGGCTGCACTTTGTAAACAAGGTGTCATGTTCGCTTCAATTGATATAGCTACCAATCCCACACCACACCACACGAGGATGATTGTTTTTTTCTCCCACCACACGTCACATGACGTCATCGAAATCAGTAATTTATTTCAAAAGTGGCGTTACGGGAATGGCAGCTGTTTCAACGCACTTCAACCCATCGCTGTCGTAAGCTAACACTCGTTAGTTATATACGGAACCTTTCGATGCCATTTCCGAATTTGCAATTTATTTTTATCAACGATCAATCGGTAGAACAGTAAATTTTCATCACACGGGCGGTATTTTGATTTCGATGATGTCACGTGAGGTGACATCGGAGAAAAACCATCCCATAGGCCTAGTGGTGTGGGGTGGTGTGAGGTTGGGTTGTAAATGTGAACCCTTCCTAAGTGTGCAAGAACGGTAGCCATGTCAAGCCGAGTCTATTCTCAGGACAGAATCGATGCGTTTCTGGACACATCGGATGTCCGCTGCAGCTATAGCAAGGCAGACGACTTTTCAGTCTAACAATGCTATATTTTGGCCAAATTATAGACATCTCTGGAAAAATTCTACTAGTACCCTATCTGCAATGTCCAACATTTTTCCAATTTTGGCCTTCAAAATGCCAGCTATTATAAATTTGCCGAATTTTGAGACCAAACTGTATCTAGAGACATAGTAAACATTGCCCAAGGGATTTGGAAATGTGCATTGACATAGCCTAATGTCTTATACCAACTACGTATCAACTACCCTTACAATGGTCCGTTTGTCTCGATACATTTCTTGACACAATTCAGCATGTTCTTGTTGACTGTTCGGGTCTAGTATATTTAAGACGTGATCAATAGAACTAGATACGTGACAAATACGGAGTTCCTCGGCATTTGGTATTTGGATTCCCTTAACAACGAGGCACATTTCTTGGTTGTTTTTGGCACAAACCATTCGCGCATTCACACTGTTCAAGCTTACAACCGAGCGGCCAAGATAATGCATCCCCTTTCAAATATTTTTTATTTCCCTTGGGCGGCACCGTGCAAACATGCAACCAATTAATTCAAAATATCGGTTACAGGAGTAGTAGCTTTTTGTTGCAGTCGCGGCCGTAGGAATCCGGGGTGGGAGCATGTGCACCCAACCTTTCCCAGAAAAAATAAGATCGATATAGAGAGTTTAGGCCAACATTAACTTCACTAGCCCGCTAATGAAATCTTTCTGGGAATTAGCATTAAGACGATGCACAGTCTTTACTCTAAATATGTTACTGAAGATTCCTTCTTGGGAGTTAATGGTGAAGCAAAGTTAATTAAAGGCCCATAAGTTACCTTTTCTTTATCGCTACCATTCACTCGGATGCATTCGCGAAGCTCTAATGTTCTTGCTCAACACCATTCTCCCCACTCCCTGTGTATTACAGCTTCACTCATCAGCCCATCGTAAATAGTCGTTTATTAATAGCTGAACGTGTAGAGTGCTGGAAGCCCATATCTGGGCATTATTCTAAAGTGCAACTTAAAGGCTTCATATTCTGTGGATGTGCTTCATATTATCTTGGAAGTGCAATTATTTAGTCTGTTTGGATCTGCCTTGTCACATTTATGAAAGAGTGCCTTCAGACAAGTGAAGAAATTTTTACGACCGAAAATAGTTTAGCACTCCACCAGTTTACTCGATTATTTTGATGTAATTTTCATAACCGGGGGAAATAAAGACATAGCCATCATCGTTGCGACACTTACCTTCGCCAAGAAACTTAAATTATATTTTCAACTCCGAACAGATCTCCACAAAACACGAGTTAACCAACTACATTCGACCACAAAGCTCTTTGATTTGTCACTTATGTTTGCCGCCTGACTTTAGGATTTCTAACAGTCAATGTATTATCCAGTAAACTTATAAACACTATTCCGTGTCATACTGATAAGGCATTCGAGTAGTTTACATTGTTATTAAACTGCTCCGTGATAACATAAGTAATAATTCTAAACAAATCACTCCGTTTCGTTTATCACCAAATAATTCCATTAATGTTTGAAGAAGTAATGTTATTTAAACTGATTAGCACAGATGATATACAACCGTTGACTAAATCCTGTTCGCCGTATGTAATTGAGAATAACTGTGGGCATATGAGGCTCAATGGACGGAACAATCCCCGTTGTTTGTCTTGTTCGCTCATGTTATCCTTTTATCTATTGTAAGATCGGAGAGACATCACGGTCTCGATATCTATATCGAACAGACCATTACGCGCTTTGCTGATCGATTTTTGTTTGAATTACTTTGTCAATAGACATGCAAGATTAACGAGGGACGGGTCTTGTACAAAACCCCAAAGGACAGCCATATATCATGTTCTTCGCGAAAAAATTGTTTGTTTTAGTGGGGTTTTTTGTTTGTTTATTTGTTTTCCAAAACAAAAAAAAATACTTTAAAACCAGTAATCGTGGGCGAAATCATGTTGTCTTCCAATGAAGAATTCTTAGCTTCGGTTTTCCCTTCGCGAAACAGTTTTTACAAACGAGCGAAAATACAAACAACTTAACTGATCTAATTTCACAACAGATATAACCACCCCATTTCCGAAACGTATCGGTGCCAGTCTTGAGCGTTTGTTTTCACGGTTATCTCTTAATTAAGACTTACAATATCGTTCAAGTAATTCAGAGATCCTGTTCATCTCAGAGTAAATACGTTCTAATTCAGCGATACGTAAGTCTTAATAAAGAGATAATAGGTCTCAATTCAGAGACGCTTTAAGTTTTTATTTGGACATATTGTAAGTCTTAATTGAGTGAAACGATAATTAATTAACCCTTTGAACTCTAATCGTATCCTCCATGCCAGTACAATAGCAGCAATTAGAAGAGTCCATATTCATTATTTGGGGTAGACCAATTAGTATTTTCAACGTGCAGCCTCAGGGCTGCACGTTGAAAATATTGATTAATCTACCCCACACATTTACTGAACAGCCATCCTATTTAATGACGTTATGATGTGTCATGTTCCTGATCGGTAAAAAGGGCCGCTAGGGTTAAGAGATAAAATGTGTTAATTAAGAGAAAACCGTGAGAAAAATGTCCTCAAGTGTGTCACTATTACGCTTCCGTACCCACCAAGCAAAAGCTAACCAAAGGCAAAATATTGTTTCTGTCTCATGTCAAAATGCAAGTAACACTAACACAGAATAAAAGATATAGTGGGGAAATTTTTGATAAAATCTATCCCTTGAGTAAATACTCAGAATGACACGTGTGTGTGAATGGATCAATCGATATGGCACGAGTGCCAGCGCGGAAAGAGAGAACGATATGCTGCAATTTACACACGCGTGTCGTTCTATATTTATTACACGCCTTCACGTCGATAAAAACAGTTATTAGAAGGACACTCAGCAATTCATTTCATAACTATCAACAAAAAGAACACATTTTATCGCCAACCAAATTTGCGAGCGGAACCCGTGTTACTATTTCGTCTCTTGAGTTCCAATGTGTTCTCCGTGCCTACTGGCACATAGAACACATTGGAACTCAGGGGACGATTTCAGCTATCGCTAGGGATTCAAATTGTAATTGCTTTGCACGATTTGTAGAAAATTCCAGTGAAAAATTTAAAAATCGTCCGTCAAGGATTTCCGTTCCGCACATATGTGCGGAATAGATTTTCATTTTCCGAATGGTTTAGTATTGTTGTAGATGGGGATTACAATGAACAGTCGTGTAATAAATGATATTCCAACACAAAGAACAAAAAAAAATCATAATCATATCCAAATATGATGTTATGAATAGAAGCACGATTTTGGCGAGTCCCAGATAGTACTGGCCTCCTAAACAAGACAACGGCGATGAATAAACAGATCCTCTATAGAAAAAAAATCAGGCTTTTGAGTTTTAGAGGTGTTATCTCTTTCAGAATTGGCCACATTTTCAATCCCCCATGACCGACAAAGGTGAACAAATATCGACATCCGAGTTAGTTTTCTTTACAACGTATTAAAACAAAAGCAGTAGCCTCAACTATCTCTCAGTTTAACGTTTACAAATCTTAAGGTTGCTGTCAGCAGCCAAAAAGTTTATTGGAACAGAAATCTGAATAAAAATGTGACTTGGCAATGATATTGAGAGGTTAAAACTTTGAAAACAGTTATTTATCATATAATTGCATCACTTAATTCTACAAACTGTACCTCATGGAAATCATCGAGAACGTCTCTTTTTCTAATTTCCCGTGTGCCATAGAATCAAGAAAGGGCGCTGGTTGTATTTACAATGGCATAGCGGGACCACTCCGAGAGAGTTTCCTTCGGCACCAACCGCCTAGCGAAACTATACAGAACCTCCCACACCACTCGGCCACCGATAGGCCGAGTGGTCTGCGTGGTTCAGTATAGTTTCGTTAGGCGGTTGGTGCCAAAGGAAACTCTCTCGGCGTGGGCTCAAACCACCGCTATGACAATTGAAACCAGTATTTGCAAAAATGATCAAGATACTAGTTGAAAAGACGGATATCAGCTGATGACTAAAAAACACTGCACCGAAAATAAGTTGACCGATTAAGTCTTATTTCAAAATTTCGCTGACAGAATTAAAGGCCCGGCATTCTATGTTCATTTACCTGTCAACATGGTTAACTGGGCTGTGGTCATCCCATAGAAGTAAGGTCTGTAGGTATATTGTAATTGTGCATCTTTTTTACTGATAGAAGTGGTCATGTGAAACACACTGTTCGATATGACCATCCTCGTGGCCTCCTCACTTTTCCAGATTATATATTTTGTCCCACCCACCCTTTTGATGAATAAAAAATACTCTTTGGGGTTTATTAATTAATATTTATTAGTATTGTTTACCCCTTTGCCCAACACAAAAGCAGACGACACAAGCCAAAAACGTTCTGGAAGAAATAAAGGTGTTCAGTCTTGGCCGAAAAACATAACTTATGGCCCCATTGGAATTGAGTTCACTTAGCTCGTTCCAATGATGGGCAATAAAATATATATTTGAAACAAAAACTAAAAAAAATAAACAGTTACACACCCTCTCCCACTTTAATGACCTTCACCGCCGCTGTGTTGGTCCTTTTGGACTGAAACACTACAGTGAAACGGCTACGGGCGCTAATGGTCTTTAGCCACGGGAGTGGCTAGATTGTTCATTGTGTGATATTCAGAAGCAGTTTGCTGCATAAAATACATTTAGGAATGGAAATGACATAATTTGTTTTTCAAAAGAATAACTGGTCTGGTGAACGATAAAAAAGTGTGCATCAGAAATGTGTTTGCTTGGCAATTAATAAAGGATGTGCGCATCGCGTGTGTCCTCATTTATATCCGCCGTAACAGTTGTGTAATATTCACGTTTGTGGAAGCGTATCACAGACTATTAGCCTTTAAATGTATTGAAATGAGCACTTTATATCTACAGTGATAGTAACAGAATGGTATACTACATCCACTTTAACCATTCGCACATCAATGTCAAATACCAAAATTTCAAATAACTGGGTTTTTTTTAACACAATGCAGCTAGGACTTTAACCAATTCAATCTTATTTGACAGAGGTAAATGAGCTCGATGAGATCTGTCAAACAAGAGAGAAATGGTTATTTCCTAGTTGAGTTATCGAAAAAATTTTGAGGCTTACAATTGATATCGCGACATAAGTGTGCAGTGGGTTAACTAATATGCCCACACGTGTCCTGAATTCGTATTTTGATACGCTTCTGCAAAGGCAATTAAAAGTGACCATTAACGGTTGTTTCCATTGTGTTAATAGTGTAAAGATTATCACATTAATCTTGCATGGATGGTTTCAATCAACAACTAGCATTTGTTGTTTGACTTAATTGTCATTGAGCGATGAATGTAGGTTTGTATGTTTTTAGGTTTTACTGGCGGTCAACGTTCTGGTATTTGGTGAAGTGATGTTCAAGATAGTTTTTCAGGCCAGAATATATATATATATACTGCACAGAAGCCCAATCTCGCGTCCACTCGCACTCAAAGTTAAACAGTATGTGCTTTGGCAGTCTGCATAATGCTAATGAGAAGAATATCTCCAAACTTGGACGGTATCTATTCAATTGCCGACTGAAGCGCCTAATTGAAAAGATTAGCTTTGCCACAAGCCTCATTGCATTTTATGTTCAATTACTTTTCTGGTATCGAAGCTTTATTCCGTGCTGTGTGGAATTTATTTATTTATTAATTGGTGTTTAAGGTCACATACTTATGCACAATGGCTAATCGTGACCGTGACAGTTTTACGGGTGGAGGAAGCTGGAGTACCCGGAGAGAACCACCGAGCAACGACGAGCAGCTGTCAGCTCTCCAACATCGTAACTCTGAACTCTGCACCGCGGCACAGGCAGGGTTAGATTGGTTGAAAACATGCGTACCATCGACGTGCAGTACGCCTTAGTACACAACGTCATCGTGCCCCCGTGTAGGCAATCGGGGTTAAGTGCCTTGCCCAAGAACACAACGTGGGAGCGCGAATCAGTCGCAGAAATGATAACTACTAACCGCGCTCGACGATGCTTAACTTCGGTGATGGGCTGTGTGGAAGAAACTCAAGAACTTAAAAATTGCAATATCAAACCTGAAAAAGTAATTCATATGTTTAAAACCAAATGCAGACAACGTCATAAATAAAAGAGAAAGGCCCTGTTTATACAGAACGCGAAGCGACGTGACACGGGGCGCAGCGATTTTGCAGCGCTTCGCCAGACCCGTTTATACACCGCGTGCAGGCATGTTTTAATCATGTTACACACAAATAGGCAAGCGCACATAAGCGACGCAACATTTTTGGCTGGACTAGCGAAACTGAAATAGCGTCGCATCGCATCGCTTCGCTTCGTGGCGCGTCCTGTATTAATGGTCTAATGGGAATACATCGAAAGCGAAAAATTTTCGCGGCCGCGCCAAGTTGCGTCGCTTCGTGTTCTGTATAAACAGGGCCTAAGGCAACAGAAATGGAATTGAAGATAGCGCGTGTATTTCGTGAAACCATTTCGCGTATTCCGTAAATGTAAATGCCATTTCATGTTTTTTTCTTCCGAATCGACCACTTCCGCAAATAATATTACTTTCGTGTAATTACGTTAAACTTAGAAATGACCAGGGTTCACAAGAAGAGACGAGCGATCGCTCGCTCTCCCGCGCGCACTCGCCTCGTGCACCTACAACGCAAAACTGGTTTGTGATCGATCTCTTGCCTGAAATATTCGAAAATATCTCAGTTTAACAACAAAAAATACTCTAGGATGTCACGGCAAAGTATTAGGTTACAGTAGCCTATATGCTGGAAAAAAATCCACATAACATTTAATGCAGCATAAAATGTTCTCGATTAATTGATTAGTGCAATATACAGGACATACTACCATCAATGAAAACTTTAAAGCCAAGCTTTCAAGTCATCGGTCAAATTCTGAAAGGAATTCGACGCTGTTATGACATAGTATCAGTCTAGCCTTAAATAGTCCATTGCCTGTGTTTAGAACCACTCGTCTGGAATATTTCAGTTGATCGGAAAAGCGAACCTATGGTTCGCTTTTCCCGACAACCTGAAATATTCCAGACGATAGAATCTAAAAATACCCCAAACCCTCGTTTTCATTGAATCAACGCAAAAAATGTTTCTCAATCGAGACTTAATTTGACAAAATTTTTTGTGACTTTATCAATACCATATGAGATGTTTGTTTTTCTTAAACAAATATTAATGAAGGCCCGTTACAGTAGTAGTTTTATGATTGTGTCACGTAGTTCCACTAATTATGCTAATATTTTGATGTTTGCAAGGTAAATTGAATATTTATTTATTGGAATATCTATAAGTGGAGCACGACGGAATATCTATCTTTTGTGAGTAAAAGGACAACACATTCCACCAATGGTAGTCTGCCCGCAAACTTCAAGAAAAGTGGGCAAACAAATATCCCATAACAGCATCGAATTCCGAACAGAATTCTTCATTTAAAGCGTCTATTTTGAAAAAGATCCAAAATATTGCCCATGTCATCCTCCTAAAATTCTAAGTGTACCCAAAACAAAGTTTATGACAAGTAAAAATGTACCTATTTTATTTGGCCTAAAACCTAACGGTAGTTGACAACAACCCCAACTTTAGAGACAGAAAACAAATTTTTGGAGGTGGACTATTTTTATGAGATAATGCAAAAGAGCACCAGAAGCATCCGGGGGCAGGGGATACCAAAAAGAGCAATTGGCTCTGGGAATGAGCTTAGACCGGCAGTTTACAACGTATCATAAATTGTAAAGGGACACTCAATAACACTGACATTATATATACATCATCCCTTGAGAGGCACGAGGTGCCCTTTGCAATGCAAAAGCATTGCAGATGGTACCTTGTTCCACTCAAGGGGCGATATAAACCTTTCGAAATCATCCCGCAGGTGCATTTCTTCTCTGTTTGTCATTATATACTCTCCCAAAAAGAAAGTGTGCATGCTAAAAAATAACACTAAAAAAAGATATATATCATTTTCATTCATGGAAATTTTATTCAATCACAGATGAATCAATTTGTGATCAACACGAGAAATTTCATTACGCTACGACGAATACTCTTGGTGCTATGGAGAGTCAAAGACACTAAGGGCCAAACACAAAAGTCACACACTCAATATCTGGTATGACCTCCGTCTGCATCGACTACTGCTGTGCATCTACGCCTCATGGAAGCGAACAAGTTAGCATGGAAGTGTTGTGGGATGTTGTTCCATATTCTGATAAACGCTGTCTTTGGAGTTCCACAAGCGTTGACGGTGCATGGGGAAGCCGGCGTAGCTGACGTTTCATTTCGTCCCATACGTGCTCAATGGGTGAGATATCGGGCGAATTTGCAGGCCAGGGAAGAACATCCACTTGTTGTTGCTGCAGATACTGTTGAACAACACGAGCTGCGTGGGGTCGGGCGTTGTCCTGCTGTAGAATGACGCCGGGGCCGTGACGTTGCAGAAATGGGAGAACAACAGGTGTAAGCACTTCATCACGATATCTGGCTGCATTGAGATTGCCATCAATAATGACCAGCTTAGTTCTGTTACGGGCCGTGATGCCACCCCACACCATGAGAGACCCTCCCCCATAACGGTTTCGCTCCACGACACATGGATCTGCGTAGCGTTCGTTTCGACGTCTGTACACTCTCTGGCGGCCACCTGATGATGAAAGATGGAAACGACATTCATCTGTGAATAAAACACGTCGCCACCAGTGTAAGGGATGCCTGAGATGTTGTCTACACCACTGCAGTCGAGCACGACGATGACGTAACGTCAAAATCGGACGAACTGCAGGTCTTCGAGGACGTAAGCCGCTTTCTCTCAGCCGGTTGATTACTGTTTGAGGATGTATCCGTCTCAGGTTAGGGATGTTCCTGGCTGTCGTCGTTGCCGTTTGTTGCCGGTTCCGGAGATGGACGACACGGATATACCGATCTTGTGCAGGGGTGGTAACTCGGGGTCTCTCGGAGCGGGGTCGGTCTCGAACGTCATCATGTTGTGCATGTCGATGGACTAGCCTGTCTACAATGATACGGTGGCAGTTCAAATGCTGGGCAACCTCTCTGTGTGTTCTGCCAGCTCTAATCATACCCAGGGCAAGGAGACGTTGATTCATTGTCAATCTTGGCATGCTGATGTGGAGTCGTTTTAACAGCAGCGCAAGTTTGAATGTGAACGATAGGAAGACCTTACTTTAGTGTTTAAATACCCAAGGATTCACACTGCTGCATGAATTTTCAGACTCTCCACGTGCAAAACATGCCTTTTCACAAACGTGCAGCACGTCATTTAACGTTAATGCAATTTTAACGGGGAAAGCTGTTTTAGTGTTCAATGTAACTTATTCATGAACAGGTTAACACTCTTTACACCTACGAAATTATTTTTTTGGAGTTTGATCAATTTCTGCAATGCACACTTTCTTTTTTGGGCTAGTATAGACCAAACTCCGTCATTATACATGATCCACCCCCCCCCCCCCCCCCCCCACCAGCATTGGCACACGTAAAATACGTTAGAAACGAATACTCGAGTTTCTCAGTTACAGTTTTCGAAAAGTAAAGTCTTTTCCACAAATGCACTTCTGTCCCCTAGCCCCAGGGCAAGGACCAGCTGCCCCTGCCGCCCTCGCTTGCGATGCCATTGGTAATGCGGTTGTTGAATATTGGGTTATTTTCTCTCAAACGTGCTTGGTGAGACGAGGTGGCAGAATGAAGTTAAGAGGTTAGTTCTATTGCCAGTAGCAAACAAATGGGCTATTGTTATCTTTATTATGTTTCTGAAAATCGCTTTACACTTCCGGTAATAATCAAAGTGTAAAACATTAAGGCACTAAAGATAAGTGAAACAAAACACGAAATGTTATCGTAATGATAATGACAATAGTCTATAAAAAGTGAAAACAGATTCGATAACACAACAACAATATTGAAACAGCTGGTTGGAACACTTTAATAATACTGGCGCTGGTGCACTGGTATTAAAATTTTAATACCTGTCCTGGATTACCATTTCACGAATTATATGTGAATTTCCACGAGCATTGGTCCTGGCCTCTTTACGGTGAACAATAGGAGACACGGAATTCCAGACATCTATCGACTGATCCAGCTGCAGTGTGACTAACACACTGGCTGGACTATTTACACATGAAGCAGTGCGCGTAGCATATGTTCTTTAACTCTTTACCCAACGCTGACGATATCAACATTCACTATTTTAAATATTAGTTTTAACATATTTCCGAAAATTTCAACAAAACCATTTCACGTGACCCCTCATTGGAACGAGCTCGTGATATGGTTTTGTTGAAATGTGTTGATTATTTTTTCAACTAATCAATTTCTATACACTTGGAACTTAATTCTGCACCCCTTGTTTTTTCGCAGTGGTGTTAATAGAAACTGTCATTACTTTCATGCTATCTTTCAGATGAACAAAAGTGATTGTATGTGGAAAGAATGGTCTATTGATAAATGAAAAACAACACAATGATGAAAATATGCAGTATTTTAATGGCGCTAATTACACATATCTGTCACTAATGTTTTTGATGGAAAATTGTTCTCTCGACAAGAGTGGTGCTGGAACGGTCCATGATGAAACAATGCCGGTAATTACTGACAAAAAAATGTAACTTGTGATCTCCTGAACACAATAGCAGGGTCTAACGTAGGTAGCGAGTGTATCCACCACGTACCCGGATGACAGCCTGGACCCTCCTCCTAATGCTACCAGTGAGCCTTCTGATACGGTCCAGAGGCAACTGCTGCCACTCCTCATGCAATGCAGCTTCCAAATGGCCAAATTCTGTACAGGCGGATCCCTTACTTGCACACGACGTCCAAGAAAGTCCCAGATGTGTTCTAAGGGATTCAAATCAGGGCTCATTGCAGACCAAAGGTAGTGTTGTAATAGCGTTGTTCTGAAGGGATGCTCTCACAGCATGGGAACGATGTGGCCTTGAATTGTCGTCCATGAATACAGGACGAGTAACCAACGGGTGGTTGTCAAAATACAACACGACAACCAGATTGAGAATGTCTCGGATGTACTGATGACCATTGAGATTCCCATGTACAATCACCATATCAAGTTTACAATCATGAAAGAGGCATCACAGATCATTACTCATCCTCCATCATAAAGAACAGTAGGTCTGATGTTCCTGGACACGTGAGCAGTATTTCTATGCCTCCACACTCTCATGCGACCATCTGTGACGTGACGCAGGAACCTACTCTCACCTGACCAGTGGACTCTCCTCCACGTCCTGAGATTCCAATGTTGTCGCGTCATACACCACTCCAAACGTCGCCTTTGATGCTGATCGGACAGAGCTGGACGCTTGATGACCCTTCTGGACCTCATACACAGTGCTTTGAGACGGTTTCGCACAGTTCTGTTGCACAGACGCCTGTTGGGGAGCCAATGGCGTTTCAAAATCCCAACTGAAGCAAAGGGTTCACACCTAACGAGGCGCGCCAGACTCCGATCTTCCAGAGGAGAGGTCTTTTTGGGGTTATTCAGGCCTTGGTCGGTTCTTAACATCGTTGGTTTGTTGATTTTTTCGGACAAGTCTGCTGATGACAGAATGACTATAGCCAAGTTGCCTTCCAGTAGCTTTGAATGACATACATGTTGTATGCATGCCAACGATTTGCCACCTTAGTGCCTCTGACAGTCCCATCCTTGCCATGTCAAGATTTATTGATAAACGAAGTGACAAATTTTCTTGTTTTAAGACCAGATATTGCATGTGAATGATAGTGGTTTTTTGTGACATTCATGGGAAGCATGTTTCACGTGGACGAGGGGATGTGTTTGGGGTACGCTATCAACCAGAAACATCGTGTTTCACTAGATGAAATGCACTGCAAGACATCGCAATCATTAAAACATAATCAGTAACAGCAACTTCACTGTCATGAAACATTTCAGGGGGTGCTTAATTAAGTTCCAGGTGTATATATTACGCGTGTGGGTGCATCCGATTTGTTAGGTTACAGGATAAATATCACCCCATGGGCTTGACTTGAAAGAATCTGCAAGACATTCTAACAAAGATGTTATATATCAAATGTGGAAACATTTGGATCAAGATTTGTGTGTGATTGTTGAATGGCCTCCATTACCCATAGTATTAAGAACTGGCGATTTATATGTTTTTTGGTGTTTAAGGTCAGATATTATATGCACAACGGCTAATCGTGACCGCAACATAGATATAAAGTCAAATTTAGCCAATCATCTAAACTCATTTTGCCCATTTTAGAGGACTACCACCTCAAGCAGTGGTTACTGTATTCTATTTTACCAGTAAAACAGAGCTTGTTTGCCGAAGTAAACAAACACTGCCTCACTTCCCGGGATTCCCACGGGGATAAGAACTCGTGATAACAGAAATAAGTGCTTCTTTTGGAATGAACAATTTTTTCACACATGTGACAGATTAACAAAACGCGTTTCGGCAAAAATTTACCAACCGCGTAAAAAATCGGCGAGCGCTATTCACAAAAATCGCCATTAAAATTTAATTTTTTTTCAATTTTTCTCTCAAAACATATGGCCCCTCTTTGGAACGATCTCGTTGGAATCAGAGGTTGTAAGCTATGTTTCTGGGGCAAAAAAATTCTAATTTTCTGTTATATTCAACACTTTTTGCAAGTGTCGTCTGCTAATCGTGGCAATAAGCAAGACGTCATATTATCACCTTAGGAATATCGTGGCACGTGGCGCAATCAACGATGGAACAGCAAAGCAGCTTGTCCATGCATTTGTGACAAGTCGCCCGGGTAACTACAATTCGTTGTTTTTTGGCAGAAGGCAATAGACGCCAGGCAATGCACAAATGTGCCGCGACAATTGTTATTCGCAATAAAAAATTCTGCCACGTCACTCCAGTTTTGCAAGATCTTCACATGTTTCATATAAGGTAGTACACCCTGCCTAAAAAGTCTTTGGTCCTCCAAAGAGAACGAAAATGAATTAGTGTTCCAATAAGGTGAAATAAGCTCGAACTGTTCTTCCAAACACGAATCTCGAATTTGTGACATTGTTTTTCAAAATTATTTCAATTCTGAGAACTCGTCGACCTCGATGTGCTTCAGGAACCGATTAATCATCTGATGTCCCGATCATTAATTACAACTAATTCCCATTCCACGGTTTTTACAACGTGATTTCGCAGGGGGACCAGAAGGATCAGACAGTATACTTTTCGGATTGTGTCTTATGTAATTGCGAGCACTTTCATCTAACTCGTTAGCATGAACCCATGTGTTGTCGTTGAATGGAAGGTCTTTCCATTTTATAAGATAATAAATTCCATGCTGTCTGTATCCAAGTGCCTGTAGCACTTTTTCCGTAACTTTGGTTGATTGACTTGTCGCGAATGAAAGAGTCTCAAGAACTTATTGTGATCGTCACAGGTTTGAGCTGAAACGTTTGATGTTGCAGGTACATTTTGCACAGATTTAGTGAGGCTTCTGGGTTGGACTAATGTGCAACAGTCAGCTTCAGAAATTTGAAAAGTTTGTGTACTCACGTCAGTGTGTTTTTCCTCCTCTGCAGAAATTAAATTGAACAATCCTCTGTTGCGTTTATCCTCGTCCTCCGGCAACACTTTTTCTTCCTGTTTTGTTGGTGTGTCCTCGCATGTGTCCGATTGCTTTTCCTTTCGTTCTAGGTACATCATTGTACGTTTGTGGTCTCGTTCCTTCTTTGCTTTTGACCTGGGTTTGTCTCTTCGCTCCTGTGGCAATTTATTCCAGTAAAACGATACGCTCACGGAAGTTTCATTTTCTTGAATTCTCCAAGACAGTGACATATTTTTCACGTCGAGACTTCCGATCAGCTGTTTAACGTGCTCTGGAATCGTGTCCATCTTTTGGATCGTGACCTAGCTAAAAAGTTAGTCTACCCGGATTCTCCACAAACTGTCGTAAAGCGTATACTGTGGGGGAAAATTAGCTCACTGAAAGCGCTTGTTAACTTTATACATTTATTCACATTTAGCGGCGGAATAACCAACCCAACTTCTTTCTTAGCCGGTATAGCCAGACTGTTGAATTCAGGAAATATTTGACACATCATTGTGAAATTTGCTTGTGACATATTTGCGATATTTTTGGTGGATATGATTGAGGAATGTATTGAGATGGTCCCCAGTGTTTACATTAGCTCTCTTGACAGGAAGACTTTTCGTGACAGTCATGGAAAGAATGTACCCCTTGATTTTCATGATGTTTTCATGTACTGTCTACATGTACATGGCACGTGTAGGGCATTCAATCTTCATTTCAACACAAACCCTTGTGATTTAGTGATTGAATATGGCAAATACAAATGTAAGAAGACATTTGTCTGAAGCAGAAATGTGGCGGGCTGTAGGGATGGTGGAGCAAGGGGCTATCCATCGTCAGGTTGAAGAAGCCCTTGGTGTGCACATGCGGTGATCACCAGAGCCTGGGCAAGATTTCAGCAGTATGGCACACCAGTAAGACGGCATGGTGGTGGCAGAGACAGGGCAACGTCTGCAGCGGAAGACCGGTTTTTGATAATTCCGGCCCGTAGGAACCGCTTTGCTACAGCAACCCAGCTTCGCGGTGACCTTCATAATGCATCCGGGATAAATGTTTCGACGCAGACTATCCCAGCAAGGTTGCACGAAGGTGGTCTCCGATCGAGAAGACCATGTATTCGCATTCCGCTGTCCCAGAACCACCGCCAGGCACGATATGAATGGGCCATGGATCACGTTGGATGGACCAGAGATGATTGGCGACCTGTCCTTTTTACAGATGAGTCAAGGTACTGCCTAGACCACACAGATAGCGTTCTAGGGTATGGAGAAGACCAGGAGAGCGATTCCATGCAGCCAACATTGCTGAGCATGACCGCTATGGTGGAGGGTCAATCATGGCCTGGGGTGGCATCAGCTGGGATGGACGTTCAGAGCTCTGTGTCCTTGAACGTGGTACATTGACTGCACAGCGGTATATTGATGAGATCCTGGATGTCCACGCCAGATTGTATGAAGGTGCAGTGGGTGATAGATTCATTCTGATGGACGATAATGCCCGTCCTCATGTTGCCCATGCTGTCGGGGAGTACCGTCAGAGGGAGGGGATTGAGCGTATGGACTGGCCAGCAAGATCCCCTGACCTCAAACCAATCGAACATGTCTGGAATGAGTTGCAGCTTGCAATTTCAGCCCGTCCAGTCCAGCTAAGAAATGTCCAGGAGATTGGTGCCATGCTGGTCCAAGAATGGAACAGCATCCCACAAAGGACATCAGGAACCTGACTGGGAGCATGAGACGGCGTTGTCAAGCTGTAATTAACAGTAATGGGTCTCATACTCGATAGAGAAGCCATACCAGTTCGCTCCATCAACTTTTTGGCATATTGAAAAATTTCCTCTTTTACCAAAAATATCCATTTCCCATGGTTATCGTATTGAAAAGCTAAAAAATAATGTCAAACACAAATAAAATCTTAATTTCTGTACTTAAATACTTAAAGATATAATTAAATAAAAATTATATACACTTTTCATAACAATATTTCAACTGAAAAGTAAAACAGGTAGTTGGATGTACTTGGTGCTTTGCAAACTTTGAGTAGTATATTATAGAAGGACAATTTCTGATTACCAGCTTATGTATACATTCTAATATACTCGACAACAATACAAACACTGAAATTACTGCTTAATCACCAAAACAATTAGCACCTGGGTTTTCATAATAATTTCAGAAAAGCATCTTGGAATTTTGTTCTTTTGAATTTCACTTCAAAACCAACCTATGACAGTATAGCCAGACTGTTGAATTCAGGAAATACATACATGTTATAGTAAAACAGTTACTCAACGGTTACTTTTCTTTTTAACATAAATCCTAAACAATAATTAAACCCTTTTGGAGAACAGGACTTCAAAAACCAGCCTATGACAATAGTCTCAATTTATTTTTTTTATATGAAATTAGAGAGCCAAAGTATAGGCCAAGGTACCAGGATAAGGCGTCGCCTCACAGAAACTTGGACCGTGAATATTTGTGGGACCAACAGGAGCTATGGGTTATGGCTTACTTCTAACGAGGTCTGTGGCGCCATGTGTATTTGGGTGCAGGGAGGGGGTGGGGGGGGGCGGTCAAAATGGCAAGTGTCATAATTTAATCACCAACTGGATGAAAAATTTTTGCACGTGACTGGGTTGTGCCGTAGAACATGGGAATTTAAGAGTGTGAACGATTTCTCGTATGTGACAGATGTAAAAGTCGCAACAAGAAACGGAGGTAGGGGCGCGTGTTGGACACCAGTCTCAAAAAGACGACAGTGTCGCCTGAAAGACCAGTTGACTGTCAGATATTTGGGCTCGGTGTATAAAGTCGATAGAGCTGCATGGCTTTTGCCTCGAGTCCTCGCGTATTAAAGTGAATAGGCAGTACCAGTACACTGTTACATGGGGAAAAACATGATAAGGCCCATTTGGGTGGTGCGCATTCCTATCGTCACGGTTGAGTCAAAGAGGCACTATACTGGAATGACGTCGCAAAAGAGCCATTATCACGAGCGACGTCAGGGCGAGCGGACGGCTATGCATTGAGAATGTTCCAGTCATCGGTAGAGGGAATGGTGTGCGTATGTGTGCATGTATTTGCGTGTGTGTGGAAGGGACGGGGGTGGGGGCACAGTGTTATATAACACAGGTTACGGAAAAAAGGCGTTGGTTGTGCTATAGCCTCCGCAAAAGCATAGCACGAGCGACGTTAAGGCAGCGCTGACCGATAGACCACATCCTGGAAAACCAAACAGATTTCTTGGCGTAAATAAAACTTTTCCAGTGGTCATGGGCCTTCTTCAGAGAGACTTACCATAGGCATAGAGATATACGTGGGCTTCTAGCCCTATACTGTACCAACACATACCGCCCCACATCTATACAAGCTCTGTAGTTCCCAGTCACATAAACCTTCAAATCCCATTCTAATACCATATCCGATAGTTGTGAATCATGGCGGTTTTATTTGTACAGTCGTGTGCGAAAGGTTGACGGTTGCACAGATGACGAAACTTCTAAATCCTTTTCTTAAGTTGCACAAGTGTAACATGAAGAGGCTAGGAGGCGGGCAAAGCACCCCCAAATCATCTTTATGTGCACCCAGGCATTTTTCGGGGGGGGGGGGATTTCGCTTGTACTGACCACGAAAACACCATTTTGAAAATTTCTGTTGTAGCATTTTCAGATAAGAAGAGCTCTTTGACGAGATCCTTACCCTCACCCCCATCCCTAATTACATAACTTCTGCAATAGTAATTCCGTATAAGAAGGGATCTTTTGTCCAATCTCTTTCCTTCAAAAACGCAATCAATCAGATTACTAAACTGTTATAACAGATCACTACTTTGTTTATTGAGGGTTAAGACACTTTCAAAGGCCAGGGTTTACGGCTGAAGGAAGCCAGAGTGCCCAGAGAGAACCATCGCACAGTGACAAGTAACTACTAGATTATTCTCCAACTTCCTAATTCAACACAAGCCAGATGAGAATTGGCTGGATGCACGGGTGCCATCAGCGTGTCATATGCCTAAGCACACTTTGCATCTGTGCCCCTATGTGAGCAGTTAGGACGAAGTGACTTGTGACTTGTTCAAGGTCACAACGCAAGTGGCATGGACCACTTTCGAACCTTCGACCCCTCAGTCACAAGTCCGACGAGCTAGTCAATGAGCCACCGTGCTATCTATCAGTTGGTTTTAAAAGATTACTATAACAGATCATTAATTGGTTAAAACTGGTTACTTGATCTGTTATTGCAGATTATTAGTTGGTTACAACTGAACAAAAACTATTAAAACAGATTATAGTTGGTTATAACACATTACTAATCTGTTAAATCAGATTATGAATCTGTTATAAAAATTTATTAATCTGTTATAACAGATAAATAACTGGATAAGGGTTGGCACTAATACTCTTGCGTTGAAAACAAATTTCAACCTCTTGATTTGTGGTGCGCAAAACTTTATAATGCAGTGCGCATGTCCAGAATAGCGTTCATTCCTCCTCATGAGGTGGATTAACAGAATGCATTCCGAATAGTATTCCAGAATACCTACGCTTGAACAAAACGACGCAAGTCGCATTTTGCCTTATCTGCGCATGTCCAGAATAACACTAGTATTCTCGAATGGCCCACGGAAACGTACCCAATTTGAATTCTCAGGAAAAATATTATGACGCACCAGCAAATTTTCAGCTAATGTACTTCCGGTTTAAACCCGAAGGTCCATCAGCGGAAACTTGTCTTGTGTATTTTAAAATGTTTTCTATAGATTTGTTTTGTTAGTTACGTTGTTTGATGTGTTTTGAAATGATCTATTTTTACTTAAGCAGTGGAGATTAACAAAAACACCCCCAGTGTCACCAATTTCTAAAACCTTCTATTGGTATTCCCAGGGAAACTCAAAACAAACTTGAAGGCTTTTCAACAAATGTTCTTTGAAGGCATGTAATGACAATTCGCCAATATTCCTAAAGGGCCATTTGAGTAATTGTTTGCCAGTAAAAAATCAGCTGAACGAAACATTCTCATGAATAACAAAGACACATAAAATTACAGGTGTTCATAACAGTTGCTGTATTGTTATGTCATACGAGGCTTTACCTTTAGATTTCCACCCTATGAAGTCCTACCATCCTGTTTGCGAGTTACAATTGACTTTTGTGTTGGATAAAAGCAAATACATATCACAGCCCCTCGACAAATAATTCTACCAGCAGGAACTACTCTAGCATTTTTCCTTTTTAGATTGTATTTAAAGTATGACGTTGGGTTTACGACTCATCGAATGAACACTTGATGGTCTTTTTGAAGTTCTCATCTTTTCTCTTCTCTCTGCACATATGTTCCGTTTTTCTGACGGGGAAAGAATAAACTGACGAGACATCCATTACTTATTCCCAGTTCCTTATTCGGCATTCGTTATCAACCGATAAAATCGGTTGATAACGAATGTCGAATAAGGATCTGGGAATAAGTGCCGGTTGTTATGTCCCCAACGAATAAGGTATAACTATTTGTTATCTTTTTTTTTGCATGGAGACAACACGTTTTTTCTGTTCCATTCCTGATGAAATTCTGCTATCAGTTGGATTGTTGGAAAGGATGTGTGAGTCCTGAGCAACAGTGGATCATACAACAGAACATCGAAAGCTTAGCGGAAGAAATGGCAGGAAGGAATTGAGACACTGCGGGCAGATCAGAAGTTGGACCTGGGCACTGAACATATTATATTTAATACAGAGAGAATAAACAGAATTGGGTTTATTTCGGTTTGTGGACAGACCAGTGTACAGAATTGTGTAAATACGAACGTACAGCACGAATATTTCACCAACCAGTATTCGATCAACTGTTTTACAAGGATGTCCTGATTGGCCCGGTCGTTTTAACCAAACGGTCGGCATATGTAATTGTTTCAAAGCGTCGACCTGATAGACCTGTTCTCATCCTTCCAGTTCAAAATCATGTTCATTGGCGTGAATCTTCTTTTCTTTTTTTTTTCTGGGGGGGGGGGGGGGGGGTGACAATGTGGAATAAATTGACATCCTATATACCATATTAGGTCAATAAAACTGTATAACGAATTTATCTCACCGCCTGCCTTTTCTATATACTATACTAATAAATGTTTAATTTTTACTTCTTTAATGTTGATAAATGAATAAACAAAGGGCAGATCATAAGTACGTGTTGAGGGGATTATCATTAAAATACGTACGGAGAGGGAGCAAGCTCTCATGCCACCAGTCTAATTTTGTAAGAAATTCGACGTTGTTATGGCCTGGAATCAGTCTACCTCTCAAATAGGCCATCGTCTATGTTTAGACTCGTCCTTCTGGAATATTTCAGTTGGTTGGAAAAGCAAACCTACGGTTCACTTTTCCGACCAACTGATATATTCCGGACGATCGAATCTGAAATAAATTCGTAAAGATTCATTTTCTGTGAATCAAAGCTAGAAATGCTGTTCAATCGAGACTTGATTTGATTCACATTACAATCAGAAATGAAGACTATCCACAACTGTAGTGTTTTGATTACGCCGAATAGTCCTCCAAATTATACTACTCAAAGCTTAAGCACCAAGTATATCCAACCACCTGTTTTACGTTTTAGTTGGAATATTGTTATGAAAAGTGTATATATTTTATATTAATCATATCTTTAATGATTTAAGTACAGAAATTAAGATTTTATTTGTGTTTGACATTATTTTTTAGCTTTTGAATACGATAACCATGGAAAATAGATATTATTGGTAAAAGAGGAAATTTTTCAAATTTGCCAAAAAGTTGACGGAGCGAACTGATATGGGTTCAGTATCAAGTATGAGACCCATTATTGTTAATTACAGCTTGACAATGCCTTCTCATGCTCCCAATCAGGTTCCAGATGGTCCTTTGTGTGATGTTGTTCCATTCTTGGACCAGCATGGCGCCAAGCTCCTAGACACTTCTTGGTTGGACTGGACAGACTGAAATTGCAAGCTGCAACTCATTTCAGACATGTTTGATTGGATTGAGGTCAGGGGATCTTGCTGGCCAGTCCATACGCTCAAGCCCCTCCCTCTGTCGGTACTCCCGGGCAGCATGGGCAACATGAGGACGGGCATTATCGTCCATCAGAATGAATTTATCACCCACTGCACCTGCATTCAATCTGACATGGGCATCCAGGATCTCATCAATATACCGCTGTGCAGTCAATGTACCACGGTCAAGGACACAGAGCTCTGTACATCCATCCCAGCTGATGCCGCCACAGACCATTATTGACCTTCCATCATAGCGGTCATGCTCAGCAATGTTGGCTGCATGGAATTCTCTCCTGGTCTTCCCCATACCCTAGAACGCCTATCTGTGTTGTTTATGCAGTACCTTGACTCATCTGTAAAAAGGACAGGTCGTCATGCTTCTCTGGTCCATCCAACGTGTCCATGGCCCATTGATATCATGCCTGGCGGTGGTTCTGGGACAGCTAAATGCGAATACATTGTCTTCTCGATCGGAGATCACCTTCGTGCAACCTTGCACGGATAGTCGGCGTCGACACATTTACCCCGGAAGCATTCTGAAGGTCACTGCGAAGCTGGGTTGCTGTGTCAAAGCGGTTCCTATGGGCCTGAATGATCAAAAACCGGTCTTCAGCTGCAGAAGTTGCCCTGTCTCTACCACCACCATGTAGTCTGACTGGTGTGCCATACTGCTGAAATCTTGTCCAGGCTCTGGTGATCATCGTATGGTGCAGACCAAGGGCTTCACCAACCTGACGATGGGTAACCCCCTGTTCCACCATTCCTACAGCCCACCACATTTCTGCGTCAGACAAATGTCTTCTTGCATTTGCATTCGCCATATTCAATCATTAAATCACAAGGGTTTGTGTTGAAATGAAGACTGAATACCCTACACATCTCATGTACATGTAGACAGTACACGAAAACATCATGGAAATCAAGGGGTACATGCTTTCCATGACTGTCACGAAAAGTCTGCCTGTCAAGAGAGCTAATGTAAACACTGAGGACCATCTCAGTACATTCCTCAATCATATCCACCAAAAATATCACAAATGTGTCACAAGACAATTCCACAATGATGTGTCAAATATGTGGGGTTTAGCAAACTTTGAGTAGTATATGCTAATATCTTGATGTTTTTACGGGGAATTAAATACTTATTGATTGGAATATCAGTAACTGAGGCAGGAAAGACAACTTGTATATCTTTGTAGGAAGCGGCATTTCAAATTACACCAACAGTCGTCTGCGTGCAAATTTCCACAAAAAGTGGATAAACAGCCTACACCAAAGAAGAATTCCGAACAGAATTAGACTGTGATTCGAGAGCTTGGGAGAGTGGTTTCTACCAACACAGTAAGTATCAGAATTAGATGCAAACGTTCAGCCAATCGACCTGTGAGTTTAAACTTCACTTGAACTTCTTATGGATAATGGAAGGACCTCTGATGGATTGTTCGGACAGAATCGAACTATTCGAGATATTTTATATATTTACATGAACACACTCAAATTTTTAAAAGAAAATGCGGCTAATTTATATACGCCAATAAAGAAGAATAGAAGACCTACGTAGGAACATTTCGGATACAAAAATAGGGATGGGTGTGCGCGATGGGTGTCCCCCTCCTGCCCCCCCCCCCCCCCCCCCCCACACACACACACACTCCTGCACAAATAGTACTCGGTGTGTAGTGTTTTTGCATTAATTTTAAGCAATTCTGCTTTTAACGGCGGTGGTATGTTGTTATGTCGCACAGTGTTGAAGAAATTCACAGCGAGCTCACTTCGCCAGTGTATCAAATGTATTTATTGCTAAAAGCAAGAATCCAATATGTTGTTCCCATTATAGAGCAGATCATGTTACTACTTCATTTTGCTATTTCATTGTCATGACTAATTTAACCGATCGCGAGGTTTAGATCATGTAGGGGGTTGGGGATCTCTCCCTGCATGTTTCTTATATTGTAAAACGTCTGTATTCTGAAAAACAAATCTGTCCCAATTGTGCTGGATCGAGAAGATAAACAGTCCGAAAGTGAAAAAATATGCGTGTGTATTAACCTATTCAACCCGGTGTACATAATTTTTTGAGTGAAGAAAAAATTGATAGTGGACGAGCAGACGATACAGAGACAGCAAGAAAGCGAGGCTCGGTAATAATCAGGGGCGGCGGAAGCCCGATAAAAATGGAGGGGCTGAAATTTACAGTGCTACCATGGTTCGACCCAGTGTAAGAAAGGTTACAATCGTATATCGGTAAATGTAGCATGACTCGCTATGGTCTCTCATTTAGATGAATAAGCCGCTGTATGGTTACTGTCTTGTCCGTTTCTTCTACTTCATCAATCATCCAACCGGAAGGCCAGCCTTCGGGTTGGAAGACAGTTGAAGTAGGAGAAACGGACCGAAGCGACCGAAAGTGGTATTCTATGGATAATATTGTCTGGATTTGCAAATAATGTTACAGGAATGCCTGTATATTGGCACGTTTGCATACGCCCATTTTAACTCATTGTGTAACTGCGAAACATATCTTTGGAAAAAAAGTGGAAGGGCGTGTGCTGCCTGTGCCCCCATGGCTCCGCCGCCTCTGGTAATAATTTAATCCAACAGCTTGACAGAGCTGTTGGATTAAATTATTACTGAACCTCTCAACAAACCAGGATGGTTCGCCCATTTCGCCGTTGACAGTATTGACTGAAATGATACCTTCCGGGGCACTAGTGTTGAAACGGTTAAACGCCAAAGAACTCATAAATAAAAGCTTCCATCAAGTTTTCGATCTGCTGAAGACCTTCATCAGGGTACACAAAAACAAAACAAAACCAACAAACAATTACACACACGCTAACCGCAATTGATGAAAATTTGGAAATGAACTTCTGTAAATTTCGTTCTGACTGCAACGATGTGAAGTTAGAAAAAGAATAAGCGTTGCAAAAATATAGCTAATAAAGGAAAATGCTTCTGGACAAACCGTGAACGGGTTCATAAATCCCTAGCTCTGACGTAGTATGATGTGATTGCAACATATCCTTCGAAAACCCTCGAGAAGTCAAGACCGACTGGAAGGTTTGTCAAGACCGAGAAGCTGTTCAGTCCAAAATGTTCCTCGAGAAAACCGTTCAGTCGGGTTAAGAGTCGATGATAAATGCCTGGAATGAACTGAACAGATGATCCTTGGACATGCAATGTCCAATGTCGTTTGACGGAACAGTCCTCCAGAATGACTCGTAGTTGTTCACTCGTTCATGCTGACTTGTCCATAATTTCTTCATCATGCCATGAAATTCAATGCTATTTCGTCAGAGAGCATTACCTTTCTCGGCATCACATGACGTATTGACAACGACCGCACTATTGTATGAAACATTCCATACAGCCTCACTATTAAAAGCATTTGATCCGATCCATCTGATAAGGAAGCTAGAGCTGAAACGCTTAACCGATTATTCAGCGTCTTGATCGATTACCGTTACTTCTAAACTACTGTATTATATGGGTTAACAAAGGAACA
The DNA here is from genome assembly GCA_031216915.1 of Pictodentalium vernedei. NCBI lineage: Eukaryota > Metazoa > Mollusca > Scaphopoda > Dentaliida > Dentaliidae > Pictodentalium > Pictodentalium vernedei. Next base: position 235,174,000 of record CM062292.1, on the reverse strand, counting down.
CACTTACTCTAAAACAGGCAGACATTGTCACAATGACTCACATCAATTATATGAGACAGAGTAAAGCTTGCCAGTTACGTGATGACGTACTTGTTCACTTGCATGATCATTATACTGTATCAGTAGCTGAAAATGGTCATTCTTAACCCTTTACCCAATGCGGTTAGAAGACGATACTTGCAAAATAAATTTTTGAATTACTACAAATTTTCAATTTTTGTCTCAAAAACATAGCTTACGACCCCTCATTGGACCGAATTACCCATTAGGGCACGTGATTAATCGGTTAACCATGGTTAATCCAGGTGAATAATCGATCAAGAAACCATTTAACCGTTTCAGCTCTAAAGGAAGCTGATTTTTAATAGCTGAAGTCTCAGCTTGTGAGTCGGAATTACAATTGGGAGCCAGTTAACAGTGCTTCGGTAAAGCTGATACCTACAATGCGTCAAGCGACAACTGATACGTTATCGCCTCACAGTTCAAAATGTGTGCATACCATTTTATTACCATATTTCACCCAGATCTTTCGAACCACTTCAGCACCCTTCTGAACCACTGATGTAAAGTTGAGAATGCTCCAGCTTTAGCTACGATTTTTACAATGTCCTATATCATTGGCTTTAAACTACAAAAAAAACACCAAAACATTCGAGACGTTCTTGCTCGTGATAGCCTCAAGCCAGTCATTTTCCAACTTGGGGTCAGCCAAGCTTGTGGTAGGGCCGTTGTAATACTTGTGTGATGATGCCAACAACCGATTCCTTCCACAGCACCAGTATCAGAGAAAAAATCAGAATTTTTTACTGAGCTGACTGAAAAAGTTTCAATGTGGTTTAGCTTCTCCAATGTGGAGTTCGTGAAATTCAGTAAGTTGGGGAAACCTGTAATCCATTTCATAAACGTGTGAAGACACACAGATCATTTAAGAAGATGAAGCGTGACTGCCATCACACAATAGTGCTTGTCCACTGGACCGCAATTAACTTCATTCTAGGCATTTATCATTGACGCTAAACTCGACTGGACTTTTTCTGAGCGGGTTTCTCGCGAAACATTTTGTATTGATGAGCTTGAAGGATATATTGCAATCACTTCACACTGAAGGGTACCTAGGGGACGTTTGGACCTGTTCGTCGTTTGTCGAAAAGTATTTTCCTTCAGTAACTTTGCATTTTTGCAACGGTCATTAGTATTTTCTAACTCCACATCGTTCCAGTCAAAACGAAATTTATCGCCAAATTTTCACCAGTTGTAGTTTATGGTGTTTTTCTTCTTTTTTGTTGTTGTTTGTTTGTTTGTTTGTTTATTTTTCCCTTTTTTCTTTTGTGTAATCTGTTGAAGGCTCTTCGGCAGACCGAAAGCTTGGTAGAGGTTTTTAGTGTTGTTTGGTCCTCGGCTGTCCGTATTTCTGCGGCTGTTGTTCCGTATTTCTATGGCTATTGTATACACAGAATAACTATTGTTATACTGCAAAGACAACTGTCATAACATGATTGGTTACCTTTCCGGGCTACATACTGCTCTGTTCGTGGTTTTGCCGAGATACATAAAATCACGCAACGTTCTACGTAGTCAAGGGGTATAAATACCGCTTGGAAATTGAACCAAGAAGTCCAAAAATAAAGTTACGTGGGGTTTGAGATGTGCAGAATGATGTAACAAAAGCAGATTTGCGAGTCATACAGCCTGCAATTAGTGCTAGCTGCCTCGAAGAATAATTATAAATCGACAGCTGAAACGTTTCGTCAATATGTGAGTTAATAAGTCAGAAAACTTGCTTTCATCTAATCTTTACAATATTCCCGTATTTGAACACACAAATAAGATACTAAATAAACCACCAAATTCTGAATACTAATGCGTGAAGTGGTTGGAAATAGATATATTTATATTGGTGTGTTCAAGTCTTCCAATTTGTTGAAAAAGGGTGTTGTTCACTTACTCGAATGTCTGTTTGGTGATCGATTTACGCAAGGAATGCCAATTCAGAATTCGTACCAATTGTTATGGAACAAAATACGACGCGAATCATTGTTATGTTTGTTGGAAGACACAGTATCCTAAGTGTTTAACCCTTTACACAACGCACGCGATATCAACATTTATTTTAATCATTGTTTCTCAATTTTTTCACAAAATATCAACTAAACCATGTCATATGACCGCACATTAGAATGAGCTCGTTCCAATGAGGTGTCACGTGATATGGTTTTGTTAAAATTTTAAAAAAAATATTCGATTATTCAATTTGTAAAATACGCGGGCGGATGGAGGCGATTCATAAGGTTAACTTTATGAATCGCCTCCATCCGCCCGCGTATTTTACAAACAAATCATCGATTGAAAATGTAAAATGAGCACTATTTATAAAAGATAGTGAAGCGGGTTCTCATTGTTTAACTACCCAAACCCCATTATATGCCGCGTGAGTAGTATGTCAGGGGCTTTTGAAAGATCTTATGCAGAATCTCATGTGACGTCATAGTCAAGTGACCCAGTGGCGCCATGTTTGGTTGTCACGGTAACCCGCGGGAGCGGCCATGTTGTGATATCATCCCCATAGAGATACGTGGAGTTAGTTCGCACGCGCAGCGTGTGTTATTAAGATGATACGTGTTTTCGTCGACCATTTTGTATACTGGAGGCCGCCATCTTGGGTTCTATGGTAGCACGTGGTTGCTATGTTACCCAGAGGCCTACAATAAGACAGGGGTATGTTCGGAGGGTATGTTCGATTGAATGGGAGTAGTTCCACGGTTCATTTACTTCGTAGAAATACCACAATCTACCCGACAATCCCTCCAAATCACCAAAACGACTTTATTTACTACGAATTCAAGAATCCGTTTTAGGACCGCCATACTATGGACTTTAATAATAACACATAGTGCTATAATACCGAGGGGGTACCGGGGGTAAGTTCGATTGTACAAGAGCAGTTTTTCAGGTTCGGATTCTTACAGAAGCCTCGTTTACTTCGTAGAATTGCCCAAATAGACCCGACAATTGTTTACTTGGCTCGGATTTCCCCCCCAGAATCCTTTTCAGGACCGCCATACTATGGATTTTAATAGTATCACGCAGTGCTATAGTACTGATTGGGTCCCGGGGGTAAGTTCGATTGTACTTGAGGATATCTAATTATTCAAAAAGATCCGACATTCTCTCCAAATCACCAAAAACGACTTTATTTACTACGGATTCTTTAAGAATCCCTCTTATAAGAGTAGCACGTAGTGCTATAGTATTAAAGGGCCCCTTTGGATTATAGCCAACTGATAGACAACCTCCATGAAAGCATATATGATTCCTAAAGCCAAGAATCTATCGAGCAGTTACTGATAAGTCATTGCTCAAAAGACTTGAATCTGATCGAGCAAATGAGCTATCGAGCAATTGCTCGATCGAGTGACTCCACATACTGCTCGAACGACTCGAATGCCATCGAGCAAATGAGCTATAGAGCAATTGCTCGTTCGTGTGACTCGCACATACGACTCTAAGCCTCATTTCGTTATTTAAGGATGCCTATAACCCAGCTCCTATACAGCTCTTATATGGCTCCTATGTGGCTACTATACAACTCGTATACAGCTCCTATACAGTTAGTCTTACCATCGGCTTCCACCATGTCCTATGACGTCTATCCTATGATCGAATGTATTTACCTAATACTATAGTCTTCTGCACACCTTACAACCTCGTAAGACTACAACTAACTTGTATCATTACTACAGGCTTGCTAAGTATCTCCGATTACTTGAATGACTCGAATCTCATCGAGCAAAGGAGCTATTGAGCAATTGCTCGATCGAGTGACTCCACATACGACTCTTCGACTCATTTCAGAAAAAGGGGATTCCATAGCCACAGATGTTTTCCAAAAAGGGATTCTCAGAAAGGGATTTCGTAAGTGGGATTCTTATCCGACCCGATTCCGGGATATGGGATTCCGTGATTTGATATAAATACTCGAGAGTATTCCTTTCCCTATTGAAAAACAACATGTTTTGTTATGGTTCAAAAATAAAGTTTAATAGTTTCTTATGAAGCCAAGTCTTTGTTTAGTCATTGTTATGTTCTGATCACTTCGAGCTTGGTTGTGTTGGATCTTGGTTTTGTTCAGTTAACACAACGTTATATTTACGGGTATAGTTCAAAAATAGAGATCAAAACTTTATTGGATATAAAGGGGGTGAACACTGAGTTATATTTTCATTAGGATTATAGTTCGTTCAGGTGAAAACATTACTGAATTTATTGGGCTTTAACCTTTACCTAACATGAAAAGCAGACGACACTTGCAAAAAAATTCTTGAATAACTAGTTTTTTTCATTTTTTGTCTCAAAAACATAGGCTATGACCCCTCATTGGAACGAGCTCGACGAGCTCGTTCCAATGAGGGGTCATAACCTATGTTTTTGAGACAAAATATGAAAAAATAATGAAAATTCATTGGCGATTTTTAAGAATAGCGCTGGCCGGTTTTGGCCGTTACGTTGGGTAAAGGGTTAAGATTAAGTCAAACTTCGTTATATTTGTTATGTTCACTTCGATCTTGGTTGTGTTGGATCTTCGTTCACGTCGATGTGTTCAATTCACTTCACCAACTTCATTTTGATCAGTTCAGTCTTAGTTGTGCCCGATCTGTTCAGTTCTGTCGAGCTGGTTCAACTTTTTCACTTTGTTACATTCTGTTGACTTCGATCTTAGTTGTGTTGGATCTTTATTCACTTCGTTCTGTACCTTTGTTGTTTTGTTGTGGTTGGTTGCACATTATCATGTTTCATCTGCTCAGGTTCTTGAATAGTTGTTGAATTGGGTGTTTTAATCCCTTTCCATACTCTCGAGTGTTTATATCAAATCAAAGAATCCCATTTCACGGAATCGGATCGGATAAGAATCCCGCTTACAGAATCCATTTTTGAGAATCCCTCTTTTGAAAACGTCTGTGGCTGTGGAATCCCTTTTTCTGAAATGAGTCGAAGAGTCGTATGTGGAGTCACTCGATCGAGCAATTGCTCAATAGTTCCGTTGCTCGATGGGATTCGAGTCATTCGAGTAATCGGAGATACTTAGCAAGCCTGTAGTGATGATACAAGTTAGCTGTAGTCTTACAAGGTTGTAAGGTGTGCAGAAGACTATAGTATTAGGTAAATACATTCGATCATAGGATAGAGAGCATAAGACCTGGTGGAACCGATGGTAAGACTAACTGTATAGGAGCTGTATACGAGTTGTATAGAAGCCATCCATATAGGAGCCATATAGGAGCTGGGTCATAGGGTATCCTTAAATACCGACATGAGGCTATGAGTCGTATGTCACTCGAACGAGCAATTGCTCTATAGCTCATTTGCTCGGGTGGGATTCGAGTCGTTCGAGCAGTATGTGGAGTCACTAGATCGAGCAACTGCTCGATAGCTCATTTGCTCGATGGGATTCGAGTCGTTTCAAGCAGTATGTGGAGTCACGCGAGGTACGACTACCTGTATAGGAGCTGTATACGAGTTGTATAGGAGCCATATAGGAGCTAGGAAGGCCATATAGGAGCTGGTCATAGGTATCCTTAAATACCGAAATGATGCTAAGAGTTGTATGTGCGAACCACTCGAACGAGCAATTGCTCTATAGCTCATTTACTCGATAAGATTCGAGTCGTTCGAGCAGTATGTGGAGTCACTCGATCGAGCAATTGCTCAATAGCTCATTTGCTCGATGGGATTCGAGTAGTATGTCGAGTCACTCGAGGTGATATTACCTGTATATGAGCTGTATACGAGTTATATGGGAGCCATATAGGAACTAGGAGCCATATAGGAGCTGGGGTCATAGGTTATCCTTAAATACTGAAATGAGTCTAAGAGTCCGTAATGTGCGAGAGTCACTCGAACGAGAAATTGCTCTATAGCTCATTTGCTCGATGAGATTCAAGCCGTTCGAGCAGTATGTGGAGTCACTCGATCGAGAAATTGCTCGACAGTTCATTTTGCTCGATGGGATTCGAGTCGTTCGAGCAGTATGTGGAGTCACTCGATCGAGCAATTTCTCATAGCTCATTTGCTCAGTCAGATTCGAGTCGTTTGAGCAATGACTTATCAGTAACTGCTCGATAGATTCTTTGGCTTTAGGAATCATATAGGCTTTCATGGAGGTTGTCTATCAGTTAGCAATAATCCAAAGCCCCCCCCCCCCCCCCTCACTAATTGATATCACTACGTGCTACTCTTATATAAGTAGGATTCTTAAAGAATCCGTAGTAAATAAAGTCGTTTTTGGTGATTTGGAGAGATTGCCGGGTCTATTTGGGTAATTGAGATTTCCTCTTGTACAACCGAACTTACCCACGGGGCCCTCTTAGTACCATAGCCCCGCTCGCTACTATTAAAATCCATGGTATGGCGGTCCTAAAAAGGATTATGGGGGTAATCCGATCCAAGTAAACAATTGTCGGGTCTATTTGGGTAATCCTACGAAGTAAACGAGGATTCTGTAAGAATCCGAACCTGAAAACTACTCTTGCACAATCGAACTTACCCAGGTGTCCCTCGGTACTATAGCACTACGTGCTACTATTAAAATCCATGGTATGGCGGTCCAAAAAAGGATTCTTGAAAAATCCGTTGTAAATAAAGTCATTTTGGGTGATTTTGGAGGGATTGTCGGGTTTGTTTGTGGTAATTATACGGAGTAAACGAACTGGGAAACTACCCACATTCAACCAAACATACCCTCCGAACATACCCCTGTCTTATTGTAGGCCTTTGGGTACATAGCAACCACGTGGCACCATAGAACCCAAGATGGCGGCCTCCAGTAGAGAAAATGGACGACGGAAACACATATCACCCTAACAACACGCGCTGCGCATGCGCACTAACACCACGTATCGGGGGTGACGTCACAACATGGGCCGCTCACGCGGGTTACCATCACAACCAAACATGGCGCCACTGGGTCACGTGACTATGACTTCACATGAGATCCTGCATGTGATCCTGCAACTGTGCCTTCAAAAGCCCCTGACATACTACTCGCGTGATATCTGTCAAAAAGAGGTTTGGTGCGTGACAGATAAATCGTTCAAACAATTTATAACGTAACATTGAAGGACATTTCACAAGGCTACGACCTTCAGTGGTAACAAAGACTTGACTAGAGATCCTATCCGGATATAATGTCAAGCTGGGATTCTGCATAAAATCACCACAAAAAATCTCTGTTAAACAACTCTTTGGAATAATGTCGAAAGTGTCGTTTGTAATTCGTGCTTAGTGTAGTGTTAAGATAGCTAACTGATTCTAACAGAATTACAAAACAAATACTTCATTCTACAGTCGAGGACACATATTACACTGTTGTGAGAGTCTTTCATTCGACCAGAAACTAGAATATGAGGTTGATAGGACACTTGAGAGGATCTAGTTACAAACAATTGGTCATAAAACCCACATATAGTCAGTACCACATAAATTATTCAAGTCATCATTTCATTGGTGAGATGTGTTTTATCCTGACGTAAATATTGGTTGTATAGATGGTATTGACCTTAATCGCATAATAGGCCTATCAAGAATATTGTATTGTCCTTGTTGGTGCATTAATCTCTCTTATTGCAGGTCATCAATACAGTCTCTCGGAGACAGGCATTCTGTTCAGAACTCCACACAGAGGGAGTCGTGCCAGGTTTAGTTGTGTTGGAGATTCCTACTCTTGTAATCTCCGAAATCTAGTTTTATAATACGTTTGGTGTCGAAAGACGACTGTTCCCAGTTGGAAGTTCATGTTTTTGCGATTAACATCTGTTAGGTATGATGGTGGACAGAATATATCATCGATTGGACGACAAATTTACAAGATTTTATATGTGGGGGGGGGGGGGGGGGGGGGGTATGGGAGAAGAGTTGTAAGAAAATGTTGGTTTGGGGCGTGTATTTGAACCTATTTTAATGTTTGAAGATGTTTGTATATATGTGAAAAAACATCTCTGCTTATGTACCAGATCACTTCTGTTGAAATAAGTGACCGAAAAAAAGTGGGAAAGATATATGAACAAAATAACACAACAGATATCTTCCAAAGCACAGCGATATTCTATCGATAAGATAGGTCAACGTGGCAGGCAGAAGTATTGCGACCGATAGACAGGAACGTATTTAAACATAAAACATTTGACGAAGAGAATGCGACACGTCATGCTAAACACGATGCCGTTTTCTGTTTGTTCCAAATGATATATCCTACCCAGTCGAATGGTTTTCGAGGGCGCGAGGGACAATGTGGGGATTGCGATCCCTTAGCAGTGAAGTAATTTTAGTTTATACCACGTTCGAAGGAAGCAAATGAATCAAAACAGAAGACAAGTTGAAGTTGCCTTAAGGCCTTCTTCTTTATCTTTTATCGATCATTCGTCACAGGACACGTGACTAATGACGTTATATTAATTGTCATGGTATCGCATGTGAACTGTCATATTGAGACTTTGGTGCTATGTGCTATTATTGTGTAGCGCGTGTTTTCATGGAATTGTTTCAGTGGTGTAGCGTTCTGTTGAAACAAATGTGTTTTGATACTGGGTATGTTTTCGTTGGTTGTGTTCGAGTGCAGTTGATTGTAATGGTAGTATAGCATGGACAGCATATAGCTGTATTCCTTTTGTTTTTAGCATTTCAACATTTCAACCTACCTAAATCATTTCACAAAACAAGCCCATGCACATATTGTGATGTTACATGCCGCTGGGGGTATCTTTGAAAGTCCGGTGTGGTAGTATAATATGATGATGTGTATTTTCGGACCGTTATTTTTTTTTTATATAAAAAACTTATGCTATATCACACTGCTGACATTGTGTCATAGTATGGTGTTCCAGGATTGTGCACGATTGAAGTGGAGAACAATGGTAATATACTTTGGACGATGCATGCCCTTTTGGTCTATTCTTAGATTTTCCAGCCTATTTTTCCTGCCTGGAACCGATTGTTGTGGATAGCATGTAATGCTAGGTCACGTGGTGTTCAGAAGTATGCCCGAGTGACTGAGATGGTAGTACCATCGGTCTCCCTTTTGGTCTAAACTTAGCTCTCACGGCCTGTTGGCTCACCTAAAACTCGATATTATACCCCTTTATGGATGGTGCGTCACAGTGTGGTATTATAGACCTCTCCGTTGATCGAACCGGTGTGCCATGGTAGTATATAATGCAAAACTGTTACCCCTTTTGGTCTACTTTTAGCTTTCCCAATGTGTTGGTCCACCAAAACCCATAACAAATATCGTCATATGGATGCGATGTTATAATGTGGTGCTCTGCGGTTGTATTCGATTGAAGTTAAGTATCATGGTAGATCAGTATGGATTGTCTAAACCCCATTGCTACTATTTTAACTTCCCCAGCCTGTCGGTTTATCTAATGCCTCGTGTGATACATTAATAGGTTTGCTTTAGGTAGCGCGCAATAGGTCGCTTGGTGTTTTAGCGATTATTTGAATGTCTTGTGTGGTAGTATTGTATGAAGTTATGGGGTCTATCACGTGACACATGAATGGGATATTACCCCAAGGTCCTCATGCTCTCATATGGGTAATGAAAGATCATCGACCATAGTAGCGAAGAAGTACCAACCATCCGCACTATACTGACATTGTGCTACACTTTAATTGAAGAAATCATAGAACGCCACACTATGACATAACGCCCATATGGTGGTAAAGAATACGGTACACAGCGCAGAAAAGCTAAAGATCGACCAAGGTGTACACATGAACCATGCTGTGTTATGAGTACAATCAAACACACCGTTCAACACAACGCGGCATAGCACAATGTGCTGCCCATAGCAACTAGAGGATGGTACATTGAAAGGATTTAGGCAGGTCGAAAAACTATAAAAAAAAATTAGCAACATTGGTATAGCCAGATCACATTTGTATTCCACTTAAATCGACCACAGCCCTACAATACATTCCAGTCTATTGAATGACATTTGATACCAAAGAAATCAAATCACGTGGTATGCCTACCATAGAACAAAGATGGCAGCCCCCATTAAACAAATGGACGGCGAAATACCAGTTACTTTGATGTGTGGCGCTTGCGCAACGTCACCCCTATCTCTATGGTGATGACGTCACAATACGGCTCCTCGCGTATCACGCCAATCAATATAACAATAACATGACTTCAGGAGGGCGTTATGGTTCATTAACGGCCCACCATAAATGATTAACAGCCCCAGGGCGTTATAACGGCCCGAGACGAAGTCGAGGGGCGTTATAAGGCCAGTGGGCTGTTAATCATTTATGGTGGGCCGTTAATGAACCATAACGCCCGACTATGGAAGTCATGTTATTACTATTATTACCACTTATTACCACATTGTTAACGGTACCTAGTATATTTTAAAGATAAAGTAAATTATTCAATTTCAATTAACAGTTTAATGAACATATATACAAACATATTTTGTGACATAAAATTTAACGGTCTCAACATTCAGCATAACATTTCTCAAGGAAAGTTAAGTTGTTCAACAACTTCACTTTCCTTGATAAATGTTTATGCTGCAGTTATTAAATGTTGCACCCGACATCAGCTGATGCAAAAGTTGGGTTTGTGGCTGGAAGTTCTGAAGCGTAGTTTGACTAGTGTTGGTTGGAATGTCAATGTTATAGACTGTCCCTGGTTCAGAGTTTCCAGGAATAGTAAGAATTCCATCAGCAGAGTAGAGATTGACAGTCTTGGGTTCAGAATGGTCAGGACATGTTTCAACAGAACTGGCATCGGGTTCGGAGCGACTATTAATAGAATTGGTAGCAGTGGGTTCAGTACTGCCATTGTCAACATTACTGACAGTGTTGTAATTTATAACACTTGCTGAGTCTCCAATAACACTAGTGTCTATGTTAAATGTTCCTACAGTGAACTCTTCGTTGTCAGAAAATTCATCATGTTCTGGGTTTACACTTAATGATGCACTCAACACATCTGAACAATGCCGTTTCTGAGTTGTTGAAATGTCAGACAAGTAATGTTTTAAACTCTGGGTATTTTTATGGTTGGTGACAGTAATAATGCTACTTGGGTCTACTCCTGCCTGGTAAAGCGTTGTAATTGTACTTGCGCGAACACAGTGGCAAGTGTAAATTTGTGATAATGATGCTTTTTTAGAAATTCTCTGCATCATTTGTGATAAAGTGTTCTTTCCCATTGCTTCATTTTTAAACCATACCTGGTCATCTAGGCTGTAAATTTGTTTTGGTGTCTGGAATAACCTATCACACTTCTCACTAAGTTTTGCAATATAAAATTTGAATATACCAACACCATTACCGTACATTTTTTGTGTGTTATAGTTAATATCGCACTGTTTGTATCCACCCTGGTGGTTTTTTGTAACCTCAGTTTTAGACAACTCAACAAACTCTGTCCCGTCACTGTCCATCCCTACACTAAAGGTATCTTTACACATTGAGGCCCATCCTTCTCGACCACGGCGACCAAAATAAAAGCATAGCATAAACCACATTGATTCCACCAGAACAACAGCATTTGAATTAAAATTTTGAAAATAAACCCCCAACTTCCGCATATCCTCTTCTCCAATGCTCGATTTGTGTTTTCTTTTTGAATTATTGCATTTCATGAAAAGTTTGCAGCGTGCAACAAACATATGGTTGGCACTGGTGAATTCTCGATCTTTAATTATATTGAGTGGCCTACTTAATGGCGCAGATGTTACATGTCTATGGATTCCAGCTCTAATAGATGTTAAAGTGCTTGGTGTAAGACTCGTTCCTTCCTTCGATTTCACCTCTGCATAAAATTTCCTTAATAGTTCGTTTAACATTTCAGGAGAAATTGTCTCAAAATCACAAAATTTTCCACGTCGAGCAAGCCACTCTTTAAACTTTTTGATGCCATATTGGGTTGATCTGGCTGTGCTTGCTGGAGTAGCACTGTTTTCGAGAAACATTAGATCTGTTTCGCTCAAGTCGCTATTTTGACTCATTTTTGCGATGTCGGTCAATTACAGAAAGCACATGTATCGTCTGCTTTGTTGACAAACAAAATCACGTGATTATCACGTCATTTATTTACTTCGAAATTAGGACACATTGTATTTCAAAGAACCGAACATTTCAGAGGAGAAAATACGTTTAAAAATATATATTATTTAAAAAATTGTTCGATTACTCACCTATAATACGTATAATATCCAACAAGTTTGAAATCCAGTGATCCAGATCATTTTATAAACTTTATACATTTCAGCAGAATGTTGGAACGAAAATGCGCGTTCGATCATGGGAGGTAATTTGTGTCTCTATTTCAAACATTTTTGGGAGGCAATTGCAAATGAGAAACCGGAAGTAAGTGGCGGGCCGAAAAATCACAACAAAATTTCATAACGGCCCGATGCAATTCACTACCGTGCGTTATGATATTCCACCGTATCAATAAACTCGCGATAACCTACAGGGAACGCCCTCTGAAGTGGTAATAATATGACATAACAAGTCACGCGACATATGGCGTTATTGCCGAGGTCCTTTTAGAAAGACAATAAATTTGCAATATACTCCAAAACTGTCTTTTATCTTTTTATGAATTATCATCAAGGTTCTTCGGATGGTGTGGATTCTGATTGAAAATCTGCAAGGAAACTGGGTGTAAGTGTTTACAAGAACACAACATTAAGGATAGAACTCTCTAAACCCCATATAATATCTCAGATACGCTAATTCGAGCTGACAGGGATATTTTCTGAATGACATTGAACCAGATTAAAACGGACGTTAAATATACAGAGATGTTGCGATGGGAATATCAAAAAACGAAATGCGATTCAACCAGAAACACATAAACGCACAACAATGTACCGGAGATATAAACGGGTACCTATACGAAAAATACAGGAAAAGAGTTGCGTTGCATCCAAACGCCCGAAACAGAAGACCCGATTATACATAGTCTTTAAGACAAAGAGGTCATTCAACTGACTACACACAAAATCGCAACCCCCAAAGGGAAGATAACAGAAGATAAGACTACTAACGGTGCTTTTGTCCAAGAGATGCCTGAATCGATGACGTGATGAATTATACGCATGGGAGGCCTGGTCAGGTATGGTTAAAGACCATAGTCCTACTTGGATGAGAAAATACGCGTTTGTTTTTTAAGAGACACGTTGCATGTAACGCCATTGATTTAGTTTATTCAAAGTTTAAAACTATATATTTTTTTAAAGTACTTCCTGGAGATAATGGATGTTCTTATTTCGAAAGAATGTTTCTTAAGACCACGTTATGGTGTTCTGAAAAATCAATCGACAGATTTGCTGTTGACAAGGCTATGCAGTTATTTCAGCGTCGAATGTCTGGTAAAACAAATGCAGCTTTTTCTTTTGTATAAATTCTAAATAAAGTAGTTTGATACCTGTAATAACTCGTATGCCCTTTCCATGGTCCGTCCAATGAGTACAATCTGTATGGATAGTATAACTTCTTTGTTTGGTGATCGTCGACCAGACTCCATCATTATACCTGACCTCCCCCCCCCCCCCTCACCCCTCCTAATCGGAAGTAAACTCTTTTCCACTGGTGCACTTCTCAGGAAAAAGGACACGCGCTGTCCCCCCTATTTTCAGAGCATGGGGGCAGCTCCCCACCCCACATTCTTCCGGCGCCTTTGCTCTACTTAATGCCTGCTGTCGTTCTTGCGGGTATTCCAGTAGTTTGAGTTGTACCAAGACGTTCTTCTCTTCTTGTTCCATCTTATTGGGATTAAGCTGGTGGGAGAATGCAACCAGACGTATGTTTTCAATCAGAGGGTGGGTTGCCCATAGCTTTCTAAATTTGTTCAGCATTCTATCGTTGGTAAAGCAGTTGTGTTTCTGGTTTCGTTGACTGCGGCGAGTTTATTTTCCTCTCTTTTGTATGGGTGGATCTTTTCGTGGCTTCTCATGTTGTCTTTTCTGTTGAATGTGTTGGACGTCTATGATTCCGGATATGTGGGCACTTTTCGTTTGGCGATAAAGATTGCATTTTGTTGCGAATACCTGGCACTCGTCGCATGTGTGATGTTGATCCATCGCCATGAAGGTCTCGAGATGGTATAGAAACTAAGAGTCACTGAAGGCTAAGGGATGATATAGAAATAGGAACCATGATGGTCATGGTCTAGGAATCGCATAGGAGCTTAGGACCGAAGGAACCAAGGGATGGTCTGAGACCTAGGAACCAAATAGAAGCTAGGAGCTATAACTATCCTCAGATAGATATTCTCAGATAACTATATCCTTCGAAATATATCCCCCATGACCTCATAAGTATCCCCAGATACCGAGATGAGTCGACGAGTCATACGAGGAACCATTCTTTCGAACAATTACTCGATAGCTCAAATTGACTAAAGGTGCAGTGAAAACCTTTCTCAAACGGGCAAATCGTGCTCATCCCGTTTAAGAATCACCGTTTATAAATAGCGATAATACAGAGGCCAAACACAGTTCATCACGCGCATGTCCTGTCCATTCTAAATCTGATTTCTTGCCACCCCCCCCCCCCCCCACCCCCGCCCCGCCAATGCTCCAGGTTACAGTCAACACACAGGGCAAGATAAAACTTCTTATTAAGCCTCTGACTCGCAGTTTCACGATGGGAAGGTACTTCGAGACGGTGAGATTTACAGTACGCTTTGAGTCACGTGAGAAACGTGCGAGTGCCTTTCAAAATGTGTGTCTCTGAAACCATCACTTTCTATCTATCAGTTTGTCGCCATTACGGTGCAGTCGCTAATCTTCGAGGCTCTTCTGGTCAAACCCCTCTCCACGTTTGACCATTATAGTCGGCATGTGCAATAAAAACGGTCAGAAATCACAAAAAGACGAACGTCCCCACGGTTTATTCCGAATCTAGCCACCATTCGGTACCCCTCAGTTTATTCCGAGTCTCGTCGTTTGATCTCGGATTGGTGAGAGGATGGATATACCCAGTTGTTCGCCGGAAAAAAAAAACTTGACAACTGAGTTTGAAATATAAATACACTCCATAAAAAATAAAGGCGCTCTTAAAAAGAAAATATAGCCCTTAAGAGATTTCCAAAACAGGAAGAAGTTATTTTTTTGTATATGGTTGAAACACAAAATAAAAGAAATGCAGATGTAGATGTAAACAAAACAAACCCATGTGTTGGCTCGTCTGCTAATCGAAAATATCGTTTTTTCTCCATTTTAAGTGACAAAGTGGATTATTTATTAAGAGCAAGGTATAAATAAAACAAATAGGTACTAGGGTCGGTAATCAGATTTAAACCACTCGCAGAATAAGAGTTTTAACCACTCGACAGAGCCTCGTGGTTAAAACCGTTATCCTACTTGTGGTTTAAATCTGATTACCGGTCCTAGTATTTATTTATTCTATTGATTCATTATCAACGCAGATGATAAAGTTATTTATGAATTCATCTACAGTGGGACACAATTCGAACACCAAATTTTAAAAACATCTCACTTGAACCGATTGGCAAGTGAAAACCACTATCTTCTGGCTCGACTCGAATATTCAAGTTGAGGTTTGAGTGGGCCCCTATGTTTAAAGCCAAATTGGTTCTTTTGAACCGACAAAGAAGATATATGGGTTCGACACCAGTTGCATAGCAGCATCTCTACTTTTTGTCTTTGTTATTGAAAGTGAAATATAGAAATTGAAAACTATTTGAACAATGGTGACGTCGATCATACAAACGAGGTAAGGTTTGAGGAGCGAAGTCATCCGAACTGCGATGCGTGTTCCTCAAACATAACCTTGTCTGTATGACCGACGTCAATAAAATGTCTCGTATGTTTGAGCCATAAGTTGCAGGACCTCGGTGCAGGATCTCGGAAGTGACGTCATGTCACGTGACCAAGTGGCGCCATGTTGTGTTGTCATGTAACCCGCGTGAGAGGTCAGGTTGTGATGTCATCCCCATAGTGATACGTGGTATTAGTGAGCATGCACAACGCGTGTTGTTATGGTGATACGTGTTTTCATCGTCCATTTTGTATACTGGAGACCGCCATCTTGGTTTGTGTGGTAGAACGTGGTTGATGTGTTACGCAAAGGCCTACAACTAGACAGGGTTATTTTCGGAGAGTGTGTTCGATTGAATAGGAGTAAATCTAATTACCACAAACAACCCAATAATCCCTCCAAATCACCGAAATTGACTTTATTAAGTACGGATTTCCTCAGAATCCTTTTTTGGACTGCCATACCGTAGATTGTAATAGTAGCACGCAGTGCTATAGTACTGAGGGGGTAACGGGGGTAAGTTCGACTGAATAGGAGTATTTGTCTGGTTCAGATTTCTCCCGAAACCCTTTTTAGGACCACCATACCATGGCTTATAACAGTAGCACGTAGTGCTATACTACTGAGGGGAGCCCTTCGGATTATAGCCAACTGATAGACAACCTCCACGATTTCCTATATTATTCCTAAAGCCAAGAATCTATCGAGTGACTCGCACATACTGCTCGAACGACTCGAATCCCATCGAGCAAATGAGCTAACGAATAATTGCCCGTTCGAGTGACTCGCGCATACTGCTCTTAGCCTCATTTCGGTATTTGAGGATACCTATGGCCTGGTATTGTATTATTTGAGGATACCTTTCGAGGATACCTTTTACAGGCTACTTATCTGAGGATACTATTACCTATTTCACCAGGCCTTTTAGGCCACCCTACTTACCTATCGCAAATTCCCCTCATAAGCTATCGAGCAATTACTGAAAAGTCATTGCTCGAACGACTCGAAGCCCATCGAGCAAATGAGCTTTAGAGTAATTGCTCGTTCGTGTGACTCGCACATACTGCTCGAACGACTCGAATCCCATCGAGAAAATGAGCTATCGGTTAATTGCTCGTTCCAGTGACTCGCACATACTGCTTTTAGCCTCATATCAGGAAAAGGGATTCCATGGTCACAGGCGTTTTCCGAAAAGGTGTTCTTAAAAAGGGATTCCGTAAATACAATACCAGGCCATAGGTATCCTCAAATACCGAAATGAGGCTAAGAGCAGTATGTATAATATAGGAATTCGTGGAGGTTGTCTATCAGTTGGCTATAATCCAAAGGGACCCCCTCAGTAGTATAGCACTACGTGCTACTGTTATAAGCCATGGTATGGTGGTCCTAAAAATGATTTCGATTCCGGGAGAAATCCGAACCAGACAAATGCTCCTATTCAATCGAACTCACCCCCGGCACCCCCTCAGTACTACAGCACTACGTGCTACTACTACAATCTACGGTATGGCGGTCCTAAAAAGTCAATTTCGGTGATTTGGAGGGATTATCGGGTTGTTTGTGGTAATTAGATTTACTCCTATTCAATCGAACACACGCTCGGAACATACCCCTGTCTTGTTGCAGGCATTTGGGTAATATAGCAACCACGTTCTACCTTAGAACCCAAGATGGCGGCCTCCAGTATAGAAAATGGACGACGGGAACACGTAGCACCATAACAACACGCGCTGCGCATGCGCCCTAATACCACGTATCACTATGGGATGACGTCACAACATGGCTGCTCACGCAGGTTGCCATGACAACACAACATGGCGCCACTAGGTCACGTGACATGACGTCACTTCCGAGGTCCTGCACCGAGGTCCTGCAACCTATGGATCAAACATATCAGCTATACTACTAACGTCGCCATTTTATCGAAAAGAATCCATTTCTTCTTGTACTTGTAGCTTCCATGAACAAGACAAACAGTAGATATGCAGCTTTGCAACTCGAGTGGACACATATTAACTACTTTGATGGGTCACAAGAAAATGGAAGCCCCAGTTTGGCTTAAAAGCATGAACTACCTCCCAAAACCGCGCTTAAATTGACATTTGTAAAATCGAGGCAAGGCAAAAGACAGCTTTTTCATTTCACCATTCTTAATTTCTGTTTAACCGGCACGTTTGTAAAATTAGGCGTTCGAATTCTACTTCACTGAAGAGTGCATATTATTATTATATATCGTGACCGCAACATGGATATAAAGTCAAGTTCCGCCAATCGTTTGTTCCGATGCTGCCCATTTTAGAAGACTTCCACACCTAGCGTTGGTGATTGGGTCCTATTTTACCAGAAAAAAAACAGAGCTTCTTTACCAGCGGTTTTCATAGGGGATGGGGGTTAATGATTATGAGATAACATAAGCAGAAATTATGAGATTTTAATGATGTTTAGTTCATCATACTTCTGCAATAGTGCATGGGGGCACGTGGGGATTTGCTTCACAATGCGATGTTGTACACGTCATACGTCGACGGTTTTTCAAACCATTTATTGATAAAACATAATGTACATGAAGATCTACATTTCTTCATGTAAACAACAGAATATTGATTTTTTCAAACCCTATATTTATTATTTAGATTTATTTATTGGAATACGCCTCAAGGGCCAGCCTAAAGGTACTCAATACGTGACGCAAAAAATCGACCGATATATAAAAGCACAACTTTTAATATATTACAGAAGAGTGGTTCCTGTACTTTCTCAGTGCGCATGAAAAGCGTCATAACCCTTTACCTGACGCGAACTGACGATGACACTTGCCTAAACAAAAACTCTTGAACAATTACAAATTTTCATTTTTGCCTCAGATATATAGCTTAACGAGCTCGTTCCAATGATGGGTCATAAGTAATACTTTTGAAGTGAAAATCAAGAAAACAATTAATTTTGATATTGGCGGTTTTTATGTGTGGGGGTGGGGGGGTGGGTTGAGGAGGGGTGAAGGATGGAAGTTTTAAAAGCTGGCAAGCTGGACAATCAACTGCAAACAAACAAGACATGCTGAGAATATCTTGCGCCGCATGAGTGAGTTTAGACATTGCTTTTATTCGTTGTTCTGGTAATACAATGAAGACATTTCCTTCATTGGAAATTTTCAGTCAATAAATACTGCTGATTTTATTAACCCTTTACCCAACGTAACGGCCAAAACCGGACAGCGCTATTCTCAAAAATCGCCAATTAATTTTCATTATCTTTTCATTTTTTGTCTCAAAAACATAGGTTATGACCCCTCGTTGGAACGAGCTCGTCGAGCTCGTTCCAACGAGGGGTTATAACCTATGTTTTTGAGACAAAAAATTAAAAAAATTAGTTATTCAAGAATTTTTTTTTGCAAGTGTCGTCTGCTTTTCATGTTAAGTAAGGGTTAAAAGGATTTCTAGCGAAACAACACAGGTGCGGATTTTTCACTTGATAATTATTTATAATTTATGTGAAAGGAAAATAGCTTTTGCAGTGTTTCGAGCTACATTCCACAGCGCACCCCCAGATGGCCAGTCAGCTGGTAGTTTGGTAGTATCTAATGTTTTCCTAGAAACAAGATATTTGAAGAGAAAAACTAAAGCAAACTATATTACTGGAATGCCTGTCTGTTCTTGTCAAATGCGAAAATAGAGATTTCCAACCTATCGTCACCTGAGTTCCAATGTGGTCTATGTGCCTACTGGCACATAGAACACATTGGAACTCGGGGGACGTTATGTCTTGAGAGAGCCCTTCGCCTTATTCTTTCGTATGATACGACTTGTCCACAAAACTCCAAACAGAAGCTACAAAACACTATTCTAAATAAATTTTCCAATGAGATGTTAGTGGTGTATTATTTACTTTCATACCAAATAATGTACAATCAACAAAGAATGAGATACAAATTTGAACTCTCTTCCGTGACGATATGGCCCTGGCCGTTGAAAGTATGGGTACACCCCAGTCAACAAATAACAGACCTCAATTGTGAAGTCCACAAGAGGAGATCCTAGAAATCCTCACTAACTCGCACACCAGAAGGTTTATGCCTTCTGCGGCCTCCTCCCCAACAACCATATTTATTTCACTTTCTGAGCCGACTCGTCGCCACCTTTGCAAATTTTACTGCGTTGTTGTACCATAATTTGAGAAAATAAAATATGGTTTAGGAGCCACCATGATATCTCGAGTAACCTGATTCTGCTCGAAGAAAATTTGTTGCCTGTTTGTTAACCGTGTTCACGAGCGAAGACTGTGGTTTCGGAAACACTGGGATGTTCTCCATTCTTTTGTTTTAGAAATTATCCCAAAACATGAGGCTTTTTTGTTTACGACAATATCCAAGGTTCAGAAAGAATACGGACTTTAATATAAAATACGTTAGAAGTAAATCGATGTGGTGACATTGAAACGGTAGAGTATTATGTCCAATGCGATGGAGTTATTTCCTATGTTCCATCACTTTAGCGTTCGGAATAAAGAGGCAATGTTGATGTATTGTCTTTACTCACTTGGTTTGTTATTGGTTACCGTAGGTAAGCGGAGTAGGAAGGGTGAATATCGTCATCTCGTTGAAAATATTCCAACATCATTACAATAACACTGTGTCCAAAGACGCTATTATTTGAAAATTTCTCCACACACACGAAACTATGGAGCCCGAGAGGTGACCTGTCAATTTTATTTGTAATCCGTGCGCACGACTACAAAAAAACATTGACCATGTCACGTCTCGGGCTCCATACGAAACGATCGAAAGTAAAATCGTTTTCAGAAAGAAGATTATCCAAACTGTTCGAAACACTAACCCATCGAACACGGGGCACCAGTTCAGTTCAAAAGAAATGTGACCAGCTGGAACGTAACTCGTCAATGGGTAGCATATCAGTTGTCTGTGAAAAAAAACCCACATGTGGTGTTGGTAGAAGATACAGTGCGAAGAGAAGGAGTTTTGTTTTCCAGAGATGGCGGAACGGGGTGAGGTGGTACAAGAGCAAACCTCCATCCCATACACACAATTCTTCCACAGACATGATGCATGATTAAACAATGATTGTAAAAAATTCTGAGTTTACAAATGTGCCAGTTGCAATATATCAACTATAAATATAAACAAACTAGTTACAGTTGACCAGTGATTATCAACAGCCGTTTGGGTCCATTTTTTAATTGGTCATTCTCATCTCCTGAGACAAGCATGCGAGTTGGAAGACATTTGGGTTGGAATAAATCGACAAACCATGACTGGATCTTGGCATGCATATACTAAAAAAGAGAGACTAGTGCAGGAACGTTGCGAAGGTAACCGATTGAGGGGGGGGGGGGGGGGGGGGTGGTAAACCTGATTTGTCCAGACTGCGATGACTCAAGGCCCGACTGACTGATATTTCATCTACATCATCAAGGCATGCCTTCATCGAAGGCATGCCTTAAAGATGTAGTTGGAATATTAGTCAGTCGGAATTACAGTTAAAAAATTGAAGAGACTTTTAGGAAATTTATTAGTTTATGAATAAAATATACCCGTAGTAGTCGTCACGCAACTTCTTAATTTATTAACACATACTGAACAGGTACTTCAAATTGGTCAAACAAGGGCCCCAACAGCCCGAATCGGTTACTACAGACCTCCATTTTAATGACCGATTGTGTATGACAAAAGTCCTAGTATCAAATCTAGTTTTTAAGAAAGTACATGATTTCTGGCAAGAGAGAATCGATATCTTAGACTCCTGTCCTGGTGAAAATGTACCGACTAGACAAAGACCCCCCCCCCCCCCCCCCCCGCGACTCCACTGGGCTAGCGGGTATTCTAACCTTTTCTGATAAATGATTACTATGCATAGCTTGATGCGGAAGAACGTGATGAGATGTTTCAAAGGTTTACAGTACGAAGTGTACCCTCAACCCCAACCCACAGGCTTTTCGATGCTTTCCGCTACTCTCGTCAATATCCGAGAGAATCAAGAAAATTGAATTTCCGTGGATCCAATTTCTCTCACTTCTTGAACATTTGTACTCACCCCCTCTCCCTCTCCCTTCCCCGCAGACCACTTTAGCCGAGCTTCTGTCGCCTCTGTTATTTTATTTGTCTAACTTACCCATCTCCTTTGGTACCTTGAGTGATGATGACATCGCCTTTTTTTGCTCTTTGATAACTACAGTTGCGTATTACGTCGACTAGAACATCTAAAATATAAATAAAAGTAACTTTTAAGTCACGGGTGGTGTATGCGGAGGAAATAATGATCGATCCCCCTCGACCAATTGGCAGAGTACGTCAAGCAGGGATCTATATATTTTTGCTGGTCATTATGTCCGTTACACAAACTAGTATATTTGGTAGAATACAAACGCAGTCTAGTCACGATATGGTTGGGTTCTTCATATGTATGGAATGTTGTGAATTTCTTAAAACATGCGATGGCAGATGAGGACAGATGAATCTAAGCAAAGTTACCGTATATTACGCACATCTGCACTTGGTGTTGATGATGTAACTGGTAGGTTTCAAACCAATATATCAAGAAACCGCCCCTTGGATGCAATAAGGCGCCATATGCAATGTCAAATCATTGCAGATGGAGCCTTGTTGGAATCGAGTACTGGTAATAATAATAATTGATTTTCTAGAGCGTAAAACCACTAAAACGCTTGACAGAAATATATACACTTTTCTGAAATAAAGAGTCACACCTGTTTTGGTTGCCTCTAAGAGAGGTTCAGGAGAATGCTTCAGTAAATAGGAAAGTTTTAAGATTTCTTTTGAAGACATCGAGAGTTTCTGAAATTCTGACACTAATTGGAAGGGAATTCCACAATCTGGGACCCACAATGGAGAACACATGATCACGAGCCTGATTAGATCTGCTAAAAGGTACAACTAGTTGAATTTGTTTTTTTTTTATCTGAGACTGCGTGATGGTTTATATACAGTGAGGAGCTCTTGCAGGTAAACTGGAGCCAGTTTGTGGATACATTTGAATACTAAGATCAATATTTTGAAATCAATTCTCTGTTTAACTGGAAGCCAATGTAGTTGTCTTAAAACAGGTGTTATGTGTTCAGAGCGTTTGGTACCAGTAATTATCCTAGCAGCAGTATTCTGAACTTTTTGAAGCTTCTGAATCAGGCACTGGGGAAGCCCCACTAACACTGAATTACAATAGTCTAGTTGTGAGGTGATGAAGGAGTGCACAAGTTTTTCAAGTGCTGTCTGGTTAAGATAAGGTCGCAGTCTTCCAACATTACGAAGCTGCCAGTAGAATTTTTGACATATTTTATTGATATGGATGTCTAGTTTTAAATTTGAGTCCATAATCAGTCCAATATTCTTGGCCGATTCACTTTTCATAGTGATGTTGCTTCCAACCAGAATTGATGTAACAGAAGGTGTAGGCATGCGAACACCGGATATCACTAAGAATTCAGTTTTAGAGTCATTCATTTTCAGTTTAAAGTCTATCATCTATTCCCGCACAAGATTTAAGCAAGTTTCCATGTTATTGACTGTGGTGAATGAGTCACTTGGAACAGATGGGTTGAATGTGATGTACAGTTTGGTGTCGTCTGCGTACAGATGATATGATATGCCATGCTTTTTAAGAAGGCGACCTAGAGAATAAGTGTACAGAGTAAACAATAGTGGTCCAAGAACTGAGCCCTGAGGAACACCAAACTTTAACGTCATGCTTTCTGAACCGATCTTATTGATTTATATTTGTTGACTGCGACATTTTACAATTGTAAGGGTATGAAGAAATTACTTCAACGAAATTTTGAAGTAATTTCCTCATACCCTTACAATTGTAGAATCCAAAGGCAATAACTTGGTAGAGGTTGGATCGCGGCACAGAAACTGTATGTTATGATTATCTTCACTTGATATTCATGCAAGTTCGTCTGTTATTCGAGTTGAGTAAAGAGTCAAATTAGGCATCCCGTAAATGTAATATTTTTGATAGGTTGGGCGCATTTTCTGATGGCAAAATCAATGTCACGACACCAGTAGGCCCGACAGAAATGAAAGACTCAATAATTTTTTGAAACACGAGTGACAGAGATGAAAGATTTGGCTAAGAATTATAAAATTACAATTGTCATCTTGTAATACATCTTCAACCCATTACATAATGATGAATTCAATTCAAGTCAAATTAAACATATGCAATAAAAATACAAATAGCCAGCATTTGTCTTCATTGGAAGTGACTTATATAAAAAGTTATCTCTTCCTTAATTTGCCAAATCGTTCAGTTAATTGGAAGAAATCTAATACGATACTACGGGTTTGGGAAAAATTACCATTTTCCTCATTGGAAATAATTGGGTTATTCTGTTTTGCAGAACATTGTTTCAATTTTGCTTAAAACACTGAAAAAAACTTTAAAACTTTCCTGAATACGCGAAAATGCTATAAAGACACCAGTCTTGTCCATACTTTCTTCGTGCAATCCAGTAAATTTTTATCAAAAACCTCCCCTCGAAGCGTACTCTTCCAGTTTCTTTTAGAAACCCGACACTAATGATTAGAAAAGATTTCTCAAGAAGACAAGAGTGCTACAAATACGAACCGTGTCAACATTATAACAACTATAGAAGTGGTTTAGGAACATGGGTGAAAAACACGGGCTCCTCAAAAATTAAAATTTTAATTTTAATTATTGAGGAGCCCATGTTTCCCCCCCCCCCCCCCACCCCTGTTTACAATTTTAGCACTAAAGTTAAACTTTTAACGTTCAAAGTCCAAACTTTAATTTCGAAAATTAAATTTTAACTTTGAAAGTCACAATTTTAAGCTCAAATGTCAAACTTGTAACTTCCAAAGTCAAAATTTTAACTTTGAAAGTTAAAACTTTGGTTTTCAGAGTTAAAATTTCGACTTTGAAATTTAAAATTTTAACTCATTTTTTCTCTCATGGCCTTCATACACTTCTATACCCACAGAAGCGTATTAGGAACGTAGTTGAAAAAGGGCCCTTCAAAAGTTACAATTTTAACTTCAAAATTAATTTTTTTTAACTTTTACAGTCAAAATTTAAAAGTTAAAATCTTCTCAGTAGCAGACTCGGCAGATACAGGGCCAGTACTCTTCAGATATGTATTTCATAGTTGACTTTTCCTGGCCTGGTTCTTCTTGATTGCGTAAGAACATTAGAGAGAAATTTGGGAACTCAGCTGTATTCTGTTCATAAGCACAGGTACACGGCACAAACGGAGAAATCGAAAGAAAAATTATATCTGATAGCAATTTTTAATCGATGCTGACGTGCCCCATGGTGGTATATAAATATTAACAAGGTACACAACTCTCTTTTCGAAAACGATAGCACTCATCTTCATTACACCACCACCCCCACCCCCACCCCCTAAAATTTGATTCACACAACGTATCCAGCAGTACCCGGTGACGTGTCAATGGAAAGGGGAAAGAATACGCTTTACAGTGGTGTATTACACGACTGTTGGGTGTGCTTGAGTTGTTCACAATAACTGAGAGAAGTCGCAGAAATGGCCGAAAAACATTTGGTCCGACAAGATGCTGTTCAGTGGAAAGAGGGTTACGAGCGACAATTCTCCGATTTATTATAAAAACTCGAGGTCCCATTGTCTATGGAGGGCAGATTCAAATATTAACCTATATCTTTATCAATTTTTATTCTTGGCTCGATATTTTTTTCATTTCTGGTGATCACATTTACCATTTATACGTGTTTAACCTTTCACATGAAAACTCTTCCAGCTAACGGCGTCCATCGAAACGACAATTTCGCACAAAAACATTCCCATTCCCCCATTGGCTACTATTCATGCCGAGAAAATCATGCATGAAAAGAGACATTCTTTAAGGACGATAACACGAAAATAACTAGGGCCCGGCGAATCACGATGTTTCTCACGAATAGAATCAAACAAAAGGCCAAGTTCGAAACCGAGTCGTATCTCCAATCAAATCCACTTTTTAACTGTTACGATACAACGGCCTGCTGGTGCTGTCTATCTCCGTCGTGAACCCAATATCAACATGCATACGAGACTATTAGAAAATTGACAGGTATCACAAAGGTGGCCGAAGAAAATGACCCTTATCGTCCGTTGGGTGCACAAATGAGCTATCTGCAGTGCCAAAGCATTGCAGATGGCGCCTTGGTGCACTTAAAGGACGAGTTTGTACAAACGAAATGTAACGCAATCTTCACTATCGCTTCAAATGCCATTTTCGTGAATTTTCCAGCTGAATTTGTGCTATCTGGTTAAGGGTGGATACGTTCAATTTTATTTATCAGAAAACTGCAGGGTGAGTTGTCGTCTTCAGAAAAACGACAATAAAGAATTGAATGAAATCCAATCTCTCCAGGATTTAATTTGTCCAGATAATCGAGATGGTTTCGAATCGAATCGAATCAGTGACAAGATTTGAAATCGAATAGAATTTCGAACGTTCGCCGGACCCTAAAAATAACCTTATCGTCAAAAGAAGATAGACATTGACGGGCGTGGATTTTCAAATAGTAAAAAATGCGCATTGAAAAAATGTCGTGGGTAAATTTATGTACCCTTTATGCCAAAATACTAGCAGGTTCTCTAAGTATAAATCATTTCTTAATAAGCAAACAGTGTTCACTCCTGAGAAGAAAATCAAAGGACTTTTCTGGAGATTTATAAACAAACTTTCAAGCACTTTGCAGAACCTTCAATAAACTTTGTTTTAATCCCCCTTTTTGAATACCTATTACTTTACACAATTGTTATAATATATTCCAAATCAACAGTAGGTCACGTTAATAAGAGAACCTTCCAAGGATCAGCTTTTTTGTCGGCCTATAAATACATAGTTGACCAAAACAAGGTAGGCAATTGCCAAAATATGTTTTTAAAGGACTTTTTCTGACCTTTTCGTGTCCAATTTCCAAGCACTTTTAATTGTCTGGAATTTCTGTTTTTAAATTCAAGCACTTCCAGGGCACTGTATAAACCCTGGAACACAGGGAAACACAGGGAAATTTATGGAGCAAACGTTTCATAATTTTGTTAAAAAAGACTGTGTCAGCTGGATTGCACTTGATCTGAATTTCTGCGGAAAAGTAGTCGCCCATTCACTCAACTCCCTTAGTATTGATACGATTCATCAGTAAACATTTTCGCGGTGACGAATTTCACTGCGGTCGGCAGCTCAGTCGTGACAGAAGTGTGAAAATCTTTCGTATTAGTGGAATCAGACACTGGGAATATACAGAATACAACATATGCAAATCTTGCCTAAAATACTCAGGCCTGACCCCCAGGCCCGAGTATTTTATGTGAGACTTGCATAAGTGTTATTCTGTCTGGCCGGAGTAATTTCTGCAAGATTTGCATCTTTTACATTCCGAGTCTTTTCTTATTATCCGAATCCTCTGATACAAAACATTTCCATCTGGGTCCTTATAACATTATACGGGTTCAACACCCTGGAAAATACATGTTCTCTGTTACAAAGTAACCGGTGGTTGGTTGTAACGGAGCGGTTATAACAAAATGGTTAACCGACTAAAGGATTCCTTTACCGTTTCAACTCTATAGACTCCTCAAAATAAATAAATAACATCAAGGCCATACAAAATAAATACCCGCAGATTATCATCATCACCTGAAGCATATTTAGGCTGCATCCCAAATTTCTTATTGCATCATGCACCTAAGCACCCCAGGAGTTGAATCGGTTTGGGTATGAGATGACTATCTCCTCTGTATTATTTCGCTTTTAGCGCAGCCATATAGACAATAATACTATCATTAATTACTATATATTAATGCTACTCTTTGGATCGCGGTGGCTCAGTAGGTAGAGCTGCAGGCTGCAGGCCGAGAGGTCCTCTGTTCGAATCTCACCTGTGGCATCAGCGTTGTGTCGTTTGGCAAAACACTTAATCCCAACTGCCTACGTTGGGGCGCGGTGGCATTGTGTACTAAGGCGTACTGCACGTCGATGGTGCACTTGTCTTCAACCAATGCCAACCCTGCATGTGTGGAGTTAGTACATTGGGGAGTCTGACAGTTGCTCGGTGGTTCTCTTCGGGTACTCCAGGCGACCCTGGCTGTCGAAAGTGTCGTTAAACCCTAATAAATAAATAAATAATGCTACTCTTTCATGAACACATCAAGTTCGTTCAACTGATTGAGTGCTGGAGGCCCATATTTGGACTTATTCTGGGGTTGAGGTAACACATCTCAAAAAATTCATATTTTATAGATGTGTTTCACACTATCAATGATAGGGAGATTTTTTTTACTCTGTATCTTTTTTGCCTTGTTCAATATATGAAGAGAGCCTGCACTCTCCCACGGATTGTAACATGGCAAAGACATGTGAACTAATTTTGACGACCGACAATAATTTAATACCGTACAGGTTAATGCATTCATATATGCATACAAGGCTGTACAAGGGGTCTTTTCATGGCCACCGTTCGATTCTGTGAAAGTGAATAGAAAAAAAAATAAAATGATCCCCCTCCCACCCCAATTTTTAAAGGAAACCCGTTGATAATCTAGGTATTTATTATTTATAACCTAACGTTTGATTACGAACTGACTTGATTTTGACCAGAAAGAAAATCAGGGGCGGATTGGGTCAAGAAAAGTTACCGGGAAATGCACTGGTAGGGGGAAATTTTGATTTTTCGAACAGAAAGAACACTGCTTCTGAGCTATCATTTGCAACCCACATAGAGGACATTTCGATGGCATATTAATGTCATCTCTGTCGATCTTTCGAAAAAACGGTTACATCGGAGGCGGGGGGGGGGGGGGTGGGGGCGACCCATCAAACCGACCATAGTTCGACCTAATGGGAAAAAATTTGATTTTTTCAAACTCACAGAAGACTGTTTCTCTGCATCTGAGCGAACAAATGCAGACTAGACTGCTGGTATTTATTTATTTATTTATTTATTTATTTATTTATTTATTTAATTATTAGGGTTTAACGACACTGTAACAGCCAGGGTCATATCGTGTCGGTGACAGTTTTACAGGTGGAGAAAGCCGGAGTACCCGGAGAGAACCACCGAGCAACGACGAGAAGCTGCCAGCTCCCCAACATCGTAACTCCGTACTGCAGCACAGGCAGGGTTAGATTGGTTGAAGACATACGCACTATCGACGCGCAGTACGCCTTAGTACACGACGTCATCGTACCCCCATGTGGACAATCGAGGTGAAGTGCCTTGTCCAAGGACACAACGCGGGATCAGACGGTCACCCTTCCAAGGAGACTGCTGGTGTAACGAAATGTCTCTATGTGAACTTCCAATGGCAGTCCACATAGAAAGCATTTCGGTTTCCGGGCAGTCTATGTAATCAGATCCATTTCGCTTGTTGATCATTTTCACAAAATTTAATTCAGGAACACGTGTTGGGCTGCATCAATTCTGGGGGCCCAGGGGAGACCTCCAATGGGGTGGGGGGGCACCGGGAATTTTTCCGGTAGGCCATATGGCCAGTCCGCCTCTGCAGAAAATGAAAATAGTGTTACCTATTTGGGGTGGTTAGTTTGTGACAACATTAAATATAAAATGACTGTGCAAAACATCCTACCTTTTCCCAAATCATTTAAAAGTGAACTTCTCTTTCTCAGCCACGATAACACTGTCTCGATTTCTGCATCACGTCTAAGTTTGGATGTCTTGGATATGAGAGAAACTACCATTGCTCGCATTCTTCCCATGTTTGTCTGTTCTCTGGTAGATGTCTCATCAAGCAATTCGCCCTGTCTCAAAAAAATTAAGAGCTGGAATTATAATTTCTAATAAGATTCGCCAATAAACTTATACGAGCGTATGTTGCATTAATAACACTTGTGGTGAAAGTGCAAACACAAAACATTTAAATACAGCTTTAAATCTGATCAGTATTCATCAATAATCATTAACTCTTTACCCAACTTGACTAGAAGACGACACTTACGATTTTCCTTGAAAAATAGCATTTCTGTGCGCTTCTGTTGCATCTCTTTCTACTGAACAGCGTGTCGAATGCTCTCCATGATCCCACTTGTTACAGTTTTTCTCACATTCCTCAAAACAAAAACTGGATTTTTGGGAATTGGGATGAGGTAGTTTGATTTTTGTATTTTTTTTTTTTTTTTGGCTGGAGGGGATTATTAATTAATTAATTAATTAATCCTTGTTTGTTTTGTTTCGTCTTTCTTAAACTTCGACATTCGTATATTGCTGGGGGATTACAGTACACGATGCGGTTTCTTGGCATTCGACCTTCCCGGACACCCACTTACCCCGAAAGATTTTTATTATTTTCCGCATATTTTTCCCAGTCATTTTGAACACCCACCCCATATCCTGCAAAAAAATATTCTGACATATTTTTGACACCCACCCCTCTCAGCATCATATATCAATTTTTTATAGCACTTTTCCAGTGTTGTTGAGGACCATTTCTAGCATTTCTGGGCATTTCTAATGTGACCCCGAGATTTTACAGGGTATTTTGATACGGGAAATGTCATGCGATTGGTTTAAAAGAAACCAGTTCTTGACATATGAACCTGCGTCGGTCCTTTAAGTTGTGACTATTTTATCCAAATGGGACATAAGAGCTTTGTTTCAATTTTTATTTTTATTTTAACACTGGTTGGTGAAATTTTTATATGAACTGTTAAGAGCCATGAGGAACCTAAAAAACCTTTGATTATCTGTGATTATAAGAACTGTTTAAATCTGTTTAAATACACAAATAGGATATGCAATTATAGAAATCGAGACACTCAAGGCCGAACAGACTGCTGGTTCAAAAAATCACGGGCCCAGCACTGGGCCCAGATGGGACAGATAGCTCAACATACCCATCAATACAACCCCCTAATATTGCAAAAATAATGTGTGTGTGTATTGGCCTAAATCATTTTAGCAGTTTGGCATAAAATAGCACCACGAAAACATTTGCAAGGGGATGGAAAAAAATGTGTTTTTGAGCCGTTTGACCACCACCCACCTCGACGTCCACATCAGATTGTATGCAGGTGCAGCGGGTGATAGATTCATTCTGATGGACGATAATGCCCGTCCTCATATTGCCCATGCTGTCGGGGAGTACCGACAGAGGGAGGGGATTGAGCGTATGGACTGGCCAGCAAGATCCCCTGAACTCAATCTAATCGAACATGTCTGGAATGACTTGCGGCTTGTAATTTCAGCCCGTCCAGTCCAGCCAAGAAGTGTTCAGGAGCTTGGTGCCATGCTGGTCCAAGAATGGAACAACATCCCACAAAGGACCATCAGGAGCCTGACTGGGAGCATGAGAAGGCGATGTCAAGCTGTAATTAACAGTAATGGGTCTCATACTCGATACTGAAGCCATACCAGTTCGCTCCGTCAACTTTTTGGCATATTGAAAAATTTCCTCTTTTACCAAAAATATCAATTTTCCATGGTTATCGTATTCAAAAGCTAAAACATAATGTTAAACACAAATAAAATCTTAATTTCTGTACTTAAATCATTAAAGATATAATTAAATAAAAATATATATACACTTTTCATTACAATATTTCAACTAAAACGTAAAACAGGTAGTTGGATATACTTGGTGCTTAGCAAACTTTGAGTAGTATACGTCGAGTTCCTGTGTGAAAAATGCGAGGAGTAGACAGCCGTCATGACTTGATATAATAGAAGACTGAAGAACAAAAACCCTGAAATAATAGAAAGTTGGATTGAGCAGCAGGGGTGTCTCGAAGATGAACGACTGGGGGAGGGGAGGTGTAAACCTGATTTGTCCCAACTGCGATGGCATCCTTCCCGACTGATCAAATGTCCCAACTACATCCCCAAGGCATGCCTTCCCTGACAGCAGCATGCCTTGATGATGTAGCTGGAATATTAGTCAGTCGGGATAAAAGTTGGAAAAACCAAGGCGTGTTTTAAATTTATGTTTGGATATATAAAATATACATGTAGTAGTTGTGACGCAACATCTTCTTTGTAACCCTTTACCCAACGTAACGGATAAAACCGGCCAGCGCGATTCTCAAAAATCGCCAATTAATTTTCATTATTTTTTCATTTTTTGTCTCAAAAACATAGGCTATGACCCCTCGTTGGAACGAGCCCGTCGAGCTCGTTCCAATGAGGGGTCAAAACCTATGTTTTTGAGACAAAAAATGAAGAAAATTAGTTATTCAAGTGTCGTCTGCTTTTCAGACTAGGTAAAGGGTTAATTAACACGTTTCGAACCGGTACTCCAGATTGGCTATGTTGGGCCCACAACAGCGCAAATCGAGTACTACAGACACCTCCTTTTCCCCTCCCCTCCCCTCCCTCCATTTGAATGACCAACTGTATGCGCGTGACACAATTCCAAGTATCAAATCTGATCTTTTAACTGGTTGAGGGCTAGATTATTTTTGGTGATCTGAATTTGGTATTCAAAATTTATTTTATAACAAATTATTGGAGAGTGCCTACAGGCACTCTCCAATAATTTGCACTAAAACATATTTATATAAACAAAATATTATTTGCGTTTTACTGATTATGAAACATAAGCAAGGAAAATGTTGGCTTTTGCTTCGGTACCCTCTTGTTTTTTGAAAGCCTTGACAGTGGCTTCTAGCACTCAATGAGTTGGGGGTGCAGTGGCTTAGTGGTAGATTGTTGGACTTCTGTGCTAGCGCTCCGGAGTTCGATCTCCTTCCAAGACGACCTGCGTGTGTTCTTGGGCAAGGCACTTTATCCCGGTTGCCTACATGGGGGCGCGATGACACCGTGTACTAAGGCGTACTGCACGTCGATGGTGCACATGTCTTCAACCGCTGTAACCCTGCTTGAGCGGAGCTTGAACAAAGTTGGAATGTTGAGGAGCTGGCAGTTGATAGTCGATGCTCGGTGGTTCTCTCCAGGTATTCCGGCTTTCTCCACCCGAAAAACTGTCACGGTCACGATAAGCCAATGTGCATAAGTATGTGACCTTAAACATCATTAAATAAATAAATACATACTCAATCAGTTAAGAAAGTAGGTGATTACCAGCAAGAGAGAAACGATGTCTAAGACTCCAGTCCAGATAAAAATGTACCAACTGAAAAAAATTATTGAGCAGGGGGCGGGGGGGGGGGGGGGATTAGCACCTACACACACCTAAACCCCCTCATTGACGCCCCTGCTGAGTAGATGAGAGAAATAAGACTCACCTTTAGTTCCAGCAGGATAAAATGCGTTTTATATCGATAAGTTTTCTCGAAGTATAACAATATTTTCTTGTGCTCTATGATGAGACATCTAGAGGGAGCATAATGGCTGATCCTGACACTACGGCAAACACGTACTCAGCCTGTTTCATAAACACGATCAGTTGATTACCCTGATCAGTTACTGGAACCGAACATTGCAAACATTCTATCACACAGGCTTAATAAAGGTATACACTTGTAACAATTACAGGAAGGTCTAACCAGAAGGTAAATAAATAGCGGAGAGACCTAACCAGAAGGCAAATAAATAGCGGAGAGACTGTTTGGTGCCAATGTTTAATTAACTCTTCTATAGCTATTCTGAAGCATCTAGAATTGACAGGTCATTAGGATTATTTTATTGACAATCACTCAGCTGTATATACGTCTGTACATGAGGTAGTTGATTTGTTCAACGTTTTGCATGTAACTCTGAGTTTCGTCGGTAGGATGGGATGCATCATGGGAAAGAGGAAAGGCGGTAAACTCACTCCCCCCCCCCCCCCCCCCCCCCACTCTCGATTTCAAATGCCCCTTCACAATTTGGTGAGACATGCACTTACATCGACCCCAAACTAAATGTGGCGTTTATTTACATGTACACTGATAACTGATGAGTAGGCCTACTACCACAATATCCAAACAATTATTTCCACTTAGGCCGGTTAACCGTTTATGGAGGTGCGATACCACCTTACCCTTCCCACCGTGTATAAACATAATTTCATTTTTGTTGATCATGTACTTTCTTAAAAGACAAGGTTTGATACTTGGATTTGTTTCACACACATAGAGTCGGTCACAGAAATGAAAGTCTGTAGTACGCGATTCGGGATGTTGGGGGCCCAGCATCAGGAGTTGACTGGGCAAAGAAAAGTTACCGGGGAATGTACCAGGGGTGTGTGGCTAGATCCGGAGAAAATTATGATTTTGCAAACTGAACGAATGCGGCTTCCTTACATCTGGGCGATCAGTGGCAGTCCACATAGAAAACATCTCGATGGCTTTTTGTATCATCTTCATCGATCATCGACAAAATGGTTGTACCGGGGGGGGGGGGGGGGGGGGGGGGCATCGGGAAAACCATAGTTCGGCCCAATCGGAGAAAATTTTGATATTTGTACTTGAAGGAACGCTGTTTCCTTTCATTTGAGCGAAAAATGGCCGACTAGGCTGCTGTTGTATCGAAACGTCCTCTATGTAGACTGCCAATGGCAGTTCACATAGAGAACTTTTTGATATACCAGCAGTCTATGCAATCAGTTCCATTTCGCCTTTTGGTCATTTTCACGAAATTTCGCGTATCAACAGGTGTTGGCCTGTATTAGTTTTGGGAGCGCCAGGGGGAGCCCGATAGGTGGCCCGCCGGGAATTTTCCAAGTGGACCATACGCCTGTCCGCCTCAGCCCAGCATGGCCAAATTGGAGTATCAGAATTGCACATGTTGATGAAAAAATTGTTGCGTCACGAATACTACAATATATATTTTATTTATTTACATATAATTGTCCAAAAGTCCAGGGCTTTTTAACTAATAATAACACTTCGACCTACCGCTGATTTGTCGCGGTTATCGAGTGAGAAGGCTTTGAATGCCTTTGTGCTCCGAAATGCTGTCCCCTCCCAACGCCTCTTCTTTCCTCTCAAAACCCAGAAACGAACTCTCTTTTGTGTCACCCAATAACCACATATCCGTCATTCTCCCATCCCACTTCTATATTATATTCTAGGTGAATATTATTCTGCCAGACAGATATTTTTGACATTCTAAGAGAAAGTGTTTCAGTGTCTCCATTACGCCTTAATTACACACTTGGCACTCCTTTTCGCCGTCTTTCCCAATTTTTCCCCCAAGCCCCAGCGACCTCGGCCTCAGTTTGAACAGCATCACCCCCTCTCCCAAGGTGCCATCGAGGTACTCCTCAAAACCTGAATTTTCTTTACCACACAGGCCACCCAAAGACCTCAACTATAACTGACCCCCTTATTTTCACACCGCCGTCCACCACACATACCCCACCCCACCCATTCCCATCCCCACACCTTTGCCATCCTAGTTGTGGCTAAGAAATGGTAAACCTAACCAAATTATGCAATTTTTGGTTTGACTAAAATTCAATATCCGTCGGGGAATGGGCAACACAATATCTTTGGCGTTGATATAGATGGGACTGCAGAGTCCATCGTATTCCTACCAAGGATTTTGTTCTACATAAAGAGTTCTTTCGGATTTCTTTTACTTTTGCATCACAATCCATTCTCATCGAAACTATCTGTATACGAGAATCGTGAACAATTCGTCTTCCAAACAACAAATTATCAAAGATTTTAAAATCGACATGCAAAACTCCTTTTTATATGGAGTGAAGACCCAGCCTGGAGAGAATTCTCGACAAAAGCCAACGATGTACACGTGACATCGCCGCGTGGTACTCGACGTATGAGCAGGATTCCATATATTTAGTGAAATATGTATATTAAAATAAGGCACTAGCAACACAAAATTCAGCTAATACACCGAGTGCCTTTGTTGCTACGCGGATAAGCAGAAGGAATAGACCGAACCGACTGTAGAAGGAATGTACAGTGCAGTCGCCGTGGACTGATTGTAATCCACGCGTGGGCAGTGATGTCCACGCATGCGTTTACCAGGTAGTAAAAATAATCTTCGTCAAACTTTATTTTTATAATAAATTTTTATTAATTAAATTTTTTATGATTATTCATATAATTTGTGTTTGGAATCTAATATTGTTGCGTCCGTGGAAATATTGCGCACTCGTGGAAAGTGACCAATCCACGGCGGCCGTACTGTACTGGCCAAGGAGTTCTATATCTGTTTACATTTAGAGATAATGTACCACGTGAACGCCTATTTCTTGGCACATTCTCAATTTTTAATACTCTTAAATTGTTAAACTCATATTCTGAACATGTAGCATTTCGGTGGGGAATGTGCCTCGACTTCTGGGCACAGCACCCTGTTCCGGCGCTTCCTTAGAGTGAAAAGCTACCCATGACATGCACTGCTTGTTAGAACACTGCTTGTTATGTTTGAAATACGTACGTTTAAAATAAGTGGATGAGTGGGGTGTGTGTTTGGCCACACAAAACAATTAGGGTGGGTGGGGGTGATGATTCCTACTTGGAATTTTGAGCTGCGATGAGTTAAAGGGTTACATGCATAACTACAATGGGGAAATTTATTCAAAGCACTCTCAATGTTGTTTGCGTTACTCAAAACCCATCAAAAAGTGAACAATAACTATTGAGAAAATGAAACGGAAATTTACTTTCTTTCATTAAGTGCTTTTTATGTTCTCTTGTTTAGTACTCCCCTGTGAAAATATTTCTACAAACAAGCATACGCAGCTGCTTTTTCAAACCAAGTATTTGTTTGGTATAAGCAGAATCATGTAAACTGGGAGAGCAAATAGACCACATTGAGCATATGAAATTGAAAGTTGCCACTTGGAGACACAGTAAACAATCCATTAGAGTTCTTCGAGCAGTACAACAATGATTGTTGTAAACATGTATAGTGAACCGTATTCAATAAAAGAAAATTACTGATTTGTTTTCTTTTGATCTTTTCAGTTCACTTTTTTCCAGTTGTGAAATTTGTACTTGGTTGTACAATTTGCTGTACGTTTCTACCAGCGTATTATTTTTGTTTTCCTCGCTTCCTTTTATCCTCGTTCTCCTTCTGGAGGACGGATATACCCTCGAAGATAACGTGTAATCATTCCGTTGGTGGAACGTTAATAGTATGAAAAGGGATGGGGTAATACAAGTTCTTAATTCACCATACAAATTCTGAAATTACACTGACGCTGCTATGGCCTGGAACCAGTCTAGCCCTTAAATAGTCCATAAACGCAATCGGCTGGAATATTTCAGTTGGTCGGAAAAGCGAACCCGCTATTCGCTTTTCCGACCAACTGAAATATTTCACTTGATTGAATCTAAAGCATCCCATAAATATCCATATTCTTTGAATCAACGCAAGAAATTTTCTCATTCGAGACCTTGATTTGACTAAATCTTTCACGACCTTACCAATAATGCTGGGCATGTTTGTTTACTAAATAATTGTGGCTGGACTTACCACATCCGTTTTATGATTACGCCACGTAGTTCCACCAATTGTGTTAATAGCTTGATGTTTTCAAATCGAAAAAATACACATTGACTGCAATATGTATAACTGAATCCCGAAAGAATATCTGTATATCTTTCTTTCACCAACATCCTTTCTTGATCTACGGCACTCAGGAAATTTGAAAGAGAGACGTTCTCATTGATTCCCAGTGAAGTGTAGTATGATTCCCAGTGAAGGGTAGTATGTGGAAATGAGTGATGCAACCTTCTGACATTTTTTTTGTGTGTGTATATTATGGTCTGGTCATGGCTCTGTCTATTTCTTCTACTTCAGTCATCTTTTAACCTGGTTTCATTTCAACTCAATGATGCCCCGTGTAAATTTTTTTATTATGCTCTTCAACAACCATTTTCGGTGAAGCTTTCTACCCAAAGAGTAGTGGACACCATCAGCAAAGCAATTACTATGAATATTGCGAATCGATAAGACTGTTAGGTTGCTATAAAAGAGTATGGGGCTCCAGAGACAAAAGTTTTTTTCCTGTGGAGTGCGACAAAAATCCTTTAACTTTCATGCGATAAACTCATTTTCTCGTTGTGTTTTCTTTTTTCTTTTCATTTTTGGGGGGTGTGGGGTGTGGTGGGTGGGGTAAGGTGGGGGTCTGTACAATGCACTCTCATTCATCTGCTTCAACACTTTTGTCAGTGTTGTGGTTCGTGTTTGTACAAGTTATTTAATGGTTCTATGCATCATCGCAAATATTTGTTCACTGACCCACAGTTTCAGAGAAGTCGCACGACCTTACATATATGCTATCGATAACCTGTATCACTCTAAATATCTGGCCTAGCAGTAAGTCGTGTCGCGGGCGGCGGGTTGGAAGTGCATATTACCAGCATACTAATATGGCCATAACAGAGAAAACTGAAGATTTCTAGACCTACTTGATCTACAGAGATCTTGTGACAGATCAGTTTACAGGGCAACAGAAGCAAGGGTGTTAAAGGCTTGTGTTCTTGATTAATTTGAATCTGAATCCTCAGTTCCCATAAACTAGTAGATTGTGAGATGAATTTGCCAGTAAGAAATTGTTCAAACTGATTTACCTGGTCAGAGTTCATTAGCGAGACAAAGTGCCTACAAGTTATCCACAATGAATTGAACGACGAAGAATCCGTATGAACCCATAAGAACGTAATATTGTTGCTTCTAATTGAACTTGGAGCACATCCACATAATAATACGCCTTCTAAGCTTGGTTCAGGCACTTTTAAGTAGAGCGCAACTATGGGCTTCTAGAGATCAACCACTCAACACTGGAAGCCAGTTCTTCAGATTAGAAAGAATAGATTTCGCTTATATAAGTGTCACGTATGTGACTGATTGGGGGGTGGGACATAATTTCTACCGAGTGTGACGGCTACTGTCCCGACTGTTATAATATTTCAACATCATCAAGCCATGCCTTCGTCGAAGGCATCCCTTGATGATGTAGGTGGAATATTAGTCAGTCTAGATTATCACCCCTTGGTGATGTAAGAGGAATATTAGTCAGTCTGGATTATCACCCCTTGATGATGTAGGTGGGATATTAGTCAGTCTGGATTATCACCCCTTGATGAT
The DNA here is from genome assembly GCA_031216915.1 of Pictodentalium vernedei. Lineage (NCBI taxonomy): Eukaryota > Metazoa > Mollusca > Scaphopoda > Dentaliida > Dentaliidae > Pictodentalium > Pictodentalium vernedei. The sequence goes on along the minus strand of CM062292.1, from coordinate 235,135,226 downwards.
GTAGGTGGAATATTAGTCAGTCTGGATTATAGTTAGAAAAACAAAATTCTTGGAAATTTTATATGAAGATAAATATATGTAGTCATAGACGCATGGACTACGCACCTTCTTGTTTAATTAGAATGTGCCACACTCAAAAATGGTCATGATTGGCCCACAACTGTCCGAATCGGCTGCTGTGGGCCTCCATTTGTACGGTGAACCGTATGTTTGTGATATAGGTCCAAGTATCATATCTAGTCTCGTAACAAAGCATATATTACTGGCAAGAACGATTTGATTCTACAGACTTCAATCTAGGGGAATATGTCCAAACCGGAAAATTATTGAACGTACCTATCGCCCACCCATTTGCGGCGCCCCGTCTCCCGCTCTGCCCCAAAATGAAGCTGTCGTACCAGGTCGTACAATATTTTTTTTAAACCTCTACCTAACATGAAAAACAGACGACACTTGCAAACAAAATTCTTGAATATCTAATTTTTTATATTTTTTTGTCTCAAAAATATAGATTATGACCCCTTATTGGAACGATCTCGACGAGCTCGTTCCAAAGAGGGTTCATAATCTGTGTTTTTGAGACAAAAAATGAAAATTAATCGGGCGAATTTTGTGAATAGCGCTGGTCGGTTTTTGCCGTTACGTTGGGTAAAGGGTTAAATGTATGTGGATGAGCCAAAGAAATGTCAAATAAGCCGCTCCACATTTTTTGAAGAGAAACTTCCGAGTAATCCCCGATGTTACTGCAGCCTAAATTTTGGAAATAAATGAGCATTCACTCATTCCAATACCGAAAAGGATTTGTGTATGTGTGTGTGGCGGCGGGGGTGGGGGTCTGTCTTCCCGATTTTGTGAGAACGCAGACAATAGTGTTTGGGTTCCCGCAGAGTACCCTTAAGGTAAGCTGTTGTCTTCCCAATTTTGTGTGCTTTACTTATTACTGAATTCAGTGATGTATTCCAAAATGTTCTTTTTATAAATATTTATCCATCATGTTTAATGGTCTGTAGTATCTGTGACAACAATCTGTGAATAAATAAATATCAGACAGAATTAGCAAAGGATCGGCCTGGAAGACCCAACAGGTGCCGGTCCACTTCTCTTTGAATGATGTGTAGTTTGTATTTTACCTTTATACTTGTTACTCCATTGCTATTTATATATTTATTTATTTGTGTTTACGGCCACTTTTCAGTATCTATGGCTATATCAAGACCGCAACACAAGTTTGAAGTCAAGTTTGGCCAGTCGTGTATGGGTAGGCTGCTCACTTTAGAGGATTTCCATTTTAAGGGTTTTATTTTACCACTAAAACAGAGCTTGTTCACCTCAGTAAACAAGCACTGCCCACTTCCGGGAGTTGGTCACTGGGTAGCTGTACAGGTAAATGAGCTAACTTTGTCATACAGTACTGGTCAATTAAGAAACACACAAACGAGAATTAAAGCTTAAGAAGAAATCATATTTAACTGAGCCCCACAATAAACTGGACACTCAGAGGATCCAAAAAATATTAGGATATCATAGCGCAATTGAGACAGAAATCAAGTATTACAGACGCGACTGATCCTGATAGAAGTGTTGAATTCTTTCGTAAACTTTTTAGTCCCGATGAACCAGGAAGTGGTCGCGTAATAAATGATATACCGACCATTGGTGATATTAAAACACCTTTAAATAACGACCCAATTATTCGGAAGAGATTCTCAGTATCGTTCGCCAATTAAAAAACGGCAAGTCAGTTGGTCCTGACCATATTTCTAATGAACTCCTTAAGTTGATTGTTTCTCTTTTCATTGATGAATTCGTGAAATTATTCAATATCATTTTCAACACTAGCCATTATCCCATTGAATGAATGGAGTGAGTCTATACTTAGCTTGATACATAAAAGGGGATCAAGAGATGGCCCGAATAATTATCGGGCTATTGCATTGAGTTCCACGGTAGACAAACTCTTCAATAATATTATTAACCAAAGGATAGTTGCATTTTCAGATAGTGATGGTATAATTAGCCAGAATCAATTTGGATTCAGTAGAGGGAAAATCACGATTGACAGTACTTTTGTACATAGTTATTCGGAAAAATAAGTGCTAAGGTAAATCATTATAAGCTGCTTTTGTCGATTTCCGTAAAGCGTTCGAGTCTGTTGATAGAGCGATATTGTTTAGTAAAATGGAAGCTGTTGGAATGAAAGGTCAACTGTTCGAGATTATTAATCCCTATATGAAGTAAGTTACTATGTCACAAAAATAAGCAAAGATTTGGGGCCGTCTACATTATCAACAATAGGTGTTCGCCAAGGATGTATTTTATCACCCAACTTATTTAAAATATTCATAGATGATATCGAACGTTCTTTCGATGCAACTTGTGATCCAGTTAAAAGAGGTGACGTGTCCGTTAATCACATCATGTTTGCGGATGACCTTGTATTAGTTTCGGATAGTCCTGACGATCTTCAACGATGTTTGGAGAAGTTACAAAATTTTACCCATATTAATGCATTATCTATTAATACGAATAAGACAAAATGCATGGTATTTAGGGCGCGAGCAGCAAAACGAGACCCTACATTTTCCATGAATAACAACCCCTTAGAAAATGTAGATGCATATAATTATCTTGGAATAATGTGCAAACATTCAGGAACGTTCACTCAAGCAATTTCTGAACAGAGTGCGAAAGGTCGGAGAACAATGTTTTCCTTACTTAGCGCTTGTAATAGAACTGCCTCGCTTCCTGTCGGAACTTCTCTGAAATTGTTTCACAAACTAATAAAGCCCGTTGCCTTATATGGTTGTGAGTTGCAGGGTATGGAAATAACTGAGAAGAATAATAATCATGATTAGTTGACTGTGAACAACTACACATTAAATTTTGTAAACATTTATTAGGAGTAGGAAAACATGCATGCCATAATGCTGTTAGGGCTGAACTGGGTAGTTACCCATTATACATTGATATTCTTTGTCGTATGGCATCTTACGTTAACAAATTAGCATCAGTCATCTTTTGAAATTAATACGCATATTAGTGGTGATAGTTTAGCATCCTGTAAAATAAATGTATTAGCATACAGAAATGAACTTTACGCAAAGCATTCAAATGATTTTAATGTTCAAATACGCGCGGATAACAGTAAACTAAAAACAGATCGTCTTTTTTAAGAGCAAGTTTGAGCTTGAACCATATCATGTGTATACGAATTCAAGTAATGATAGGTCCATATCAAGTTCACCGGTCTCCGAATAAGTAATCATTGCCTTGCTATCGAAAAGGGACAAGGGACAAGCTGTTATAATATCTATACCATGTATAGATGTGTGATATGGTCATACGAGTTTTGTTTGCTAATGCATTTGCTACTCAGCTGACTCGTATTTACTGTTAATTCCAGATATACCACACTGCGAAATGGACGCTCAGCACAGAAAGTACTATTCTGATCAGGGACGTAGCTACGGGGGGGGGGGGGGGGGGGGGGGGGGTGGAGGATATCTCACCTCCACAAATATTTATCCAAAAATAAAGATAGTTGGACATTTTTCAAAGCAATTCAAAGCATTGTTGTAAGGCAGGTTTTTTTCGAATGTAGTATTACATTTCCGTGAAAATTCCAACTGCCAACTCCCACACACAGATTTCTGATCGAACAACGCAAGATTTTTCGACTCCTCAGCGGCCCTGAGGTTAATTCCACAACCGTGGTCGTGTTAAGTCTTTTGTTCTCTTCTAGGTTTAACCTTAAATTTTCATGTTGTTACAAGCATCTAGCAAATCGTTTCTTGAATTATATCAGAAATTGTAGAAATGCAAACAAGTTGGTCAATTTGGTGCTCACGATTGTCATAAGCAGTTGATTTATAAGGCCGGTATACAGGGCACATTATGAGACCTACATGCAATGCACCCAGAGACTACAGTTTGTATTAGGACTCAAAATGTGCACCATGTGACGCTGTGTCCTGGAATTTTTGAAGTTACTATCAAAATTTGCACAGGTTTCTTTAGCTCTGTGAACTCATGAAAGACAGATATAGCCAGACTGAAAATTTTGCTTTGTATTTGGTACTGTAGAATTAATATGTCACACATATTGTGACATTTTGGCTGAGTTAGTTAGCTAAATCATTAATCATACCTTGTAAGCATATTGAATGGTTGCTAGTCATTGAGTTCATTTCAAGATTAGTGTGCTCACTGCTCATCATGATCTCATATTGGAGATGATTAATTTGTAAATTATTGGTTGAATACTGATTTTGGGGCATTCTCCATACATGTTCATTCGTGTAATTGACACAGTGCCTAATGAAGGCAGATAGGGCCTACTTTCAGACTACAATACCACAATAAATTGTCATTTTGTGTTAGCTACAGTCATTGAAACTGCTTGGAAAATTCCCAGAATGACCTAAAACCTATTGGAACAGTCACTTGGCGTCAACAATTTAAAAATTCCTCACTCGGGGGGAACTGGGAGAGCCTTTTAGTATCCATCCCCAGTTGGAATTTTCATAAATCTACATCCCCGCTCCCTCCTCATTGAAAACCTACTGGCTACATCCCTGAATGTGACTACAAAGAAGAGACCTTGTCGGATATGATAGAACACTGTGTCCAAAATCAAGAAAACAATGTCTTGAAGTAATAGACAATTGTACGGTGGCTTGGAAAGGACGTCATATGATTTTATTTTTCTTGTAGGATCTCGATCGATCGACTTATTATCTTGATCGATCGACTAAGTATCTCGATCGATCGAGTTTTCTATCTCGATCGATCGACTTGGTATCTTGATCGATCGACTTAGTATCTCGATTGATCGACTTAGTATCTCGATCCATCAACTTAGTGAAAGGGGTTTTTGAAGCAGTGTCCGTTGTACATAAGGGAGGATCATTATCCAGAGTTTTGAGGGAGTAGGTTGTGATAAATTCCTATAGGAACCGGAGCTTTTGCCAGAGCAACTTTTTCCTGTGCAAAACTTCGCCCCATCCATCTAGATCCGTCAAGTGGTATGTACGTGTTGCATATATATAGTATGCTTTTGCATGTATAGTGACATATGTACACACGGGGTTATGTGCATATAGTATGGGTATGTGATGAAATATTGACGGGTAAGTTGGGTTTTCTTGAAAGTTTCCCCATGAAACGGCTGACATTGCTATTGGAGTCATTATGCGCACGTGATGTCATAGAAACGTTACGGTGTTGTTTGCACTGTACAATCTGATATGACGTTATTCGGGTAGGGGTGTGTAGGCCTTCTCGTACGGGAGTGATCTCGTATTATAGTATGGGCGTTATAAACCCCTGCAGACCCCCTGTTCGCCCTTGGTTCTATTAAACCACCTTTTGGTTTATATTATCCTATGTCTGATATTGGTAATACGTAATGCTAGTCCAGGCAGTATTGTGGGGTGGGCGGGGATAATACATGGTCGTCTATTGCAGGTACCCTGGTGGTATACTTGGTGTACCCTCATGTGACGTTTCAGGTTGCATTTGCATGTAAACTCGGCGGCACACGTGTCACACTTACAGACTTTTTTCTTTGAGTTTTCAGTACAAACTTCTTCAGTTATTGACACATCGAGAAATGAGTCATCAGTTGGATGCGTCTCGCCTGTATCACTCATTGCTATTACAGTCATTCATTCCGACACAACCCAGATCAGTAGCACATTTACGACGAGTTATCTCCCTGTTTTGGGCAAATGACGGTACTTGTTCCAAGTGTCCGATATCCGTGTTCCAAGTGTCAATAATTCAATTTGCTATGTGGGTTTTAGTGCCCATATTTTCAAACCCCATGTTCATAAAATGCATGTTATATAGATATCTGCTGACTGCTAATAAAACAGCTGGGAGTTGCTAAATTTAACATGTGACAGGTGATTATTTTGCATATTTCATAAAAAATTGGTCAAGTGACAGGGAAATGATAATCTCTGAAATTCTATCACAGCATACATTAACCAATACACAACTGAGTCATAAAAAAAAACATTCCTATAGATTTTTTCTTCTGAATATGTTTTTCTTAGCAAAATCTGTACTCAGCGCTGTCTCTCCCACCACTTTTTCTGCTCCGCGTTCTTTTTGTCGCTCCGGTTCCGAGTATCCGAATACCCGGTGTGGTAAAACTCACGGCGTAAAACTTATAGCGTAAATTCTTTAACAAAAAATGGGAAATTCAGTGCTAAAAAAATTACACTATTAATTAAGTTTTGCGCTGTAAGTTTTACGCTATAAGCTTTGCGCCATATGCCCCCCCCCCCCCCCCCCCCCGAACTACTGTTAAGTTTGAACCAGATAATGCACAAGCAAACATTTCGGGTAATGGACTCCCGAGTTGAACGTGGGGGTCCATGACTGGAGACTTTCTTGTGGTTTTTAAAAATAATTTTATTGACTTGCCGTCTGTACTGAACACCTTCTCTGCTGTCATCAGAGAATTATATTTAGAAGACCTTCTCCCGGTTTTCTCAGCCCAACTATTACCCTAAACATTATTAACACATTCCCATCTGAAAACGCCAGAGGAATCGCAATTTGTTTATGACGCCGATGTAGAATCATACAACGTCCAAGCTTTCTGTTTTAAAGTTTATCTTCGCAAGATTCCTGTCTATTATTTAATTTTAATTCCCGAGTGAATTAAAAGTTTCATATTATCAACGGTTTAAGGAAACTCGTTTATTTCCTCATCCCTACACATTTCATAGGCACCTCCACAAGGCCATTAGGTCCGGTACAGACGTCGCACTACCGTCGCCTCGAATTCCAGACCAGTAATTGAATTTGATGAGTCTGAAGTGCGATGTCTGTATCAAACAAAGGCGAGTAGACGATCTTCAGCCGAACCATTCGTCGCACCACAGATGTGTCGAATATTCAATGCAAATCAGTTGCATCATAACATGCTAATGAGGAAACACCCGTCAAACGGAGGAAACACGCTGGTCGAGACGTAATTTACTATTTTTTAGCAGAAAATCCAACACGGTCAACAGAAGATGACAGTTAACTTCTTTCTTCTGTTGACCGTGATGGTTTTCCTCTTAAAAATAGTAAATTATGTCACATTTTAACCCTTTGAAGCTGAGTTGCCGCTTTCCGGTCAGGAACAAGATACATCATACCGTCATTAAATAGGATGGCTGTTCAGTAAATGTGTGGGGTAGACCAATCAATATTTTTCAACGTGCAGCCCAGAGGCAGCACGTTGAAAATATTGATTGGTCTACCCCAAATAATGAAAATGGACTCTTCTAATTGCTGCCAATGAACTGGCATGAAAGATACCACAAGAGTTCAAAGGGTTAATTACAACGTTGGACCTGCTCATACCTTATAAATGACAAAACAAAAACATCCATACGATAGAAAAATTATTCATCGAGTTTAAAAAAGTGTAATTGTTATTTTTAGAACAAAATGGCTGACAGTAGCCATTTTCGATTACTGTTAAACGCCAACATCTGATACCCCCTTCCTCTTGTTAATAAACATCATTGAATTAAGTTTCCTAATATTGCCCTTGAATTGAGTTTGGGTGATTTATTTCTTTTGACTACAGAATGAGTTTTAAAAGCACAGATGGGTGGCTAATTTTCAAAATTTACACACCAGACAAAATCATGTATATAAATTGAGCTAGTTGTTTTCCATGCCAAAAATAACCAAAATCTGAATCACCACAAGGACGTTATTGGATAAAAAGTGAAATAACTATTTTTAGAACAAAATGACCGACAGTGGCCATTTTTATGGCCGTGAAGACCCAAAACGATTGTCCTTGAATTAATTGAAATATGATGATTTTTGTGCGTTGTCTTGTCTTGAAGGACGATGCGACGCACGGACGCAATATCTCCGGATTTTTGTCGGGAGATAAAAATAACAAATGCCTTGTATTTTATTTCACCATCAAAGAAGTGAACCTAACATTGTCTTGCTACACCATTTTATTGGTGATGGGGCTGGATGGGGTAAAATATTAAAATTCATACACTATTTTGCTAGTTGGTTTTATATTCTTCGATTTTCAAAGTTCAAATGTTAAAAAAGAACTCGTCCCCACCTTTAGATCCAAACAACACTTAGCACCCCCCCCCCCCCCCCCCCCCCCCAAAAAAAACAAAAACAAAAAAAACACACACACTTTTTTAAATGATCAAACTTGGTAGAATGACTTTGCTTCGATCATAAACTGTGCAGTGAGAGAAACTTTTGGCGAATCAAAATGAAGCAAATGCAAGTTTTGCATACATACTTGTTAACGTGACGATCCAACGTTTATCCGAACTCCAAGAATAATGTAGAAAAATCCTCCGTTCATCTAAAAATATAAGTTTTGTCTTGAAAATAGTTGTCCCAAACTATAAGTTCGCCTAAAGTGTCAAACATCGTTGTATTTACGATTTCACATATCACAAGTGAGTCTTTTTGCAATAAGTTTGTTTTAATTTAACTAATGGAATTTTATCGATTTGTGCAATAGCCCATAAACAATAGGACGCAAATAGTGATGTCAGGCGCTATTTGTCACACAGTACTGGAAGAGATAACATCGAGACAATTATATATTTATAGATACAAATCATGACAAATGCGCCTGGGGTGTACGTTTAAATGGACAAGAGCCAATACGTCGTCACCATTGCAAAGTAGGACCTAATACCCATGGCTGACAATTTTCGTCACTAGAAGAGATTTACAGAAAAATAGGCCGATTAAATCGTCAGATGTGTACCCATACGCACAACTAGTAGAAAACTGTATGATGGAGGGCCACTCTCTAATTTGATGGATAAAGGGTTAATATCTCCGGATCAAATTATTAGATTTACATAAAAAAAACTATACAGCACAGCACATCAGTAACCTGAATACATATATAAAGTAACCTGATAATCGGATTAATATTTTTTGAGTTATCGCATGCCGAAGAAATGGATTGGAGGAGTTCTCAATTTGAAGAATAAAGGGTTAATATCACAGGATCAAATTATCAGATATACACCAAAAACTATACAGCTCGGCACATCAGTAACCTGAACACATATTTTAAGTAACATGACAATCGGATTGAAATTTTTTGAGTTATCTCATACCAAAGGGATTGGAGGAATTTTCAATTTGAAGGATAAAGGGTTAATATCTCAGGATCAAATTATCAGATTTACACCAAAAACTATACAGCTCGGAACATCAGTAACCTGAAGATATATATAAAGTAACATGACAATTGGATTGATATTTTTTGAGTTATCTCATGCCAAAGGGATTGGAAGAATTCTCAATTTGAAGGATAAAGGGTTAATATCTCAGGAACAAATTGTCAGATTTACACCAAAAACTATACAGCTCGGCATATCAGTAACCTGAACACAAATATAAAGTAACATGACAACCCAAGCAATGTTTTTCAAGTTATCGAATGCCAAAGAAATGGATACGGATGCCGGACGGACAGACGGACGGACAGATGGACGGACAGACAAAGGATGGACGAACGACGGAGGGCCACCCCGGATGCCAACATTATGTGTACCATACATGGTATGGGTACACATAAAAACTATACAGCCCGCAAATCAGTAACCTGAACATCTACATGAAGTAACAAGACAATCAGATTGATGTTCTTTGAGTTATCGCATGTCAAAGAAATAGATGGGAAAAATACACAATTTGATTGATAAAGGGTTAAAATCTCAGGATCAAACTACCAGATTTACAGCAAAATCTATACAGCTCGGCACATCGGAAACCTGACCACACATATGAAGTAAAAAATCAACCTAACCAATATTTTTTAGGTTACCGTATACCAAAAAAATGGATTGGAATAATGCTTAATTTGATGGATAAAGGGTTAGTATCTCAGGATCGAATCGTCAGATTTACATAAAAAATATACAGCTCGGCACATCAGTTACCTGAACATATTTATCAAGTAACATGACAATAGGATTGATATTTTTTCAGTTATCGCATGCCAAAGAAATGGATTGGAATAATTCTTAATTGGTTGGGTAAAGGATTAATATCTCAGTATTGAATAATCAGATTTACACCAAAAACTATACAGCTCGGCACATTAGTAACCTGAACACAAATATAAAGTATCATGACAATCTGAGCAATAGTTTTCAAGTTATCGAATGCCAAAAAATGGATACGGACGACGGACGGACGGACGGACGGACGGACGGACAAAGGATGGACGAACGACGGAGGGCCACCCCGGATGCCGGCATTATGTGTACCATACATGGTATGGGTACACATAAAAATTAGCTCCCCTTTATTTTCTGAAGTTGTCAATAAATTTAACCCAAAGAGAATGTGGATTTCGTATAAAAATTGAAATTTCGAAATGTTAGCGAAGTTGTATCATTGATGCGCGCAGCATTTCCCCAAATTTCGGTCATTTTTCAACAGAACAGTATAAATATACAGAACCTGGCTTTTTACCATTTTTATCCCAGTCAGTTTGAGATTACTATTATTCTCTTTTAAACCCACTTAAAAATAAGAAAACGGCGCTTTAACCACCTTTTGATGTTCTGTAACTTTTTCTTCTGTTCTTTTTTCTAACAGCATGCGCATCGTGACATATAATACGGACCATATTTTTTCCATTAATATAAACTAAAGTCTAGGAGGTAAGCTTTGCTAATTTTTTTCCTGGGAAGAATAACAACTTGCAAATTACTGTAAAAACACATTCGGTGAACAAAGAGCTTAAGTAAACAGTTACTGGGTTGCTTCAAATTAGCTTGCCATAAAAAGTCCAGTTTCCTTTCGTAACTTTTAATAAACGAAAGGTTGCAAAAAGGAAACTTCGCTGTATGTTCTGCTAATGTCATCATATATGTTTTCTAAAAAATTACATGCTTCTTAAATAGACCTCCTTCAACCGTCTAATAAGTTTCAGGGTTGGTGATTTTTTTTTTTAAATTTTTAAAATAAAAAAAATCGATTTTTTTTATTTAAATCAGATTTTTTTTTTATTTAAATCGACTTATTTTATTTTTATTTCCATACTATAAATTATTCACCAGAGGCTACTTTTTCTCACATGATTCCTTTAGATAAAAGAAACTGAGTGTATTGGTTGGAGTTTGTATCAATGACTGCCCAAAGAATGGACACAAATAACTGATACTAAAACATTTACCTGTGTTAACCATTTCAGTCTTTAACTCCTAGCACTCTGGTAGTATTTCAAATCTTTCGTCATTAATTCCATATTGCCCATGCAGCATGAAAAATTTAACAAATTATATCGTTTGACAGAACTCAATGAGCTCTGTCAAACAAGATATATTTTTTTAAATTCTCAGCTGCATTGTGGGAAAAAAATGATGCTCAAAACTTTGGTATTTTGACATCAGAGTGCAGAGAGTTAAGGTGGTATGAGGGGAAGAATTTCAGAATATATTTGGCACAGAATAGACATTTGGCTTAGATGGAAATAGAGAGGAATCATTGAAACTTGTGTTTTCTCACTGTTATAGCATTGGTGGATGGAAGATGACTTCTTGAAAAACATTTTTGATACTTTTGATACTTAAATCACTGGTCGTTAATCTTGGAGTTGATTTCATATTTTTGATGGGTTCATTGAAAGATTATCCTATATATGGTTTAAAATCTATGTTCACTTAAATATAGTTTTATTCATGTTAGCTGAAAATTATATAAACTTATAAAAGATTCGGGAACATTTAACTTCCCTACAGCATGTTCCAGCAGTCAAGACACAGTGGGATGTATATCTCCCCACTCCATAGATTAGTTCTAACTGTCATTAACAAGGGCTAATAAATGTATTTCAACAGTTAATATACATTTCATCCTTTTTCAGCTCATTTCCAAGTTGTTTTGAAAATATTTCTGAATATTTGTAAATTTTTTATTTAAATCAATGATTTTTTTTTTAAAAATCATTGATTTAAATCAGTAATTTAAATCAATTGATTTAAATCAGCCAATCCTGATAAGTTCAGAGGAGATTTATCGAAAGACCATTTTCATAACGAGATAAGTCCGGAAGGCTGTCACATTCTCGTCATTTTTTTTAAATATTATTACTATTGAAATACCAAAACGCAATGATCTGCTTCGGGGCTTTCCACTGAATATAAGATTTCACCACAGCGGCAGTACCATAAGTAAACAGTTTCAACAGTGTTGCTCTACTTCCGTCGACCTTGTTGGCCCAGAGTGTCCCACGTGATATTGACCCGGCATGATGGATCGTGGTGTAGCTTGGTTTGGGATTTTAAGGAAACTTTCAGGATCTGTGGATGTATCACGACTGCTGCATGAAAATAAAGTCAAGATTCCCCAATCGTTTATATCTATGCTGCTCACTAAAGAGGACTACCATCCTTGGCGTTGATTACCGGTACTACAATTTAAACAAATCATAACTTCTCTGTCACAGTAATCAAGCACTACGACACAACCAGACTCCATCTCAAGAAAGTTATTAGGCCAACTCCTCAGTCCTTCTTTCAGTTGCTTCAAAAAATAATGCACAAGCCATCTGGCCCAATACCACTTTCTCAGTGAGATACACAAAATGGAATTGTGGTGGTGGTGATTGGAGGGGGTGACTTTACATTGAAATAAAATAACCCCTCCTACAATCTTCGCCAAGAAGAGCTGCTTCCCCTTTCATCGCACACCCTAAACTTGAAAACTGTGAAATGAAGACCAAGCTGATAAAGCCCTCAAGAAAGGGTTCGGAAGCTAGGCCGTATAAATCAGGACGTCCTGCAGACAAGGAATGACAAATTTCAAGGCCAATTCTCGATATTTTTCAAGCCCTATAAATAGCCACATTGGAAGATTTTCACCCCCCCCCCCCTTCCCTCGTCTTAACTAGGATGCTACAGGCGTTATATCCTCCTCTCAACTGGGAAGTGGGGGGCGTGGGAGGATGGGTAACGACCGGAGGGTCCTGGTTAGGACAGCACCTTCACGAACTATGGCAAATAAAACTATATAGCTATGGTAACACGCTTGTCGGAGTTTTTATTTCCTGATTATTCGGGGCATTTTTAGGCATCCTGACACATTTTTCGGATTTCAAGGCCTTGAATGACCTTTAGTCAAATGCAAGACCGTTTCTTGAATCCAATGCCCCACGGGAACCATGTAAATGGATAATTACTCTCCGTCAATGAAAACATACCAAATAACACCCGAAATCTGTTTTATTGTAACAAAGGCCAAAGACTAACAATTCATTCACATTCAGCACTCAGATGTCAAATTTCCAGATGCAATTTTCCCATAAAGCAACTACGAATTTAATCAATTCAATATTGTTTGGCAGTGCTCACTGAGCTCTGCCAACATGATTGAATTTGTCTAATTCGCAGTTGCATTATGGGGGAAATTTGCGACTGAGTTGAGACGCATCAGTATCCGGTGTATTTATTTGTTCATTGGTGTTTAATTTCAAATTCTAGAACTTTGACTCCACCATGACTGAAACTAGAGATGGGCGGTATTGGAATTTTGAGTTCGGTATCGGTTTCGGTATTTTAGGGGGGGGTTCACCTCGGTATCGGTTTCGGTATTTTAGGGGGTATACCTCGGTATCGGTTCGGTATTCGGTATCTGACTTGACTGAGATTTGGTGATTGTACCAAAGAGGAATTCACATCAGAAAAAACAGAATAAGTTGTAATATCATTCTACCACAACGCTATAAATGACACTGCGAATGAGCTCAACAGTGGCATTCTTTTACGACCTCAAATCATATCTTCAGTAATGTTGTGACTTGTTCTTAACGCACCTTAATGTTTAAAGATCTATTTCAGGCTTTTGTGATCTCAGAGCATGTGTCCTGTCCTGCCATGCCATCTTTAGGAGGTTCTGTTGACAATAGACAAAACAACTGGGTAGTGATTTCTAATCAGTCTTGGCAGCCTTAACAGGCAGCCAAGACTTGACTAGAAATCACTGCTAAGCAATTGGACATGTGCAGGTTGTAGTCTAGCGGGGGAATTTCGGTACAGTTATCCGGTTCACTGCGGGGGTTAACAAAACTAAAAAGAAAAAACAGTCACTTTTTTCATGAAATGAACCTTTTCAACTGTTAATCAGGCCTCAACGGGGACTTATAAATAGAGAATGTAGATAAAAATTGAAAATTCAGAAGGTTTCAGTATTTAAAGATTGGTTCGGTTCGGTTTTTCGGTATCTCCCCATGATATCGGTATCGTTTTGGTTTTTCGGTATATTGCCCATCTCTAACTGAAACACAATTATCAAGTCAACTTTATAACCCATGCTACCCATTTGAGACGACTTCTACCTAATGCATTGGTTACCCGGGTGGTGGTATTTTACCAGTAAAAACAGAACTTGTTTATTACAGTAAACAGGCACGGCTCCAATTTCCTAGATTTCCCACAGGGAGAAGACTCCATTTTTGTCTGTGGAAATTTGTCTTCAAGTGAAGAATATATAGAGGACATCTACGCGATTTTAGTGAATATCGGAAATTATCTCATGAGTATGGATCTGGAAGTTTTATTTTTCAGGAGCGCATGTGAGAGTGAAAATAATATTTTCAGGTCCACACTCATCCGATATTTTCCCGATATTCACTGAAATAGGCGTAGATTTGTTTTTATTATATGCTACGTAATAATTTACTGCGCAGTATTCAACCAAATTCTACTGCAAACCTGTACGTTTCAAAACAAATAACAAAGATCAGCAGATCGTTCTTTTCAAGCCTGTACTCGTCAAATAACTCAAACACAATAAATAGTCCCACTTTCCCACGATAATTTACCCAACTAATTTTTCAACTGACAGGAAAATTTTAATTCATTGTAATACTACAAATGAGAATATTCTCGTATTTTTTCATTCATATTAATTTTTTGAACATTTTAAATGTCAATTTACAAGGAATTTGGAATTGAGTGCGCCGACACCCCCCCCCCCCCCCCCCCCCCCCCCCAAACAAAAAAAAAAAAAAAAAAAAAATTAAAAAAACAACAAAACTTCCTGGGCGAATCGATCAGCAAAGTTTTTTTCGGAAAAGTTATCCATGCTCAATATCTCTCTCAGAGATACTTTCTATACATCTAATTATTTTACTTTATTATTTTATTATTATTATACATCTAATCTTTCAGTAACAGAATCACCAGAACGGCTTGGCATAACATGAACTTCTGGTACTGCTGATAAACTCGGCACTGAATCGCAATAACGTCACCACTGACATTAAAGATGCCACCAATGATGTCATCGGTAACATTAATATATTTATTTTTTGATGTTTAACCCTTTATCTAACACAGAAGGAAGACGACACTCGCAAATAAAATTCTTGAACAACCAACTTTTTTCATTTGTTTGCGTCAAAAACATAGCTTATGACCCCTCAATTGAACGAGCTCAACGAGCTCGTTCGAATGAGGGGTCATAAGCTATGTTTTTGACGCAACTAGAGTGATGTCACGCATGCAGCTCGACTGTCCCAGCAATGGCAATGCTTGAACACAATGGATTTTTAACCACAAGCTTTTAAGCAAAAATATAAAAATGCATTTTTGACGAAAGAAAAAAAAGTGCCTAATTGGCGCACCGGGAAAGGGGGGGGGGGGGGGGGGAGGGGGTACGTGAGTTTAAAAAAAAGTTACGCATGTAGTGACGCACGTTTCACCCCGGTGGATGACCCCGGAAGTGACATCATGTCACGTGACGTGGTGGCGCCATGTTGTGTTGTCATGGTAACCCGCGGTGAGCGGCCATGTTGTGGCGTCATCTCCATAGTGATACGTTGTGCGAGTGCGCATGCACAGCGCGTGCTGTTAAGGTGATACGTGTTTCAGTCGTCCATTTTGTATACTGGAGGCCGCCATCTTGGTTTCTATGGTGGCACGTGATTGCTATGTTACCTAAAGCCTACAATAGGACAGGGGTATGTTCGGAGGGTATGTTCGATTGAATCGGAGTATTTTCTGGAACGACTTCCCTGGATAATTACCACAAGCAACCCGACAACTTGCATTATTTCGAATTCTTCCAGAATTCTCTGCTTCTATCTATATATATGCAATAGTTATCGTTTATCTGGCCACGTTCCTTTATTATAGAGTATACTCCAGTAGAGTAGAAGAGCCTATCAATTGGAACAGAACAAAAATCCCTCAGTGAGGTCTAATTTACTACGACTCTTATCCTCATTTCAGAAAAAAAGGGATTATCCAGAAGGCACCCCAATTTGGGCTCCCCTTTTTGAAAAACACATGGCCTTCGGCACCCCTTTTTTCTAAAATGAGGATAAGAGTCGTATTAAAAATCCCTCAATGAGGGATTTTTAATAGGACTCTTATCCTCATTTCAGAAAAAGGGGTGCCGAAGGCCATATGCGTTTCAAAAAAGGGGTGCCGAAATTGGGGGGTGCCGGGGGGATATTGCCATTGATATAGGTTTTTATTATACAGAAGGGAGATAACTCTGTATGATTAAGTACAGGTTATGGGAAATCAAGCAATCTAATTGGTTAATTATAATTTATATAAATGATCTAGATAAATGAAACAACAAGAGTACTCGGAATAAGGTAGGGACTACTGGTATTACGTACCACCTTACCAGTAACAGGATGATACAAAGCATTTGGTAGGTTAATACTATGAACGGTTAGGATGAGACATATAGGGGAATATACCAACCATACTCTGCTGCCGTTCTGTATTACCAGGCATTGACCCCCACCCCAGAATACCGCTCAATAATATGAAGCATCTGGTGGATCAGTAGTACCAAGGGCCAGCAAGAGGACCTACAGGGATATGTACAGCCTATGCTATACTACCGTTCTAAACTACCAAGCATTACCCCACCCCCACAAAATCACTAGGTCTACCATAACGTACTACATATACCAGCCATATAATAAAACAAAGCAATTGGTTGATTAATAGTACCAAGCACTAACAGGGGCCTATAGGTGTATATACCGCCATACTATAGTACCGTTCTAAACTACCAGGCAGTACCCCTACCCACAATACCCTTATGCCTAGAATTGCATACTACCTATACCGGCCATAGGATAACATAAAGCACCAGGTGGATTAATAGTACTAAGGGCCAGCAAGAGGCCTGTAGGGATATGTACAGCCTATATAGAATCCTCAGATAAGTATCCTATAAAAGGTATCCTCGATAGGTATCCTCGAATAATACAATGCCAGGCCATGGGTATCCTCAAATACCGAGATGAGGCTAAGAGTCGTAGTAAATTATTCCTCATTGAGGGATTTTTAATGGTCCTCATAACCTCAAAATTCAATGAGGCTATGAGGGATAATAAATGAGGACTCATTGAGGGATTTTACATAGCCCTCATGGACTCATACGACAAAAAGGGATTCCACAGTCACAGGCGTTTTCCAAAATGGGATTCCATAGGATATACCTGTTAAATACTGAAATGAGACTAAGAGTCGTAGTAAATTATACCTCACTGAGGGATTTTTCAAGGTCCTCATAACCTCAAAATTCAATGAGGGTATGAGGGATAATAAATGGGGACTCATTGAGGGCTTTTACATAGCCCTCATGGGCCTCATACGACAAAAAAGGGATTCCATAGCCACAGGTGTTTTGCAAAAAATGGGATTCCATGGGATATGGCCATTGGATATAGTCTTTTGTTATACACAAGGGAGATAACCCTGCATACAGATTATGTGGAATCAAGAAATCTGATTGGTTAGTTATAGTCTAGATAAATGAAACAACAAGAGTACTTAGAATAAGGTCAGAACTAACAAGAATAGACCAGAAATTGCTAAATATAGCAATAATAAGGTTAAACTGTTCCAATTGACAGGCTCTTCTACGCTACTGGAGGTATACTCTAGAATAAAGGAACATGGCCAGATAAACGATAACTATTGCATATATAGATAGAAGGAGAGAATTCTGAAAGAATTCGAAATAATACAAGTTGTCGGGTTGTTTGTGGTAATTATCCAGGAAAGTCGTTCCAGAAAATACTCCGATTCAATCGAACATACCCTCCGAACATACCCCTGTCCTATTGTAGGCCTTAGGTAACATAGCAATCACGTGCCACCATAGAAACTAAGATGGCGGCCTCCAGTATACAAAATGGACGACGGAAACACGTATCACCCTAACAACACGCGCTGCACATGCGCACTCGCACAACGTATCACTATGGAGATGACGTCACAACATGGCCGCTCACGCGGGTTACCATGACAACACAACATGGCGCCACTACGTCACGTGACATGACGTCACTTCCGGGGTCATCCACCGGAGTCATCCAAATGTGGGGTGAAACGTACGAGCACTACTACTCATACTGGAGGAAAGAAAAAAAATGCCTAATTGGCGGGGGCTGGGCAGGGCAATAGCCTCAACAATTTTCATTGGATGAATGTAATCATCAAAGTTGACCGAGAGACATGTACTGAAAAGAATTGAAATCCGTTAACTTTTGTTTAAGTTATGGCATAAAGTTCGGACAGACAGATGGACTGATGAATGGACGGATGGACTGACGGACGGACGGACTGACAGATAGACAGACGGAGCGAGCTCTGCGCTACATCCCTCCCTTGCGGGAGGGGATAATGAAAGTGTCAATGACACTGTAGCTTAACTTGTCTACTATGTATTGTGTTTGATGAAAAGGATAATGTTCAATGTTTATGAAAGGATTATGAAACTTTTTGTCCGTCGTCCGTCTTCTGCCGTCTGTCGTCCGTCGTACGTCGTGAAGGTAGTGTTTGGGTCATTTTCTCCCAAGCCACTGGCTGCAGTTCAATGAAAATTCACACGAGTAGCGATTATATAGGGGCATTTGGGTTTTTCTTCAAATTGGGTTTCTGCTCATATTGAGGAGGGGTGGGGCCAAAACGCACACATTTTTTAATGAAAGTATCAATGACACTGTAGCTTAACTTGTGTGTTGTGTTTGATGAAAAAGATAATGTTCAATGTTTATGAAAGGATTATGAAATAAGACAAGAATTGTGATAATTGGGAATATGTTCATTTCTGTTCCCTGTATGCTGTGTTTTTGATAAAAATAATATGAGGTGTACACTGTACTAAAGAGCTGAGGGGTGGGTTAATGTGACCTCACAGTTAATGTATGTGGCCCTGACAGTTAACGTATATCAACGAAAGTTACCAAGTTACAGTGAAATTATTCCAAAACAAGTCATCCTATCAAGTTACATTGAAATCCCTTCATAAATATGGCCTGTAGACTGTGCTAAAGGTTTTCGGACTTTGGGCCCCTGTAGCAGTCAGTTTCCCAACTGCGTCCAAAGGGGACGTTCTCATCTAGACATTATATGAAGTCAGCCTACCAAGTTACAATGAAATCCCTTCATAAATATGACCTGTAGACTGTGCTAAAGGTTTTTGGGCGTTGGGCTCGGGCAGCCGTCATGGTTGAATGATCGCAACCAAAAGGGGACATTCTCATCTGGGCATCATCTGGAGTGGTCCTACGAAGTTACAATGAAATTCCTTCATAAATATGACCTGTAGACTGTGCTCAAGGTTTTTGGGCTTCGGGCCCCTGAAGCCGTCACAGTTGACCAATCACGACCAAAAGGGGATGTCATCATCTAGGCATTATATGGAGTCAAACTTACAGGTTACAATGCAATCCTTCCATAAATATGACCTATAGACTATGCTATAGGTTTTTGGGGCTCGGGCAGCCATCAAGGCTGAAGGATCGCGATCAAAAGGGGACGTTCTCATATACACATTATTTGGAGTCATCCTACCAAGGTACAATGAAATCCCTTCATAATTATCACCTGTAGACCGTGCTAAAGGTTTTCGGGCTTCAGGCCCCTCTAGAAGTCACAGTTGCCTGATGGTGTCCAAAAGGGGCTGTTCTCATCTAGACATTATATGAAGTCAACCTACCAAGTTACAATGGAATCACTTCATAAATATGACCTGAAGACTGTGCTAAAGGTTTTCGGGCTTTGGGCTCGGGCATCCATCATGGTTGAATGATCGCAACCAAAAGGGGACATTCTCATCTGGACATCACCTGGAGTGATCCTGCGAAGTTACAATGAAATCCCTTCATAAATATGACCTGTAGACTGTGCTTAAAAATTTCGGGCTTCGGACACCTGTAGTCATCACTGTTGACCAATCACGACCAAAAGGGGATGTCATCATTTAGGCATTATATGGTGTCAACCTAACAAGTTACAATGAAATCCTCCCATAAATACGACCTATAGACTATGCTAAAGGTCTTTGGGCTCGGGCAGGTAAAGGCTGAATGATCGCGACCAAAAGGGGATGTTCTCATCTAGACATTATTTGGAGTCATCCTACCAAGCTACAATGAAATCCCTTCATAATTATGACCTGTAGACTGTTCTAAAGGTTTTTGGGCTTCGGGCCCCTGTAGCCGTCACAGTTGCCCAATCGTGTCCAAAAGGGGACGTTCTCATCTAGACATTATATGAAGTCTACCTACCAAGTTACAATGAAATTCCTTCATAAATATGACCTGTAGACTGTGCTAAAGGTTTTCGGGCTCGGACAGCCATCATGGTTGAATGATCGCAACCAAATGGGACAATCTCATCTGGGCATCATCTGGAGTGATCCTACGAAGTTACAATGAAATCCCTTCATAAATATGACCTGTAGACTGTGCTCAAGGTTTTTGGGCTTCGGGCACCTGTAGCCATCACAGTTGACCAATCACGACCAAAAGGGGATGTCATCATCTAGGCATTATATGGAGTCAACCTAACAGATTACAATGAAATCCTTCCATAAATATGACCTTTTGCCTATGCTAAAGGTTTTGGAGATCGGGCACCCATCAAGGCTGAACGATCGCGATAAAAATGGGACGTTCTCATCTACACATTATTTGGAGTCATCCTACCAAGTTACAATGAAATCCCTTCATAAATATGACCTGTAGACTGTCCTAAAGGTTTTTGGGCATCGGGCCCCTGTAGCCGTCACAGTTGCCCAATCGTGTCCAAAAGGGGACGTTCTCATCTAGACATTATATGAAGTCTACCTACCAAGTTACAAAGAAATCCCTTCATAAATATGACCTGTAGACTGTGCTAAAGGTTTTCGGGCTCGGGCAGCCATCATGGTTGAATGATCGCAACCAAAGGGGACAATCTCATCTGGGCATCATCTGGAGTGATCCTACGAAGTTACAATGAAATCCCTTCATAAATATGACCTGTAGACTGTGCTCAAGGTTTTTGGGCTTCGGGCACCTGTAGCCATCACAGTTGACCAATCACGACCAAAAGGGGATGTCATCATCTAGGCATTATATGGAGTCAACCTAACAGATTACAATGAAATCCTTCCATAAATATGACCTTTTGCCTCTGCTAAAGGTTTTGGGGATCGGGCACCCATCAAGGCTGAACGGTCGCGATAAAAATGGGACGTTCTCATCTACACATTATTTGGAGTCATCCTACCAAGTTACAATGAAATCCCTTCATAAATATGACCTGTAGACTGTCCTAAAGGTTTTTGGGCATCGGGCCCCTGTAGCCGTCACAGTTGCCCAATCGTGTCCAAAAGGGGACGTTCTCATCTAGACATTATATGAAGTCTACCTACCAAGTTACAATGAAATCCCTTCATAAATATGACCTGTAGACTGTGCTAAAGGTTTTCGGGCTCGGGCAGCCATCATGGTTGAATGATCGCAACCAAAGGGGACAATCTCATCTGGGCATCATCTGGAGTGATCCTACGAAGTTACAATGAAATCCCTTCATAAATATGACCTGTAGACTGTGCTCAAGGTTTTTGGGCTTCGGGCACCTGCAGCCATCACAGTTGACCAATCACGACCAAAAGGGGATGCCATCATCTAGGCATTATATGGAGTCAACCTAACAAATTACAATGAAATCCTTCCATAAATATGACCTTTTGCCTATGCTAAAGGTTTTGGGGCTCGGGCACCCATCAAGGCTGAATGATCGCGATAAAAATAGGACGTTCTCGTCTACACATTATTTGGAGTCATCCTACCAAGTTACAATGAAATCCCTTCATAAATATGACCTGTAGACTGTGCTAAATGTTTTCGGGCTTCGGGCCCTTGTAGCCCTCACAGTTGCCCAATCACGTCCAAAAGGGGTCTTTCTCATCTAGACATTATATGAAGTCAACCCACCAAGTTACAATGAAATTCCTCAATAAATATGACCTGTAGACTGTGCTAAAGGTTTTCGGGTTTTTGGCTCGGGCAGTTGTCACGGTTGGCAGATCACTCCCAAATGGGGAAATTCTCATCTAGACATCATAAGGAGTCATCCTACCAAGTTACAATGAAATCCCTCCATATTAAACATGACCTGCAGACTGTGCTAAAAGTTTTTGGGTTTCGGGTTTGGGCAGCCATCACGGTTGACAGATCATGCCCAAAAGGGGACGTTCTCATATAGGCATTATACAGAGGCATCCTACCAAGTTACAATGAAGTCCCTTCATAAATACAACCTGTAGACTGTGCTAATGGTTTTCGAGTTTTGGGCTCGGGCAGCCATACCGGATACCGGTTGACCGATCGCGACCAAAAGGGGACCTTCTCATCTAGACACGACCTCAAACCTGCATATGAAATGTCGTGATGATCAGACAAGAACTGCGAGGTGTAGCCCGTGCTAAAGGGAAATGTGAACAGACTCACAGACTTCCGCACGCGTGATGGCAATAGCTGATCTTGACTTTGTCAAGTTAAGCTAAAAATCTTGTTCTCATGAACCAGCCGTAGCAGAAACTGATATTTGGTATGCTGCTTCCATTTGAGGTGTAGACTCAAGTTTGTTCAAGAGAAGTTTGACGGGCAATATTTGCCTTTGTTCTGGGAGGGGCAAGAATTTTCGCCAAGCCCAAAATTTCTATTTTCCAAACCGAGAGGCAGATTTGAACCAAATTTGATATGATGGCTTATTGGGTCATAAGTACTTAATTTATGCCCCAATTTTTCCCCCGTCGCCCCATGGGAACCACAGGAGCTAACAATAGAAAAAAATTAAAACGCCCATATCTCCAAAACTACACGGCACTGAGAATTCTTATTTGGCGTGAAGCTTCCTTTGGACTAACAGAATGGAATGATAAAAAAATTGCTGTCGGTTTTATCATGGGGTACTTTTTTTGGACTTTCAAAAAGTGCTGAGTCAGCATTTTTTATCACTGTGGGTAATGGGAAAACATTTAACACTACTTTTTTCCCAAACCACTGCTCCAAAAGCTTTCAAATTTCACATATAACATCTTTGGAAGACTGTTTCACATGTTTATTGAAATCAATTCCCTGGGTCCATATTTGGGCTCTCTATGACGACAACATTTAGGATTATAAGAAGCTGCAATGTCAATAACTTCACGCTCAACAATGCTAAATTCTACCTTTTTAAGGCATAGGCCTAAATTCTATTGAAATCTATACTAATTTGGTTGGAAATGGTTATATTTGAAGAAGTTAAATGATCAGTGGAAAATAAACCACCAAATTGTAACACACAGCGAAAGTGAAAACAATTTTTGCAAACTCATGCAAATCGGTAACCTTTTTATAAAACAAGAAGCCCCACAGGGCCGGAAGTGCTCTCCATGAAAAGAACCCGATATCCAGTCCAAGAATGAATCTACATTAAGCAATGAATCTCCATATGATCCATTGTCAATCATTGAGCTTCTCAGGAGTGACTGACATAGGCCAAGTATCATGCCTTTTCTTCAGTTTATCATAATGTAAATAATGGAGCTCCCCTATGGAGCCCCTTGATGCAACCTATGTGGATTAATCTTAGTTACACACCTCTAGAGGGGACTGAATAACAAAATTACTATTTCTTCAGCTACGTGGCCAATTCCGGCTCCCATAGGATGCCCAAATATTAACCCAGGCACTCGATTTGAACAAACTTGAATCTCACCCCACTAGATATATTGTATACCAAATATGAAAGCACTCTGACTGGTGGATCTGAAGAAGACGATTTTTAATGAAATTTCCTCATATTGCACTAAGTTAAAACTTGGTCTACCATAGGAAGCCCAAATATTAACCCAGGGACTTGACTTGAACAAACTTGAATCTGACTCCCCAAGAGATTTTGAAAACCAAATATGAAAGGAATCTGAATGGAGGATCTGAAGAAGATTTTTGAAGAAATTCCCTCATATTACACTAAGTTAAAATTTGGGTTCCCATAGGGAACCCAAATATTAACCCGGGCACTCGATTTGAACAAACTTTAATCTGACCCCCCTTAGAGAAGTTGTATACCAAATAGGAAATCATTCCGACTGGGAGCCCAAGGGCACTCGATTTGAGAAAAGTTTAATCTGACACACTTAGAGATGTAATAAAAAAATTCTAATTCTTCAGCTACGTGGCCAATTCCGACTCCCATAGGGTGCCCAAATATTAACCCAGGCACTCGAGTTGAACAAACTTGAATCTCATCCCACTAGATATGTTGTATACCAAATATGAAAGCATTCTGACTGGTGGATCTGAAGAGGAAGAGTTTTGAAGAAATTCCCTCATATTGCACTAAGTTAAAATTTGGGCTACCATAGGAGCCCAAATATTAACCTAGTGACCCGATTTGAACAAACTTGAATCTGCCCCGACCCCCCTTCCTAGAGATGTTGTATACCAAATATGAAAGCATTGTGACTGGTGGATCTGAAGGAGATTTTTAAAAATTGTCACCCATATTACACTAAGTTAAAAATTCGGACTCCTGTATTAAGCAATCTTGAATCTAACCCTCACAACAATGATGTCTACCAAACATTAAAAGATGCTGAGTGGTAGTTCTGAAGAAGATTTTTAAAGATTAATCTCCATATTGCCCTAAGTTACCCCGTATTGAGCCCAAATATGAACCAAGGGGCTTCATTTTAACAAACTTGTATCTGACCCTCATGGGTGCTGTATACCAAATATCAAAAGATTCTGACCATTGGTTCTGGAGAAGATTTTTTTAAAAATGTGCAAATATGCTGACTCAGCATTTGTTCGATGCCCCCCCCCCCCCCCCCCCCCACACACACACCCTACATAACGCCTAACATTTTCTTTCAATTCTGATTGTCCTAAGGATGCTTCATACCATATAACAGTTTTCTGTTCCGTCTGTTTGGGAAATATGGGTGTTTGAATATATTTCTATTTTTAGCTCCTGGGTTTCCCACGGGGACATGAGAAAATTTGTTTTTGAATGAGTCAAGTACTTATGAGAATGGCTTCAGGAAGGGAAGGAGAGTCACTGACCATCTTTTAAAGTAGGCCTAAAACAGGGGTGTATCCTTTCGTCAATTCTTTTTGCATTGTACATCAAAGGTTTAGGAGATGAACTCCTAGCAGTTGTGGCCTTGAAGATCCCAGGGCTATTGCAGACGATACGGTGCTAGTGTCAGAAAGCGAAGAGGGGCTAGCGAAAATGCTGGGAATTGTTGGGAAGTATGGGAGCAAATGGAGACTCGAACTTAACGAAAGCAAGAGCAAAATTATACCTGTGGGCCGCAAAGTGGACCCTATACGAAGGTGGAGAGTGGGAGAGTTCTGTATTCCTGAAGGTAGCAGCAAACTTCTTAGTGTTGAAGAGACAGATGACTACGAGTATCTGGGGGTAAATATAAACATCACAGGGAGAGGAATATACCGAAACCACGCAAATAAATTGATTCTGAAGGGGAGGCGAATCCTTAACCAAATGAAACTTATAGGGAGAAACAGTTTCAATAAGGTTTTCGTGGGGGAAACTGTTTGGGAAATGGTGGGTCTGCCAAGTATAACATATGGTACGGAAGTGGTACCCCTAAACCAGACGGCTGTAAAGAGGTTGGAAACCCTACAGAACGATACAGGCCGATGGATAAGGGGGTCGAGTAATGCTGCAGCACTAGACGCAATCAGGGGTGAGCTTGGATGGATGAGGGTCAAGGACAGGATAGACTTACTGAAACTCGGTTATCTTAATTATTTGGTAAATCTCCCCGACAGCCGATGGTGTAAAGTGATGTTCCAGAGAATTATCAACTCAAATATCAAGACAGGATGGATGGTCCAAGTGAGGGAGCTAATAGAGTTCTACTCATTGGAGATCTCGGACCTAAATGTTGGGGCAAACCAGGGTAAAAAATCGTCAGATAAAGGGTCAATGAGGATGGTAACCCCAATTGGCGAGAGGGGGTCAAATCAAAGAGGTGGGTGGCCTGCGTGATAAAGAGAAGCCTGGTTTTGAAGAGTACCTTGATGGCACCTTTGCGGGGTCAGTGTTGTTCAAGCTGAGGTCGCGGTCCTTGGAGCTGAGAAGAAAAACGGCGACAAGGAGTGCCAGATGTGTAATTTGGGCGTGGTGGAGACACTGGAACACTTTCTTCTAGAATGCCCAAAATACCAGTCTAAAAGGATAAGATTCCCTGGGAGTATAATAGGGAAGTGGGGTAGGAGAATGAAGGACATGTGGTTAGTAAGAGACTCAAAGGAGAGGGTTAATATGCTAATCGGAGAGATTGGGGAGAATGGGGCAAGGGATGTCATCAAGCAGTTCGTCTCCGAGTGTTGGGAGGAGAGAAGAAACGTGGGAATAGGGAGGCAGTTGGGAGTACAGGGGTAACCAAGGCCTTCTCACCCGAGAACTGCGACATATCAGCGGCCGGTCAAAGTGTTATTATTATTATGACCAAATAATACCACATACCAAATTTGGTTAAAATCGGACCATTGGTTAAGAAAATAGAAATTTTGGGAGGGGCCAAAAATCGTGCCCCTCCCATTACGAAGGCAAATATTGCTCCACGAACTTTGTTTGAACAAACTCGATTCTACACCTCAAAAGGAAGCTCCATACCAATAAATTATCAAGTTATTGTACGCACTGGTTCATGAGAAGATTTTTCAAAATATTTTGGGCTCAAACTAGGGTAAAAATAAATTAAGAACATACAAGTTCAAGAGAGTATGTTTTAGAATCGTATTTAGCGTACAATACATCTTCAGAACTCTC
The DNA here is from genome assembly GCA_031216915.1 of Pictodentalium vernedei. Taxonomy (NCBI): domain Eukaryota; kingdom Metazoa; phylum Mollusca; class Scaphopoda; order Dentaliida; family Dentaliidae; genus Pictodentalium; species Pictodentalium vernedei. The sequence goes on along the minus strand of CM062292.1, from coordinate 235,108,101 downwards.
CCCTCGTCTTCGAATCAGCAACTATAGTTTACTACTGATCGAAACAGGGGGGGGGGGGGGGGGTTGTTTCATAGCCTGCCGTTCCGACCAATGAACGCATATGCACCAAGTGCGACTCGGGGGCGGTTGGGGACGAATTTCATTTTATAATAGAGCGTCCATTATATACACCTGGAACTTAAGCATCCCCTGAAATGTTTCATGACAGTGAAGTTGCTGTCACTGATTATTATACTTTCATGATTGCTATGTCTTGCAGTACATTTCATCTAGTGAAACATGTTTCTGGAGGATAGCGTACCCCAACACACATCTCCTCGTCCACGTGAAGCATGCTTCCCACGAATGTCACAAAAAACCATTATCAACCAGATACAATATCTGGGTGTAAAACAAGAAAATTTGTCACTTTATCAATAAATAAATTCATCAATAAATGTTGACATGGCAAGGAGGAGACTGTCAGAGGCACTAAAAAGGCAAATCGGTGGCATGCATGCAACAGGCATGCCATTCACAGCTATTGAACGACAACTTGGCTCTAGTCATTCTGTCATCAGCAGACTTGTCCGAAAACATCAACAAACCAACGATGTTAAGGACCGACCAAGGCCTGGACAACCCCAAAAGACCTCTCCCGGGGAGATCGGAGTCTGGCACGCCTCGTTAGGCGTGAACCCTTTGCTTCAATTGGGGTTTTGAAACGCCTTTGGCACAGTACAGGTGTTTGTGCAACAGAGCTGTCCGAAACAGTCTCAGAGCACTGGGTATGATGTCCAGAAATGTCATCACGCGTCCAGCTCTGTTCGATCAGCATCAAAGACGACGTTTGGAGTGGTGTATTGCAAGACAACATTGAAATCTCAGGACGTGGAGGAGAGTCCATTGGTCAGACGAGAGTAGCTTCCTGCTTCACGTCACGGATGGTCGCATTAGAGTGTGGAGGCATAGAAATACTGCTTACGTGCCTCGGAACATCAGGCCTACTGTTCCTTATGGTGGAGGATCAGTAATGATCTGGGGATGCCTCTCTCGTGATTGTGAACTTGATATGGTGACTGTACGTGTGAATCTCAATGGTCATCAGTACAACCGGGACATTCTCAATTCGGTTGTCGTGCCTCATTTTGACAACCACCCGTTGGCTACTCGTGTATTCATGGGCGACAATGCAAGGCCACGTCGTTCCCATGCTGTGAGAGTATTCCTTCAGAACAACGCTATTACAACATCACCTTGGCAATGAGCCACGATTTGAATCCCTTAGAACACATCTGCGGCTTTCTTGGACGTCGTGTGCAAGCAAGGGATCCGCCTGTACAGAATTTGGCCGATTTGGAAGCTGCATTGCACGAGGAGTGGCAGCAGTTGCCTCTGGACAGTATCAGAAGGCTCACTGGTAGCATTAGGAGGAGGGTTCAGGCTGTCATCAGGGCATGTGGTGGATACACTCGCTAATGACCTCACACACTGCTATTGTGTTCAGGAGATCACAAGTTGCATTTTTGTCAGTAATTACCGGCATTGTTTCATCATGGACCGTTCCAGCACCACACTTGTCGAGAGAACATTTTCCATCAAAAACATTAGTGCAGATATGTGTAATTAGCGCCATTAAAATATTGCATACTTTCATCATTGTGTTGTCTTTCATTTGTCAATAGACCATTCTTTCCGCAAACAATCACTTTTGGCCATCTGAAAGATAGCATGAAAGTAATGAGTTTCTATTAAAACCACTGCGAAAAAAACAGAGGGTGCTTAATTAAGTTCAAGGTGTATAGGATTAGCTGCGTGAAGAACTTTTCAAACTGTTCAACGATCATCCACAAATCATAAAGGTCTAAAGTACCTTTTCACTCATTTTATATTATTTTATTGTATTACTATACTATTAAAAAAAAAGTAGGGGATATCCAAACTGATGTTGATATTTTCGGAAAATGGTATTGGTTACGTGTGATTGGACACATCAATATGTTACTAAGTTTAGTGTGGATCATGAATGTCACCGGCCCACGAAAACTTCGTGCAGGTTTTTCACCCGAACCACAGCATTACGTAACCGCCATCAAAGTGCCCCAGAAATTGAAAAGTAGCTGCACCGAGCGACAGATGTGCGAGTCAGTGGTCAGACTATCCGAAATCGCCTACACAACTGGAATTTGTACGCTCGACGGCCTAGAATAATTCCACGTTTGACTGAACGTCACATCGCAGCAAGGCGTAATTGGTGAGGAGCACGACAGCACTGGGACAATCGTCGGTGGAGCAACGTCCTGTTTTCCGATGAATCGAGTTTCACTCTCGACTTCCATGACAGGCGAGACAGAGTATGGCGGCAGTGGAACGAGCGATATCATGACGTAACCGTTAGGCAGCACGATCGTTTTGGTGGTGGAACGGTTATGGTGTGGGGAGGCATAACCATGACAAGCAGAACAGTATTACATGTCATCCAAGGGCGTGTCACAGGGCAGTGCTACCGTGACATGTTAGCACTCATGTGATGCCATTTGCGCGACGCCACGGCCGTCGATTCATTTTCCAAGATGACAATGCAAGAGAACACAGGGCCCGTGTTGTTACAGAGTTCCTCCAGGAGAAGAACATCACTACACAGCTTTGGCCAGCACTAAGTCCAGACCTTTCACCAGTCGAGCACGTCTGGGATATGCTTGGCAGGCGCCTACGACAACGCCAGCAGCCCCCTACCAATGTCCAGGAACTCGCCGCTGCACTGCATGAAGAATGGAATAACATCAGTCAAGCTGATATTGGACGTTTGGTGAGGAGTATGCCACGTCGGATCCGCGCTTGTCTCGCGAACCCAGGAGGATTTACAAGGTTTTGGACTGAATGTGGTAAATTCTCGGACTGACCGTCCACGTCTTCTACAGCTCAGTGCGTGGAATGTGTGCTTGTCAGACACCCAACTATCGCTCACATCATTCGCCAGATGCCACAGTGCAAAGCCTCGACTGTCTTTTTGATGAAAATATAAATATGTTTCTTCGTATATCTCACTTTTATCAAATATCCCCTACTTTTTGAATAGAGTATAATAAAGTTGTTGTAAAATTGGCAATCTACCTCAAGTGGGCGTTTATTGCTTCAATCAAATTCTTTTCTAAAGTGCTGAAAATTTGAAGTTTTCTTTCAGGTGAGCATTTTACACGTGGACTGATTCGTGGTAACCGGAAATTTTGGTGTACTGTGAAACTCTGTATTCAGCGCCTGTGATTCCGGGATTGCTGTTACTTTGTTATTCAGTTTGTCTCCTAAAAAATAGCCAGATAGAAACGCGCGTGGCGGATAAATACGAAAAATATTTGTACATATGCATAGACTACCTGTATGTACTTGTTCGAGGATGTAGCTCCAGAGAATCTCAGCAATGTAGTCAAAACGAAAGCTGACTGAATCAGTCACCTGCATGAGCATCTACAATCATTGTAGGTCTCAAGATTTCGGTTGAAGGCTCACGTTTTTCAATGTCTTCTTAGACTACCACAACTGAGAGGAAATTATCACCACCATTGTGCTCCCCACCACCCCTCCTTCCATCCCTATGTATTTCCAAACAAACCGGAGGCACGATTTTAAAGTTTACTCAACTTTACTGTACTAAACATAATCCGACGAGAAGACAGAAACGTATTGCAAACAAATGGTCTTGCTCATGTTTTGAGGTAGTGCAGATGTTGGAAAGATTAACCACTGTGTACACATGTTCGATAAAATCATTTACAGAAATGAAGAAGCTTTATTCGGTGACATTAAATAAATATTTAAATTAAATTAATTTTTCTGTTATGAAACCAAAAGAGGAGGTTATTTTCCCCAAGTCTCGTGAAAGTTTGCTTAGCAGGCAGGAACCTTGTAAGATACCGAGAATTTCCAATTCTTCTGTTGAAATAATGATCTGAAGATGACTGGAACCACGTGGGGATAAATGAATGTTAGACGTTAGGATATCGAGTATTTTGACTGTGATAAATCTTGTACTATTTGAAGTATCTTCCTCTCCAAGACCATTGCTCCAAATGCTGCCGTGTTTGGTATTTTACATCTTTGTTTGGATGATATACAAGTTTGCTCAGTTAAGGCGCCATGGGTTTATTTTGTCGTGTCGTGGGACCCTCAGAACACAATGGATAATCATGCAGACAATATTTTTAAACTCTCTTCTCCCGAATCCAATGCTTCAATATTCTATACGCGTATCTACTTTGTGAAAACGATTTACATGTTCGTTCAGGTCGATGACTGGGAATCGATTTCGTGCATCATAGGTTTTAATACAATGGGTAAGGTGGGGGGGGGGGGGGGGGGGGGGCTTAAACAATTCATCTTCACACAATACACTGTTCCAAAAGATTCCTATTTTGATACACAGTATCTTGGTAAGAGCGATTTACAAGCTTGTTCACATTAAGCCACTGTGAGTTATATTCAGAAGTGCCACAGGGTCCTCAGATTTTAACGCTCTGGGTAATGGGAAAAACGTAAATAAAGTATTCTCCAAATCACTGCTCCAAATGTTTCCAAGTTTGTAATATAACATCACTAAATGTGATAAGATGGATAAATAGATCGGTGGTCTCTCTCAAGTGACACAAACATACATACAGACATGCAGACAGATAGACAGGCAGACAGACAGAGTGAGATATAATAATACCAATGTGCTTGATCCATTCTCCATTAATATGTTATCAAGACGTCCGTTTTCCATTTTATGGAGTTGGGACTTGACACAGATTGACAACCTATTAAGCCAAAAAGAACATGAATTATCGGGTAGTAAAATAGAGAATTTCCATCATGTTCCTAGTTTACAGTTTAATTTATACAAGTCCAGTAAATTGGGTCTGCACTGAGCCTTTGCGAGATACAGACCTAATTTACTGGGTGGGTTTCATAAAATTCACTATAAAATAGGGACAGATTGAAGATTCTATTTACTGCTTGATCCAAACACAATAAAAGATGCCGAAGTGGATCAAAAAACAAATTACACTTGCTATGCTTTCTATACGACCTTCAATTAAGCTCTTAAAAAAGCATTCTTAAAAAGCATGCTTGTCTCGAAGAACGGTGGCGCGAGATGGGGGAATTTGAAAGAAGCTGTCCCCCCACCCCCCCCCCCCCCCCCCCACCCCCCCCACCCCCCAAACAACCCCATTGAATTTTGAAAGCTCCCAGAACGGATTTGGGGTGTATTTTAGCTTTACTTTGAGAATAAATCATTGAAAAAAAATTCAGAAATGAACCTGAGAAGCACATTGTCTGCCCTCTCTCTCCCCTGTGGTCTGAAGGCAGGCGTGCAGCTGCCTCCTCTCCCCCGTGCTTCCGGCGTCCCTGCCAGTGAAGCATATAATCCTGCTTCCGATGAACTATTACATAAGCAATAAGCAAATATACATTATGAACTAAACATTATTGAAATCTGATAATTAATGTTCAAGTTACCACATAATCATCAACATTTTCAATAAAACAAAAATCAGAGCATAAAACACCTTCATCAGGTTGACTACGAGTTATAAGGGTATTAATGTTGAAAGATCAGAAAAAACTTAGGCAAAAAGGAAGTGTCACCTCATGTATACAACCTGCAATGACTGTCACCAAAAAGGCTCTGAAAAATTATGTTTGTTTTTCGACACCCAACTTCCCACACACATCCTGTGTTAGGCTAGAGATTATGTTGAAAACAACAAAAGCGTTTCCCTCTGAAAAGACAAGCTCATTTGTGCAAAGAAATGAAGTGAAATAGCAATGAACAGGACATGATGAGACATTTTTTTCTTTTAGACAAATTAGGGGCTTCTGGTTGTGAGTCCAACATACTCACAAACAGATGTACTGGTACTCATTCATGAAAAGAAAACATTTGATTGAAATAAAAATTATTTTCTTACCAAATATCAAAAGATTCTATCTGATGGATCTGAAGAAGGTGGTCTCAAGAATATTCCTCATATTGCACTAAGTTGAAATTTGGGCTTCACAGGGAGCCAAAATATGAACCTATGGACTTGAATTGAACATAATTGAATCTGCCCCTACAAGGATGGTGTATACGAAATACAGAAAACTTTGACCAGATTGATCTGTGGGGGATAATAAAGTTACTTTAAGTCAGGGCTGTAGCCAGGCTAAATGAAGTGGGGGGCCCAAATATTTTTCTGCCCAATGGCTGCAGAAAAATATTTTTTCCTTTCCACCTCACTTCACCTCTGAGTGAGAGAAAATGAACAAATTTTTGAGATTTCAGGGATGAATGTATAGAAAGGTTGACATTTTCAGGAAAAAATGTGTGTGTGTGTGGGGAGGGCATTCTCTACCCCCACCCCACCATGACTACACCGCTACGTGGAAGTTTTTTTGTGAATAAATGACCATAGGTCAGGATTTAACTTTCATGCAAGAATACAACTGCACACTGTCATTGAATGATCATGCTTTACCACTTTTTAACCCTTTACCCAACACAGACGATATCAAAATTTATTATTTTATTATTTTTCATAAAATTTGAACACAACCGTATCATGTGACCCCTCACTGGAACAAGCTCATTCCAATGAGGGGTCACATGATATGGTTTTGTTAAAATTGTTTGAAAAACATATTTTTTCAACTGCTTTATTTATAAATAATGGTGGTAGATTTGTTTGGTAATAGGTAAAGTATGAGTTTTATGATCAGAAAAAAGGTGTTATCATGTGATAATAGAACATACATATTGAAACAACTAGAAAATTTGATTTATAGTAAATTTATTTTTGGCACATAATTGTGATTTCAACTCTTAAAATACAAGTATTCTCAACCTTCTGCAAATGAACTAGTGCTATCATAAAATTAGTGTAGAAATGGTAAATTGACTAACCTGCACCAGAACAGATATAAGCTTTTTTTGGTATTATTTTGTTCCCAGTTAACTACTCACTCACAGCAGATTTGTGGATAAATTATTGGAGGTAGGTGTCCATCATTAAGCCCCTCAGTACTGTTACATTAATGTCAAGTTACAAAAGTGGCCTCTCTGTATCAGTTTATGTTTGCAACACATCTACACCAGTAGTTCAAGATTTCCTGAATAAAATATTGCAGCAACCAAAGACCAAACCACAAAAAACAAACGAAAATAATCTACTTGGGTCTGATCACCAGGCCTGAGAATTTGATGCAAGATCTGCATAAATTTTATTCTGTCATTTATACAAGATTTGTGAAAGTTTTATTCTGCATATTTCTCACTGTCTGAATTCACAATACAAAACATTTTCATCCAGATCCTGAGCACATTATCCCCGATTCGACATCTTGGCACATGCATATTCTCGAATTCCATAAAGGGTAGGCTAATTGGTAATGGAGTGATTATAACTAAACAATTATTTATTTATTTATTTAAATTATTTATTTATTTATGTCCAAGGCCACTTTCAACATGAATGCAACACAACTATAAAGTCACATTTAACCCTTTCAACTCCAGAGGCTGCTTTTCTGGCCCTGGAACATGATACTTCATAATTTCATTAAGTAGGTTGAGTTTTGAGTGAAGGTGTGGTGTAGACCAATCAATAATTTTAATGTGCAGCCCCAAGGCTGCACATTAAAAATATTAATTGGTCTACACACAAATAAAGAATATGGACTCTTCCTGTTACTGCCATTGAACTGATATGGAAGATACCACTAGAGTTCAAAGGGTTAAGATCACTTTCAGCAGAAAGTGATTAACTATGTTCCAATAAGACTAAAATCCTCACTCTCTGATTGGACAAGAGCTCAATAAGTTTTTCTATGTTTACGTCTCCAGTGGCATATGTTAGTATGACGTAACCACATGAAATATTTGAAAAGATGATAACAAAGGGAGGAGATTCAAAGTGCATACTGCCCATGAAATCGTATTTTTCAAGGCCAGTGATTATTCTATGAATGTATACTCATAACCCACTTATAAGTTCATGATTTGAACTGAGATGGAAAACCTTGACCTTCAAGTCATTGATTTTTGTGATGCCATAGGGTAAATGAGAGGTCTATTTACTAAATTTGTTATCGTTAAAGTGGCCTTGTTCATTTCACGATGTGGGTTTTGGGCTATGGTAGGGCCTTATAGGAACATATACGTTATTGTGATGAATTAACAGTAACATAGTCTGAGGTTTGTGGCTTGGGCTTATGTTCAACCTTGATGCTTTGTGTCTCGGTTGAACATAAGCTCCGAGCCACAAACCTCAGACCATGTTACCATCAATTCATCACAATCACTTATAATATCATTACCATAACATATGCATCAAGTCATGTTCAGTCAATATTTTATTGGTATGCTGTCCACTTTAGAGGACTTCCATGCCTGGCATTTTTTACCAGGTCCAATTTTACCAGTTGCTCTGCAGATAAACGAAGCGTTTCATGAAACAATGAGAGAGAGATATTGGAACTTCCAATTTTGAAGATTTCACAAACTGTTTGTTTATTGGTTCAGTATATATGACTTTATTATATACTTATCAATGACACGCCATGTTTTTCACTCATCGAATCCTGATCGCCAGATCACACTGAGTAGTTTTCCAATTCCATATCAGATGGTTGGTCTCAGAATGAGGATGGCACTGGAGAATGTCAATAAAGTCTGCCCAGTTTACGAACCATTTCTAGATACGCTTCATTGTGTACATAAACAATATTGAATAACATGAATTACTAATATTGTTCTTAACCAATTTTATATTGATTTCTCAAAAGGAAGGTGAATTTCCATAATGGTATATAATAAACAGATTATTATGACAGTAAAGTGATCTGGTTCTATGTAATATCACGGCAAAACAATTATAATGGTAAACTTGAAGTTCAACTTCCTAAGCTGCCCACTTTATTTAGAGAGCTCCCACTGCCAAGCATTAGTAACTGGATCCTATTTTTGCCAATAAAACAGAACTCGTTTACCACAGTAAACAAGTTCTGTTTTATTGGCAAAAATAGGATCCAGCAATGCTCCACTTAGGTTCACATGGGGATGCACATACAGTATATGTTAAAAGACTGACACCTCCAATAACAGTTTGATAAGCTGGAGGTCAAACCCTAACTATGAGATGTGTTACATAACTTAAAGTGCTGCAATTACAAAAACGGACAAAGAATTTCAAACAGATCGCAACTGGGTCATAATTTGATCAGAGTTCTGAGTCCACTTTCCTCCTATAATATTGTAGAAACACACCTGAAGGAACAGAATCTCAGATTCTATTTTCATTTGTTTTTCTTGATTTGGTCTTCATTTGTGGCAATATTTTATTTATTAAATCTCGAACTACTGGTGTTGATGTGTCATATATATAAACTAATCAAGAGGGACAACTTTTGCAACTTTACATGAACTCATTGTATGCTGCTCGTGGATATTCCTGCCCAGGGCATAATTTCACTTACTGTACAACTAAAATATAAGATCATTTTGGTACATTTAATTGCATTTTCCCCTTGTAAATTGCATGGAATTATTCACCAATGAATTAACAGCAGCCATGACTAGATTTGATGAAAAATATTTTGAAAATACCCAGTGGGTTAAGAGTTAATGTAACAGTATTGACAGGCATAGTGAGGGACCCGCCACTCCCAATAAATAATTTTTCAAGTCGGACATTTTGTCTGGTTTGGAGTCTTTGATATCAAATTGCCTTGGCTAGTAATCATGTACTTTCTTTTGAGACTAGATTTGATACTTGGGACTTAAGTCACATTAACAACCAGTCCAGTCATGTAAATTGACTGTTGTGATACTTGAATCGGGCAGTTGGGTGGGGGGGGGGGGGGGGGGGGGGGGGGGGGGGCTGGTTGCCTAATTTTGAGTATGGTACATGTTAATAGTCACCCAAACTACATGTATATTTCATTTATCAACAAAGTTTCAAAATGTCTTGAGTTTTTTAACTAATCCAGACCGACTAATATTCCAATTACTTTGTGGAAAGCGTTCCTTTGTCAAACTGATGTATTTGGAATATTTTAACAGCCAGGATTTGAGTCACTACAGTTGGAACAAATCACCCACCGAACCCCTCCCTATCAGTCACATTCCCAATGATGCTAACTGTGTTCGCACCTTTTCTAGTGATTTGTTTTGGAAAAGAGATGAATAAGTTACCAAAATCATACGTGATTACTGGAGTTGTATGCCAGGACGTAACTGTACTAATTGAAGTGGAGGGACAAAATATTTTTCTACTGATATTTTTTCCTTACTTCATTTCACCGTGGTGATGTGTGAGGGTATATATCCCCATAGGCAAAGGTTTAATGTCTTTACAGGTGAAAAAATTTGGAACACATTGAGTACTTTTTAAAGGCCTAAGTATCCAGAAAATGTAGGCATAACTGTTGCAAAATAACTGAAATATAGGATGAGAGTACATGAACCTGTTTTGGGTATTTCAAGCATGAACGTATAAAAAGTTTACACCTTTCAACAAGAAAAGTGTGTGTGATAAGTACAATCTGTAATTCAACAAACAAATTTGTCAATTTCCATATTGGAATAAGGTGCAGACATGGGTTTGAATCACACTGATCATATAAATATATAATTAACCACTTTCTTATATATGTATGTTTATTTTCCTTCATTGGTCAATGCTCAGACGTGGTGTATTTTTCAATAAAAAATAAGCTCATTCATGATTAAAACCCTTTCACTGCTCCTCCTAAGGAGTGGTACCTACAATGTTAGCTCCATTATATGGATTGGCAGGCTTTCATGTTTGAAAAAGGTTGGCACGCAATAAACTATATGTCTAGAATTAATTTCGTATGCACTACTTGTCAAATACAGTTCAGTGCAGTTGAACTAATTTATTCATTTATTTATTGGTGTTTAAGGTCACTTTTAGCATCCTTGGCCATTTCATGCTACACAGGTATGAAGTCGAGTACAGCCAATATCGTTTACATCTATGGTGCTCACTTTAAAGGACTTCTACAGGCATTGGTGATGGAGTCCTATTTTACCAGTTAAACAGAATTTGCTTACCTCAGTAAACAAGCACTGATCTAGTTCCTGATTCCCACGAGGAAGCTGAACTAAACAGAAGTTTAGAAATGCAGGAAAGAATTGATAACAGCGAGTTTTGTTCATGACTAATGAAATATTACTGTGCTGTCAGCATCAAAAGCAGACAGAAAGTTTTGATTGGTTGACATTTACTGTTTTCTTATGTGATCTCAGCAGTTTAACCCTTTACCTAACATGAAAAGCAGACGACACTTGCAAAAAATATTCTTGAATAACTATTTTTTTTCATTTTTGTCTCAAAAACATAGGTTATGACCACTCATTGGAACAAGCTCGACGAGCTCATTCCAATGAGGGGTCATAACCTATGTTTTTGAGACAAAAAATGAAAAAAATAATGAAAATTAATTGGCATTTTTTTAGAATAGCGCTGGCCGGTTTTGGCCGTTACGTTGGGTAAAGGGTTAATGGGTGAATTGCAGTTTGTACAGACAAGAAAGCAAATTCATCACTGTGATGGTTAAGAGTTACATAATGAACAGTGTATCATCATTGATGAAGTAATGAGGTTACTTTCCAGAATATATTCTCAACAGAGTTTCATACATTTGCTTTGCATTGTATATTTTATGTGCTGATGTCAATGACCCATTGCCCACTGTTCAAGAGAGAATGTGTTATAATGTTCCACACAGTGGATTTTCCAAGACATGGAGTTAATAATGCACCCAACCAACCCTTTAGATGCACAATGAAACACAAGTGCCATACACCTCAAATTTGAAGGCCTGCACAGGTAGGTGCCATTTTCTAAATTGTGGTTGAATAAGATATAACACAACAAGGATGGAGTACCTGTGACCAGAGGCACACGACCAATACGGGATAAACTCCACCAAGGGTTGTTGATTCCTGTCCCCATACTCTACTGGTGTTGTGTTCTGTATTTATACCATGATTATCCCTTAAGGACATAATTCCGACTTTGATAACTTTTTAACCCTTTACCCAATGAAGACGATATCAAAATTTATTATTTTAAATATCATTTTTTCAAAATAAATCAACAAAACCATATCATGTGACCCCCTCGTTGGAACGAGCTTGAAGAGCTCGTTCCAACGAGGGGTCACATGATATGGTTTTGTTGAAATTTTTTGAAAAATAATATTTTTTCAACTGCTAAATTTGCTTATTACGCGGGCGAATCATTAGGTAAAGGGTTAATGCAAAGGAACAGGTGCCCCAACATGCATTGTTTGGATAAACTTAAAACTGATTTTCTGAGTATCTTGTCAGTTGTTTCTAGGCAAGTCTTGGCTGCCTCTGTAGGCAGCAAAGACTCGACTAGAAAAAAATGCAAAGCCTCTGGAGGTAGACTTTCAAAGTATAGCAAAAATGTATAAAAATCCCCAGGCTCTTAAGGGTCAAACTTGAATTAAGTGATTGATGCCGATATTTTTTTTTTAAATATCACCCTTGACAGTCTAATAACTTTCTTTCTTGACACTGTTTTGTGTCAAACCATTTCATTCAAGTCATAATGTCACTGAGACATGTAATGTCCAATTACAAGCATTCTTTCATTATGCTCTTACATACAATCTAACTTCCATGCATGGTTTTCCTAGAACATTTCCCAATGGCTGTATTGTATCGCATATTGTTAATTGGTTTGTTTAATTGGTGTTTAAGATCACATACTTCTGCACAATGGCTAATCATGACCACAACATGGAGATAAAGTCAATCGCATATTGTCGAAAAGGCACATCAAGCATGGCTGAAGCATTCTAACCCAAGGTACACTGATGTTGAAATATCATAATTTCAAGCTGTACATTTTCCTCACAAATTAATGCCAAGTACTGGTTGAAATTTAATCAATTCAATCTTGTTGGATAAATCTCAAAGGGTTAAAATCACTCAGAAATCAAAAAAGTGATTTATTTATTTATTGGTGTTTAAGGTCACATATGTCTGTACAATGGCTAATCTAACCACAACATGGAGGTAAAGCAAAGTTTAATCAATCAGTCATACCCATGTTGCCCATTTTAGAGGACTTCCACCCCAAGCATGGTGACTGGGTCCTATTTTACCAATAAAACATAGCTTTTTGACTAAAGTAAACAAGCACTGCGTCACTTCCCGGGGTTCAAAAAGTGATATTTTGAAACACAGTGGACTTGGTTTCTTCAAAAAGATAGTGTACTTTTAGCTGAAATTGAACCTGTGAAAAACACAGATATGACACTCACATTAACCTATCAAGTACATGTAAAAGAAAATATTCAATGTCTTGCAAAAGGTAGTTATTTCAGTGAGTTTCAGAGTATTTCCTTTGGAAAAAGAAAATTGGAATTAATGTTAAAACAGTTCAGCAAAGTTTCTGAACAAAAAACTTGCCTTTTTTCCTGTCAAATTGTCCTATGACAACTGCTTACAGAATATTTATTTATTTATTTATTTACTTATTTATTGGTGTTTAAGGTCACATATTTCTGCACAATGGCTAATTGTAACCACAACATGGATATAAAGTCAAGTCCAGCCAATCGTTTATACTCATTTTTTGGGACTTCCAACAGAGCTTGTTTACCACAGTAAACAAGACTGCTTCACTTCCAATGGTTCCAAAAGGAAAGAAGAATATTTAAATGCTGCTATACAGATACATGTACAGTACAGTGATTATAAAAACAGACAGAGAATTACAACAGGCAGATGGATTGTGATATGGTCGTAATTCTCTGTCAGCTTTCTTCACCACAATCTCACTTATTGTAAAAAGAAATGTATCAAAGATGCTTTTCTCATTGATTTTCTTGATTCAGTCGTGATTGCACAATATTTTATTTTGTAAGTGGTTATTGGTATAAGTGGTTCATGACTGGACAATGATCTGATCAAGAAAGTTACCAGTTTGGCCAACACAGTACTGTAATCCTTTACAAAAGGCAATCTATTCCTGAATAAATTGAAAATATAACAATTACATGATTTTGAAGGGGTATTTTATTTATTTAGGCAGTTGTTAATTAATTTCTGGTTTAGCGTTATCTGCCTCATTCTGTTTGCCCAGAATAATAAGGTATTTTCTTTATTATTGGCTCTGCAAATGGGCCACCTCATTTATAGGGCCAAGAGAATGCACCCTTTAAAGTTTCTTCCTCATCAATTGAAATGCCAGATTATAGCCTCATTTTTGCCAGATTGCTATGGCAATCTGGCAATATTGAGGCAACAGTCTGGTGTTACAGTGGTGCCCACGTAGTTGGATATCTCTTAATTGTATATCCCTGTTAATTGAATATAATTTCCTAACTCAAAGCCATTTACCATTCCTCCAGGACAAATTTGACCTATTAATCGAATATAGGTTATAGAGTAAACTCCTGTTAATTGAATAAAAAATCTTGTAACCTGTCGAGAAATTACTGTGACTCTCCCAAGTTTTCCTTTGTTTATAGACCTATTTGGCCTCAGGACATCCAATACAGGCATTTAATCTATTATATCTTGTTTGACAGAGCTCATGGAGATCTGTCAAACAAGATATAATAGAATAAATGCCAAGTTTATTCTAGAATACAGGAAAGTGACACAATCCCTGTTAATTGAATACTCCTGTTAACTGAATAATTTTCATTGGCAAAGTGACTATTCAATTAACAGGGTTCCGCTGTACTAAAAGTAAAATGTTGACTAATGGAACATTTTGTTATTGGCTGTTCTGTATTATACCCTGGCCATTGAACACTCTAATATCCGAGACAACCTACACATTCAAGGAAGCAACTAACCATGGACTTACTATACTTTATTATCGGTCTCAACAAAATGGATTATGTATTGGTGTTTAATGCAGTTTAAGGACACAAATTTCTGCACAAAGGTTAATTGTGACTGCAACATGTCAAGTCCTGCAAATTGTTTATTCCCATGGTTGCCATTTTAGAGGACTTCCACCCCTGATATTGGTTACCAGGTCCTATTTTGCCAGTAAACAAGCACTGCTTCACTTCCTGGAGTTTCCATGGTGTAATAAAAAGGAGTAGCAGTCTGCCATATTATTAGCACCCCCATTTGCAAGGGTCACTAGTAAGTATGCAGTGCTGCTGATCTTTATTCGAGAGTTAGTAAGAATATGTAGCTGTCCTACTAAATCATGTCACTATTATTACACAGTGTTAGCCACCTTAATTGGATATATCTTAATTGAATATCCCTGTTAAATGAATATGACTTTCAAACACCAAACTATTTACCATTCCTTTCAATACAAATTTGACCTGTTAACTGTATATGTTAGAATAAACTCCTGTTAACTGAATAAAAAATTCTGTAATCTGTCGAAGAATTACTTTGACAAGAAATGAATTCCCCATATTTCTGACCTCAATACACCCAATACAGGCATTTAATTTATTATGTCTTGTTTGATAGAGCTCAATGTCAAACAAAATATATAGAGGATATCTACGTTGTTTTAGTGAATATCGGGAATTATCTCATGAGTGTGGACCTGAAAGTTTTATTTTTCACGAGTGCTTCACAAAAACAGCGTAGATTTTTTTTATTATGTGCTATGTGACATTTTACTGTGTAATATTCAGCCCGATTCGGCTGCAAACAATATCAAGACAATAACAAAAAAGCTGCTGATCGTTCCTTCAAGGCGACGTCATGTGCCGAAGCATAACGTCATTTAGGAAGCTATTGAAAAATTCATCATGGGGACCTGAAAGTATTATTTTTCACTCGCGCAAGCACCTGTGAAAAGTAAAACTTTCAGGTCTACACTCATGAGATAATTCCCAACACTGACTAAAATAGAGTAGATTTTCTTTTTGATGAAATGCTATAAAACATTTTATTGCACAATATTCAGCCCAATTCGATCCCAAATGCGTATGTTTCAAAACAAGAACAAAGATCAGCTGATAGTTCCTTCAAGGCAACGTCATGCGCCATAGCGGGACGTCATTTAGGAAGCTACTGAGGAATATTTCTCGATATCTATCGAGATGATAGATATCGAGAAATATCTTTTAGATAATTTGCGATAATTCACAGGCTAGCATATAATAGATTAAAATAAATGCTAAGATTATCATTAAGGTAGGAGAATGACCCAATACTTATTATTTGTATTCTACTTTTAATTGAATATTTTTCATTGGCAAAGTGACTATGCATGTACAACTAATTTATTTATAATTATTGGGGTTAAACGACACTTTTGACAGCCAAGGTCACCTCATGTCGGACAGTTTTACAGGTGGAGGAAGCTGGAGTACTCGGAGAGAACCACCAAGCAATGGCAAGCAACTGTCAGACTCCCCAACGTACTAACTCTACACATGCTGGGTTAGCACTGATTGAAGACAAGTGCACTATCGATGTGCAGTGCGCCTTAGTACACAATGTCACTGTGTCCCCACGTGGGCAATTGGGATTAAGTGTCTTTCCCAAGGATATAACGTGGTTGCCGCAGGTGGAATTCGAACCTGAGAACTCTTGGCTTGCAGCCTTCATCTCTACCTACTATATTTCTGAAGTATAGGTGAAGGGTTAACCCTCTACCCAAAGTACACAATATCAAAATGTTTTATTTTAATCATTTCTGTTTCAAATTTTTCAAAAAATTCTTTTTTAACTGCTTGGTTTGCAAATTATGTAAATTAGATTTGTTAGGAGAAGAGTTAAAACACTGTTTATGAAGCTTGACATGCTTGTTCCATTAACTGGTAGAGTGCGAAGTTATTTTTAGTTGTCACAGTTTATTCACATGTCTTTGCCTCATTACGATTTATGGGAGAGTGCCAATGGGCACTCTCCCATAAATTGTAACATGGCAAATCCATACGAACTAAATAATTCCACTCACTAGATAATATGAAGCACATCCACAGAATACGAAGCTTTTATGTCACAGTACCTACCCTTTAGAATAAAGCCCAAATACGGGCTTCCAGCACTCTATCAGTTAAGAGGGTCACCAGCTGTGTTTCAGAAAGGAAAAGCAAAAGATAAAAATATTATTGGGTAGTTTGTGTATGAATTATTAGGTGGAACTTTTATGTTCATTTAGTTCATTTGTAAAGGTCACCCTTCACCCTATGAAACAAAATCAAAATTTACTATTTTAAATATTGTTTTTTTAAATTTTTTCAAAAAATTTCAACAAAGCCATATCATGTGAGCCCTTACTGAAACGAGCTTGTTGGGTTCATTCCAATGATGTGTCACCTGAAAAGAGTAGTCAGCATACACTAAGAATTAAATAAAAATATACCCATTTTGGGAACAGGTGTTCCACACAATTTTTTGAAAATTTTTTATAGACTGAGGACAGAAAATAAGCAGAACATCCTAAAAATTAAACATCATTTAGTACCTTAACAAACTTACACATAATAATAGTAGAATACATTAAAAAAAATATTTATATGAGGTGTTTTGCATATCAAAGATATAAAGTCTATCTATCCCCAGTCAGAGAAACAGACCATTATCATTTCAGCTGAATGAATGTTTTCATCTTGTTATTCTAGTAATATTTCACCTCACAGAGGCAAAATTGTGAAAAAAATAAATGCATAAGGCTGAAGGAAAAAAAAGGAATTGGTTCAGGTTTCCTGACTGATCCTAATTTTCAAGCCAGACCCTAATGTTTTTATGAGCTCTTGGCAAAAAAAGTGATATCTTTTAAAACGATGTTTGAAGATACTTACAGGTCTGCTTCAAATACTTGCTTGGTTTGCAAATTGTGTAAATTAGATTTGTTAGGAGAAGAGTTAAAACACTGTTTATGAAGCTTGACATGATTGTTCCATTGAGAGGGTCACCAGCTGTGTTTCAGAAAGGAAAAGTGAAAGATAAAAAAATTACTGGGTAGTTCGTGTATGAATTATTAGGTGGAACATTTATGTTGATTTAGTTCATTTGTAAACGTCACTCTTTACCCAATGAAACAAAATCAAACTTTACTATTTTAAATATTGCTTTTTTTTTTCAATTTTTTCAAAAAATTTCAACAAAGCCATATCATGTGAGCCCTCATTGGAACGAGCTTGTTGTGTTCATTCCAACAATGTGTCACCTGAAAAGAGTATTCAGCATACACTAAGAATTAAATAAAAATATACCCATTTTGGGTAGTAAATGCATAAGGCTGAAGGAAAAAAAAGGAATTGGTTCAGGTTTCCTGATTGATCCTAAAGTTCAAGCCAGAGCCTGAAGTTTTTATGAGCTCTTGGCAAAAAAAGTGATATCTATTTAAAACAGAGTTTGAAGATACTTACACCTCTGCGTCAAATACATGTACATTGTACACTAAACATTTTTAAATACATTTGACTCTTTGGATGGGTAAAGAGTTAAGTTGGGTAAAGAGTTGAGCGGCTATATCAGCAAATAAAATATTAAAATAAATTTATAAACATCCCAACCCAAGGACTCTATTTTTCTATTGCATGTAACCTGACAAAACTATTGGTTTTTTCACCTGAAGTTAGCAAACTGATTTTGTGATACAGCAACAGATTTAGCAGAAATATATATGCTTAACCCTTTATCCAACCACAATAACAAACAACACTAGCAAACAAATTTCTTGAATAACTAAAACTTTTCAACAGGCTTATTCCAATGAGTTGTCACAAACTATCTTTTTGAGGCAAAAAATGAAATGAAAAAAACCCCCAAAAACAAATGGGTCAAATTTCACCATCTATACTAAAAAAAACAACTTTCAACCTTGATTATTACTTCAGTTTTATTTTTAACCCTTAAGGGCCTGGACAATTGTCCTGAATTCCCACCAGCCTACAGCTTTAATACATCCAGAGGTTTAGCAGTAATTTCTAGATATGTCTTGGTTGCCTTAACATGCAGCCTAGACTGTAACTAGAAACTACTGCCTAGATAGTTTGCCTATTGTCAGCAGAACCTCCTCATTATGGCATGTTATGGGCACCTGTTCTGAGGTTGTAAAAGTCGTAAATAGGCTATTACCTCCCCTCCCCACAAAATATTCCTATGAATGGCAATAAGGCAAATATAAATTGATTCCTATATTATCACCTAATGTCGAGAGGAGGGGAGGATTTTTTGTTGTTGTCCCACACAGCTAAATTTGGTCACCAGAATCCTCTTTCTAACTAGAAGACGATTAATTGGTGCTACAATCAAAAGAAGCTATGCAGTCATGTCGGGGTACAAGACAGATAGAACACCGAGAAGAAGTTATCAGTCAAAACCCTGACTAAATAAAAAATTAACCAGATGAGATATTTTCATCTGCATTGAAGTCTTCAATATAGCAATCTTGCTAGTGATCTTGGGTCTTGCAAAGCTTCAAAATTTGATTCGATTAAAAAATGTCTTGATTCAATTTGAGTTGTGCCGATTTGGAAATTATGAATCATGGAGAAGTTCTCAAAATCATACCAAGTGTCTCCTCTTGAACTCTTCTTCTATCATCAGGTCTCCTGTAAAGGGGCCCCATGTCCCAAACTACTATGATTTTGCCACAGGCTATTCCACATTTTTGAATGATTTTCAAAAAAACCCCAGACGAGTTGCAGCTAAATACAATACTTGAGTGGAGACTTGCAATATTTATGGTTGTAAGAAGGTGTAGTATCTTCAGCTTCAAAAATGGTGAGATTCAATTCAGAATTCGAAAAGATTAGGAATTATCTGCCTGCTGGATTCAGGATTCGATTCAAATTCTGAGATTCACAGGGCCCTATTAAGTAATCATGTACTTTCTTATGAGACCAGATTTGATACTTGGACTTCTATCACACCTACAGTCTGTCATACAAATGGAGGTTTGTGGTACCCGATTTGGACAATACAAGCCCTGCATGATCAATTTGGAGTTTGGTACATGCTAATTATATAACAAGTTAGGAAGACCATGTGTCATGACTACTACATGTATTTACCCACAAATAAATAAAAAGAATTCTGAGTTTATAAACTTTAACCCTGACTGACTACATGTAATATTTCAACTACATCATCAAGGCATGCCTTCAAGTGCCTTGTGAATGTAATTTTTTATCTCACTGATACTTAATTACATAAATTTTGTAATGTGTTATGGCAAAGGAAAAAAAAAGAAATTAATCCTTTAACAATGTAACGGCCATAACTAATCACAAAAATGGTCATTCAAATTTTATTATGTTATTTCAATCCTCAAAAACACAGCCTATGACCCTCACTGGAACAAGCTTGTTGAGCTTGTTCCTATGAGGGTCATAAGCTAGCTTTTACGGTCAAAAAAGTAAATTTTTAGTTTTTGCAAGTGTCATCTGCTATTCGAATTGGGTCATGGATAATTTTAAAGAAAATACACAAATACTTTTCCAACAGACTTTTCACTTCATTCATGCGTTGATAACTCAAGCCAGAGGTCTACCCTTTTGACTAAATACAGTCTCTTGCCCACTTCAGCAGACTTGCACCTCAGACATTGGATACCAAGTAAAAGTAAAGCTGAGAAGGTTATACTAGAATAGTTGAGTTTCACATGCTATCCCCAAAGGCTTTATGCATAGCATATCAGAAAAACATAATACACGTTACTGATAAAATAAATTATTAAAAACATCAAATTCCCATGCACACTCCATTAAATATATAATACCTAACATACAAAGATCCCTCAGTCATTCTTTGCTGAAGAATATGTCTTGCTCAGTGAAAAAATAAAAATGATTGAAATGTTCTTATTCACATAGACACCCTAAATTTTTCTTTGGTAACAAAACTTCCATTTCACCCTATTTCATCTATTTTTTTCCAAAATATAAAAAAAATAAACATAAAACAAAACAAACATAAAACTTGTATGTAAAATTAATATAGCAAATTTTAATCTTATTTTGGAAATATTATGAACCAAATCTAAAAGGCTTTCAATATCTTTTATAAAAAGACTATTTTCAAGATTTTTCTGAAATATCAATGAACTCCTTCTTTTGAGTTTGATCTGAGACAGTATTTGTCTGAATAAAATTATATTCTACATCAGTAGATAAGAGTTCATACAAACCAGTCATCTTCTCATGAGAAAGTGTAAATATTTGATTGGAAGAAAGCAGATTAGGTTTTGGTTAAGTAATATTTCGTTTGATGTCAATCCCATGCATTTATTGTAGACATGAAAAAACAATGCAGTTTAATTAATTATGGGACAAGACAAACTACAACAGACTATCAGTGGCATAAATTTATTCATTTGTTTACTGGGGTTTAATGACATTTTTGACAGCCAGGGTCACCTCATGTCAGACAGTTTTACGGGTGGAAGAAGTCGCAATACAAGGAGAGAACCACCCAGCACTGTCCGACTCCCCAACATACTAACTCTGCACAAGCAGAGTTTGCATTGGCTGAATTCAAGTGCATCATTGACATGCAGTATGCCTAAGTACACAGCACCACCATGCTCCCACATGGGCAATCGGGATGAGTGCCTTGCCCAAGGACAAAACGCAGTTACCCCTGGCAGTGATTAAACCATGGACCTCTAGGTTTGAAGCCCAATGCAGTAACCACCACGCTCCCTAGTGGCAAATATTGACCATGGTGTTTCGTTTAGAACCACTAGGCAGAAAAGATGATGGTTTTCGAAATGTCACTGAGTAATGTGAATGTTGTTCAAACATGTGAAGGACCTGGTTATTTTCATAAGCATTGACCTGATTGCAGACAAAAACTATTAATGTGGACCATGAGGTCGTAAAATAACTTTTTGGCGAGGTACATCAGAGGACATACCACACCAAAAAATTATAAATTTAAAGTAATTTGTATATTTTTATACTTACCAATGGCCCAGACTAGATGGTGCTTAACTCAAAGTTATTAAGGGCCAAACACAGATTTTGAACCCCCCAATCCCCAAAATTTGCTTGCAAAACCGAAAATTAAAAGTCCTATCTGTCCCTCCATACATTTACTCTCCACCCATGCACATACGCCAGGAAGTGACTGGAATTGGCGCCAACATCATTCTTTGTAGAAGAGAGTACTACATAAAAATTCAGCAGGAAGGTATGAGTGCCCACTCAGGGGAGGGCCATCTCTGTCTGGGCCATTGGTAAGTATAAAAATATACAAATTACTTTAAATTTATAATATTTTTACACTATAAATCAATGGCCCAGACTAGCTGAATCGTAAAAAGGTGGAGGGCCTTGGACTTCAGAATTAGTATATCAACATAGTTCCAATCCTGTAATCCAAGGTGAAAGGAAATTAAAATTATTAGGAATTACAAGTATGTCTCTCTATACAGTAACAGAGAGATATCATACAAAATAGAGCCCAGTTCAAGTAATTCTGTATACTTAGCATGAAGACTATGCTAATTGGATGTAACGAGATCCCAATTTTGAAGGTTAGCCCAAACTAAGCCCCCAAAATTAGGATGGCGTATTTTAGAATAAGAGAATATCCCCCACAAACAAACGCCATATACAATAAAACTCCAGCTGTATGCAGGATATAATTACGGACAAAACAGCTTCCCTCATAGTTACGTACCTATCAAGCCGGAGGAGAGGTAAAAAATCACACACACCCCCCCCCCCATCACCCCTTTTCTTTTGAAGGAATCTTCAAAAAGAAAGAGGGGAGTGCTCTGGAATCATTAAAAAGCGGTACCAAAAAAACAATATAAACATTCGTCGAACAGGCACTCAGGTATTAATTATTATTAATAAATGGTGCTTAACGCCACTTCAGAGGCTAAGGCTATAGCGACAATCCCGGTAATTAATATCACCCGCTATATAACATATCCTGGAGTCGGCATACGCAAATAGGTCGAAAACCGGAGATATAATATATAACATACACATGTCCAATATAACCACAATGAACAATCTCTCGAAAGTAACACACTTCCGAGGTAACCCACAGGCGACCACATTCAGGGTTACAATAAATTCCAGTAACAACACTTCCCGACGTGTACTATCTGATAACTATGACACTATACACGTACAAATATATGAGAGTGTAAACAAGGTGTATTCGATTGAGTACCGACATTAATAGAAACCTGGATCTAGAAATGGAAGTAGATATAATTAACAGGCTCGGCACGGACCGCCCCCAAAATAATTCATATTTAAGGTCCATAACATACAATAATGCGTCTGCCTAATAAATCATTATTATGCACGTGAGCATTGAAAACCTGCATGTAATCATCTGAATACCAGTTAACTGGCTATCCAGCCTCCGAGGTACCCAAAGACTAGCAATTTATTTATGATGAATTATGCGTTCGTATATGACATATAGACAAACAATCACAGGAAACTAACCAACTAAAAAGTGGATGTGCCCATGAGGTCGCCATAGAACACGACCCAGCTGCCAATCGAGAAGTCATGAAATGCATGTATGTATTTAAACTCATACGAAGTTTGCGGGAAGAAAACTACGTCTTGCCCGCTAATCACCTCTAAACACATTGGCGGTGTGGGGGGAGGGGGGGGGGGATTCGAAGTCATATCGAACCCTCCTCACCCGCATTACTTAATCGTTCTTGTGTTAGTCATAAAATAATATAGAAACTGCAATGATTCCCTCATGTCTAACCGACTCCATTACGCCACAATGAGCGGAGAAGGACGTGAAGAACAAAAACTTCCCCTGATAAAGAAGGTCCTCTCATGGAGGAAGCTTCCGGTGAACGTCCCAAAACAGTCACTTGAGAAGACTGATCCAAGGTTTCTGTGACGACAGAGGTGCTACTAGTAGGATTCACAACGAGACTGTTTGATCTTAAACATAATCTACTGAATCAACTGAATTGGAGGATATGCGTATCCTATCATTCATCCCCATGAGATCGGCATAGCGTCCACTGCATATGCTCAATGGTCTGGGCATGGCGACACGAACGACAGTAACAGATTGTTCCGGTGCGTCGCAAACAGATCTATCATGGGGCGATCTCTCAGGTAACAAATCTGTCCAAATACTTGCTTGTTGAGTGTCCACTCCAATTGCAAAAGGCGACCTTCCCAAGAGAGTGAGTCTGCTAGTACGTTCAGACAACCCGGTATATGACGGATAAAAAGATGAATATGATGATTTATGACGTATAGGAAAATCTTTTCCGTTAGTTGGCATAACGGAAATGAATGGGAGCCACCCTGGTTCCTGATGTACACTACTACTGTTGAGTTGCTCGACCAAATTTGAACATGGACGGCCATCATTATGTGAATCCAATGTTGTAGCTAGCCATATTGACATCATCTCTTTGATGTTTATGTGTTTCTCCTGGAACCGAGGGTCCCAAAGACCGTGACACTTCCAGACTGTGGGACTTAGGGTCATGCCCCAACCCGTCTGACTCACATCCATCATAATCGTGAAAGCCAGATCCGGTAGTTGCAGCGGAACTCCCTGAGTTAACCACTGAATATCTGCCCAATTTGAACCCTTGTTTTACTAGGTCCGTTAAAACAATACTGGTTCAAGGGAAAGCATCATCACACTCCAGTTCTGAGTAAAGAATATCTGGAGGGGACGTGTGCGCAGGGGGCCCATCGGAATGTGATCCACAGCCGCTCTGCACAGCTCCAACAGTCGCATGAATTCCCTCACTATTAATGCGTCTGAGTGTAGACAAAAGGGGGCATAACAACTGACTAACTTCGCTCTGGGTAACGGCAGACGAACCAGATTGTTGTGAGTCTCAAAGCTCAATCTCAAGTGAATAGACGACTTGTACGGAGCTAGATCTGACTCTTTCTCGTTTACGATGAAACCGAGACAAAGGGAGTAATAGAAGCAGACTCTGAACATCGTTCTGAAGAATAATTCTGTTGCCGTATCCCTGTAGAAGGTCATCCAAGTAGCCGACATTACCGCAGACAAATGAGCTCGTAAGTAAGACATTACCGAGTTCATCATTCGTGTGAAACGCCCAGGGGGCCAGATTCAGATCAAAGCATTTTGTTCTGAACTGATACACCTTCCCTTGTACGGCGAACCGCAGGTACTTTTAGAATGCCGGATGTACCAGGACATGAAAGTATGCATCCTTAGATCTATGCTTGCCGCATAGTCGATCACTTGAATGCTCGCTTTTACCGACTGAATGATTTCCATAAATAAACATTTGGAGCCATGATAAGCTTGTTATCCGGCTCAAGTCTATTACTGGTCGGAACAAGTCGTCTGGCTTCGGTTCGAGGAACAGGTGACTGTAAAAATCTTGAGAATCCTGATTCCCGATGACCTGTATTGTTTCCTTTGATAAGAAGGCTTATACCTCCAGCAGGAGAAACTCTCTTATGCAAGAATTTGATGGAAGATTTGTCCAACGCAGACAACTTGTTAGTGGGGTTATTACTTGGAATGATAGCCGTAAGCCGTCCAAGACTACACTTCTCACCCACTGATCTTCCGTGATTATTATCCAGTTTTTTGCAGATCTTGATAATCTTCCGCCAACTGGCCAGCAATAGAGGTCTAAACCATCACATGTATGACCTGTGAGGCTTACAGGAGGAGGAACCACGTCCTCCCCGTGAAAAATCTCATCTTGTCGGCCTAGGGGGCGTCTGACCTATAGACCCGATAAGATCTATGCCCCTTTCCCGGGTCGCTATACTGACGACCTCCAGAATAATTATAAGAGGGTTTCTTGTACCCTCCTGAGGAGTTTCCTTTTGACAATTTTTGTCTGGAACACCCTCCTTACTCTTGTCTGCTGAAGTGGGTCGCTGATACACCAACTTCAAAAGCAGAGCACTAGACGCTTTCTTAGTAGTCTGTTCATAGACTAACGAAAGCTAGTCGTCGAAAATAAAATGTCTGGAAACCGGAGCGACTCGGAGAGAGCTTTTCACCAAGGGCAGCATCAAGTCTGATTAACTCCAGATTAGTCACTATTAAGGCGGAGTTATACGTGGTATACATAATTGCCCTGGAAAGAACTCTAAGAGAGGTATGAACATCCTCAAATTCCTTTCCCTTGAGACGTTGCGCCACTGCTCTTGTAAGCTGATCTGCGTAAGACATAACGTCCAAATTTGCTCTATTTGA
The DNA here is from genome assembly GCA_031216915.1 of Pictodentalium vernedei. Taxonomy (NCBI): domain Eukaryota; kingdom Metazoa; phylum Mollusca; class Scaphopoda; order Dentaliida; family Dentaliidae; genus Pictodentalium; species Pictodentalium vernedei. The sequence continues at coordinate 235,081,949 of CM062292.1, read as the reverse complement.
ATTGCCGCCTCAATTATGTCTAAGCGAATAGTGAATGATACGGGTAAGGGTACCTTTAGATCCCCGGCTTGCTCGTCCAAACGCATAAGAACTCTATGAACATCTTCCCCGACCGTTTTTAAATGAACGTGGTCCAAAAAACGGTATGTATACGGAAGATGAAGATAAGAAACCACCTTCTTCCTCACACTCAAGAGGATAAATACTGCAGCGTCTATATGGCCGAAGGCCTGCGACACCTGCATAAACTGTTCCGGAAAAGAAAGTACTTCCTCCTTTGTCCGGATAAAGTCTGTGCCTAACGACACCAGTGGTTTCTCTCTTGTCGTCGCAGCATTCTGATTCGGCAGAACAAAATCAGGGTAGTACTTATGGATGAAAGCCATCGCAACCATGTACTGTTCCGAAAGGGAAGGGTAATCCTCTTCCTTATCCCTTTCACCATCCGAGAGAATCAGCTGCGAATCTCGGTCCATAGCATTTGCGTGAACAGACGACTGGACCGACCCAGCACCGTCCGACAGCTCAGATTCTAAGGGAGGCTGCAACTGCACTTGCTGGGATGTTGTGATCAGCTGCGCAATCTGTGACAGCAAGTCCGTCAACAAGGCCTGAGGAGCAGCAGTCTTCCCTTCCTTTGCCACATGATGCTCCTGGGAGGGTGTGTCAGAAACAGATCCTTTCTACGAACGTCCCGATGATCAAGGCCTCGTCTCCCTAGCTACCAGATGGTCAGACTTCACGGGTGAAGAGTGGTTCCTTCTTCGTGCAACAGGCTGGATATCCGAAGTTGGGTAGCTAGGATGCGGCCGTGTGTGCTTAAATAATGTAGCAGAGGAAGCCGTGACTGAAGCCGACCCAGGCTGCAGACTACACGGAGTGTCCCGAGCGGCGGGCGGACATATGCTCTGTCTCGTGCAAGTTTCCAACCAGAAAACTAGATTTCGGCCTTGACTTGTGAAACGTAGTGGAGGAAGCCTTGACTGAAGCAAACCCCGGCTGCAGACTAAACAGAGCGTCCAGAGTTGAGGGCGGACATATGCTCAGGCTTGTGCAAGTTTCTCAAAACAACATCTGACCCTCGATGTTGCTAGATTAGAGAGAGGCCTCTCCCGCTCTATCAGACCTCACCGAGTACAAGAACTTGTGGACTTCCTCCCTATTTCCGTCGTCGCTGGGTGAGCTATTTATATTATAGTGCTCGCTCTACCCAATCCACTTCTTTGACTGCAACAAACTTACCCGGCACCCACAGACGGAGTACCGCTTCACCGGTCTAGTTAGCTGCTTGCAAGAGATTAAAACCTTTAACAAAAGGCCCTAACTCTTGCAATAATGAGCACTGCAGTTAGCTCTATATGCTCCATGGAGCGTGATGACGGTAGCACACTTGGATGGGTGTCAGAATATCATCACCATGTTCATGTTCCTCTGAAATAGAAAATGACAGAATGAATTAAAACGCAGTGAGAGGCTCTGATCCTCAGAACCTCACCGCCAACAACGTACCGTGACACCTGACTCCAGTCATCCCAGTGCAACACAAGAATGACAAGAGTCCGTAGGAGTGTATCAACTAAAGTCGATATCAGTCCTCCAACTCCACAACAATAGATAAATATAACTGAGATACATGAATAATAGCAATCATAATTAAATTAAAAATATTTTTTGTAAACAAAATTTTTTGAAAAAACGCCCAAGTTCCCAAAGGGAACATTAAGAGCCCAAGGGCATCCCGATTGAGCCTAAGTATCCAAAATTTTTAAGCTACACTACTGGAATAACAGTCCATGTATCCTACAATATACTGCAGTAACAGAATATAAAATACTACCTATATATGAGGACGTTGACAATGTAAACAATGTCAATGTAAACAAGACATCAGGCACACAAAAAGGCCCAAAGTCAGAACCAATTGAAATGCTATCAGATGCAAAGCTAGATCTTCATATGAAGAAAAAATGATACATCAGATAGCATATGCAAGATTACACGGCCCAACACCCCTAGGGTGAGGACGTAACCCTGGGGAAGAAACAGAATAATATTCCGTAAAAAATGTTAAACTCCCAAGAAATTTAATAAAAAATTTCAATAAAAAATAGCCAAAAAGCTTAAGAGTTTAACAGGAAGGGTTCATGGAAGGATTGGGAAGGAATACTTAAAAATGCCGCTCAGGATCACAGATCCAATGTCGAGTTGTGACCTTGACCTTTGACCTGGCGAGTCCAAGGTCAATAGGGTTCTTCCTCGCACCAAGGCCAACACACCTATGAAGTTTCATGACTCTAGGTTGAACCACTATCAAGTTCTCATCCGGAAACCAATTGTTGCGATATGCTATGTTCAAGGTCACTGTGACCTTGACCTTTGACCTGGTGAGTCCAACATCAATAGGGTTCTTCCTCGCACCAAGGCCAACACGCCTGTAAAGTTTCATGGCTCTAGGTTGAACCACTATCAAGTTATCATCCGGAAACCAATTGTTGCGATATACTATGTTCAAGGTCACTGTGACCTTGACCTTTGACCTGGTGAGTCCAAGATCAATAGGGTTCTTCCTCGCACCAAGGCCAACATACCTATGAAGTTTCATGACTCTAGGTTGAACCACTATCAAGTTATCATCCGGAAACCAATTGTTGCGATATACTATGTTCAAGGTCACTGTGACCTTGACCTTTGACCTGGTGAGTCCAAGATCAATAGGGTTCTTCCTCGCACCAAGGCCAACACACCTATAAAGTTTCATGATTCTAGGTTGAACCACTATCAAGTTATCATCCGGAAACCAATTGTTGCGATATACTATGTTCAAGGTCACTGTGACCTTGACCTTTGACCTGGTGAGTCCAAGATCAATAGGGTTCTTCCTCGCACCAAGGCCAACACACCTATGAAGTTTCATGACTCTAGGTTGAACCACTATCAAGTTATCATCCGGAAACCAATTGTTGCGATATACTATGTTAAAGGTCACTGTGACCTTGACCTTTGACGTAGCGAGTCCAAAATCAATAGGGTTCTTCCCCTCACCAAGGCCAATCTACCTATGAAGTTTCATGAATGTGAGTTGAACCATTATCAAGTTATCATCCGGAAACCAATTGTTTAAGATTTACTATGTTCAAGGTCACTGTGACCTTGACCTTCGACGTAGCATGTCCAAAATCAATAGGGTTCTTCCTCCCACCAAGACCAACCTATGTATGAAGTTTAATGAATGTGAGTTGAACCACTATCAAGTTATCATCCGGAAACCAATTGTTTACGCCCGCCCGCCCGCCCGCCCAACCGCCCGCCCGCCCGCCCTCCCGCCCGCCCGCCCGCCCGCCCGCCCGCCCGCCATTCACCAAACTATAAGTCGAGTTTGACTTCGTCACAACTCGACTAACAAACAGTGGAATAATCATTTTTAAAAATGATGACGTCAGGCATATGTCCCGAAATTGGGAAACATAAAATAATTTTATAAATATTATAAAGTTACAGCCCTGAACGTCCAAAACCACCGTTGAACACTTCCTTCATCCAATAATAGCCTTGTATCCACCAATTCTTGCATTGATTTGTGTCTGGCATCCTCAAAAAAGGAGATTTTAAAGCACAGATGTCATTTCATTGTTGATGACTTTAGGGCCATAAAAAGAATGATGTTGGCGCCAATTCCGGTCACTTCCTGACGTCTGCACATGCGCGGAGGGTAAATGTATGGAGGGCCAGATAAGACTTATAATTTTTGATTTTTGCAAGCAATTTTGGGGATTGGGGAGTTCAAAATTTGTGTTTGGCCCTTAATAACTTTGAGTTAAGCACCAGCTAGTCTGGGCGTTGGTTTACAGTGTAAAAATATTATTTTATGCCCCTAAGGTCAAAGTTTGGACTAATATGGTAGAACAATTTTATACAAATTTTGCATTTTGACTTTTAAAGTAGCTAAACTGAAAGTATTGGTGCATTTGCAACTGAGATTATTTTATAACTTAGATAATTAAGAGTTAATAATTAGTGCATCTCATATCTTTCTATCAGAACCAAAGATTGACATAAAACAAAGAAATTATTAACAGCCTTATAATGAGTAACAAGACTAACAACTCAGTAAACTTGCTTGACTCTATACCTAAAATGACAAGATGGTGATTGATAACATATTTTTTCTTACCAAAAGAATTTAAAATGTTATTTTTTGTATTCAAGACACATAATTTACAACCCCTCACTGGAAAAAACTTAACAAGCTCTTCCCAGTGAGGGTCATACATAATGTTTTGGAAGCAAGGACTCAAAAAATTATAAAATCTGAGTTGAAGTTTTTGTTTACATTTGCAAATTTGTCAGGTAGAGAGTCATGGTGCTATATAACTAAGGAAATATAATTTACTTTGAAATTCCCAAAGTCTGAAAATCCATACATTTCAAATAAATACAAACATTTTTACACAAATTATAAATCAAATGAAGGTTGTGGTTTATAGAAAAAAATACATTCAATGTACCGAGTTGATAGCTGGCATAAATGGTTCCAGAAAGTATGTTACTGCATTCGCATCAGACCTCTTCATAAAATAATATTTCATAACCTGCCATGACAAAATATGCTTCAGATATCAAAGAACAAAGCTAAGAATTCAAATCATTTCAAGAAGTTGCAAGAGGCCGGCAAGTAGGAAAATGCCAACCCTATGGGCATTTGGCAGGAAGAAGGATGCCATATCTGTATATGACATGTGTATTGTCATACCATCAACTTGACTGAAAAATGACTTCTGAATTCTTATAAATCCAAACTAGAGGTACTGTGAGCAAGCTCACATAGTGATACCCCCCCGCACCTGTCAGAACGGAATTATATTGGATCATGCACATCTTCATATGGAGTTCTTCCATTGTGTAAAGTTTCATGAAAATTCTTCAAACGGTTTAGGAGGAGTTACGCTTATAAGGATGGACAGATGGACAGGTGGACAGACGGATGGACGGACGGACGGACAGACAGAGTGATTCCTATATACCTCCCCCCCCCCAAACTTTGTTTGCAGGGGGTATAAAAAGTGTTGTAACATATTGTAATTAAGCAATATGTCAACTGCGTAGCTTTCTCATGGTGACAGTCTGTAGTGTGAAGGCGACCAGACAGTTAATGTCCTTTTAGAAAGCATTGTACATCAGTGCTTTTTTCCTCTGCTGACCTTGATCGAAATGTAAACAAATGGCATAGAGTTCTTACCTGAAGACAGCTGGCAGTGTTGTTCCATCTAGTCCTGTTGCTGCATCCTGAAGTATTTTGAATTCCTAGCTTTGTTCTTGGATATCTGAAATAAATTTGGTCACCAGCTGTTCTCATGAAATAAAATTTTATTTTCAGTTTCGGTACGAATACAATAGGAGACTTTCAGGAGCCATTTATGCCTGCCATCTTCTGGTCAAAATCATATATGTTTTGTGTCCTATACACCACAACGTTCATTTTGGTGGATAAAGCCTAAAAAAGTTAAAAATCTGTTTCTCAGGCCCTCCCACATGTCCTTTTGGCTGCCACATGTTCTATATTTATTACCAATGAAAACTTAAAAAAAATAAAAATTAAAAGGTTTATGTCTGATATTTTAGCCAAGTTAATAAAATTGATAAGTTTGTCCCTTGAGTGCAACAAGGCTTTGCAATGCTTTATCATTGCAAAGTCTTCTTGCACTCAAGGGACCAAATACACCACCACCCATGCTATTCTGTAGATTATGAGGCCTAAAACATAAAACAAACCAAGAACATGAACGTTTGAAGGCAAAGAAATAATACAAAAATAAAAAATAAAATAAAATACCACCCGCCCACATGCAATTTTACAAAAAAATGGCCTGAGAAACAGAAGATATACTTTGTGGGGCCTAATTTGTGTATATTTATTTGAAATTTAAGGTATTTTAGACCTGGGAAACTAATAGTAAATTGTTTTTCCTTACTTATCACCAGTATTCAAAGACTAAGGTTAAAAAAACACGAAACTTTTTAGCTTTCAATCTTTAATCTAGGATGTGTCTTTTTTCTTTCAGCACATTCTGCAGCATTTTGCAGAATTCTTTTTTCACATATTCGTAAAGATATCACAAGCTTTGCAGATTCTGAAAGATCACTGGATTTCAGCATCTCTTCGTCCTCCTGAAAAAGAATGAAAGTCTCAATGACACTGTAGCTCAACTTGTCAAGGCAAAGACATGTACATGTATAGTATGTGACACAGCAATGACAAACATCTAGGTAATGACCTGACAACAAAGGTACATATAAAGTATTGTAATGGTCTGTAAATAAATACTGACCGTTGCCTGTAACAAATGTATAGGTAAAGTATTGTAAAGGTGGGTGACAGTCAGATGCTAAACTAGAAAGAAAATCTTTGAGTCCCAGAGTGGGTCTGACTGAACCCCAAAATATTTGTTCTCATAGCACAGTGATAACAAAGGCACCCCAAAACACACTCGTTCCTGTCCCAAGGTGAAAACAAAGGTACCCAAGAAGTTTCGTGAAGATCAGTTCACAAATATGAGCTGTGTAGAAGTTGTGACAAAAAACTGATTGGACCTAATTTCGGTACAAAATGGCCACTGGCAGCCATCTTGAATTTTGGACCGCACCCAGAAACACTCGTTCTTGTCCCAAGGTGATAACAAAGGTACCCAAGAAGTTTTGTGAAGATCGGTTCATAAATACAGCCTCTAGCCCGAGCCGTATTGACATGTGCACTTACAGTGTATAAGTAGCACTGAATAAATCAAAGTTCATCTAATTTGCATAATTTCTGCACGAGAAAAAAACCTGTACTATATGTGATGTATTCCATGTTACTAAACATTCATACAAAAATTTATTCAAATCAGAACTTTCATACAGAAGTTCTGTACAAAAGACTGATTGCACTAATTTTGGTACAAAATGGCTGCTGGTGGCCATCTTGAATTTTGGACCACACCCAAAAACACTCGTTCTCATCCCACGGTGATAACAAAGGTACCCAAGAAGTTTCGTAAAGATCGGTTCATAAATACGGCCTCTAGCCTGAGCAGTATAAAAGTTGTGTACAAAAAACTGATTAGACCTAATTTCGGTACAAAATGGCCACTGGCAGCCATCTTGAATTTTGGACCGCACCCAGAAACACTCGTTCTCGTCCCAAGGTGATAACAAAGGTACCCAAGAAGTTTTGAGAAGATCGGTTCATAAATACAGCCTCTAGCCCGAGCCGTATTGACATGTGCACTTACAGTGTATAAGTAGCACTGAATAAATCAAAGTTCATCTAATTTGCATAATTTCTGCACGAGAAAAGAACCCGTATTATATGTGATGTATCCCATGGTACTAAACATTCACACAAAAAATTATTCAAATCAGCGCTTTCATATGGAAGTTCTGTGCAAAAATATGATTGCACCAAATTTTGTACAAAATGGCTGCCATCGGCCATCTTGAATTTCGGACCGGACCCAAAAACACTTGTTCTCGTCCCACGGTGATAACAAAGGTACCCAAGGAGTTTCGTAAAGATCGGTTCATAAATACGGCCTCTAGCCCGAGCCGTATTGGCATTTGCACTTATAGTGCTGAAAGTAACACCAAAAAACATCAAAGTTAGTCTAATTTGCATAATTTATGCACGAGAAAAAAACCCGTATTATATGTAATGTATCCCATGGTACTAAACATGCATACAAAAAATTATTCAAATCAGAGCTTTCATATGGAAGTTCTGTACAAAAAATAGATTTCTGCATCGTCGGTACAAAATGGCGGCTGGCAGCCATCTTGAATTTTGGACCGCACCAAAAACACTCGTTCTCATCCCACAGTCATAACAAAGGTACCCAAGAAGTTTCGTAAAGATCAGTTCATAAATACGGCCTCTAGCCCGAGCCGTATCCAATTGTTGATGGACAGACGGACGACGGGCCATGGCATAAGCTCAAATTTGGCTTCGCCAAAGTTGAGCTAAAAATCACAATATTAATTATTTAGGCAAATGATAGAGGAACAAAATGATAGTTTCCCCAATTTCTCAAGGCTTAGCTTGTGTTGAAAGATTTATATTTGAACATGGAATATTGATCTGCAGTAAAGGTTAGAAAGAACAAAGTACCATTTTGTACATCAAAACCATGATTTCTGGCTACATTTTTCTTCCGTTTACAAGCCTGGCATTTTCAGGCGCGCGATTTTTTTGCGCGCCTTAACGTGCGCCTAGAACCATTAAGGTCCACGAAATTTCGCTCCCCTGGGTGCACAAAGATAAGTACCCATATATGTCCGTGTATGAGTCGCCCCCATGTATAAGTCGGTGCGCACCCCAAACTCACACTTGGAATTCCTCCCTTTTGCCTAAAGCTCATGTATAAGTCGCACCCCCATTTTTAAATATAAGCACTCAAAAGAATTAGTTGCAAGTTACGTTTTGCCAATTTGGGGCAGTTTGGGATGCAACGGAACTTAAAAAATTTATAGTAATTTATATATTTTTTATACTTACCAATGACCCAGACATAGCTGGTGCTAACTCTCAAAAATATAGGGCCAAATACAAATTTTGCCCCCCAATTCCCAAAATTTGCATCTAAAACCAAAGAAAACATGTCCTGAATGGCCCTCCATACTTCACCTCTACTGCGCATGCGCAGTGTCAAGGACGTCCCGAAATTGGCGCCATTAATCATTCTTACCATCAGTGCCTGGTAAGCGCTATGTCCTCAGCGGGGAGGTATGAGTTCCCAACTCCTGGGAGGGCCATCCCCGTCTGGGTCATTGGTAAGTATAAAAAATATATAAATTACTATAAATTTTTAAAGATTTTTATACTGTACCAATGACCCAGACATAGCTGAATAGTAAAAAGGCTGGAGGGCCCAGGACATAGAGGAAAATCCAATAAGCTCAACTATATAAAATAGAGTCATCTCCTGGAGGAGAAAAGGAGAAATAGGCTTCACGTGTATCTTTCTTATTTATGACAAATTAGAAAGACACAATACCTTCTATAATTGAGCATCATAACATCCATGTTCTCTATTAATATCCAGTATAATTCTTATACTAATTATTTTTAAAGTAAGTCAATAAATAAAGTTAGTCCAAAGAATTGAGACTCTTTATACTCTTTTAAAAGTGTCCGAGGATAGTATAATAACATCCGTTTGACACATGACATATTCAAATGCTATACTTTAAAACTATGACATGAATGAATTTAAAAACATAACTTTCACTTAAGAAACCATCCCAGTAACAGCTCAGAATTACTAACTCCGGAGGAGGTATCCCCCTTGTTTTCATAATAAAACAGGTGACCCAAAGGAACACCCTCCCCCCCCCCCCCCTTTTTCTTGCCCTAGGTCAAATAGCCCAGAGCGAAGAGGGCAGCAGGACGGAGTCACTGCCGGAACATAAAGCCTACATAGCTATAGTTGCAATTGTTAAGTGATCGACTTTCTGAGCAGCTGATAATGGACCTAAATAATGCAGGTCTCCCGAAATGGATACAATATTTCTGAGATAAAAATTCGTGAATGTGGATGGCTGAGACCAATATGCAGCCTACTTAATCTATAATAGCAAAACTATACGTCAGCTCAAGATGTAGAAGCGCTCTTACTTCATGAGCCGAAATCTTAAGCACAGACTGCTGAGTTAAGGATAGATTATCCTAAGCAGTACCGATAGTTAACTGAATGCATTAAGTAATAGAGTGGACCGTAATGACCTATCTATTAGGCATCAGAGCCATTAGAAGCTTTACGTCCTACTGATAAACTGAGATCTGTTAATAAATACATAAAGGTCTATCCGGACAGAGTAAAGGCCTATGCCCGCTCGATGATGGAAGAACTTTAAAAACAATAGGTTCTGGATATCATTAGGAGCCTGATTCTTAGCCAAAAATACAACATTAGTAGTAAAGGTAATAGAGTTCCCGATACTACGAAAGTGAGAATCGTCCACCAATAGTGCATGAAGCTCACGGACTCTTCAGCAGAAGAGAAGACTAAGAGAATTGCTGCCTTAAAAGGCCAGAATTTGAAACTACTGTCTCAAGGGGTTCAAATGGTTGCTTTAGTTAATAAGAACCCAAGCTAAATTCCGAATAGGAATTAATCTAACGATTCTAGGTCTCTTATCGAAAAGTTCGAAACTAACTTAGATAAAGAGACATTAGGCTCCATTGTAAACTATCATGGTGTGCATAGGTATCAGATAACATAGACCTATAACCTTAAAAGTAACTGGCTGCAGATGATCTCGTTAAACAAGTATACTAGAAAGTTTGCAATGTCTGGTATGGAGGGATCAAAAATATAAACATAAAGATCCCTACATCAACGACGGAAGACCCTCCACTTTAGCCGCATAGTATAGCAAAGAGGAGGTCCTTCTACAGTTAGGAATCGCGTCCACTGCTCGTCCTGTACAATGCTTGCCATGCAAGAAGGACTGCTCAACGGAATACGTGAAGGTTGAGACCTTGCGGGTTGTGATAGAGGTGACACGATTTCCCCAGCGAAAAAAGATCGTCTCGTGGAGGAAGTTTCCGCGGTAAGTCCCACAGTAGACATCTAAGTAAATTTATCCACCGTCTCTGTGGAGACAGAGATGCTACCAACAGAATTGTATTGTGAATGAATAATCCTAGCAATACTTGCTGAATCAACAGCGCTGGAGGATACGCATATCCTATCATCGCGTCCTACTAGATCGATAGAGCGTTAACTACATATGCTCGGGGATCCGGACACAGTGACACATACGTCTTCAATTGATTGGAGAGTTGTGTCGCAAATAAATTTATCACTGGGCACTCCCATTGATAGCAAATCTGATTGAATACTTGTTTGTTGATAGTCCATTCCGACGGCAACAAACGACCCTTACGTGAAAGGGAGTCTGCTAATACGATCCGACGACCGAGAATATGACGAACCGAAACAGAACTTGGTGTTCTTTTACAAACAGAAGGATTCTTTCCGTTAAAATCAATAACGGAACCAAATGAGTGCCTCCCTGGTTCCGGATATACGCAACTACTGTAGTATTATCGGACAGGATTGAACATGCGTTTCTGAATAAAATTCATCCAATGACGTAGTGCAAGCCAACATAATATTCTTCCTTGGAAGTAAAGAGCTTGCCTAAAAACTGCGGAACCCAAAGACCCTGGCACTTCGAATCCGTTGGGATCAAAATTATGTCCCAACCTGTTTGACTGGCATCTGTCATAATCGAAAAACTCGGATCCGGCAACTACAGTGGAACTCTCTGAGTCAACCACCAAATGTTTGCCCACGTCTGAATCTCTTGTTACACTTGATAGACAAGAGAACGTGTATATCGAGCAATTCAAGATTGCTGAATGGTTGCCGTCGAAGAGAAGCTTCTCGGAAGCGACTCTGAGAGAGTTCTTCACCTTACTATCCACGCGCGTGGATGTAGCTAGGGCTGCGTCACGTCTAACCAACTCCAGGTTGCCACTGAAGGGTGGAGTTATACGTGGAAAAACTACTGCCCCTGAAAGAAATCTCATTGAGGATCATATCCTGGAATTCTTTCTCTTGAAGACGTAATGATAACGTCTCAGTAAGGTGGTGTACGTATGATAAAGCGTCTAAGTTAAGTCTATTATACATCATTGTCGTTTCCAACATCGTGGTTGGAATTGACATAGACGGCGAAAAAGATAATTTGCAGTCTTCAGTCTCGCCATCTTAGACGCAAAGGAACTCTCGGTAAGCCCAGTTCTGCCAATAAACAATTATTCCCTAGAATTCACGAAAGGCAGAATAGAGCATTGCGGACAAGAAACTAGACTAGCATGCTGATAGCAAGCTTATATATATATAGCGTCGTTCAATAATTCGAATGTTCTAAAGACATTATTGGACTGCGTCGGCAACTCAGAGACAATGTCCCTGAACCGATCCAAAACTCCATGTCCAATGATGCTATTAGTCTCTTATCCAGCATCGCAGCAATGTAGTCCGACGGAACAACCTCTGGAAGATGATGCCGGAAGAAATGTATGGCAGCTTCTGTTGTTCCGAAAGGGAAAGCTCCAAATCGTCCGAATCCCTTTCGCCATCCTGTCGGACCCTATGAAATGTTCGGTCCTCCGTACCTGATGCAACAGCGGAGCGCACTGACCCAGCGCTGTCGGATTATTCCTGATCCGACCGAGAATCTGTCGTTTGCTGGGATGCTACGATGAGCTGTGCTATTTTGGATAGCACGTCCGTCACTGAGGCCTGTGGAGAAGCGGTCTTACGATGCATTGCCACTGGAAGCTCCGTGTTCGTTACCCGGTGCATACTTCTATTATGCGAGCGACCAAAGTGTGCAGGCCCTGTGTCCCTTGGCTACTGGATGGCGTGACCTGTTCGCCGTGGAATCACGGAATGATGAAGCTGGCCGGATATTCGAGGTCACGTAGCCAATGTACGGTCGTGTGCGCTGCTGTGAGGATGAGGAAGCATTATCGACAGTCACTCGGACTGTCTATATAACGGAGCGTCCTGAGTGGCGGACATGCGCTCCGAAGGTGAAATGTCTGTACCACAACATCCGGTCCCATATGTTGTTGCATGAGAGAGTGACCTCTCTCGCTCACCGCCAGGATGGACCGGACGAGCTAGGAACCGGACTAACAGGCTTCCTCCGCTCTCTCCTCTAATCCGTCGTCACTGGGTGTGTACTAAAGTCTATTATAGTGCTCGCATCACCCAAATCTCCTTCCTAGACCGCAACGGACGAACCCGACTGCCGAACCATTCGATGAATGGACGCTACCCGGGTGAGCTAGCGAATGTCAACTCCGTCGATCCTACTAGGGACCTCTTAGGCGATTGACGTAATCCATGAGCACCAATAGCCGCTAGCTCTTCATTAACTATGACGACAGAGGCACACTTTTGAAAGACATCTCAGTTATTTTGCGAACAAGAAACCAGACATGCTTGTACATAGCAAGCATATAAAAAATATATATAGCGTCGATCAATAAATCGAATGTATCTGAGACATTAATGGACTGTGTCGGAACTGAGGGACGATGTCCCTGAACCGAACCAAAAATTTCTAAGTCCACTGACGCTATCAGTTTCTTATCCGGTATCGCAGCATTGTGGTCCGACGAAGAACCTCTAGAAGATGAAGTCGGATGACATATACAGCAGCTTATGTTGTTCCGAAAGGGAAAGCTCGAAAACCTCCGAATCCCTTTCGGCATCCCGTCGGACCGTAAGAAATTTTCGGACATCCGCACCTGATGCTTCCGCGGAGCATCCCGACCCAGCGTCGTCAGATATTACATTATGCGACAGAGATTCTGTCGTTGCTGGGATGCTGCGATAAGTTGTGCTATTTGGGATAGCACGTCCGTCACCGAGGCCTGTGCAGAAGCGGTCTTACAATGCTTTGCCGCTGGAAGCTCCGTGTACGTTGACTCCCGCATACTTTCTTATGCGAACGTCCGGAGTCTCCAGGCCTCGTGTCCCTGGCTATCGGATGGCGTGACCTGGTCGCTGAGGATTCTCTGATTGGCGAAGTTGACTGGATATCGGAGGTCACGTAGCCAAGGTGCGCTGCCATGAGTCTCTCCGGACTGTCTATATAACGGAGCGTCCCGAGCGGCGGACGTAAGCTCCGAATGGGAGACATTTTGTACCACAACATCTGGGGCCAAATGTTGATGTACGAGAGAGGGGCCTCTCTTGCTCGCAGCCCGGATGGGCCTGGACGAGCTATGAACCGGACTAAAAGGCTTCCTCCGTTCTCCCCTCTAATCTGCCGTCACTGGGTGTGCACTTGGTTATTTTATAGTGTTCGCATCACCCAAAACTCCTTTCTAGACCGCAACGGACGAACCCGGCTGCCGAGCCATTCGATGAATGGACGCTACACCGGGCGAGCTAGCGGACGTCAAAGGTCGTCGAACCTACTAGGGTCCTCTTAGGCAATTGACGTATTACATGAGCACTTTTCCGCTAGCTCTTCATTAATTGTGACGACGGAGGCACACTTTTTGGAAGACATCACGGATACATCACCCTGATCATGATCGTCTGAAATAGAGATTGATAAAGTAGAGTGGACCTGCGGGGAAAGGACCGGAATGACCAATTCCCCAATAACATACCGTGACACACGCTTCCCATGTTGTCATCGAAATCAACACATACAGAACAGGAGTTAGTGCGAGTACACTGACTACATTATACAATGATTATGAAAGTCAGAGGAAGATTTCCTCTTATTACAATTGAACAATATCCTTTCATTGTGAAAAGAAAACAAAGTCCTAGTACTCGCACCAACCCCTGACAATCAAAATACATAATAACAAGATCCATTAACATAGAAAAAATAACTGAATCAAAAACTTTTGAAAAAATATTTTCTTCAGAACAGCCCAAGTTTCTGAAAAGTAACGTTGAGCCCCAATGGATCCCAAGCCTAAGTGTGGACAAAAATTCTAAAAATATTTTAAACAATTTATGCAACACTTACGAACAATAATAATGTATCTAGTTATGATTAAATTAACATCAAGATATTATTTTCAAGAAATCCCCCCTCACACAGAGGGCTGTTGGAAATGTAAACAGTAAGTGTAAAAACACTAGATCAAGACTCCAGGCACCCTGGCCTGAAATCAGTTACCAATAATACACTATCTGATGCAAAACATAGACTTCCAGGGAAGAAACTGCAGAACATCAGATGGTAGATGCAGAACACTACGCCTAACCACCCATATGTGAAGACGTAAACATGGGGAAAAGAACAGAATTCATTCTGTTATCCAACTAAAACTCCCAAGAAATTTTAGTAATAATATTACAGAAAATATGCCAAAAGCATGGGAGAATAGCAAGAGGGGACTTAAAGGAAAGGGAGAGAGGAAAACACTGAATAAGCAGTGTAATCTTGATAACAAGAATGACCACAACAGGCTGTTGCCTCGAAAATAGGTAACTTAACATCATTTCATCAAAAAATTTTAAGTTACAGCCCTGATTATTTTCTGTCACTCATTTTTCCTCTCCTCCTTCTCTATCCTCCTTAGAATCACCATTTCAATAATATTTATGTGTCTGGCATCATTTAAACTGAGATTTACAAGCACAAAGATCAGTCAGATGTTAACTGATGAAGGGCCAAACAAAGAATGATTAATGGCGCCAATTTCGGGACATCCTTGACACTGCGCATGCGCAGTAGAGGTGAAGTATGGAGGGCCATTCAGGACATGTTTTCTTTGGTTTTAGATGCAAATTTTGGGGATTGGGGGGCAAAATTTGTGTTTGGCCCTATATTTTTGAGAGTCAGCACCAGCTATGTCTGGGTCATTGGTACAGTATAAAAATATAGGTAAGTTTTCACGATTTACCACATGGCGAATAAGATAAAAGAATAAAGGAAAATTATTATTAAAAAATACTCGCTTTTATTTGTTTTTCGTTGTTTATCACCCCAATGTCTTCATCCCTGTCAAGAAAATCCACCGTTCGTTTGTCACTGAAACTTCATAGTTTCAGAATCAGAGCACCATTTGCGCCGTAACCTGCACAGTTGTTGTGGTTAAGTTGGTTTTTCCACAACATTCTGGAAAAACCAATAAAAATACAACAAATGCGCAGGCTACAGCGCAAATTGTTTTCAAATTGTTGGCCCACTTAAGCATTGTTGGTGCTATTGAAACTAACTTTACTTGGTGAACGTGTGCGTAATTTATAACCGGACATTACACATCAGTGAATTGGAGTTCATGGAATATATAAATACTTCTCTCCAGGTATTGCTGGCATACATTTAATGTGTTATTATTTATTTTTTTGTTGTTATTTTGATTATTTTGTATTTTTTATGGTTTCATCCATATTGGCCCCACAAACCTGTTGATTTCCGGAACACGCACTGATGTAAACACATGGGCTGATTGAACAACAATGACTAAATAGAATACTTCTTTATTATTATTTATGGATAAAAGTAACAGAATACACACATAATATTTTATTGACAATTTATTTTCTGAAGAATTTAAACTGAAATAAAATGAAAAGAAAATAATTTTGGTGAATCTGCACTCAGTAAAAACCACACGATTGTACTGTCTGTTAGTGTTATACAAATGACAAATGGTAGTAACGTTCCTACCGAAGAAGTCAGTGCCCTGAAAATTCTCTGAAACAAGTCGTACCCATGTATAAGACGCACCCCCGATTTTGACATAACATTTCAGGTAAAAAAGTGTGACTTATACACGGACATATATGTATGTTATGTACTGTACTGATGGCTCAGGTGCAATGAACTGAAATTCAAAATTTATCTGATGGGATGAACTTGAAGGGGATGAAGTTGAACAATGACTGGCTTGTGACAGTTGTGAGTTGTTGGGGTCGACGACTTCAACACAGTATTGAGTAACTTCGAAGTAACATGTATTACAACTATCCAAATTACACAATGCAACTTTGTGAGTAGAGCATGTCTGGTCACAGTGTTTAACTGCATTCATATGATATATCCAACAGCCTTCCATGTCAAAAAATGGCTCTCCTAGATCATTTCAGGAGAGCGATTTTTAGCCCCCCCTAAATTTTTCAGAATGCCAGGCCTGCGTTTACATTAATGTCTATCGTCAACAATAGCACATTAACCCTCTCTGCACAATGATGTTGAAATATTAAAATTCTGAGCCAATTCAATCTTGTTTGAAAGAGCTCACTGAGCACCATCAACCAACATTGAATTAAATTCATAGTTGCATTATGGGATAAAAGTGATGCTTGAAATTTCAGTATTTTTCAGAGAGTTAAGAGTATTACACATCTGAATGAATGAACCAACTAGATTTACTTTGAAGCTGTCACCCCAAAGTAAATCAAATTACCCATGTACATGTACCATACAAACTGTTAAACTTAACTTAAAAATATTTTAAAACTCTCTTACTCAATCAAACAATTACTCAAAAACAAGTTAAGAAAAATTTACATGTCACTCTGAGCGATGATTAACACTGGCACTTCAGGCCCTTGCAAAAAAAAAAAGCAGCATATCATTTGGAAACCTTATCAATAATAGTTTCTAAATTGACCGGCTTTACAAATTCTTAATTCAGCTTCAAACCAAATAAAGAAAGGTAAAAAAACACATAAAATCAAAGATCAAAAGACTTTACTGTGAAAATGATAAATTTATACCAATTTGTATTTTTTGTACTTACCAATGGCCCAGACATAGCTGGTGCTAACTCCAAAATATCTAGGGCCAAAAACAAATTTTGCACCCCAATCCCCAAAATTTGCATGCAAAACCGAAAATTAGAAGTCCTAACTGGTCCTCCATACATTTATCCTCTGCGCATGCGCAGATGTCAGGAAGTGACCAGAATTGGCACCAACACCATTCTTTGTAAAAGATAGTATTACATAGTAATTCAGCGGGGAGGTATGAGTGCCCACTCATGGGAGGGCCCTTCCCGTCTGGGCCTTTGGTAAGTATAAAAATATACAAATTGGTATAAATTTATCATATTTTTACACACTATACCAATGGCCAAGACATAGCTGAATTGTAAATAGGTGGGGGGCCTAAGACTTCTGAAATAATTCCAATCCTGCAATCCATAATGAAGGAACTTAGAAGTTAGGAATTACATGTATGTCTCTCTATACAGTAATAGAGGAGACATATTCAAAACAAGGAGCCCAATTAAGTAATTCCTTATTGTAAGTATGAAGACAAGTTCCTAATTTTCCAAGTCTAGCCCAGACTAAGCCCCAAAAATTAGGATGGCATATCTGAGAAAAAGAGAAAATCCCCCACAAACATATGCCCTACAATAACATTTCAGCTGTATGCAGGATATAAATACGAATAAAAACAGCATCCTTCAAAGATACATACATTTTAAGCCAGATTATGGGTAAAAACACCCCCGCCCCCCACCCCACTTTTTTGAAGAAATCTTCAAAAGAAAAAGGGGGAGAGCTCTGGAAACAATAAGAGCGGTACCCAACAACAATATAATTAATTGCTGAACAGGCACTCAGGTATTAATTCAAGATTAATAAATGGTGCTTAACATTACTTCAGAAGTTACAGCCATAGCTGGAAATTAAAATTGCACAGTAAATAGCATATACTGCAGACAACGTACACAGATACGTCGAAAACCGGTGATATATAAAAATATAACATACACATATCTAATCAAGCCACACTGAACGATTCCTGAAGAGAAACACACTTCCTACGTAATCCATAGGCGGCCACTGTACAATAAATTCCATTACAACACTCTCCAACGTGAATAATTCGATATCTATGATCGTAAAAGCATGTGTAAAATGAGTACCAAACAAAATAGAAACTTGGATCTAGAGATGTACATAGGTATGATTAACAGGCTCCTACACGGACCGCCCCCAAAATATATTATTATTTCAAGGTCCACCAAATACGATAAAACGTTAGCCTAATAAAAATAATGCTCGAGCGCATATATATTAGCATGTAATTATCTGAATACCAGTTAACTGGTTATGCAGAATGCGAGGTACTCAAGAGTAGCAATTTAATTGTGATGATTTATAATTAAACGCTTGTATATAACAAATCAACCAAAATAATAGGGCATTAATTCAGCTAAAAAGCAGATGAGCCCATGAGGTCGCCAGAGAACACTACATAAATGCAAGTATCAGATAAATAGAGCTTGCAGGAAGAGAACTATGTCTTGCCCGGTAATAGCCTATAACATTTTAGGAAGTGTCTGGGTGTGGGGGGAAATTCGAAGTCATAACGAAATCTCCTCACCCGCATTATTCAATCATACTTGTGTCAGTTAACAGAAAAATATAGGAACCGCAATGGTTCTCTCACAGTGGGGGGGAATTCGAAGTTGTAATGAAATCCCCTCACCCGTATTATTTAATCATACATGTGTCAGTTAAGATAATAATAAAAATATAGGAACCGCAATCGTTCCCTCACGACTGATCACTATGGATGGAGGAACGTGAAGAATAAAACGTCCCCTCAAAGAAGACCCTCTCTGGGAGAAAGCTTCTGGGGAGCGTCACATAACAGACACTTGAGAATATTGATGAAAGATTCTTGTGACAACAGAGGTGCTACAAGTAGGATTCACCATTTAAACTTAAACGTAAGCTATGGAATCAAATGAATAGGAGGATATGCATATCCTATTATTCCACCCCATGAATTTGCAGAGCGTCTACTGCCTGCACTCAATAAGCTGGGCATGGCGACACAAATGACGGTAACTAATTGTTCCGGTGCGTCGCAAACTAAAGAATCATGGGGTGATCCCACTGGTAGCAAAACTGTACAAATAAATGCATGTTAAGCGTCCATACATATGAAACAGGTGACCTTTCAGAGGAGCGAGTCCACCGTTTCTTTCTTCCTTCATCCAATTGTGTCCTTGGATCCACCAATTTAACCACTGATTCGTGTCTGGCATCATAATTAATTGAGATTTGAAAAGCACTAAAGTCTGTTTGTTGTTATCTGACAAGGGCCAAACAAAGAATGGTGTTGGCGCCAATTCCGGTCACTTCCCGACGTCTGCGCATGCGCAGAGGGTAAATGTATGGAGAACCAGTTAGGACTTCTAATTTTCGGTTTTGCATGCAAATTTTGGGGATTGGGGGGCAAAATTTGTGTTTGGCCCCAGATATTTTGGAGTTAGCACCAGCTATGTCTGGGCCATTGGTATACTGTGTAAAAATACAAAAGTAAAACAAGACTAACGGTGACCACCCGGCCACGGATGCCCCCGAACTATGGCCAAATGGCCTATAATACTGGAATGAAAAGTTTTGTGTTGAATTTGGTGCTTACTATATGGTCCATAAGGTTTTGAATTTAATAAAAAAAACATCTGAACTTAGCAGCCAAAAGCTGTATTGCCCTTATTTCCATAAGGTCAATACAGCCACTAATATGTTGGAACTTTCTCAACAGAACCATACACATATGGATGTCACTAGAATTGGCATACAGTACAAGTCAAAATAAAGTTGAAGGATAACCGCTATAAACAATGTCTCTTTCTCTTCCTACACTGATAAGACCAGAAACTAACATCAATTTCTGGGAAGCTCTCACAGAGAGCTTTCCAGAAAATGATGTAAGATTCTGGTCTTATCAGTGCCAAGCAGCAGTATACTCAGTTTATTGCAGTTATGCTACAACTTATTTTGACTCGTACTGTAATATGCAAGTTCTTTTGACGATATCTGAATGGTTTTATTGGTAAATAGAGATAAAACTTTTCCACCACGAGTGCAATTTAATTTTTATTTTTAAAAACTTTCTTGGATAAAGGGCTAAATGATATAGATTAACCTTTTAAACAATAAAACCCTGTGCAGTCTCAAAGAGAATGGGGGGGTATTCATCCATCCATCCATCCATCCACACCAAAGACACCCTTCCCCCCCCCCCCCCCCCCACACACCAAGACACAAACCCAACCAGCCACCCATCCATAAATCAATCCATCAAATGCGATATCTCAGCAGTGAGTGGATGGATTTCAATGAAAGTTGGCATGAGGGATCCTTGTGACAAGCCGCTCCTACACATGTTATAAAAATGTTGCCCACATATTTTTCACCAGAGTTATGGTCTTTACTTTGTCAATTTTTCAGGATTTTTTGGTCCTTACTTTTTTTTTAATTCACTTATGCTTCATCAGACCAGCATTGCAATGGGCATATAATTGCCTCCAGCAATAGCTCTTCATCTAGGAATAGAGGATCTCCATGAACTCATGCTTTGATATGATATGAAATATAATATGAAATTATTTCTAAACCAAATTTGCTAAAATCAATTCTCAGCTGAGGTCTAACAAGATTCAGATCAATTTTGGCGGATGAGGTTAAGAAATTCCATATCAAATGGTAACAAGGGCAAAAAGTAGGCACAGCCAATGGATGCTCCCTGAATGCCAAGGGTGGCTATACGTGCACCGCCCCCCCCCCCCCCCCCCCCCAGCATAGTTTCTAGTCATTTGTTTTTGTTGATATTGAAGTAATAAATATCTTATCTTATCTCTATTAAACCATAGCACCAATACAGCAGGCCACCAAATGTGTCCATGGAACACTAATACCCCCACTTTATGAAAAACTATATTTTTGTGGTTAACAATGTCCAAAAAGTGGTCAGAACTTGGATAAAAATGATCGCACCACACTCTCAATCGAACATGTCTGGTATACTATCTACAGTAAGCTATATTCTAAGTTTCATTGAAATCGTACGCCTACAACTCAAATTATCATCCAGAAACCAATATCAACATGTCTTCTTAGTCTCAAAAGGGTCATAACTCTGCCAAAAAATATTGGACCAAGACCACTATCAATCCCATCCTGTATTTTGTGGTTATAAACCTATGTATAAAATTTTGTTTCATTTCGTTCAGTCAAACTAAAGTTATCGGCTGGAAACCAATATTAATATGTCTTCTAAGTCGGAAAAGAGCCATAACTCTGTCAAACAATATTGGACCAAGCCCACTATCAATCCCAACCTGTATTTTGAGGTTACAAACCTATGTACAAAATTTTGTTTCATTCCCGTTCCCTCAAACTAAAGTTATCGTCCGGAAACCAATATCAACATGTTTTCTAAGTCGAAAAAGGGCCATAACTCTGCCAAAAAATATTGGATCAAGCCCACTATCAATCCCAACCTGTATTGTGTGGTTATCAACATATGAATAAAATTTTGTTTCATTCCGTTCACTCAACCTGAAGTTATCTGGAAACCAATATCAATATGTCTTCTAAGTTGGAAAAGGGTCATAACTCTGTCAAAAAATATCGGACCAAGCCCACTATCAATCCCAACCTGTATTATGTGTTATAAACCCAGGTATAAAATTTTGTTTCTTTTTGATCAGTCAAATAAAATTTAATATCCAGAAACCATGTGTTTCCGACAGACAGACAGACGGACAGACAGACAGAGCGGCAACTATATGCTCCCCTGAAATTTTTTCGGGTAGCATAAAAATGTGAGATTCCTTTTATAATATAATCTCTTTAACTAATGTGACGGCAAACCAACTCACCAACTAAATTTTCTTTTTTTCTTCAATTTTTGCCTCAAAAACAGCATTTGACACCTCACTGGAATGAGCCTCAGGCTCATTCAAATGGGGGGTCACAAGCTATGTTTTTGAAGAAATAATGAAAAATTTAAAGTAATTTGTATATTTTTTATACTACCAATAGCCCATACTTTGCTGTGCAACCTCAATAATATCAAGGGCCAAACACAAATTTTGAACCCCCCCAGTTTCCAAAATTGGCATACAAAACCAAATTTGAAAGTTCTATCTGGTCCTCCATACTTTTAGTACTGCGCATGCGCAGTAACCAGGAAGAGACCGGAATTGGTGCCAAGCATCATTCTGCCTAGTTGTGCCTACTAATGTTATAAATCAGCGGGGAGGTATGAGTGCCCACTCATGGGAGGGCCATCCCCATCTGAGCAATTGGTAAGTATAAAAATTATACAAACTACTTTAAATTTTTCATATTTTTATACTAGAACCAATGGCCCAGACTTAGCTGAATAGTAAAAAGGTTGGAGGGCCTAGGACTTAAAGGAATAGCAGACTAAATATTAGCTCATAAGCCTGCAGGAGGATTACCAAAGGTGAATAGGTGATTAAAATATGAGGAATTACATATATCCCTCTCTATACAATAATAAAAATCAGGAAAAGCGTGTCGGAGAGTTGGAGACTAACAGCCACAGACACACGCCGTATACAATGCAATGACCTGTACATAAAAGATCAGTATTAACAGCTTCACCCATAGTTACACACTAACTATAAGGCCAGAAGATGTAAGGATAAATCACCAACACCCCCCCCCCCCCCTCTTTTTTGAAGGAAATTAACCTTCAAAATAAAGAGGAAAGCAGCTTGGAATCAGTGATATCGAACCCCCCACCAACATTACTTGAATCGCTAGATAAGTATGGCTGGTGCAGTAATACTAAAGCTTGGAACTGCAAAAAATTCCTTTTTTCAACTATAGGAAAAAGGAAACCTCATGCTACATTCCCGAAGCTATGCTCCTGCTGCTATTCTCAATAAAAGAGTAATAACAGCGAATAGAAGCTTATCATAATAAAATAACTGGTCAAAAGCCAAGCATGACCAGGTTTTTGACCCGGCACGACTCATAAAGCTCTCATCCTAGTCATCTAGAACAGTATAAAACCGTAGGGCTCCATCACTTCTGACCAACTCCATAATACCACTAAAGGACGGAGAGGAACATGATGAACATGGCACTATTGCAAGGAATACGCCTGACGATATAGCGTCGTCATATCCCTTGAAATCAAGACAGTATGCCAGGGCCCTAAAGAATACACCATATAGAC
This sequence comes from Pictodentalium vernedei, assembly GCA_031216915.1. NCBI lineage: Eukaryota > Metazoa > Mollusca > Scaphopoda > Dentaliida > Dentaliidae > Pictodentalium > Pictodentalium vernedei. The sequence continues at coordinate 235,058,453 of CM062292.1, read as the reverse complement.
ATAATATGCATAATCCTCCGAGTGGTAACATAATCCACGATGATAGATTGGACATAAAATGAAGCGAGAAACGAAAAACTAAGTTCCGGCACCCAATCATAAAAACCTAGATGAACTCCTTGTGCCTCGTTCCGATTATTGCAGGAAACATATTCCTGAAAAACTTCATGCACTGAAATCTTAAGCACAGACTGCTGAGAAGAAGATAATTTTTTATAAGCAGTACGAATAGTCAATTGAATCCACCTGGAAATAGAATGGACCGAGATGTCCCTTCTATCTATTAGGCAGCAGAGACGGAAAGAAATGTTTTTGTCCCTTTCTGATAAACTCATATCTACGTTTGTACATATGCATAGCTCTAATTGGACATAGCAAAGGCCTATGGCCGTCTGAGGACGGAAGAGCCTTAATAACAATAGGCTCAGGGTACTTATTAGGAGCCTGATTCTTAGCCAAAAATCCAACATTAGTAGTCAAAGTAATAGTATTACCAACACTAAGATAGTGAGAATCATCAACAGATAGAGCATGAAAATCACTAACTCCTTTAGCAGAAGAGAAGGCTAAGAGAAAAGCTGTCTTATAAGATAAGTATTTGAAGTCTACCGTATCCAGGGGTTCAAATGGCGCTTCTTTTAGCTTCAGAAGAACCCAAGCTAAATTCCACTTAGGAATTAACCTAAGGGTTCTATGTCTATTTATCGAAAAGTTTTTAACTAACTTAGATAAAGAGACATTAGATCCAATTTGTAAGCTATCATGATGAGCATAAGTATCCGATAGCATAGACCTATAACCCTTAATAGTAATTGGCTGCAGTTTGATCTCGTCAAACAAGTAGACCAAAAAATTAGCAATGTCTGGAATGGAGGGATCATAGATATCAATAGAATGATCCCTACACCAGCGAGAGAAAACCTTCCACTTAGCAGCGTAATTTAGTGAAGAGGAGGTCCTCCTACAGTTAGAAATTGCGTCCACTGCTCGTCCTGTAAATTGCTTGCTGTGCAAGAAGGACCGCACAATGGAAATATGTGAAGGTTGAGACCTTGCGGGCAGACCTGTTAACTCTCCCGGTTTCACTGTGAGTCTCCCAGTTTGAAGCACCAACTCACGCTCTCACGTTCACATCCTATTTTCTCCCAATTTGACACTTTTCAAAAATAGTTGTCTTGTTCTATTTTGAAAATTAAACAAGTTGCATTGTATGCCAAATATATATATATATACTGTCGCAGTTACGTGAAAGAAATCAAAATTATATAAACTCAAAATATAAATTAAATGAAAGTGTCGATGACACTGTAGCTCAACTTGACAAACTTGAACTTGGTGAGTTATAAATGAAATGGCAAAATTGAAGATCATTGGTACCAATGTTATTTGATGAAATTTCAACATAACAGCATTGTGTGTGCACAACGTCAGAGTAATCCATGCACTTTTAAATGTAAACTGTAAGACTGGCTAAAGGAGAATGTTGATACACAAATGCAGTATGTTCAGAGGTTATTGTAAATGGCAACTTTTTTCACAGAAATGAATGCTAATCAATAGCTCTTATCTAAAGGTCTTGCCTAATGAGCACACCAAGTTCAAATACAATCCTATGATAAATGTGACCTGCAGGCCATGTCAAAGAATGTTGATGCACAAATGCAATAAATTCAAAGATTGTTGCTAACAGCAACAGTTTTTGATGGAAATGAAAAGAAAATCAATAGCTCCTATCTTTGTCACCCTGCATAAGCTTACAAAGTTTCAAAACAACCTGATAATGAATGTGCCCTCGGAGGCATGCCAAAGGAAAATGTTTATGCACAAATGCACTAAGTAGGTCATTGCTTGTGGCAATGGTTTTTTATGGAAATTCATAAATATACCCTGCAGAGAGTGCAAAAGGGATAAGTTGATGCACAAATGCAGTAAGTTCAAAGGCTGGTGATAACGACAATAATTTTTTATGGAAATGAAAAAAGAGCAATAGCTCACATATAGAGGTCACCCCGAACACACATACCAAGTTTCAAAGTGATCCGATCATAAATGTGCCCTAAAGGGTGTGTTAAAGGAAAATATTGAGGTCTGATAAACTAAGTTCAAAGGTCAGCGGCAACATTTCTTCGACAGAAATGGAAGAAAATCGACAGCTCCCATATAGATGTCACCCCACACAAGCACACCGAGTTTGCAAGTGATCCAATCATAAATGTGCCCTGCAGGGTGTGTCAAAGGGAAATATTGATGCTTAACTGCATTAAGTTTTTACTAAGTTCATCGAAGGTCATTGCCAGTGGCAACATTTTTTTAACGAAAATCGATAGCTCCCATCTAGAGGTAACCCCAAACAAGCATACAAAGTTTCAAACCGATCTGATCATAAAGTGTCCTTTATGGCATGCCAAAGGAATATATTTATGCCTGACTAAACTAAGTTCAAAGATCATTACCAGCGGCAACATATTTTGACAGACGGAAAAGGAAGAAAATCAATAGCTCCCATCTAGAGGTCACCCAAAACAAGCATGCCAGGTTTCAAAGCAATCCGATCATAAATGTGCCCTGTAGGGTGTGCCAAAGGGAAATACTGAGGTCTGACTAAACTAAGTTCTAAGAATGTTGTCCACGGCAACATTTTTTAACGGAAATGGAAGAAAATTGATAGCTCCCATCTAGAGGTCACCCAAAACAAGCATACCAGATTTCAAAGCAATCCAATCATAAATGTGCCCTGTAGGGTGTGCCAAAAAGAAATATTGTGGTATGACTAAACTAAGTTCTAAGAATGTTGTCCGCGGCAACATTTTTTGACGGAAATGGAAGAAAATTGATAGCTCCCATCTAGAGGTCACCCAAAACAAGCATACCAGATTTCAAAGCAATCCAATCATAAATGTGCCCTGTAGGGTGTGCCAAAAAGAAATATTGTGGTCTGACTAAACTAAGTTCTAAGAACGTTGGCCGCGGCAACATTTTTTGACGAAAATTGAAGAAAATCGATAGCTCCCATCTAGAGGTCACCCCAAATAAGCATACTAAGTTTCAAAGCGATCTGATCATAAATGCGACCTGTGAGGTGTGCCAAAGGAAATTGTGGACGTACGTACTAACGTACGTACATACGTACGTACGTACATACGCCGACGGACGAGAAGTGATGGCAATAGCTCAGCTTGACTTTGTCAAGTTGAGCTAATAAAAACATAATCTCTCAAGTATAATTAACTTCAACTGACCTTTTATACATACTATTGTTATGGTTCATACCAAATGTATCCGTTTTGTGTAAAAAAAAATATAATTGAAAGTTTGTTGAAAACTGAAAAAAATCTGTTGTTAGATTTCACAAGAATTAAGTTACCTCCCCTTACTTATATACAAACAGATTCAGAACAATCATGTCCAGGCTCCAGCAGAGTATTTTGTCTTCATTTTGAACCAACAGGATTATTATTATTTTTTTTTTTTTCACAACGGGAGTTATGAATACTGAGGGCACCTTCTCTAATGTGAGTAATACAAAACACAGTTCAAATATTTTATTTAATAAAAAAATGAAAATGAAATTACCACAATCACACACAACTTCATTGTACCGGCAACAACAGGTGGTTTTTTAAAACAAAACGATACGTATTGTTAGCACTGAGTAATTTTTATTGTACAATAAAACCTGTCAAATGATAATAAGAATGAATATTTTCTCACTAAAAATGTACAGACTGAACAAAGAATTTACATGAATAAATGGCATGAACGAAGAAGGAATGCTTGTTTTGGTTCTTGAATGTTTTGGTCCTGGGGCGTTTCGGAGCACCAGGATGGGCTTGCATGAGGAAGGAAAAATGGCCAGACTGAGGGGGGAGGGGGGGGGGGGGGGTTTGATACAGGCAAAGGCAAGATAGGTATCCACTCACATAAAATTTGTGTGTGTGTTGGGGGGGGGGGGGGGGGGGGGTCATTGTCCCTGGGGGCAGGGGCTTGGACCAGTGATATCCATATTTGTATGCTTTTACTGACAAATACCATTAAAAGTGTTAAAATAAATTATTAAAATGAAATATATAATGCATTTGGGTTGGGGGGGGGGGGGGGGTGCCCGGGTGGGACTGTGGGAGGCATAACAAGGAAAATATTGATGTATTGGCCGTGTGCAAAAATCTCACTGACAAGCATCCAAATCTCACTGAGAGCTCATCAAAATCTCACTGACAGTCACCTTCAGAGGTTAACAGGTCTGCTTGCAGGTTGTGATGCAGTGTGCGCGATTTCCCCTGCGAAAGAAGGTCCTCCCATGGAGGAAGCTTCCGAGGAATGTCCCATAACAGACACCTGAGTAGATTTATCCATGGTCTCTGGGGTGACAGAGATGTTACCAACAGAATCTTGCTGTGAGATTGCTTGATTTTTAGCAATATCTGTTGAATCAACGGAGCTGGAGGATATGCGTATCCTATCATTCCGTCCCAAGAGATCGAGAGAGCGTCTAATGCGAACGCTCGAGGATCTGGGCATGGCGACACATACGTCTGCAACTGACTGTTGAGATGCGAAACAAGTCTATCATCGGACGATCTCATTGGTAGCAGGTCTGATTGAATACTCGTTTCTTGAGAGTCCATTCTGACGGCAACATACGACCTTTCCGAGAAAGGGAGTCCGCTAGAATGTTCAGACGACCCGGAATATGATGGACCGACAGAAGAACCAGATGCTCTAGGACAAACAGAAGGATTCTTTCCGTTAAGTTGAACAACGGAATGGAATGAGTGCCTCCTTGGTTCCGAATATATGCTACTACTGTCGAATTGTCGGACAGAATTTGAACATGTGAATTCTGAATAATGTTCATCTAATGCCGTAGCACAAGCCAAACTGACATCATCTCTTTGATGTTTATGTGCTTGTTCAGGAATTGCGGATCCCAAAGACCCTGGCACCTCGAATCTGTTGGGCTCAAAGTTGGGCCCCAACCTGTTTGACTCACATCCGTCATAATGTGAGTCAGTTGCAGCGGAACTGCCTGAGTTAACCACTGAATATCTGCCCAAGTCTGAATCTCTTGTTTTACTTGGTTCGACAAGACGATGTTCATTTTGAGCGAATGAATCACACTCCAATTCTGAGTAAAAAATATCTGGAGTGGACGAGTGCGTAGGCGCCCCAATGAAATAAGGGCCACGGCGGCTCCGCACAAACCTATCAGTCGCATGAATTCTCTCGCTGTTACTACATCTGAGTGTAGACAAAAGTGAGCGTAACAACTGACTAATTTCGCTCTGGGTAATGGCAGACGAACCAGATTGTTGTGCGTCTCGAAGCTCATTCCCAAGTGAATGAACGACTTGGACGGAACTAGATCCGACTTCTTTTTGTTTACTATGAAACCAAGACGTCGGAGCAGTTGAAGAAGACTCTGAACATCGTTCTGAAGCGTTAATCTTTTGCTGTACCTCGGAAGAATGTCGTCCAAGTAGGCCGACGTTACCGCAGACGAATGAGCTCGGAAATGAGTCATCACCGCATTCATTATTCAAGTGAAGGCCCAGGGTGCTAGATTAAGTCCGAAGTACATTGCTCGGAACTGATAAATGACTCCTAGGGCAGCGAAGCGAAGGACTTTTCTGAACGCCGGATGTACCATGACGTGAAAGTATGCATCCTTGAGATCTATGCTCGCAGCATAATCGTTCACTCGAATGTTCGCTCTCACCGATCGAATGGTCTCCATATAAAATTTTGGAGCCACGATCAGCTTGTTTATCCAGCTTAGATTTATAACTGGATGGAACGAGCCATCTGGTTTTGGTACCAGGAACAGGTGACTGTAAAAACTGGAAGATTCCTGGTTTTCTACGGCTTCTATTGCGTTCTTCTCCAGAAGAGATTGCACCTCTGATAGAAGCGAATCTCTCTTCTTAAGGTTTGACGGAAGCTGAGTCCATCGTGGACTTCGTGTCAACGGAGGTTTTTCTCTGAAGGACAGTTTTAGACCTTCCGAAATAACCTCCTGAACCCATCAGTCGTCCGTAATTGACAACCAGTTGGTTAAGAATCTCGACTGCCTTCTGCCCACTGGAGCGCAATAGAGGTTCTGACCTTCACCTCCTGGACCTGCGAGCCTTGCGGGAGGAGAAACTACATGCTCCCCGACCAGTGCCTTGACCAGTCGACCTAGGGACATCTGACTGGTTGTCTCGGCCAGCATTATATCCCCTACCTGAGTCGCTACTCTGACGGTCTCTGGAGTAAGACATAGAGACTTTCTTAGATCCTCTATAGGAACTTCCCTTGGACGTACTCGCCCCAGAAGTCCCTGACTTACTCCTCTCTGCTGAGTCCGTTTTTTTCGAAACGGACTTAAAGAGCAGAGAGTCCGAAGCTTTCTTGGTAATCTGATTGTAGATTAGTGAAAGCTTACCATCGAAGAGAAGTTCTCCTGAAACTGGAGCGACTCGAAGAGAGTTTTTGACCTTAGAATCCACCCTAATGGATGAAGCCAGGGCAGCATCACGTCTGACTAACTCCAAATTGCCAGTGAAATGGCGGAGTTATACGTGGAATATGCAATTGCCCTTGAAAGAACTCTCAAGGAAGTTTGAACATCCTGGAATTCTTTACCATCGAGACATTGTGATAACGCTCTGGTAAGGTGATCTGCATAAGATAAGGCGTCTAAACTGGCTCTGTTAGACGAGATTGTCGTCTCCAATGTACTGGAGAGAATCGACATAGATGCCGGCAATGACAACTCCAAATCTTCTGCCTGGTCGTCTAAACACAGAGGAACTCTTGGAACGTCCTGCCGTTTCAAATTTATTTCTACTGTTGATGAATGGCAGATGAGACGATAAGAAACTGGATCTGCCAGTCTTAGAGGCTAGCCTAAAAATAGCATCATTCAGCAATTCAAACGTCCACGAGACATTTCTGGACTGGGCCGGAAACTCAGGCGCGACGTCCTTAGCCCGGCCGAAAAAGTCTGTGTCCAGTGATGCTATCAGTCTCTTATCTGGTATCGCAGCTCTCTGGTCCAGAGGAACAACTTCTGGAAGGTGTTGCCGGATGAAATCTACGGCCACCTTATGTTGTTCTGAAAGGGAAGAATCCAGCTCCGCAGATTCCCTTTCACCATCCGACTGGACCAGATGCGAATCTCAGTCATCCCTATCTGACTCTGCAGGGGAACGTACCAACCCAGCTTCCTCAGACAGTTCCTGATCTGAAAGAGTTTCCGAAGGTTGCTGGGATGCTGCGATGAGTTGTGCTATCTGCGATAGCAAGTCCGTCACAGAGGCCTGTGGAGCTGTGGTCTTACGTTGTTTAGCCGCTGGAAGCTCATGGGATGGTACCTCTTACATAATCCTTTTATGCGTACGTCCAGACTGGTAGTCCAGGCACATTAGACATAAAAATGAGAAAGTAAGGAAAAAAATCGGAGAAAGCTGATTTTTTTATATGTTTCTGGGACACACATTGCCGATAAAGTGTGAAAAGTCCCCGCGAATCCGAGTTGAGCTTTTTTAGTTATAGCGTTTTTTTGATGAAAAAAAAAAATTCGACCCAGCTCCATATTTCTCATTCTTATTCGCCTTAGTAGGGTGAGAATCATAAATATCGTGCTGAATTATATTGAGAATACATATCCCCAACAGAAAATGCCAACTTTGTACCAATCCTCACGCTCAATGGTGAAATATTCACGAAAATGTACAAAATTACGAAAAAAAATTTATTGTTTTCATACACACAACGGTACACAACGTCCATTAAATCAAATCTACGACTACTTTGGGAGTTAAATTATATATCAAAAATTGCAGAAAAGCAGTGGCTTTATAATGATATATAACAATAGTCATTTATTCCATAATGAACTGGTGAAACGTGTGAAATATTAACCATACCCCCTAAACTCAAATTCAAACGGCATCGACTTTTCTCATTCAAATACCGTGTTATAGCATCATTGTTTCAATTTCCATGTTCGATTAAATCACATAATGTGGTGTTCGCCTACACTCAAGATGCATTGGCATGTAATGTAGGACGCACAGGAAAGCTTTGGGTACAATACTACGAGCAAATAGGTCTTCTCCAGTTGTTCTTGAGAGCAGAGCGCACAGGCGACTGGGAACTCCACACATATTGTGTTCGCAATATGATTCCAGTATTTCACGCAGGTGGTCATTTTGCATACGCAAAAAGTTCTCATCTCTATTTGCAGCAGATGAATGAGCTAACAGAAATAATGCAACAGGATGATTTGAAGTTGTTCAAGAAAGGTTACTTTACCATAAGGCGCTCAGATAAATTCTGGGACGGGATATATTCTGATCAGACCATAGAGCAGTGTTTAATGAGAATGTTCAAGCTCCCTGGTGGTCTCACACATGGCAGGGGAATAACCGATAGCACTGTTGCGAAATGGGTACATGGACTACCTCTTTGCCTTCCGATATGTAATGCTCTCGAAAATTTTGTTCATGTTCACACTGGTCATGGCGAACAACATCGGGATCTCCGTCAAAGTTCACAATTGACTGATGCCAATGATATCACCAAATCATTGAACTGGCTCAGAGTGCATTCACCCTTTCAGAATAGAGATCCACTACAATTAGTCTCTATAGCGACCGGGCTTGTGGCCGACGAAACTGTGAACTGTGACCAAGTTCGCAAAATTGGTGAATGTTGCGTATCGAATGTTGTAAGCAAAACGTTCAACAGCATCAAACTACGACGTGTTGACACTGTGAAGTCTTTCGCATCGATGGCAAATAGCATCAAAGTCCGTGGAAGTAAGGTAGTGATTGACCCCACAATTCTGTTCAACCGCATCACATGTGTTATTCAGTCACAAGCAGAGATGGAAGAGTATCTCAAATATGAACTCACCCTGAAACCACCAGCATTGTTTGATTCTGCTGGAATGAGGAAGACACAGAAAAGCACGCTCGGTAAGATCCTCAAAACATACGGTTCCGAGCAAACTAAAATCTCAGAACATTCTCTGTTTGTTGTAGATGGTGGAGTTTTATTGAGGGCAGTTGTATGGCCTAAACAGTCGTCATATAAGGACATATGTACATCATATTCCAATTATCTAGTGAGACATTTTGGGGCGAACGTCGTGGTTGTTTCTGATGGTTATGCTTGTACAATGTCGACAAAGGGCATGGAACAAGCCCGTAGATCTAAAGATAGGTATTCCATTGATATCAATATCTCACCCGAGTTACCGGCCACCACACCCCAATCCGATTTCCTTGCAAATGCCAAGAACAAAACCCAACTGATCGATCTTCTAATGCAGGAGCTATCTGCTATCAATATTCAGTCCAAGCAGGCCGAGGCTGATGCTGATGTACTGATAGCCGAAACTGCACTTGACATCGCTCAAGATGACAACAATGTTGTTGTTGCGGGAACAGACACAGACTTGTTAGTCATTCTTACCTCTCGAGTTCAACCGGGATGTAATATTCACATGATGTATTCCATTACCCCAAACTTACTAGTTTCAGTTAGTGAAATAGCAACCAAAATGGGTGACCATAGAAGCAACCTCCTTGTAGCACATTCTATAAGTGGTTGTGACACTACTTCTGCACTCTTTCGAGTTGGTAAGAAGAAAGTATTCAGTACAATTGTCTCTGATGTTACTAGCGACTCACAACAGTATGTCAACACAATTTTGGCGGATGACAGTACACCAAGTGCAGTAGCCGCTGCCGGGGAACAACTTCTCCTGATCTTATACGGGAGTAAAACTGTTTCCTCTCTCGACCAATATAGATATGTCACTTACAAGCGTTATGTAGCAAAATCTAAACTGAATAAACCCATCGACCTAGCCTCACTCCCACCAAGCAGCGATGCTGCACAACAACATGTCTACAGATGTTATCTCCAGGTCCAACAATGGCTGGGCACTTCGCTTCCTCCGACGGATTGGGGGTGGTCGCTAGACAATGGACTTCTTGTACCGACTGCAGCCACAAAGCCATGTGCCCCCGATAACCTACTGAATCTGATCAGTTGTGGTTGCAAGAGTGCTTGTACAAAAAGGTGTGGGTGTAAGAAGGCAGGACTCTCTTGCTCAGGTTTGTGTAATTGCAGTTCGGATTCTTGTAACAACCACAGAAACACTGTCCTGTCGGAAATTTCTGAGTTCGATGAATAATATGTATATAGGTCATGTCATTTCTGTATATAGCGTTGATAATAGTCAATGTAACTTAATCCATGTTGATTGATTTGTACATTCTGTAAATATTATTTATTGATTTTTGTACATTCTGTAAATATTATTTATTGATCTAATGCTGCCAGACACAGACGTGTCTGTTCGGTCCCAATCCCGAAAATAGTTGAGTTCTCATGCTGACGAATTTTATGCCAAAAGGGGAACTCGGCCAGAAGCAGAGGGGGTCTTCCATAATGTCTATTTTGTATGCAATGATAAAAGTCTTCAAATGGTGGTGGATTTGTTATCGTCTGTCCAACTAACATCCCGTTCTGTACTACGACCCTTTGGGCAAATCCGTTAGGAAAATCGTCATTTTTTGCATAAATCCGATACTTTTTTGTGAATTTTCAATAATTATTCGCAGAAATTGTCACAGAATGCACATTTTCCTCTAGGTAAATGTATATTAGACTTTATGTAGCTCGAAATACGCGTAAACAAAAAATACAGTTGGATCAATTCGAGGTTACAAAGTTCGTGCGATTTTTTAAAATTTTTTTCAACGCGTTTTCGAAAAAAGGCTGTAGAAAAAAAAGCTCAACTGGGATTTTAGGGGACTTTTGTCTAATCGTTCAGTGACATGTACTCGACATTCCCTGAAAAAATCAGCTTTCTCCGATTTTTTTCCCTAGTGAAACCTAATGTTCTTGGGCTATGGTACGGCCTCATGTCCTTGGCTACCGGATGGAGTGACCTGGTCAACGTAGAATCCTTTGTTGGCGAAGCAGACTGGATATCTGAGGTCACGTAGCCAAGGTTCGGTCATGTGTGTTGGTGTGTAGAAGAGGAAGCTAATAGACTAGCCGTGCCCGGCTGTCTATGCGACGGAGCGTCCCGAGCAGGAGGAGTGGACGTATTCTCCGACTGACGAACGTTATGTACGACAACATCTGGCCCCAGATGTTGTTGTAAGAGAGAGGGGCCTCTCTCGCTCACGGTCCGGGTACACCTGAACGAGCTAGCTACCGGACTGACTGGCTTCCTCTGTTCCATCCTCTGATCTGTCGGCACCGGGTGTGCGTGATCCGAGATTATAGTGCTCACAACACCCCTTCTCCTCTCCTGGAGTGCAATGGACAAACCCGGCGTCACATCATCCAATCTACGAGTGATAGCTTCACCGGGTGAGCTAGCTGGCGACAAGTTCGTCAATCCTACTAAGGATCTAGGCACTTGTCGAATTTCCTTGAGCACTTTTGCTGCTAGCTCTACATTTGATTGCGACGACGGCAGCACACTTCCTGAAGACATCACGGAAACATCACCCTGTTCTTGTTCCTCTGAAAAAGAGACTGAAAAACTAGAGTGAGCCTGTGGCGAGAGGACCGGCATGGACCTCTCACCACTAACAATATACCGTGACACACGTCTCCAACGTTTGTCATCCCAATTGGCACACACTGACCAAGAATTAGTGCGAGTACATTGACTACAGCAAATACAATGAGCATGAGAATCAGAGGAAGGCTTCCTCGATTTACAATTTGAACAATATTCTTTCATATTAAAAAAATATTAAACAGCCGTAGTAATCACACTAACCCTTGAAAATACAAAGACACATAATAATAATATAATCCATTACAAAAATTTCGAAAAAATAATTCAAAAGAAAAATTTTGACATGAGCCCAAGTTCCCAAAGGGAACGATGAGCCCAACTGGATCCCAAAAAAGCCAAAGTGTGGACAAAAATTTTAAAACATATCTAAAAATTAATGTTACACTTATGGACAATATTAATGTATCTGGCAATAAGCTAAACCCTACAGAAGTCAAGGAATTACTGTCAGAAGTAACTGCTGTCAACGTAAACAAAAGTGAATAAAAACTGGAAACAAGACTCCAGGCACTGAAAATATGGCCCGAAATTAGTAACCAACTTTAAAACACTATCCGATGTAAAACAGAATCTTCCACAGAAAAAGCTGCAGTACATCAGATGGTGGATGCATGACCAAAATGCCTAAACACCCCTAGGGTGAGGATGTAACCATGGGGATAACAGAATAAACATTCTGTAACTATGCTAAAACTCCCAAGAAATTTCAATAAAAAAATTTCAAAAATGATACCAAAAGTATGGGAGATTAGCAAGGGGGGTATCAAGGAAAGGGAGAGAGGAAACACTGAACAAACAGTGGAGATTTCATAGAAAGAATGAAAAGATCAGGCCTATGCCCCGAAATTTGGGAACATGAAATAAGTTACAGCCCTGAACACATCCTTCCACTGTTTCTTCCTCTCATCCTCTTATTTCATCCTTGGATCCACCATTTCCTTCATGATTTTGTGTCTGGCATCATTTTAACTGAGATTATAAGCACAGATATCAGTGAGATGTTAATGATTGAAGGGCCAAACAAAGAATGAAGATTTGGCACCAATTTCGGTACTTCCTTGACACTGCGCATGCACAGTGGACAAAAGTATGGAGGACCATATAGGACATTGATTTTTTGGATTTTGCTGCAAATTTTGGGGGTTTGGGGGGCAAAATTTGTGTTTGGCCCTGAATTTTTAAGAGTTAGCACCAGCTAAGTCTGGGTCCATATAGATGTCACCCCACACAAGCACACCAAGTTTGCAAGCGATCCAATCATAAATGTGCCCATCTAGAGGTTATCTATTTATTTATTTATTGGTGTTTAAGGTCACATACTTATGCACAATGGCTAATCGTGACCGTGACAGTTTTACGGGTGGAGGAAGCCAGAGTACCCGGAGAGAACCACCGAGCAACGACGAGCAGCTGTCAGCTCTCCATCATCGTAACTCTGAACTCTGCACCGCAGCACAGGCAGAGTTAGATTGGTTGAAGACATGCGCACCATCGACGTGCAGTACGCCTCAGTACACAGCGTCATCGTGCCCCCATGTAGGCAATCAGGGTGAAGTGTCTTGCCCAAGGACACAACGCGGTTGCCGCAGGTGGGATTCGAACCGAGGACCTCTCGGCTTGCAGCCTGCACCTCTACCAACTAAGCCACCATGCCCCCGCCCATCTAGAGGTCTCCCCAAACAAGCATGCCAGGTTTCAAAGCAATCTGATCATAAATGTGCCCTGTAGGCCAAAGGGATATATTGAGGTCCGACTAAACTAAGTTCTAAGAACGTTGGCCGTAGCAACATTTTTTGACGGAAATGGAAGGAAATCGATAGACCCCATCTAGAGGTCACCCCAAACAAGCATGCCAGGTTTCAAAGTAATCTGATCATAAATGTGCCCTGTAGGGTGTGCTAAGAGAAAATATTGAAGTCTGACTTAACCAAGTTCTAAGAACGTTGGCCATGGTAACAATTTTTGACGGAAATAGAACAAAATCGATAGCTCCCATCCAGAGGTCACCCTAAACAAGCATGCCAGGTTTCAAAGCAATCCAATCATAAATGTGCCCTGTAGGGAGTTCCAAAGGGAAATATTGAGGTCTGACTAAACTAAGTTCTAAGAAAGTTGGCTGCGGCAACATTTTTTGATGGAAATTGAAGAAAATCGATAGCTCCCATCTAGAGGTCACCTCAAACAAGCATAACAAGTTTCAAAGTGATCTGATCATAAATGCGACCTGTGAGGTGTGCCAAAGGAAATTGTGGACGTACGTACGTACGCCGACGGACGAGAAGGGATGGCAATTGCTCAGCTTGACTTTGTCAAGTTGAGCTAAAAATGAGAATTTATTGCACAGATGTCAGTTGAGATGTTTATTGACTTGGGCCAAACAAAAGAATGATGCTTGGCACCAATTCCGGTATCTTCCTGGTTACTGCGCATGTGCAGTACTAAAAGTATGGAGGACCAGATAGGACTTTTTTATGCAAATTTTGGAGATTGGGGGTTCACAATTTGTGTTTGGCCCTGGATATTATTGAGGTTGCACCAGCTAAGTCTGGGCCATTGGTTCTACTATAAAAATATGAAATTTTTTTGTTATTCAGGAAATATTTTTTTATAATTGCCATCTAGTTAATAGCATAAATACATTTACTTCTGAAACCAACACACACACAATCTTACGACATCAAGTTGACTTTTTACTTCATAGGTTTATTAGATGTGTTGCAGACAATATTTCCATAGTGAGTTATTTGATGATGATAATGTGATAAAAATATTTATTAAGCAACCGATAATCATACCTGAACAGTTGTTGGGTAAGCTTTGAGAAGTAATGATGCTCTTGTTTCAAGAAATGACCATACTTTAATCTCATTTTCTTTCGACAATGGAGTATCAAAATCTCCAAGTCTTTCCTTTATGTCTTCAGCTGTTGATAATTCTTTCAGATGTTCTAGAATGAAAAAGAAAAATTTGGGAAACGTCCAATAATTAAGAAAACCTACAAAACAGTGCCACAATTTAATGTTGAATAGGAATAAAATCACCACATAAGATTGCTTTTACTGTTGAAGCTGTGATGTTGGTCTTTCAAAACCCTAACCCCATGCAGGTTTTGTACACACCTGCGAGACTTTTTCCTGAATTAATTTTATATCTTTGATGTTTATGAAGGAACAGGTTAACAATTCTTGTACATGTGTTCTAAACCAATTATGTTCTAATAAAACAAAAATCCTCGCCCTCTGATTGGACGAGAGCTTGCCTAGTTTTTTCTATGTTTTCATCTCCAGTAACAAATTTTACTGTCTGACGTCACCATGCGAAACATTTGAGACTGCCCATTTCAGTTATTCCATCAAAGAAGTGATTTGCAAACCACCTAATTTTTTCTAGATTTTTTCCATGTGCAGCAGGCAATGTTCCGAATGAAGTGTTGTTTAAGTCACAAATCAGTTTACGGAAATTCAAACTAAGATGGAATGACCTCGACTCTTATCTTTTATTTATTTTTATTGATTATTCCTCCAGTGACGTTGTTGGGTGCATGACAGGTTTATTTACTAAACATGTTACCGTTAAAAGTTACCTTGTTCATTTCACGATGTGGTTTTCAGGCTGTGGGCAGGGTCTTATTGGAACATATGTTATTGTGATGTTATGATTAAGATTAAGATTATTTATTTAATGGTATAGTTAAAAATTACAGCAATGCATGTATGATAATACAAAATGTAGAAAGCACAAAAAGCATTAGTACAATACAAGAATATTAATAAATATCTATACTGTAAGGAGATGACATAGCCAGATTGGCTGTCTACCTGTCGTCTCCCATTAATATTTGTTCTGGATTGTGAATTGTACACTGATTACGAATCTGGATTATAGGCAAATTATCTAGTCGCATTCAGATTTTATGGTATTGAAAGTGTCGGACTTGGCAGTTAAAACATACTTTCCTGTTGGGCGAGATAAACAGACCGAGAATATTACTTGATGTTATCACATGCAAAGAGCACATAATTCGGAAAATGACCATTTAGTTATTATTAATAGCATCTTCAGGGGTTTGAATCCGTGATTATCTGCCAACATTAAAATTACAATCTCGACAATAGGGATTGTCACATTCCACACTACTTGGGTACTGAGAGAGGAATTTTTGTGTCAATAATTTTTTGAATATATTTCTATTAGTGATAGACCTTAGATCTTGATCCAATTCATTCCACACCCTGGGAAATGCATAGATCTGTAACCTGTAGAGGGCTTTAGTGCGCGTTCTACTGATATATAATAAGTCTGATTGTCTCGTAACTCTTTGTGAAGCATTTTCTATTGGGTTAAAAAAGTCATTGAATGACGACGGGAGTTGTCCCATTTTCCAATCAAATATGAAGAGACATGCTTGGAGTCTGAACAAGTCATTAATTTTAAGTATTTTGTCTTTTACAAATAGGGGATCAGTATGGGCGTTATAATTTGAATTATTAATGATACGAAGTGAGCGTTTCTGCATAATAAGAATTTTACTAATTGCCCGAGCATTACCCCATACATGGATGCCATATAACAGGTGGCTATGTATAAGGGCAAAGTATAATGTCATTAAAGCCTTATGTGGCAATATTTTTTTTACTTTATTCAATGCATAATTAACTCTTCCAATTTTGGAGCAAACGTGTGAGATATGGGCACTGTATGACAGATTGTCGTCAATGCTGATGTTTGTTTGTTGGTGGTTAACGTCACATATTTATGCACCATGGCTAATCGTGACACAACATGGAGATGAAGTCAAGTTTAGTCAATCGTTGATCAACATGTTGCCCATTTTAGAGGACTTTCACACCAAGCATTGGTAACTGGGTCCTATTTTACTAGTAAAGCGGAACTGGTTTACCACAGTAAACAAGTGCTGCTTACTTCCCGGGGTTCCCACGGGGAATCAATGCTGATACCAAGAAATTTTAATGATTTATCTTGTTCATGGCCTCCTATTCTTTTTATCGTTTGGTTTTGTATATTGATAGTTAAATTTTCTGGGACCAGTGTGCTACGGGTTGGATTTATAAGGACGTATTTAGTTTTACTTGCATTCAAGACAAGCTGGTTGGCTGAGCACCATTCGTTTAATTTGCTTAATTCATGATTTATATATTCAGCCAATCTACTTGCATTTGGACCTGAAGCATAGGCTGTCGTATCATCCGCAAACGATAGGAGGTTTAGCAAAGTCGAGTGACGAATATCGTTAATATAAAGCAGAAACAAGACTGGCCCGAGTATGGAACCCTGTGGTACTCCGCACGTTATTTGGGCTTTGTTCGAATTATTTTCACCACATTTTACATATTGGGTTCTGTTGGATAGATAACTTTCGAACCAGTCAATGGTAATACCTCTGAACCCATATCTGTTTAATTTACTTATCAGAATGCTATGATTAATAGTGTCAAAAGCTTTCGAAAAGTTGATAAATACCGCTAGGGTTAAATCTTTTGTTGGTTTGTTGTTTTCTATAGCAATATGTCTAAGAAGTTGCATCACAGGATGTGTGGTGCTGTGATTTTTTCTAAAACCATATTGATGCTGATAGAGAATATCAAATGTATCCAGACAATTAACCATTCTATTAGCCATTAATTTTTCTAGGATTTTAGAGAATGCTGGAAGAATACTTATAGGTCTATAGTTATTGTTCAAAAGCTGTTGAATGGATATCCATAAATTTATCGTATGCAGCATTAGGACAGCTTGATTCAAAAATTGGCGAAAAATCGCTTTGATAGAGAAGTGCCCTAAATATTGCCACGTTGGCTTCAGTAAATTTACGTTTGCGTATAATTTTAGGGCTACCCTTTGCTGTGGTAGTATTTTCTATATAATATATGCCGAAGTGATCCGAAACATCTGTAATGATTATTCCAGAGGAACAGGTTGCGGTTATATTATTGGAGAAGAAGTGATCTATTAGCGTTTATGACTGAGTGGTTATCCGAGTGGGTCGGGTGATACGCGGTAAAAAACCCTGACTGACCATAAGGTCTAGAAAAATTTGGGTTTTAGGATGATGATTTGTTTTCAGTAGGTCGATGTTGAAATCTCCCATAATATATGCCTCCATGCATTCATGATTAATTAGGTCAGTTATATCATTTAGTTTTGTGAGAAAAAGATCTATATCTGCTTTTGGTTGTGTATTTGGTCTGTATATGACACCAATTAGTTTTTTAGTATTATTTACCTTGATTTCAACAAACAGGGACTCAATTACATGGGGAATAAAGACAGACAAATCATTTCGTATTATTGGCGCCAGACCCTCCTTAACATAAAGTCCCACCCCGCCATCCCCCTCAGGTCGTGTCTTATTAATGAGTGGACAATAGCCGTCCAAGTAATACGATGTGTTCGACGGTATTCGAAATATTTCAGTTAATCCTATAGCACTAAAGGCGTTTTTCGAACCATGTAAGTCACTCAGCAGTTCATTCAGGGAGTCCCAGTGTGCATTTAAACTTTGGCAGTTTAAATGAAACATTGAGAATTGATCACTTTGCTTGTCGTTCATTGACTGGAATTCATTGGGTGAATAATAATTACAATCACTTGTGTTATCTTTAAATAGGGAATCTTCATCATTGGAAAGTTCACATGTTCTGTCATTATAGACCTTAATGAAATCAAATTCTGGATTCGTCTGTATCTCATCGAGACTAATGTTACCCGCCATTATTTACAAAGACACTGCCAAGTCGTGCAATTTCGTACCAATCCATAATCACGGCAGCATAATTTAATCGTTGCCTGTTAATATTTTCGGATGATCTAAGAACTCTCACAGCCATATATATACTGTGAGTTTGGTGTGTATTACCTGTACTATTATAATCATTCGTGTACAATGCAGGAACATTTGTATGTGCAGTGCACAAAAAAATAATCAAAAACATTAACAAAAACATATATACAAGTTTCATGATTGGAGAATAAAGGATTTTAAGAAGGAATGGTGGAATGGTGTATTATTGATATGGTAGTTGTCTGTGATTCATGCAAGACCTCAGGGAAAAATTCTATAATTTCGCAAGGGTTATTCAAGATCGAGATAGAGTTTGCAAAGGCTGAATTATATTATACCTTCAGTAATTAGTAATTCGTGCCCCGGGAGGAGAAAGATGCCAGGTGCAATGCCAAAGCATTGCATCCGGCACCCCAACAAAAAGGCTAACAGTGATTGCAACAGAGAAATAAAGTCAAGCTTAGCCAATCGTTTATACCCATGGTGCCAACTTGCAGAAGGGCTGCACCCAGCAGTATTGGCCATCACTTCTGACTTCCAAAATTGATCTAGCACTCAACCGGTTAACATGCATCTGTGTAATTGCCGTGCTTTTTATTTATTTATTTACCAGTATTTAACATCAGTTCAGCCTCTTCTTCTTATTTACTGGTGATTAAGGTCTTATATTTCTGCATAAAGGCTAAACCACATAATGATCCAAAATTAATCATGTTTATAGCTTACACATTGAATTTCCTGGTGCATTTGTCATGAATTGACTAAAGAAGTATTGATCCATTATATGCATCAGATTGGTAAGGGTGTGTGTGAGTGGGGGGGGGGGGGGGGGGGGGGGGGGGGGGAGAAAAGGGAGGGAAGGGGGCATATTAACATTTCTATTACCAGAATCTGATATAATATAACCAGGTCTATAATTATGCTTAGTAACTCTGTCAATATGGAATTTCAGCAAGACCAGTATGCATGGGTGTACATATCATCATACAATACGAATATTACATTTACTTTCCGGGCATCAACGTGCATGGGTATGGGCATGTGTGGATGTATATATGTAGACATACATACATCCACACGCACACATACCCATACATCAGCCTATACATCAACCAATAAGTTGACCAACACTAGCGACTAATTGCTAGTGTTAATCAACCCATTGGTTGACATATAGGCCGATGTGGAGGTATGTCAACATATCTGTTGTCACCTAATAATCCATATTATCTTACATTTTCGGGAATCCCATGGTAGGGGCATATTCACATTTCCATTACCACATATATATATGAAGACAAACATACATCCACACGCACACATACCCATACATCAGCCCATACATCAACCAATAAGTTGACCAACACTAGCAACTAATTGCTAGTGTTAATCAACCTATTGGCTGATGTATAGGCTGATGCGGAGGTATGTCAACTTATCTGTTGTCACCTCCACAGGCATATTCACATTTCCATTACCACAATCTGGTATAATATAACTAGGTATATATTCATTCCTTGCAACTCTGCCAGTATGGAATTTCGGATGATCTCACAGGCATATTCACATTTCCATTACCACAATCTGGTATAATATAACTAGGTATATATTCATTCTTTGCAACTCTGCCAGTATGGAGTTTCAGCAAGACCAGTATACATGGGTGTACATATAATCATATATACATATATTACATATAATCATATATACATATATTACATTTACTTTCCGGGCATAAACATGCATGGGTATGGACATGTATGAATATATATATGTAGACATACATACATCCACACACACATACATCAGCTGAAACGATTGGATTCTCTGTGTGGCTTCCTCTCAATCCATTATAGAGTCCCAAATGGCACTCCCCAAAGATAAATATATGTCAACATCTGACATCAACCTCTGAAAACAGTAATTTACTGCTAGTAACTTGAAATTCTTTTACTGTAACCAATTATTTCCCATTTTCAGGAATATATTGACTCTCAATGTGACTTTATCTCAATCGATTGTAGAGCCCCAAATAGGCACTCCCAAATAAATTGTGACAGAACAGATCTGTGTCAACATCTGACATCAGCCTCTGATATCAGTAACTTTCTGCTGGCACCCTAAGAATTAGTTATGGAATCTGAAATTGCTTTGCTTTAACCTATTATTCCCCACTTCCAGGACCTTTTACAAAGATATCAGCTCTATTTAGCTAAAAAGTTAAAAAATTTATAGTAATTTATATATTTTTTATACTTACCAATGACCCAGACTTAGCTGGTGCTAACTCCACAAAAAACCAGGGCCAAACACAAATTTTGCCCCCCAATCCCCAAAATTTGCATCCAAAACAAAAAGAAATCATGTCCTAAAGGACCTCCATAGTACGACTCTACTGCGCATGCGCAGTGACGCAGTCGTCCCGAAATTGGCGCCAAATATCATTCTTACTGGCAGTGCCTGGTCAGCGCTATGTACTCAGCGGGGAGGCAAGAGTTCCCAACTCAGGGAGGGCCATCCCCGTCTGGGTCATTGGTAAGTATAAAAAATATATAAATTACTATAAATTTTTTAACATTTTTATACTGTACCAATGACCCAGACTTAGCTGAATAGTAAACAGGCTGGAGGGCCTAGGACATAGAGGAAAATCCAATAAGCTCAATTATAAAATAAAGAGATAACCCCTTAAGGAGAAAAGGAGTATTAGGCTTTACATGTATCTTTCTTATTTAATATTTAAATTAGAAAGATACACTACCCTTAATAATTGAGCACAATAACATTCATGTTCTCTATTAATATCCAGTATAACCTTTATACTAATTATTATTAAAACAAGCCAATAAATAAAGTAGTCCAGAGAATTGAGACTCTTTATAATCATTTAAAAGTGTCCGAGTATTGTATATTAAAGCCCGTTTGACACTTGACATATACAAATGCTTCACACCGAGCTACACTTTAAAAATAAGACATGAATGAAATTAAACATTAATATTACACTTTAAAACCATCCCGGAAGCGACTCAGAAATACTGTCTTGGAGGAGGCATTCCCTTGCTTTTCACTATAAAGCAGGTGACCTAAGGGAACACCCGCCCCCCCCCTTCCCCTTGCCCTGGGTCAAATAGCCCAGAGCGAAGAGGGCAGCCGGACGGAGTCACTGCCGGAACAGAAAGCCTGCATAACTATAGTTGCAACTGTTTAGTGGACGACATTCTGAGCAACAGATAACGGACCTAAACAATGCAGGTCTCCAGAAATGGACTCAATATTTCTGAGATAAAAATTAGTAAATGTGGATGGCTGAGACCAATAAGCAGCCTTCATTAAATCTGTAATAGCAACACTATTAGCATAAGCCCAGGAAGTAGAAAGAGCTCTTACTTCATGAGCAGAAATCTTAAGCACAGACTGCTGAGAAGAAGATAAATCTTCATACGCAGTACGGATAGTTAACTGAATCCATCTAGCAATAGAATGGACTGAAATGTCCTTTCTATTAGGCATCAAAGACAGAAAGAAACGTTTCCGTCCCTTTCTGATGAACTGAGATCTCTGTTTATAGATACGTAGTGCTCTAACAGGACAGAGTAAAGGCCTACGCCCGTCTGAAGACGGAAGAGCCTTAATAACAATAGGTTCCGGATATTTATTAGGAGCCTGATTCTTAGCTAAAAAACCGACGTTAGTAGTGAAGGTGATAGTGTTCCCAACACTACGATAATGAGAATCATCCACCGATAGTGCATGAAGCTCACTGACTCTTCTGGCAGAAGAGAAAGCTAAGAGAAAAGCTGTCTTATAAGATAAGAATTTGAAATCTACTGTCCCAAGAGGTTCAAATGGCTTTTCCTTCAATTTAAGGAGAACCCAAGCTAAATTCCACTTAGGAATTAATCTAAGAGTTCTTGGTCTATTTATCGAAAAGTTTCTAACCAATTTCGATAAAGAGACATTAGATCCAATTTGTAAACTATCATGATGTGCATAGGTATCAGATAACATAGATCTATAACCCTTTATAGTAACCGGTTGCAGTTTGATTTCGTCAAACAAGTATACTAGAAAGTTAGCAATGTCTGGTATAGAGGGATCAAATATATCAACAGAATGATCCCTACACCAACGACGGAAAACCTTCCACTTAGCCGCATAGTTTAGCGAAGAGGAGGTCCTCCTACAGTTAGAAATCGCGTCCACTGCTCGTCCTGTAAAGTGCTTGCCATGCAAGAAGGACCGCACAACGGAAAAACGTGAAGGTTGAGACCTTGCGGGTTGTGATGCAGTTGGCGCGATTTCCCCTGCCAAAGAAGATCCTCTCGTGGAGGGAGCTTCCGCGGTAGGTCCCACAACAGACACCTGAGTAGATTTATCCACGGTCTCTGTGGCGACAGAGATGCTACCAACAGAATCTTGCATTGAGATTGTTTTATCTTTAGCAATACTTGTTGAATTAACGGCGCTGGAGGATACGCATATCCTATCATTCCGTCCCAAGGGATCGATAGAGCGTCTACAGCAAATGCTCTTGGATCCGGACACGGGGACACATACGTCTGCAACTGATTGTTGAGATGTGTCGCAAATAAGTCTATCATTGGCCGTTCCCATTGGTAGCAAATCTGATTGAATACTTGTTTGTTGAGAGTCCACTCCGACGGCAACAAGCGACCCTTTCGAGAAAGGGAGTCTGCTAGCACATTCAGACGACCCGGTATGTGACGGACCGAAAGAAGAACGTGATGTTCCAACGCAAACAGAAGGATTCTTTCCGTTAGATTGAACAACGGAACTGAATGAGTGCCTCCCTGATTCCGTATATACGCCACTACTGTCGTATTGTCGGATAGGATTTGGACATGAGCATCGTGAATAATGTCCATCCAGTGACGTAACGCAAGCCAAATTGACATCATTTCCTTGATGTTTATGTGCTTGCACAGGAATTGCGGATCCCAAAGACCCTGGCATCTCGAATCCGTTGGGATTAATGATGCACCCCAACCTGTTTGACTGGCATCCGTCATAATGGTAAAACTCGGATCCGGCAACTGCAGCGGAACTCCTTGAGTTAACCACTGAATGTTTGCCCAAGTCTGAATCTCTTGTTTCACTTGATCTGACAAGAGAACGTCTACATCGAGCGAATGAATTTTCACACTCCAATTCTGAGTCAAGAAAATTTGAAGAGGCCGTGTGCGTAGCCGTCCCATCGGAATGAGATCCGCAGCGGCTCCGCACAGACCTATCAGTCTCATAAATTCTCTCGCTGTGACTTTGTCTGTATTTAGACAATAGCGAGCGTAACAACTGACTAATTTCGCTCTGGTTAACGGCAGACGAACGAGATTGTTGTGCGTCTCGAAGCTCATTCCCAGATGAGTGAATGACTTGGACGGCACCAGATCCGACTTCTCCTCGTTTACTATGAAACCGAGACGTCGGAGCAATAGAAGAAGATTCTGAACATCGTTCTGAAGCGTTAACTCGTTGCCGTACCTCTGAAGAATGTCGTCCAGGTAGGCCGACGTTACCGCAGACGAATGAGCTCGGAAGTAAATCATTACCGAGTTCATTACTCGAGTGAAAGCCCAGGGTGCTAGATTCAATCCGAAGCACATGGCCCGGAACTGATACACCACTCCTAGGACTGCGAAGCGTAGATACTTTCGGAATGTCGGATGTACCATGACGTGAAAGTACGCATCTTTGAGATCTATGCTCGTTGCATAATCGTTCACCCGAATACTCGCTCTGACCGATCGAATCGTCTCCATATAAAACTTCGGAGCGATGATCAGCTTGTTTATCCAGCTCAAATCTATGACTGGACGGAACGAGCCGTCTGGTTTCGGAACCAGAAACAGATGGCTGTAGAATCCCAGCGATTCCTGGTTTTCTACGACCTCTACCGCGTTCTTCATTAAAAGAGACTGCACCTCTGATAGCAGAGCGTCTCTTTTCTGAGGGTTTGACGGAAGATGAGTCCACTTTGGACTTCGAGTTAATGGAGGCTTTCGTTTGAAGGATATCTTTAGACCTTCCGAAGTCACTCCTCTCACCCAAGGGTCGTCCGTAATCGACGCCCACTCTTGAGAAAAACTCGACAACCTTCCGCCAACCGGAACGCGATAGAGGTTTGAGCCATCACCTCCTGGATCTGCGAGGCCTGCGGTAGGAGAAACCACGTCTTCCACGACCCGCACCTCGCCTCGTCGACCTCGGGGCGTCCGACCGATTGTCCCGGCCTGAAGGACGTCCCGAACGAGAGTCGCTATCCTGACGGTCTCTCGAATAAGAGCTAGAGGACGCACCGGAACCTCTATAGGAACCTCTCTTGGGCGGATAAGACCCAGAAGTGCCTGCCTTATTCGTGTCTGCTGAATCCGACCTTTTAGGAGCGGATCTAAACAACAGAGAATCACTAGCTTTCTTTTTAATATTATCATAAATAGCGGAAAGCTTGCCGTCAAAGAGAAGATCTCCTGAGACCGAAGCGACTCTAAGAGAGTTCTTCACCTTAGAATCCACTAGTGTGGATGTAGACAGGGCTGCGTCACGTCTAACCAACTCCAGATTAGCCACTGAAAGGGCGGAGTTACACGTGGAATAAGCTACTGCCCTTGAAAGAAGTCTTAAGGAGGATTGTATATCCTGAAACTCTTCCCCTTGAAGACGCAGTGATAACGCCTTCGTAAGGTGATCTGCGTAAGATAAGGCATCTAAATTGGCTCTGTTAGACGCAATAGCTGTTTCCAACACTGCGGTTGGAATAGAAGCTGACGACGGTAATGATAGCTCTAAGTCTTCCGCCTCGTCGTCCATACGCAGAGGAACTCTCGGTATACCCTGACCTGCCGTGTCGAATTTATTCCTTGCATTAATGAAAGGCAGGTTGAGAGTATTTGCGGACAAGAAGCCTGCTTTCCCTGTCCTGGAAGCAAGTTTAAAAATAGCGTCGTTCAATAATTCAAATGTTCTTGCAACATTATTGGACTGCGATGGAAACTCGGGAGCGATGTCCCTGAACCGCTCGAAAAAATCAGAGTCCAATGACGCTATAATTCTCCTGTCCGGAAGCGCAGCAGTCTGGCCCGACGGAACAACTTGAGGAAGAAAGTGCCGGATGAAGTCTACGGCAGCTTTGTGTTGTTCCGAAAGGGATAGCTCCAATTCATCCGTATCCCTTTCACCATCCGGTCGGGCCTCCCGATGTTCCCGGTCGTCCGCCCCCGATGCTTCGGCGGAGCGTACCGACCCAGCGCCGTCGGATAATTCTCGATCCGACACCGTCTCTGTCGGCTGCTGGGATGCTGCGATAAGCTGTGCTATCTGCACTAGAATGTCCGACGTCGAGACCTGCGGAGGAGCGGTCTTTCGCTGCTTTGCCGAGGGCAGCTCCGCATCGGATGGCTCCCGCATACTTTTCCTATGCGAACGTCCGGAGTCCATCGGTCTCGAGTCCCTGGCTGCCGGATGGTGTGACCTGGTCGCCGAATAATCCTTCCTCGGCGAAGCTGGCAAGATATCGGAGGTCACGCAGCCAAGGTGCGGTCGTGTGCGCCGGCGAGAAGAGGAAGCCTTAACAGTCTCTGCGGACTGCTTATACAACGGAGCGTCCCGAGCGACGGACGTATGCTCCGCTAAAGACACATTTTGTACCACAACATCTGGTCCCAGATGTTGTTGTACGAGAGAGGGGCCTCTCTCGCTCGCGGCCCGGCTGGACCTGGACGAGCTAGGAACCGGACTAAAAGGCTTCCTCCGTTCTCGTTCACTATCCGCCGTCACTGGGTGTGCATCTATTATTTTTATAGTGCTCGCATCACCCAAAATTTCCTCTTGGACCGCATCGGACGAACCCGGCTGCCGAACCATTCGGTGAATGGACGCTACACCGGGCGAGCTAGCGGACGACATTTGTCTAATCTCCATGAGCACTTTTGCCGCTAGCTCTGTATTTAATTGTGACGACGGACGCACACTTGAAGAAGATAACATGGAAACATCACCCTGTTCTGGTTCCTCTGAAATAGAAACTGAGAGAGTAGAGTGACCTTGTGGAGAAAGAGCCGGCATCGCTCTTTCTCCAGAAACAACATATCGTGACACACGTTTCCAATGTTTCTCATCCCAATGTTCACATACAGGACAGGGATTAATGCGAGAACACTGACTACAATTTATGCAATAATCATGAAAGTCAGAGGAAGATTTCTTCCTATTACAATTTGAACAAGTTCCTTTCATTGTGAAGGAACAACAATAAGTCCTAGTTACTCGCAAAAACCCCTGACACAAAGATACATAATAACATGATCCATTAATAAATGAAAAAACAATTGCAAAACAAAATAATTTTGAAAAAATATTTTTTCAGAGAAGCCCAAGTTGCTGAAAAGTAACGTTGAGCCCCGATGGATCCGATGGCAAAGTGTGGTCAAAAATTTTAAAATTATATAAAATAATTAATGAGACACTTTCGGATAATATAAATGTATCTTATAATGAGATAAACTACCTCAAAGGCAAACAGCCCCCCTCAAAAAAGGCTGTTGCCAATGAAAACAAACAGTGTAAACACAGAAGAAAACATGACTCCAGGCACTGAAAAAACTGGCCCGGAATCAGTCCTCAATTACACTCTATCTGATGCAAAACAGAGACTCCCAGGGGAGAATCTGCAGAACATCAGATGGAAGATGCAGAACACAAACGTTATACACCCATGGGTGAAAACGTAACTATGGGGAAAATAACAGAAAACATTCTGTAACCAAGCAACTCTCCCAGGGAAATTTTAGAAATGAAACTTCTCAAAAATATGCCAAAAGCATGGGAGAATTGCAAGGGGGGACTTTAGAAGGTTAGGGGAGAGGAAACACTGAATAAGCAGTGCAACAATTAGCAAGAATGACAACAAGAGGCGTTTGCCTCGAAAATAGGCAACTTAACATAATTTTAACAAAAAATTTTAAGTACAGCCCTGATTATTTTTTGCCACTTCTTTTTTCCTCTCCTCCTTCTATCCTCCTTAGAATCACATTTTCTCCAAGAATTACGTGTCTGGCATCCTTTAAACTGAGATTTACAAGCACAAAGATCAGTGAGATGTTGACTGATGAAGGGCCAAACAGAGAATGATATTTGGCGCCAATTTCGGGACGACTGCGTCACTGCGCATGCGCAGTAGAGTCGTACTATGGAGGTCCTTTAGGACATGATTTCTTTTTGTTTTGGATGCAAATTTTGGGGATTGGGGGGCAAAATTTGTGTTTGGCCCTGGTTTTTTGTGGAGTTAGCACCAGCTAAGTCTGGGTCATTGGAACAGTATAAAAATATTTGGACTCTCTAAGTGGCTTCATCTCAATCCATTTTGGAGCCCCAAATAGGCCCTCTCCAGTAAATTAAAATAAATTGGACTCTCTATATTGGTTCATATCAATCCATTGTAGAACCCCAATAGGCACTCCCCAATGAATTGTGACAAAAATCTATCAACATCTAACAACATCTTGTGGTATCGGTAGTTTTATGCTAACAATTTAAGAATTAAGTGATGGGATCTGAAATTGCTTTGCTTTAACCAATTATTCACCACTTGGTGATGGTAACATGTTTTGAGGTTTGCAGCTCAGAGCCATAAACCTCAGACCTGCCACTGTCAATCATCACAATAACTTATAATGTCTACTCCTGACACTGATCCTAAGACAGAACACAAAGATAGTGAAGGATGGGGGAATGGAAACAATGATCCGATTTGGAGTTTTTCTTGTATTTCAAAAGCAGGAACGGCGCACGTCAAATACAGGAAAAACTACATAAAGGGTTGTTGATTCCTGTCTCCGTATTCTACCCCAATTGTGTTCTGTATTCATACCATGATTAAACTTGACTAAAGTGAATGAAGCTGATATTTTTAAAGAAAAATATCACCTTCAGTGGTCTGATTTTATTGCTTGATGCTGTTTTGTGTCAAAACATTTCATTCATGTCATAATTTTACAGACATGCAAAGTCCAATCAGATGCATTCTTTCACATAATCCAGCTTCAAGCCAGAAAATAAGCAGACTATCATCAGCAAAATGAGGTTCCCAGAGGATGAATTTAGTGATGCTACCCTGCATAGCAGGGTAGCATCACAACATTTACCCTCTGTGAACCTCAATCTGAATGAGGGTCTCAAAACTAAACAGAAACATGTACCCAGAGGATAAATTGGATAGCATCATCAAATTCCCCCACTGGGGACCTCATTCTGCAAATGTCAGACTGCTTATTTTCAGGCCTGTCCAGCTTCCATGTATGGTGTATCTAGAACATTTCTCAATGTCTGTATTGTATCACATAACACTGAATACTCACAGATATCATTGTATAATTGAAAAATTCTCTCAAAGGGCTTCCCAAGGATCAGTACCAGGAGCATGTATTGTTTCCTTGAATAAAGATGAAACTTTCCCAACAAAACATAGCAATACCTAAGATTATAAGTACATAGTTTACCAAACTAGGTCAAGCAACTATCTGAATTGTTTTTCCACACTTTCCAGGACTTTTGTTAATTTCCAAGCACTTTAAAGTTTTAATATCAAGCACTTTTAGGCACTTCCAATAACCCATACAAACACAGACAGTTAATTATGCTGCCCACTTTTGGAAAATCTCACCCTGAGCCTTGGTTACAGGGTTTAAAGGTTTTATCTTACAATAAATATGTATTGGGTCTGCAATTACCAAAATACATTACAGCGTGTATCAGGGCCCCCCCCCCCCCCCCCCCCCCCGATACAAAATCTGTACAGTAGAGCCTGTCTTGAGAGACCACTCTTTTGCAGACAATGGTCTCTCAAGATAGGTGGTCTCCAAGCCTGGAAATAAGCAAACTGTCATCTGCAGCATGAGGTCCCCAAGGGTGAATTTGGTGATGCTTCCCTGCACAGCAGGGTGGCATCACTACATTTATCCTCTGCGAACGTCAATCTGATTCAAGGTCTCAGGCCTAAACAGAAAGAGGAACCCAGAGGATATATTGAGGAATTCTGGACCACTGTATGGGATTTCATCAGCAAATTCACCTATGGGGTGGGGACCTACATCTGCAAATGACAGATTGCATTTTTCCAGACTTGGTGGTCTCCTGTGACAGGTCCATTACAGAGTGAAACAACCAATCCATACAATGTGACAGTGGTCTCTAAAGACAGGTGGTCTTTCGATACAGTGGTCTCTCAAGACAGTTTTTACTTATCTTGCAAATGCATTACACAGCTGCATGATTGGTCATGATTTGTGTATGTTACTGTTTATAGAATATTACAAGCTATCGAGGGACCTTGTATATTTCTGTATATGAAATAAGAAAAAGACACTTCCGATGAGAATAATTATTAAATTACGGTACCACATTGCTTTTATGCTTTTGTATCTGAATCGCAGGAAGCATTCAAGCTGGAATACAATGCATTTATATTGCATGGTATTACTGACCAAGCACTTAATTGGTTTTCGTTGTACCTTAATGGTCGCACACAGAGTGTCCTTATTGGCAATGAGTCGTCAGACAAGGTCACACTATGTTTTGGCGTCCCTCAAGGATCGGTGTTAGGTCCCCTACTGTACACTGTCTATGTCTTACCTCTCGGTGACATTATCCAAAGCCATGGCCTTGACTTTCATTTTTATGCAGATGACACACAGCTGTATATTAGTTTTACTCACGCCTTTGAGCCTGAAGCATGCGGTAAGATTGAACTTTGTATTTCAGACATCAAAGCGTGGATGACTAAAAACTTCCTTAAATTGAACGATGGCAAGACAGAAGTAATATATATAGGTCTACCTCATCAACTTTCAAAAATATCCAAACTGTCCCTCAATATTGGAGATTCTGCAATAAAACCCAGTAGCTGTGTTCGAAACTTAGGTTATTTCATGGATGAAAATTTGCCCACTGATGAACATATCAAACATGTCTCTCGCAGTGCATTTTTTCATCTTAGAAATATTAGCAAAATTCGACCCTTCATTTATACGTAGACGTCACAACAGCTTGTCCACTCCTTTGTTACCAGTCACCTCGACTACTGCAACTCTCTTCTGATTGGCTCTAAAACATCTATTCTTGAAAAGCTACAACACATCCAAAATTGTGCTTAACGGGTCATAACCAGAACTCAAAAGTACTGCCATATAACACCAGTACTCTCTGAGTTACACTGGCTACCCGTTAGGCAAAGAATTCAATTTAAAATTGTCCTTTTGGTGTTTAAGTATCTCAGGATCTGCACCATCCTACCTGTCCGATCTGTTTACCATGCACAAACCACTGAGGTCTCTTAGGTCATCAGGACAACTCAATCTGGTTCAGCCCGTATCTAAATTTACTAGTGCTGGTGATAGGGCCTTTGCGGTTGCTGGCTCAAGGCTTTGGAATTCTCTTCCAATCGACATAAAAAGTAGTAAATCACTTGAATCATTCAAGTCTGGTACTAAAACCTACCTTTTTCGAAAGGCATTTCCTTCGAAAGGCATTTCCTTCAGTGGTCTCTGTGAGAGAATGTATGTGTATGTGTGTATATGTATGTATGCAATTATTGTACAGCCATTGAGCACTGTGTGTGGATTCTAGACTTTAAAATTATTATTATTAATTAAAATACATAGTTGTTTTGGAATGGTGAACATGAATTTGCACAATAAGTTTATCCAAGGATCACAAAAGTTTAAGGCAGCCACGTATACAGTTTCAAGCCAAACAACAAGCATTTTCATGTGTCTAAAAATGAAATCTGAAATTAAGATGCTGGTTAACCATTTACTCAATGTACACAATATCAAAATTTTGTATTTTAATTATTTTTTGTAAAATATATTTTTCAAAAATTCAACAAAACCATATCATGTGATTCGTCCCTCACTGAAATGAGCTTGATGGTTCATATGAAATATGAAGCAAAGCAAAGATTCAAAATTCAAGTTATCATCCAGAAATCAATATACTTATGTATTAGAAGTCTTAGTGGGGCCATAACTCTGGCAAAATCAATCAGATGGACCTCATATTTGAACTTCACCTGTATCTTCTTTTGATAAAAGAACATCGCAAATCAGAATTCAATCTAAGAATTAAAATTCAAGTTGTGATCCAAAACCAAAATACTTAAAATATTTTAACTTCAAGATGGGTCATACCTCCAGAAATTAATCAGTCTGACCACCCACATCTTTTGATAAAACAACATATCACATTTACAGCCAATCAAAGAATCAAAACTCAAGTTAACATCCAAAACCAAAATACTTAGCATATTCTAAATTCAAGACGGGTCATAAATGCAGAAAATTAATCAGTCTGACCATCCAGAATCTTTCGATAAAACAACATATCACATTTACAGTCAATCAAAGAATCAAAACTCAAGTTAACATCCAAAACCAAAATACTTAACATATTTTAAGTCTAAGAAGCACAATAATGCTGGCAAATCAATTACACTGATCCTGAGGTTCGATCTTTAACTGTATTTATTTTTATTTTTTTTTGGATAAAACAAAAAATAGGCCGATGAAATCGTCAGATGTGTACCCATACGTGCAACTTGTAGAAAGCTGTATGACGGAGGGCCACCACGGATGCCGACATTATGTACACCATACAAGGTATGGGTACATATAGAAATGGATTGGAGGAGTGTCTAATTTGATGGATAAAAACTATACAGCACAGCACATCAGTAACCAGAATAAATATATAAAGTAACATGACAATCGGATTGATATTTTTTGAGTTATCTCATGCCAAAGGGATTGGAGGAATTTTCAATTTGAAGGATAAAGGGTTAATATCTCCGGATCAAATTATCAGATTAACACCAAAAACTATACACCTCAGCACATCAGTAACCTGAACACAATTATAAAGTAACTTGACAATCCAAGCAATATTTTTCAAGTTATCAAATGCCAAAGGGATTGGAGGAATTTTCAATTTGAAGGATAAAGGGTTAATATCTCAGGATTAAAATAACAGATTTACACCAAAAACTATACAGCTCGGTACATCAGTAACCTGAACACAAATATAAAGTAACTTGACAATCCAAGCAATATTTTTCAAGTTATCGAATGCCAAAGGGATTGGAGGAATTTTCAATTTGAAGGATAAAGGGTTAATATCTCAGGATTAAATTATCAGATTTACACCCAAAACTATACAGCTCGGCACATCAGTAACCTGAACACAAATATAAAGTAACTTGACAATCCAAGCAATATTTTTCAAGTTATTGAATGCTAAAGGGATTGGAGGAATTTTCAATTTGAAGGATAAAGGGTTAATATCTCGGGATCAAATCATCAGATTTACACCAAAAACTATACAGCTCGGCACATCAGTAACCAGAACACAAATATAAAGTAACTAGACAATCCAAGGAATATTTTTCAAGTTATCGAATGCCAAAGGGATTGCAGGAATTTTCAATTTGAAGGATAAAGGGTTAATATCTCAGGATCAAATTACCCGATTTACAACAAAAACTATACAGCTCGGCACATCAGTAACCTGAACACAAATATAAAGTAACTTGACAATCCAAGCAATATTTTTCAAGTTATCGAATGCCAAAGAAATGGATACGGATGCTGGATGGACAGACGGACGGACGGACGGACGGACGGACAGACAGACAGACAGACAGACAGACAGACAGACGGATGGACAGATGGACAGATGGACGGACAAAGGATGGACGAACGACGGATGGTCACCCTGGATGCCAGCATTATGTGTACCATACATAGTATGGGTACACATAAAAACAAAATTTGAAGCTAATTAAAGAATCAAAACTCTAGTTATCAGCTGGAAACAAAGTGTATTCTAAGTAAAAATTTTAAAAAGGTCAGAACTCTGGCAAAATTGATCAGACCAGCTCCAGATTCGAACTTGGCCTGTAGTGGCATGCAAGTAATTTTAAGCCAATACAGGAATTGTAACTGAAATTCCTCCGGAAACTGCATTGGATGGACAAATGAATGCATGCAGAGACACACAGCTGCACTGATGGATGGACACTGGTTATTTCTATACCCCCCACCCTGCCCAACTGTTTTTTAGTACAAGTCTATTTAACATCAGAAAAAATTACAAGTTTCACAACAGTGGGTAGGGAATTAAGAGGCTGTGTGACTTTTCAACACAATATCAGAAAGAATAGATATACCAGGTAATGTAAAAAAAGCCATATCTAATTAACCAAGATTGAGAACTGAACGGTTTTTTGACCAGACTCACTGAATTGTTAAGATTCTGTTGAATTCAGAACACTTGCATACTTTTAAAATGTTGCTTCCTTTTCTCTAACATCTATGCTATTTCCAAATGAAAGTGTCAGTGACACAGCAGCTTAACTTGACTGTGTGTAGTGTTTGATGAAAAGGATAATGTTCAATGTTTATGAAAGGATTATGAAATTATAGAACAATTGTGATAATTGAGAATATGTTAATTTCTGTTCCCTACATGCTATGTTTTCAATAAGAATAATTTGAGGTGTAGACTGTACTAAAGAATTAAGGCCTGGGTTGATGTGGCCCTCACAGTTAACGTATGTCAACCAAAGTTACCAAGTTACACTAATATTATTCCAAAATGAGTCATCCTAACATGTAACAATGAAATCCCTTCATAAATATGACTCTTAGACTTTGCTAAAGGAATCTAGATCAGGTGCCAGCCTGACAGTCACGGTTGACCAATCATGACCAAAATAGGACAGTCTCATCTAGATATCATACCAAGTTACAAGGAAATCCCTTCAGAATAACAACCTGTAGACAGTGCTAAAGGAATCTAGGTCACGTGATAAGGCAGCTGTAATGGCTGACCGATCATGACCAAAATACGACAGTCTCATCTACACATCATATCTAGTTATCCTTCCAAGTTACAATGAAATCGCTTCATAAATATGAACTGCAGACTGTGCTAAACAAATCTAGGCTTGTGTGGCCATCACCGTTGATCGGTCATGGCCAAAATAGGCCATTCTCATCTAGACATTATAATGAGTCATCCTACCAATTTACAATGAAATCTCTTCATAAATGCAACCTGCAGACTGTGCTAAAGGAACCTACGTAATGTGCCCTTGCGGCCATCATGGCTGACTGAACCTGACCAAAATAGGATGTTCTCATCTAGGCATTATATGGAGTCATCCTACCGAGTTACCATGATATCCCTTCATAAATATGACCTGTAGACTACGCTAAAGGTTTTCTGGTTTTGGACTCCTGCAGCCATCGTGGTTGACTGATCATGACCAAAAGAGGACATTCTCATCTAGACATGACCTCGAACCTGAATATGAAATTTTGTGATGATCGGACAAGAATTACGGGGTGTAGCCTGTGCTAAAGTAAATGTGAACAGACTCACAGACTTCTGCACAGGTTTGGCAATAGCTTATCTTGACTTTGTCAAGTTAAGCTAAAAATGATATTATACTGCACCAAAATCAACATGTAACAGAATAAATTTAATTTTCAACTGAATATAAAGATCTGAAGAAAAGATGGGCGAGTCCTAAAATAGTTACCTTCATTGGCAGAGAAAATACGTAAAAAGGATAACAATTCTTTGTCTATTACATCTGGTCCACACTGCAGAAAAAATATCCTTGACCTATAATAGAATGTAGACAATAATTAAAATTTCACATTCATACCAAATACATGTCAAACTGGTCAAATCTACCCTGCATTTATACACAAGACCAGAAAAGTTTTATTATTTTTAACCCTTTACTAGTTGTACAGCTGTAACAGGCCAGTGCTATTAACAAAAGAATTGCCAATCAAATATTAACCTTTTACCCAATAAACACGATATCATAATTTATTATGTCAAATACCATTTTTTTTAATTTTTCAAAAATTTCAACACGAACATATCATGTGACCCCTCAATGGAACTGGCACGACGAGCTCATTCCAGTGGAGGGTACACGTGATATGGTTTTGTTGAAATGTTTTGAAAAATTATTTTTACATATGCGGTCGGATGTGGCTGATTCATCAGGCAAAGGTAATATTTTTTCAATTTTTGCCCTGAAACATCGCTCATGAACCCTCACTGGAATCAGCTCATTAAGCTCATTCCAGTGAGGGGTCACACGGTATGTTTTTGAGGCAAAAATGAAAATTTTTTGAAATTAAAGAAATTATTTTGCTAGTATCATTGGCTGTTCATGTTAGGTGATAGTTAAACATTTTTCCGCCACATTTGTCTATGACACCCTCCCACCCTAACCACCAGAAAAATTAGGCTGGAAAACTCAGTGAATATGTTGATTCTGTAATACAAAGACAATATCCCTCTGATCAGTCTGCAAAACCAAAGAGTATCGGCAGTATTTTTTTAAATGAGCCTGACCAGGTATGTGCCAACTTGTCTCTAACCAAACTAACATCCAGAGTATTTTGGGGTTCAACTCACATTCACTTTGCAGTAAGCTTACCCACTTCTCAAGGGCAAGCTCAGCTAAAAACTTGTTTTTTTCATTTAGTTAAATTTTCATTTCAGAAATTTTTAAATTATATTTCAACTTCACCTGACAATTTTGTTAAGCACTTAGAGTTTGATGAAATTTCAGTTTGTTAAATCTAATTATATCCAATGAAGCACAGTGGTAAAGACAGTGGATTTCAAACAAAAAGGTTCTTGGTACGATCCCCACCAGGGGTAACTGTGTTGAGTTCTTGGGCAAGGCACTTAATCCTAAATGCCCACCTGAGGGAACAGTGGCGCTATGTACAAAGGCGTACTGCACGTCGATGGTGCACTTGTCTTCATCTAATGCTAACTCTGCTTGTGAGGAGTTAGTACACAGAGGAATCAGACTGTTGCTCATCGCAGCTTGGTGGTTCTCTCCGGGTTCTCCAGCTTCCTCCACCAATAAAACTGTCCGATGCGAGGTGACCCTGGGTGTCAAAAGTGTCATTAACCCTTTACCTAACAAATCGCCCACATCCGTCTGCGTAATATGCAAATTGAGCAGTTGAAAAAATTTAATTTTTCAAAATATTTCAACAAAACCATATCATGTGACCTCTCATTGGAACGAGCGCATTGAGCTCATTCCAATGAGGGGTCACATGATATGGTTTTGTTGAAATTTTTTGAAAAAATTTAAAAAATGATATTTAAAATTTAAATAATAAATTTTGATATCGTCTGCGTTGGGTAAAGGGTTAAACTCCAATAAATAAATAAATAAATTATATCCAAAATCATGAACACACAAATAACAGCCCACCAACACTATATCATGTTACATGTAATTACAAAGAGTGATGCAAAATCACATTATGGACTCAAACTTCATATTCCACCATTCTGCTCCCCCCCCCCCCCCCCCCCCCAGCCCCCCATTTAGGAATCCAGGACTTCAAGGGCAACAAAGTGAAATATCTGTTAAATAGTGGAGATGATGGATGTAAGTGTTGTCTCCTATGAGACTCTTTTTAGAGGCAAGAAAACTTTACACAATTCTTGCAAACAACACAATCTTATACCTCTAGCCTTGCAATACTTTTCAAACCAGGTCTTGGCTGCCTATTTGGCAGCCAAGACATGATGAGGTATTACTGCCTTCTCACACTGAATATAACTTGCAAATTTACAGAAAGGCTACATTTTGGGGCACCTGTACTAAAGGATGAAAACTGTCCAAAGTTGGAACTAGGCCTTTTTGGGGTCAAAAGAGAGAGCAAAGCAATATTTCTGCAGGAAATGGTCATCTATCTGTAACTGAGCGATATAGCCATCACACATAAATTAATTTATTTATTTATTAGGGTTTAACCCTTTACCCAAAGTAACGGCCAAAACCGGCCAGCACTATTCTAAAAAAATCGCCAATTAATTTTCATTATTTTTTCATTTTTTGTCTCAAAAACATAGGTTATGACCCCTCATTGAAACGATGAGCATGTTTTTGAGACAAATGAAAGTGTCAATGTAGCTCAACTTGTCAAGACAAAGACATGTACATGTATAGTATGTGACACAGCAATGACAAACA
Source organism: Pictodentalium vernedei (assembly GCA_031216915.1). Lineage (NCBI taxonomy): Eukaryota > Metazoa > Mollusca > Scaphopoda > Dentaliida > Dentaliidae > Pictodentalium > Pictodentalium vernedei. The sequence goes on along the minus strand of CM062292.1, from coordinate 235,020,953 downwards.
TCTAGGTAATGCCCTGATAACAAAGGTACATATAAAGTATTGTAATGGTCTGTACATAAATACTGACCGTTGCCTGTAACAAATGTATAGGTAAAGTATTGTAAAGGTGGGTGACAGTCAGATGCTGAACTAGAAAAAATCTTTGAGTCCCAGAGTGGGTCTGACTGAACCCCAAAATATTTGTTCTCATAGCACAGTGATAACAAAGGCACCCCAAAACACACTCGTTCCTGTCCCAAGGTGGAAACAAAAGTACTCAAGAAGTTTTGTGAAGATCAGTTCATAAATACGAGCTGTATAGAACTTGTGACAAAAAACTGATTGGACCTAATTTCGGTACAAAATGGCCACTGGCAGCCATCTTGAATTTTGGACCGTACCCAGAAACACTCATTCTCATCCCAAGGAGATAACAAAGGTACCCAAGAAGTTTTGTGAAGATCGGTTCATAAATACAGCCTCTACCCTGAGCCGTATTGACATGTGTGCTTACATTGTGTAAGTAGCACTGAATAAATCAAAGTTCATCTAATTTGCATAATTTCTGCACGAAAAAAAAACCCTTACAATATGTGATGTATTCCATGTTACTAAACATTCATACAAAAATTTATTCAAATCAGAACTTTCATACAGAATTTCTATACAAAAGACTGATTGCACTAATTTTGGTACAAAATGGCTGCTGGTGGCCATCTTGAATTTCGGACCACACCCAAAAACACTCGCTCTCATCCCACAGTGATAACAAAGGTACCCAAGAAGTTTCGTAAAGATTGGTTCATAAATATGGCCTCTAGTCTGAGCTGTAATGAAGATGTGTACAAAAAACTGATTAGACCTAATTTCGGTACAAAATGGCCACTGGCAGCCATCTTGAATTTTAGACCGCACCCAGAAACACTCGTTCTCGTCCCAAGGTGATAACAAAGGTACCCAAGACATTTCGTGAAGATCAGTTCATAAATACAGTCTCTAGTCTGAGCCGTATTGACATGTGTACTTACTGTGTGTAAGTCGAACTGAAAAAATCAAAGTTCATCTAATTTGCATAATTTCTGCACGAGAAAAAAACCCGTATTATATGTGATGCATCCCATGGTACTAAACATTCATACAAAAAATTATTCAAATCAGAGCTTTCATATGGAAGTTCTGTACAAAAAACAGATTTCTGCATCGTCGGTACAAAATGGCGGCTGGCAGCCATCTTGAATTTTGGACCGAACCCAAAAACACTCATTCTCGTCCCACGGTCATAACAAAGGTACCCAAGAAGTTTCGTAAAGATCGGTTCATAAATACGGCCTCTAGCCCGAGCCATAGCAGCTTGGCACTTACAGCTCTGAAAGTAACACTAAATAAATCAAAGTCAGTCTAATTTGCATAATTTACGCACGAGAAAAAAAAACGTATTATATGTGATGTATCCCATGGTACTAAACATTTATACAAAACTTTATTCAAATTAGAACTTTCATACAGAAGTTCTGTACAAAAAATGATTTTTGCATCATCGGTACAAAATGGCCACTGGCAGCCATCTTGAATTTCGGACCACACCTAAAAACACTCGTTCCCGTCCCAGGGTCATAACAAAGGTACACAAGAAGTTTCGTAAAGATCGGTTCATAAATACGACCTCTAGCCCGAGCCATAGCCAATTGTTGACGTATGGACAGACGGCCAGACGGACAGACGGACGACGGGAGATGACAATAGCTCAAATTTGACTTCGTCAAAGTTGAGCTAAAAATGAAAAAAATTAGTTATTCAAGAATTATTTTTGCAAGTGTCGTCTGCTTTTCATGTTAGGTAAAGGGTTAACAACACTTTCAACAGCTGTGTCAGACGGTTTTACAGGTGGAGGAAGTTAGGGTCCCCAGAGAGAACCATTGGCTGAAGGCATGTGTATTATCAATATGTAGATGCCTTAGCATACTGTGCCACCATACTCCAACTAGACATTTGGAATTAAGTTTTTGGCCCTAGGACACAATACAGATAATGAGAGCCAGATCAAATCTTCAAGCTTTTGATCCGAAGTCCAATGCTCAAACCAATGAGACACTGTACTCTCAGTTAAAAAAATGTGAAACATACACTGGTAAACCAACTTTCTTGAGTGCATCTACCTTCTCGTTAAACAGAGGGTCACTTTTACTAAGACCTGAAAAACACAACAAAAGACATTTGTCAGTAACTACACTGAGTCAAAAATATTGTATAATAAATTTTGAGCAGCAATTTTTTTAGTATTATCGACTTTAATCCCAAACAAATTATTGTAAATCCGCATTTCGAGTGTAGATGTATGAATTTGCTTAATGTCATGTTCTTACTGTTGCCAGCGTCTCATCAGGACGTCACAATTCAGACATGGGGTGAAATTAAAAACTCACAAATGCTGTCAATAGCGTGTATGTCCACCCTTTGCCTCTTGGATGGCAAGACATTGACGGCGCATGGACCTGATAAGTCTCTGGATGTCACCCTGTGGTATTGTGTTCACTCCCGCCTTAGAACATTACATAAATCGCCCAACGTCTGAAGATCATGAACTCATACCCGATGGTCCAATTGATCACAAAGATGCTCGAGAGGAGTCCAAACTGGCGAAAGTGGGGACCAGGGAAGACATTTGATGCTCTGCTCCTCAAGAAAGTCATGACAGATACGTGCAACGTGACATCGGGCATTGTCTTGCTGGAATAACTGCAATCCTGTTAGCGTTGAACAACGGGTCAACAACAACGTTAAGAATTTTGTCCCTATATTGCTGTCCATTCAGAATACCATCGATGAAGATCAACTGTGTTCGATGGTGCAAGGAAATTCCTGCCCAAACCATTACACTACCCCTGCCGAAACAATCGTATTCCTGCATGTAAACATCAGAAAACCGTTCTTGTTGGCGATACACTCTTGCCCTACCATCAGCGCACCATAGACAAAATCGTGATTCATCACTAAAACACGCTGACGTACCCATTCCATTCTGATGGTACAATGATGTTGGGTAAGGATTGGTACATGGTATGGATGCCTACTTCGGATGTCGTGTTCAGCGAGTCTGTTGCGGATAGTTTGTGTACTGATTCTATTGTTAGTTCTACCAGGAGTAATTGCTGCTGTCCTCATCGCCAGAAGGAAGCGATCCCGCAAGCGAGACGTTCTGATGTGTCGGTCTTGTGCAGGGGTTGTAACTCTTGGTCGGCCTGAATGCAGTCGGTCGGCCTGAATGCAGTCAGTCGGCAGTAGATCCAATGGTTCTATACCTTCCAATGAGGCAGTAAATAGTGGCCACAGTGACTCTGAACTCAGCAGCAAGCTCATCTTGAGGTATCCCAGCCTCATGCATACCAATGGTATGTAACCTCTGATTTTCGGTTAACCTTGGCATTTTTTAAAATGTCGGAAGACAAAAACTAGCGTGTTTTCGCAATAACCCAGGCTCTCTAGCACAACATAATACAAAGAAAATCGTCGGCCCCCCATTCAATTTGACATTCTCGGGTAGCACATGCTATTTTGAAATCTGTTGCAAAATTGTATACGTTGGGTGGACAAGAACAACATGTCATTAAACTCTTTGCACGCCTTCTTGTCCACAAACACGCAACATTAGAACTATTATATTTCATCCTTTATGTTATTTATTTCTATTATACTTTCTTTTTTGACTCAGTATATTAACTAGTGAGGTGATCAAACAAAACTTCTTGTCTCTCAGACAATGTTTGCTGAACGTTTTGGTGAGGAAGGCAGGCCTTTTATTTTTAACCATTCAGGGCCAAAAGAATTTTTAACTTCGTTTTACACTTTGCCAGTCTACATCCTGTGAATTTACAGTTGTTTCTAGGCAAGTCGTGGCCGCCTATATAGGCAGTGAAGACTTGCATAGAAACAACTTCCTAGGCACTTGGAATACAACTTGCAATTTTCCTCAGAAACCGCATGTTCAGGCACCTCTTTTAACGGAGCAAAAAATAATCAAAGTCAAAATTAGGCCCTAAAGTGTCTGCGATATTTGAAATTTTTATTCATGGAAATACTTAGTTAGTCAACACTTGTTTTTAAAAAGTCAGAGGTTCAATCATATTTATTGCACATCCATATTTCAAAAGAATTGAGTTTAGTTGGAACAGATTTTGACTGCAAAAGGTACCAAAGAAACAAGATGTTTTTAGTGGCCTGGTGTCAATTTCCATGTAATATTTTAAAAGTGTCGAAATTTCAGCTTGAAAAATATTTTTCGAAAGGCTTTCTCAATAACCAGTCCTCTGTGGAAATCAGTTATTTATTTATTTATATCCCATAAATGGCCGTTTATTCGAACAATAAAACCCGTGGAAATTTTTATTGCTTTATTCACATTGAAAGAATTTTATTCCTGTAGTACAGACGGACTTGTTGACCTCTGACCTCTACCGCATTCGTGAAGCATAATTAACAGTTCAATTGTTGTTTTCTTTAAACCTTTTAGAAAGTATTACACAAATGCCAGTAGAAAACACCACACATTGTTCATTTAATAAAGTATTTTTGCAAGTTTAGCTCAAGTTTGTAAGGGAATTATTTTTAGACAGAAATGTATTACTGCACCTTGTTTACTTTTGCCAATTTTGCAGGTCGATCGAATTAGACCAATGTGCTCCTCACTTCTCGATGTGTTTTGAAGCGAGTAACAGCATGATTTTGCCGCGATAGCCCTGTAAAAGATTTATGGGATAAACAAAATAAACGTAGAATTAAGAATGAAACTGACTTGCCAGAGGATAATCAGTTTCATTCTTAATCCTACTCGTAGGATAAATTTTTTACTTGAAAACACTATTTGTTTATTCTATATATCTAGGGCTATAAGAAGACTGCAATACTAGTATAAAGTCAAGTGTAGTCAATCATTTATTATATACCTTTGTTGTCCACTTTTGAGAATTTCCATCCCCAGATGTTGGTTGCCGGGTCCTATTTTACCAGTAAAATATGAATCTGATTACCACAGTAAACAAGCACTGCTCCATTTCCCAGGGTGTCAATGGGGATCCATTTAAGTAGGTTCCATTGTACTTGTCACTTAGAGATCTACTAGAGATCTTACAATCTAATAGTACTGTGTAGCATTTGCAAGAGGTTTCTGAGACAGAGCTTTCTCGTTCTCTGCACCTGTGCTCTGGAATAAGTTTTCACCTAACATCAAATGCTCAACATCCACAGAGATTTTTAAATCCCAGTTGAAGACACATCTCTTTAAGAAGTCATTTTTAAACCATACTTAAGATATCTTAATGAAATTTCAAGTAATTTTTTAAGAAAACCTTTTATCTGTACCTGGCATTACAGGTGATTTCACCTTTATTTATAAGATAGCATACAGTATACATTTATAATCATTTGCACATTATAAGTGTAGTGTAATGATAAAAATAATATCAATTTTATAGCGATCACCCGAATGCTAAGCATAAATGTGCTCTCTCCAATACTAGGTAGCTGATTTTATTGCAACTTACATATTTGGCATTAGTAATTCAAGACTCTCCAGACAGAGAGAGTAATGATCAAAGGAGCCTTATCATAAAAGTAGTGCTGGCTTAACTTTGAGTAGCATTAGGCAGGCCTGTTGTTTTGGAATGGGTGATTGACCTTGCCCTCCATAGCCTGTCTGATTTGAAAATAAGGTAAGTGGCAAATGCCCACCTTAAAAATATTGACCCCCCACGAAGTACATCTTCTGTTTCTCAGGCCATTTTTTGTAAAACTGCATGTAAGTGGGTGATTTTTAGGCCTTCCTAAATTCAGTTTGGGAAAGACTCTTGTTATTCCTCTTTTTCAAAATTTTTCTTTATTTTTTTTTTTTTTAATCTTTTTTTTTCTGCTGTCAATTTGGTCTGTTGCACTGCTCAAAAATAAGCTTTTCGATTTTAACCAAATTTGGCATACTTATGTAATGCCATAAAATCTAGTGAAATAAGGTATCGTCATGTCTGTGAAAAAGCTTCTTTTGAAAATATTCTGCCAAAACCTTCAAAATTTCACCATTTTTCAACATAGCTCAAAAATATGCTGTACAATTTCAACCAAATGTGTCAAACTTAGGTATTGTCACAAAATCTAGTAAAATGAGGTATCGTCATATTCATGCTTATTTTCAAAATTTTCTGCCAAAACCATCAAAATTTCACCGTTTTTCAAAAGTCTCAAAATTGTTTACAGTTATCTAAGCTCAAATTTCCCAAACATTTAGAACATAATATGATACACCATAATCACCACACAAATATTTCAAAATTAACCCCTAAGCCAAAAATGATATGAATATAGAATTTTTGTCTTCAAAATTGACCAACTTCAAGGGGAAATTTCTCTAACTGCAAGGTTGTTGTAACAATGTTTTTTGTTGTGGATAGATACAACAATGATGACAGAAGAAAGTTACTGTTTATTTTATGATCTCAGAACTAACCCTCAAGCACAATGAGGGTGAGAATAAGAGTACCGTTTGAAAATGTCAAAATTAAACAACTCTGATTGCTTTTTTTCTATCATTTTGGAATGGGTTAAATTCGAACACTTTGCATGTCCATATTCACAACTGACTACCGAGCATATTTGCTGTTGTAAGTTTGGTTGTAAAGTTGAACCCTATGCCCATTCTGGTTGCATAAAAGTAGGTACCGTCCAAACAAACTTCCATTTTTTCAGAATTTGGTAAGTTTAAGTGACAATTTACTCCATTGCTAATTGATTGAGAGCTGAATGTTTTCTATGGCTGCATGCAGCAGTCAGAGTATGATAAATTTTGTTTTATATGTTATTATTAAAAGTTTAACCCTTGTCAGATTTGAGATGTCCCATAAGGGTACTGTCGGAATAATTGTTATTTTTGCCAACTTTTACATGCGATTTCTCAGCACTGGAGCCATAATTCCTCAAAACGTTTACAATGAGAAGATAGAGCATTCATCCAAGAGCAGTTTTGCTGTTATATGTTTTATTCAAAAATTTATCTCTCACCCAGTTGTCAGACCTTGAATTGAAGTACCCTCAACTTGTACATATTCATTCAAATACCAAGATTCCTCCATGTCTCTTATCAGGCACCCAGTCTGTGATTGATGTCCACATATTTAGTGCATAATATGATACACCAAAATCACCACACAAATATTTCAAAATGAACATCTATTGGCCAAAACTGATATGAATTTCAAAATTGATGAACTTCATGGGCAAATTTGTCTAATTGCAAGGCCATTGTAACAATTATTTTGGTGAGGATAGATGCAACAATGATTACAGAAGAAAGGTACTGTTTACTTTTAACCTCAGATTTAACCCTCAAGCACAATGAATTGCGAGAATGTGAGTACCATTTGAAAATGTCAAAAGTTTCCAACTCTGGTTGTAGAGAATAGTCTATTTTCCTTTGCGTATGTGGATTGTGTGTTATTGGGAAACAAATTTTCTGTGACAAGTTTTGGTGTCACACATAATCCAACACGTTTTGACAGCATTATCCAGAATAAACCTTTCATTTTCATAAATTTTATTGCATTCTACATGTATACTCATTTCTCCTGTCATTAAATCCAAACCCACACAACTTTATTTCTGCTGAAATGACTATTAACTAACTGTTTGCCAAAAACTGTTTTGCACATATAGAGGAACATTGCTGTTCATGTTTTAGTCTCAAATGTAACACTCCAGGACACTGATGGCTATAAAAAGAGTATCATTTGAAAATGACAGAATTGGCCAACTTTGGGTGTTTTTTTCTATCATTTTGAAAAGGGTTAATTTCAAACACATTGCTTTGCTATATGCGGTCTGCCTTTTCACATTAAAAAGTTGGGAAAGCCCATAATTTGTCCAACAAATTACAATTCTCTAGTTTATTTTATTTTTGTACTTATTTCTTTGCCAGCAAAAGTTCATGTTTTTGGTTTGTTTTATGTTTAAGGCCTCATAATCTACAGAATAGCATGGGTGGTGGTATATTTCGTCTCTTGAGTGCAACAAGGCTTTGCAATGCTAAAGCACTGCAAAGACTTCTAGCATGCAAGGGACAAATTTATCAATTTTATTAACTTGGGTAAAATATCGGACATAAACCATTTAATTTTTATTTTTTTAAGTTTGTGTTGGTTAAAAAAGAGAGCATGTGGCTGCTAAAAGGACCATGTGGGAGGGCCTGTGAAACAGATTTTTAACTCTTTTAGGCCTAAACTAAGGGATTTTGAAAGACCTGTTCACAGAATAAATGTATTGGGAACATACCAAGTCTCTTTTAACTCTTCAAAGTCTGCATAATTTTCCAGAATGTTTACTACACACCACCCTCTGCGAGTCTAGCATCTTGGTAGTGATTTTAGCCAAGTCTTGGTTGCCTCTAGGGGCAGCCAAGTCTTGACTAGAAACCATTAATAATAATATTAAATAAACATTCTTTGGCCTTCCACTGATTTGTCACGATCCTCTAACGAGAAGGCCTACATCAACCCAGACCCCCATCAGATTATTCCTCAACCACTCTCCCTCCTTATCTCCCAGCATTCAGTCAAAAACTGTTTCATAATTCCCCGCATTGGTGCTTTTGCGATCTCCCCAACTGTAAAATTTGCCCTTTCCCTCCTGTCATTCCTCATCCATTTATCTTTCGTGTTTCCCAAGGAGTCTTGTTCCACTAGGCAAATATTTGGGGCATTCTAAAATAAAATGTTCCAGGGTCTCTGTTACTCCTAAGTTGCACATTTGGCATGCTCTTTCCTCACCTTTCCTGATTGTCACCCTCAACTCCAGTAACTTTGATCTCAATAGAACAATGACCCTCAAATGATCCATTTGAGGCCATTGTAACAGATTTTTAACTCTGTTACATAACCTGTCTAAAGAGCTCTTGGTTCTCACCTGCTTCTATTGCAATCCTCAAGCACCCTTTCCCTGATGAAGCTACTCACCAGCATCGGTCCCCCTTCCAGGTCTGACCTAAGCCGGCGGAAGCATAATAAAATCTGAATGTTTTTAACTGGTTGAGGGCAAGGAGCCCCAATGAGGGGTTTGAAAAAAATGAGAGTACCAGAGCAAAAACAAACATTTTCCTTACTCATGTTTCATATTCAGTGAAACAAAAATAATATTTTGTTCATATAAATTTGTTTTATCACAAATTATTGAAGGAGTGCCTGGGGGCACTCTTCAATAATTTGTACTAAAACAAATTTTGATGGACAAATTCAGACCATCAAATATAATGTAGCCCTTAACCAGTTAACAATAAAATATAACTCTAAATTTTATGTAGTCTGAAGTATATCAAATATATGAATAGTTTTCAATTACTGAGAGCCAAAAAGATAAAAGAAAAAAGAAAAATAAATTACCTAGTTTCACTGTAACTTTGTCATATTCATTTTCAAAAAAGACAAACCCATTGTGAATTAGTAACTCAGCATTTGTTCTAGCTCCATAGAATATGAAAATCTGGAAAGAAAAAGATGTTTCTATGAAATAAGGCAAAAAAAACATGAAGAGGAGAGAGATCAAGGTCTGCCGACAAAGTGTGCCAAAGACTTTAAATACCATGGATTCATGCAGAATTGAACAACTGACTATGTGATATGTCAGTCAAATGTGAAAAAAGGTCAAAAAATGGAAAAAAGTCAGTTTGAAATCATTATACTCTTTCATTAATCTTTAATCAACAAAACAAAATAATCTGCTTTGCATCCAGATATGCATGAATTTATATATGATGTTTCATTTTATAATTCCCAAACATGAATAGAATGTGGAATGGAGAAGACTCAAACGCCATGTGTAAGGCAGACAAAGAGTGATCAGAATGGTTCATCCTGACAGAAAGTCAAGGGAAATAATAAATAGCAGTACATTTTTGAAACTGTATCGGTAAAGGATCAAAACTGAACAAAACATATCCTATCTACACACTGAATATTTATATTAATATTTCTTTTAACCTTTCCGAATCCAGTCAGCAGTCGACACTCGGAAAAAATTAGCAGAATAAAGGCATTAAAAAAATGCTGTTTCTCAAGCATTTCCCCTCATCCATAAATTTCTGTAAAAAAACCCTCCCTCATAATCCAAATTCTACAAATAATGTTTGTTCCTGTTCTATTATAATATTTTAAAATGTCAAGGATTGAAAAAGAAAAAAAGCTGCTCTTGTCAAATCATGCAGGAATATCTGCCTGAGAAACATGAAGTTTTATTTTTATAGCCTAATTTAAAAATTTCATTTTTTTGACCCAAAAACAAAGCTGATCATCCATCATTGGAACAAGCTCAATGAGCTCATTTAAATGATTGCTTGTAAGCTAATTTTCAAGCAAACATTTTTTAAAAACTAGAACTATCACTGAAGGTGATTAATACCCCCGCTTTGGGTTTTTAGAGGAATGCACTTCTGATCATGTAGGCGAAGGCCATAAGGAAATGTATACATAAAGATCATTTTTTGTTGTTGAAATTTGTATTTGCATGTGGCCTTCCACAGAACAGCACTGAATACTTAAAGAGCCCACACATATATGGTTTACATTTGGAAAAACACATTTACAATGTGCAACATGTATTCAAAATCGGTTCATTAATGTAGGAGGAGTTGCACACACAAGAATCCCATTTGAAAACCCATAATAAATCCAAGTTAAAGGGAGATAACCTGGTTAAAATTGTCGCAGATAAAAATTTGGAAATATGCGTATGTTCACTTAGTTGTGATAATGTTTGAAAGGTTTCGTCAAAATTGATTGATAAATGTAGGAGGAGTTGCACGCACAAGAATTTCATGTAGAAACCCATAATAAATCTAAGTTAAAGGGAGATAACCTAGTTAAAATTGCCACGGCTCAAAAATTTTGGAATATGCGCATGTTTACTTAGTAGTGATGATGTCTGTAAACTTTTGTCCAAATTGATTGATAAATGTAGGAGGAGTTGCGCACACAAGAATTTCATGCAGAAACCCATATTAAATCAAAGTTCAAGAGAGATAACCTGGTTAAAATTGTCGCAGATCAAAAAGTTTGGAATATGCACATGTTCACTTAGTAGAGATGATGTTTGAAAGGTTTCATCAAAATCGGTTCATTAATGTAGGAGGAGTTGCGCACACAAGAATTTGTTCGAACGGAAAGACAAAATAAATCTAAGTCAAAGGGAGATAACCTGGTTAAAATTGCCGCAGATCAAAGATCTTGGAATATGCGCATGTTCACTTAGTAGTGATGATGTCTGAAAAGTTTTGTCCAAATTGATTGATAAATGTAGGAGGAGTTGCATGCACAAGAATTTCATGTAGAAACCCATAATAAATCTAAGTTAAAGGGAGATAACCTAGTTAAAATTGCCACAGCTCAAAAATTTTGGAATATGCGCATGTTCACTTAGTAGTGATGATGTCTGTAAACTTTCGTCCAAATTGATTGATAAATGTAGGAGGAGTTGCGCACACAAGAATTTCATGCCGAAACCCATATTAAATCAAAGTTCAAGAGAGATAACCTGGTTAAAATTGTCGCAGATCAAAAAGTTTGGAATATGCACATGTTCACTTAGTAGAGATGATGTTTGAAAGGTTTCATCAAAATCGGTTCATTAATGTAGGAGGAGTTGCGCACACAAGAATTTGTTCGGATGGAAAGACACAATAAATCTAAGTCAAAGGGAGAAAACCTGGTTAAAATTGTCGCAGATCAAAAATCTTGGAATATGCGCATGTTCACTTAGTAGTGATGATGTCTGAAAAGTTTTGTCCAAATTGATTGATAAATGTAGGAGGAGTTGCGCACACAAGAATTTCATGTCCGGAAAGACGTACGGACGGACGGACGTATGGACGGACGTACGGACGTACAGGGCGATTCCTATATAGCCCCCACTTCTTCGAAGCGGGGGTATAATAATAAAATTTAAATGATAATTCTTTGTGAATAGTGCTCTCCGAATGTCGTAGTTATATTGGGTAAAGTGTTAAACTTCATACTAAATCTCTTCAAAATGCTAACATATTATTAACCCTTTACCCAATGCACACAGTAACAAAATTTATTATTTAAATTATTTTTTTTCTTCAAATTTTTCACAAAATTTCAACAAAACCGTATCATGTGAGCCCCTCATTGGAACAAGCTTGGTGAGCCCATTCCAATAAGGGGACATATGATATTGATGTCTTTTTTTTTAAATAATTTTTCTTCAACTTCTCCATTTGTAAACTGTGCATGCAGATGCTTCAGATTCGTTAGGTAAAGGATGAAGGCTTCAAAATATTCAGACTTAACCAAACTTAACCAAAAAACTGACAAGAATATCAAAAATTTATTCCAAGACACCAGAGGTTTTTTTTATCAGTTTTTTTCAATGTTTGTGGATTTTTTCATGTCATGGGCAGACAATTGCAAACAAAAATAAATCATTGGAAGAACTCACCTCATCCCCCTTCTTAAATTCATTCAGTGCGTAACATTCTCCACATTGAGTTTCTACATTATAGTCTGTTGTTATCTGTGAAATAAAGTTACAAGTCTTAATGAAAGTCATTGTTTTCAATAAAAATGATCATACTGAAATTCCTAGATGTATTATTTTCTTTTTTTACCTGCACTTAACAAAAACTGATTACACATGTCAGGGTCACCATTTTGATAAAGTAATTAAATGATAAACAAATCACGAACTCAATATTAAACCTAAATAATAAAACCAGAGGCTGAACTGAGCCTAAAATGCTCACCTGGCTCAAATTGTCAAAACAGATGAGTGTATCAGTAATTGATCAGCAGCAAGAGCAATTTTTTTGACTTGCTATCACACAACCAAAGGCAACTTTTTTTGGCAATTCATTTCTGCTGGTCCTAGGAAAGCTTCCTAGCAAGCTCTGTTCTGTGAAGTATTAAAAAACAACAACCGAACGAATTTTTTGTTTGTTTTAAACTACTGTAGTTCTCTCTAGCCCCCCCCCCCCCACCCCACCGCACCCCCCCCCCCAAAAAAAAATTTTTTTAAAAAAAACAAGAAAAAACAAGCAAATCGATTTCAATAAACTTGAATTTGACACCCCTAGAGATGTTACATACCAAATATGAAAGGATTCTCACTGGTGGATCTGAAGAAGAGGAATTTTCTCATATTGCACTAAGTTAAACTTTAGGCTTCAATAAAAAGCCCAAATATTAACCCAGGGACCTGATTTGAACACCGTTTAGTCTAACCCTCCCAGAGGTGTTGTACACCAAATATCAAAAGAATCTGCCTGCTGGATCTGAAGGAGATGATTTTAAACGATAATTCCCCATATTGCACTAAGTAAATATTTGGGCGCCCTTGGGGAACCCAAATATTAACCCAGGAACTCAATTTGAACAAATTTGAACCTTACACCTCTAGAAATGTCACATACTAAATATGAAAGGATTCTCACTAGTGGGTCTGAAAAAGAAGATTTTTAAAGAAATTTTCTCATATTGCACTAAGTTAAAATTTGGGCTCCAATAAAGAGCCCAAATATTCATCCAGGGATCCCATTTGAACAAACTTGAATCTAAGCCCCCTAAAGATGCTGCATACCAAATATCAAAAGAATCTGACTGGTGGATCTGAAGAAGAAGTTTTTTAAAAAATATCCTCCATATTCTACCAAGTTAATAATCAGGCTCCCATAGGAAGCCCAAATATAAACCCAGGGAGTTGATTTGAACAAATTAATATCTTACAAGTCTAGAGATGTCACATACCAAATATGAAAGGATTCTCACTAGGGATCCCATTTGAACAAACTTGACTCTAACCCCCCTAGAGATGCTGCATACCAAATATCAAAAGAATGTGACGCATGGATCTGAAGAAGATTTTTAAAGATTATTCCCCATATTGCACAAAGTTAATATTCAGACTCCCACCGGAAGCCCAAATATTAACCCACGGACTCGATTTGAACAAATTCGAATCTTACACCTCTAGAGATGTCACATACCAAATATGAAAGGATTCTCAATAGCAGGTCTGAAAAAGAAGATTTTTTAAGACATTTTCACATATTACACTAAGTTAGAATTTGGGCTCCAATAAAGAGCCCAAATATTCATCCAGGGATCCCATTTGAACAAACTTGAGTCTACCCCCCCCCTCTCCCCCTCTATCCCCTAGAGATGTTGCATACCAAATATTAACCCAGGGTCTCAATTTGAAAAATACTTCAATCTGACCCATGCAGAGATGTTGTATACCAAGTATCAAAAGAATCTGAGTGTTTGATCTGAAGAAGATTTTTAAAGCTTATTCCCCATAGAGCCTTAAGTTAATTATTTGGACTCCTGTGATGAGCCCAAATATGAACAGAGGGGCTCAATTTGAACACACTTGTATTTGACCGTCCTATGGATGCTGTATACCAAATATCAAAAGATTTTGATCAACGGTTGTGAAGAAATATTTTTTTTCAATTTTTGCAAATATGCTGACTCAACATTTTTCAAATGCCCCCTACAGAACACCATGACAAAACCGATGGCCATTTTTTTTTAATCCATTCTACTGGTCAAAAGGATGCTACATTCCAAATAACAATTCTCTGTTCCATGTAGTTTGGGAAATATGGGCATTTGAATTTGTTTCTATTTCTAGCCCCTGAGGTACCCACGGGCTATGAACAAAATTTTTCGGCCATCAATCAAGTACTTTGGACCCACTTATACTACATGCCAAATTTGGTTCAAATCAGCCCATCGGTTCTTGAAAAAGAATTTTTAGGCTTTGGCATCATTGACCAGAACCCAAAGAAGGCAGCCGCTTCATTTGAACAAAATAGAAAGGGTATACTCCAGGGATGGTTTATGCAACATATGTTTGAATTTGTCTGAATGGTTGTGAAGGAGAAACGAAGTTTGCAAAAGTTAATGAATGACGGACGACGAACGGCGGACGATGGATGCCAAGTGATGGCAATAGCTCACACTGACTTGCAGTCAGGTGAGCTAATAAAGAAACTAACAGCTGAAACACTATAAACTTTGGCAGTTCTGGTACAAGTGGAACAATGAATGGGGATTACGTTATGAACAGCTCAAGAATGTAATACCATAACATCTTCATTCATAAAAATCAATTCATAGATGCTGAAGGATTGTCAAAATATATGCAAACAAGTCAAGAAAGGGAGGAGTATTTTAAGATAAATTGTTTGTTACCACCAAGTGGGTTTCCAAGCAAGCCTGGAAATAAGCAATCTGTCATTTGCAGTATGATGTCCCCACGGGGTGAATTTGCTGATTCTATCCCATACAGTCCACCAATTTATCCTCTGAATACCTCTTTCTGTTTAGGCTTGAGACCTTGATCCAGACTGAGGTTCACAGAGGGTATATTTAGTGATGCTACCCCTGCTGTGCTGGGCAGCATCACCAAATTCCCCCTCTGGGGACCTCATCTGGCAGATGACAGTCTGCTTATTTACATGCTTGTTTCCAAGATGGTGTATTGAAGTCTAAACATCTCTGGATCATATGTCGACTCATCCTAACAGACCTGTCAATATATGCCCAGAGACAAGGGCTCAACTTCAAAGCACCATTACAGAAACCTATATGGCAGTAATAACCTATATCAATGTTACTGAAAGATTCTACTACTCAGTACAGCAATACTTCAGTCTCCACTAAGAACTTTTAACTGGGATTTTCTTGAGAAAATAAAATTCAGTTACTTGTGTAATTCTTTTCACCAATGATAACTGAACTTGTATTTTTCTTCAAATTGTTCATTACAATCTAGTCATAAAAACTCTTGAGAAATGATTAATTGTTTTAAGATATTAAAAGACTATCCAAAAAAGCAATAACAAAGGGGTCATTCTAATGTTTTTATGTTGTGCAAAATGTTTCAAAACTTAGAAAACTCACATACATCTCATCAAGCAGAGTCAAGCTACTATCAATGGTTTAATAAAAAAAATTCTCCCTACACAGGCCTACAAAACTGTTCTTGCTTCTCAGGCAATTTTTCCTCAATTATATAATGAGGGAGTGAAAAAATGGAAATATTTAGAATTGGAAATATAACTCCTTACACTATTATGGGCTAAAACCAATGTTTCCAGAGGTAAAATTTTCCAAAAATGCAGTTGCAAATTTAACCAACTATATAACTCAGTGAGCTCTGTCAAACAAGATAGAGTTGGTTAAATTTGCAGACCTTGAAGAGCAAAATAGCATCAACAAGGATATTTCTGGGTAAAAAAAGTAATGAGGTAGAATTTCAATGACAAGGGAGTTGCCTGAGAAATAAGAATGCATTTTTTAATAGCCTTACTAGAATCTTATTTTGTTTAAAAAACACCCTTAGATTAACCCACAGATCTCTATACAACAGGACTGAAGGAACTTCAATGAATAAGCCTTCAAATAATTATCAAACAAAATTAACAATACTTTGTCTTGAATAACTGAAGAATTCCATTGTGTACTTTCAAAAAATAGCTTATGACACATCATTGGAATGAGCTTGATTAACTCATGCAGATGAGGGCACATAAGCTATGTTTTGGCAAAAGAAATTAAAATGGTGATTTTAGTGAATAGGTCAATTGGTTATGTCTGTTACATTAAAAAGAGGATCAAATGTTCATGTGTCTTCAGTCAAACAAGCCCATTAGATTTTTTCCAAAGAGAGGGCCGGTCATCAGTTCTTTCAGAAAGAAAAAGGAAAAACTAAAGAAAATGAAAAAATTTAAAGTATTTTATATATTTTTTATACTTACCACTGGCCCAGAATTAGCTGGTGCTAACTCCAAAATATTCAGGGCCAAACACAAATTTTGCCCCCCAAATCCCCAAAATTTGCATCCAAAACCAAAAAACTAATGTCCTATATGGTCCTACATACTTTTGTCTACTGCGCATGCGCAGTGTCAAGGAAGTACCGAAATTGGTGCCAAGCCTCATTCTTACAACCAGTGCCTGCTAAATGTTATATAATCAGCTGGGAGGTAAGAGTTCCCAACTCATGGGAGGGCCATCCCCGTTTGGGCCATTGATAAGTATAAAAAATAAATAAATTACTTTCAACTTTTTCATATTTTTATACTGCAATCAATGGCCCAGATTTAGCTGAATAGAAAAAAGGCTGGAGGGCCTAGAACATAAAGGAAAATCCAATAAGCTCAATTATATATAAAGGAATATCCTCCTCAAGGAGAAAAGGAGAGAAAGGATTTACATATGTCTTTCTTATTTATTAGAAATAAGAAAGACACAAAACCAACCAAATAATTGAGCATTATATCATCTATAATTCTCTATTAACAGCCAGTGTAACCCAATATACTAATTTAATAAAGGAAGCCAATAAATAAAGATAGTCCAGAGAATGAGACTCTTTATACTCATTTAAAAGTGTCCGAGGATTGTATATTAATGCTCGTATGACCAGTGACATATACAAATGCTTCACACAGAGCTACACTTTAAAAATATTACATAAATGAGATAGACATTAGCTTTACACTTTAAAACCATCCCAGCACCGACTTGGAATTACTGACATCAGAGGAGGTATTCCCTTGCTTTTCACTATAAAGCCGGTGATATATGAGACCCCCCCCCCCCCCTTCCCCTTGCTCTGGGTCAAATCACCACAGAATGAAGAGGGCAGCAGGACAGAGTCACTGCTGGAACAGAAAACCTACATAACTATAGCTGTAAACTTTAGTGGACGACATTCTGAGCAACAGATAACGGACCTAAACATCTAAGGTAGCCTGAAATAGACTCGATATTTCTAAGGTAAAACTTTGTAAATGTAGAAGGCCATGTCCAGTAAGCAGCTTTCATGAGATCAGTAATGCGAATACTGTTAGAATAAGCTCAAGATGTGGACAGCACTCTAACTTCATGTGCTGAAATCTTAAGCACCGACTGCTGATTAGAAGACAAGCTTTCATAAGCAGTACGAATTGCTAACTGAATCCATCTAGCAATAGAATGAACAGAAATGTCCCTTCTATTGGGAATTAAAGATAAAAAGAAGCGTTTTCTTCCTTTTCTAATAAACTCAGATCTGCGTTTATAAATGCGCATAGCTCTTACTGGACACAGCAAAGGTCTACAGCCATCTGATGACAGAAGAGCCTTAATGATAATAGGCTCAGGATATTTATTATGAGTCTGATTCTTAGCCAAAAATCCCACATGAGTAGTTGAAGTACTGTATATATGTCCGTGTATAAGTCGCACTTTTTTACCTGAAAAGTTATGTCAAAATCAGGGGTGCGTCTTATACATGGGTACGACTTGTTTCAGAGAATTTTCAGGGCACTGACCTCTTCGGACAAACGTTGTTCCTACCGCTTGTCAATTGTATAACAGACAGTACAACATGTGGTTTTGACTGAGTGCAGATTCACCAAAATTATTTTCTTTTCATTTTATTTCAGTTTAAATTCTTCAGAAAATAAATTGTCAATAAAATATTATGTGTGTTTTCTGTTACTTTTATCCATAAATAATAAGAAGTATTCTATTTAGTCATTGTTGTTCAATCAGCCCATGTGTTTACATCAGTCTGTGTACCGGAAATCAACAGGTTTGTGGGGCCAATATGGATGAAACCAAAAAAAATACAAAATCATCAAAATAACAATGAAAAAATAAATAATAACACATTAAATGTATGCCAACAATACCTGGAGAGAAGTATTTATTTATTCCATGAACTCCAATTCACTGATGTGTAATGTCCAGTTATAAATTACTCACACGTGCACCAGGTAAAGTTAGTTTCAATAGCACCAACAATGCTTATGTTGGACAACAATTTGAAAACAATTTGCACTGTAACCTGCGCATTTGTTGTATTATATTGGTTTTTCCGGAACATTCAAAAATCAACATAATCAAAACAACTGCACAGGTTACGGCGCAAATGGTGCTCTGATTCTGAAACTATGAAGTTTCAGTCACAAACGAGTGTTGGATTCTCTTGACAGGGATGATGACATTGGGGTGATAAACAAACAACGAAAGACAAATGTGAGTATTTTTTAAATCTTTAATAATAATTTTCCTTTATTCTTTTATCTTATTCACCAGGTGGTAACTCGTGAAAACCTATTTCCAATGCAACCCAAACTGCCCCAAATTGGCAAAACGTAACTTGCAACTAATTCTTTTTGACTGCATATATTTGAAAATGGGGGTGTGACTAATACATGGGCTTCAGGCAAAAGGGAGGAATTCCAAGTGTGAGTAGGGGTGTGACTTATACATGGGGGTGACTTATACACGGACATATACGGTAATAGTATCACCAACACTACAATAATGAGAATCATCAATAGACAAAGCATGTTAGTAACTCTTCTTGCGCAAGCAAAGGCTAAGAGAAAAGCTGTTTTATATGACAAGAATTTGAACTCTTCAGATCCAAAGGTTTAAATGGAGCTTCTTTAAGCTTCAACAGAACCCAAGCTAAATTCCACTTAGGAATTAACAACCTAAGAGTTCTAGGCCTATTTATCAAATTTTTTTTAACTAACTTAGATAAAGAGACATTAGATCCAATTTCTAAGCTATCATGATAAGCATAAGTGTCCGATAGCATAGACCTATAACCCTTAATAGTGACTGGCTGCAGTTTGAGAACATCAAACAAGCAGACCAGAACATCTGTAATGTCTGGAATGGAAGGATCATAAACATCTATCGACTGATCCTTACACCAACGAGAGAAAACCTTCCACCTTGCCACAAAATTTAGCGAAGAGGAGGCCCTCCTACGGTTAGAAATTGCGTCCACTGCTCATCCTGTAATGCACCTTCCATGCAAGAAGGACCGTACAACGGAAATACGTGAAGGTTGAGACCTTGCGGGTTGTGATGCAGTGTGCGAGACTTCCCCTGAAAGAGAAGGTCCTCCTGTGGAGGAAGCTTCCGGGGGAACGTCCCATAACAGACACCCGAGTTGATTTATCCATGGTTTCTGAGATGACAGAGATGCTACCAGCAGTATCTTGCACTGCGATTGCTTGATCTTTAACAAGATCTGTTGAATCAACGGAGTTGGAGGATATTCATATCCTATCATTTCGTCCCAAGAAATTGAGAGAGCGTCTACTGCATCCGCTTGAGGATCTGGGCATGGTGGCACATACGTTTGCAATTGATTGTTGAGATGAGTTGTGAATAAGTCTATCACTGGTCGATCCCTGAATACTCACTAGTTGAGAGTCCATTCCGAAGGCAACATGCGACCTTTCCGAGAGAGCAAGTCTGCTAGAATGTTCACACGACCCAGTATATGATGGTCCGATAAATGAACGTGATGTTCCAAGACATACAGAAGAATTCTCTTTGTTAGTTCGAATAACGGAATCGAATGTGTGCCTCCTAGGTTCCGAATATACGCTACTACTGTCGAGTTGTCTGACATTATTTGCACATGCGAATTCTGAATTAAGTTCATCCAATGACGTAGCGCTAGCCATATTGACATCATTTCTTTGATGTTTATATGCCAAAGACCCTGACACTTCGAGTCTGTTGGGCTCAGGGTCGCGCCCCAACCTGCTTGACTCGCATCCGTCATAATTGTAAAAGCCGGATCTGGCAGCTGCAGCGGAATTTCCTGAGTTAACCACTGAATGTCTGCCCAAATCTGAATCCTTCGTTTTACTTGGTCCGATAAAACAATATTTGTTTCGAGCGAATGCGTCTTCACACTCCATATTTGAGTGAAAAATATCTGGAGTGGACATGTGTGCAAGCGGCCCATAGGAATGGGGTCTGCCGCCGCTCCACACAGTCCCATCAGTCGCATGAACTCCCTCGCTGTTAATACGTCTGAGTGCAGACAAAAGCGAGCATAACAACTGACTAATTTCGCTCTGGGTAACAGAAGACGAACCAGATCGTTGTAAGTCTCGAAGCTCATTCCCAAGTGAATGAATGACTTGGATGGAGCTAGATCTGACTTCTTTTCATTTACACTGAAACCGAGACGTCGGAGCAATTGAAGCAGACTCTGAACATCGTTCTGAAGAACCGTTTTGTTGCCGTATCTCTGAAGAACGTCGTCCAAATAGGCTGACATTACCGCAGACGAATGAGACCGGAAATATGCCATTACTGAGTTCATTATTCGAGTGAATGCCCAGAGTGCTAGATTGAGTTCGAAGCACATTGCTCGGAACTGATAAACGACCCCCCAGGACGGCGAACTGTAGGTA
Source organism: Pictodentalium vernedei (assembly GCA_031216915.1). Classification (NCBI taxonomy): domain Eukaryota; kingdom Metazoa; phylum Mollusca; class Scaphopoda; order Dentaliida; family Dentaliidae; genus Pictodentalium; species Pictodentalium vernedei. The sequence continues at coordinate 234,999,703 of CM062292.1, read as the reverse complement.
CTTTCTGAATGATGGATTCACCATAACATGAAAGTACGCATCCCTTAGATCTATGCTTGATGCATAGTCGTTCACCCGAATGTTCGCCCTTACTGATCGAATGGTCTCCATATAAAACTTTGGAGCCACAATCACTTTGTTTATCCAGCTCAAATCTATTACTGGACGGAACGAGCCGTCTGGCTTCGGAACCAAGAACAGGTGACTGTAAAAATAGGCCGATGAAATCGTCAGATGTGTACCCATACGCGCAACTAGTAGAAAGCTGTATGACTGAGGGCCACCACGGATGCCAACATTATGTACACCATACATGGTATGGGTACATACAGAAATGGATTGGAGGAGTGTCTAATTTGATGGATAAATGGTTAATATCTCCGGATCAAATTATCAGATTTACATAAAAAACTATACAGCACAGCACTATCAGTAACCTGAATAAATATATAAAGTAACATGACAATCGGATTGATATTTTTTGAGTTATCTCATGCCAAAGGGACTGGAGGAATTTTCAATTTGAAGGATAAAGGGTTAATATCTCAGGATCAAAATAACAGATTTACACCAAAAACTATACAGCTCGGTACATCAGTAACCTGAACACAAATATAAAGTAACTTGACAATCCAAGCAATATTTTTCAAGTTATCGAATGCCAAAGGGATTGGAGAAATTTTCAATTTGAAGGATAAAGGGTTAATATCTCAGAATGAAATTATCAGATTTACACCAAAATCTTTTCAGCTTGGCACATCAGTAACTTGAACACAAATATAAAGTAACTTGGCAATCCAAGCAATATTTTTCAAGTTATCGAATGCCAAAGGGATTGGAGGAATTTTCAATTTGAAAGGTAAAGGGTTAATATCTCAAGATAAAAATAACAGATTTACACCAAACACAAATATAAAATAACTAGACAATCCAAGCAATATTTTTCAAGTTATCGAATGCCAAAGGGATTGGAAGAATTTTCAATTTGAAGGATAAAGGGTTAATATCTCAGGATGAAATTATCAGATTTACACCAAAAACTATACAGCTCGGCACATCAGTAACTTGAACACAAATATAAAGTAACTTGACAATCCAAGCAATATTTTTCAAGTTATCGAATGCCAAAGAAATGGATACGGATGCTGGATGGACAGACAGACAAGATGGATGGATGGACGGACGGACAGACAGACGGACAGACAAAGGATGGACGAACCACGGATGGCCACCCCAGATGCCGGCATTATGTGTACCATACATAGTATGAGTACACATAAAAACCCAGTGATTCCTGGTTTTCTACGACCTCTATTGCGTCTTTCTCCAAAAGAGATTTTACCTCTGATAGAAGAGAATCTCTTTTTAGAGGGTTGGTCGGAAGCTGAGTCCAGCGTGGACTTCATGTTAACGGAGGTTTCTCTCGGAACGATAGCCTTAGGCCTTCCAAGATAACCCCTCTGACCCAGAGGTCGTCTGTAATTGGAATCCAGTTTTCCAGAAACCTTGACAGTCTTCCATCAACAGGACCACAATAGAGATCCTGACCATCACCTCCTGGACCTGCAAGGCCTACGGGAAGAGAAACTACATCCTCCCCGTGCAGCGCCTCGCCCTGTTGGGTTGGGAACGTCTGACCGGAAATCTCGGCCATAACCAGGTCCCCTACCTGGTTCACTATTTTGACAATCTCTAGGGTAACTATCTGAGGATTTCTTGTATCCTCTAGAGGAGCTTCCTTTGGATGAACTATGTCCTGAAGCTCCAACTTTTACCCTTTTCTGCTGTATCAGTTTTTCTGGAAACTGACTTCAGAAGCAGAGTATCAGATGCTTTCTTAGTAACGAGATCAATGAAAGCTTCCCATCAAAGAGATAGTCACCGGATACCGGAGCGACTCGAAGTGAGTTTTTCACCGTCTCATCCACCAGTGATGATGACGCTAGGGCTGCATCACGTCTAATTAACTCAGCTACTGATAAGGCAGAGTTATACATGAATAAGCCATAGCCCTTGAAAGAACTCTTAATGAGGTACGAACATCCTCGAATTCTACTCCACTAAGATAAAGCATCTAAATTCGCTCTATTGGAAAATATTGTTGTATCCATTGTATCCGAGCGAATAGAAAAGGACGAAGGTAAGGACAAAGCCAAGTCCTCAGCCTGTTCGTCCAAACACAGAGGAACTCTCGAAATACCCTGAGCTGCCGTTTTAAATTTATTTCTATTATTAATAACGGCAGATCTAGAGCACGTGAAGATAAAAAACTGCTTTTCCTTGGTCCCGAGGATAGATTGAGTATAACGTCATTTATCAGTTCAAAAGTCCGAGACACATTACTGGACTGTACTGGGTAAACAGGAGTATTTTCCTTAACCCGTTCGAAAAAGTCGGAATCTAATTACGCTAGCACTTTTTTATTATTTGTCGCAGCATTCTGATCCTAAGGAACAACATCCGGAAGGTATTGCTGAATAAAATCCATCGCAACCTTGTGTTGCTCCAAAAGGGAAAAATCCAATTCACTCAATTCCCTTTCACCATCCGATTGGACCAGATTAGAGTCTCAGTCATCCCTATCTGAACGTGCAGAGGAATGAACCGACTCAGCTTCATCCGACAGTTCCACATCAGAAACCGTTGTAGGATGTTCCGTAGCCTGCTGGAATTCTGCAATGAGCTGCGCTATTTGCGACAGCAAGTCCGTAACCAAGGCCTTAGGAACAGCGGTTCTTTGAAGCTTAGCCACTGGATGCTCCTGGGACAGCGAGCCTAACATATTCCTCTTATGCGGACGTCCCAATTCATGTGGCCTTGTTTCCTTGGCTATTGGATGGCGTGACTTTCTCGAATCCTTCTTTGGCGATGCAGGCTGTATCTCCGTAGTCACATAGCCAAGGTGCGGTCGTGTGGGCTCTGAAGACGAACTGGAAGCCGACAGACTAGCCGACCCTGGAAGAGTATGTGATGGAGCATCCCGGACAGGAGGCGTGGACGTATGCTCTGACTGACTAACATTCTGAACAACAACATATGGCCACAGATGTTGTTGTAAGAGAGAGGGACCTCTCTCGCTCGCGGTCCGGGAAGACCTAGATGAGCCGACCGCAGAACTAGTTGGCTTCCTCTGTTCCGTCGCTGCAGGGTTAGCATGTTCCAGTATTATAGTGCTCGCAACACCCTTTTTCCTTTCCTCCACCGCTACGGACTTACCCGGTGTCATAACACCCATATTCTGAGAGATAGAAGCACCAATCGGGCTGGCTGGCGACAAGGACGTAAATCCCATGATCAGTGATCTAGGCGCTTGTCAAATTGCCGTGAGCACTTTTGCCGCTAGCTCTGTATTAGATTGCGACGACGGTAGCACACTTATTGATGGTATCACGGATACAACACCATGTTCTTGTTCCTCTGAAAAAGAAACTGAAAAACTAGAGTGACCTTGTGGTGAGAGAACAGGCATCGATCTCTCACCACTAACAACATATCGTGACACACGTCTCCAACGTTTGTCATCCCAATTGACACAAACAGAACAAGAGTTAGTGTGAGAACAATGACTAGAGCAAACACAATGAGCATGAGAGTCAGAGGAAGATTTCCTCGACTTACAATTTGAGCAATATTCTTTCATTTTATCTAAAATCACAAACCAATAGTTCTCACACTAACCCTCATAATAATATGACAAAGATACATAATAATACAATCCAATACAAAAATTTCGAAAAATAACTCACAAAAAAAAATTTTCGAAAAATTTTGATATGAGCCCAAGTTCCCGAAGGGAACGATGAGCCCAAATGGATCCCCAAAAAGCTCAAGTGTGGACAAAAATTTTTCTTGATTCTAAAAAATTAATGCTACACTTCCGGAGTATATGATGCATCTGATTAAAGACCTAACATCAAAATGACAAGAAAATTACTTATAGAAAGTAACCGTTGTCAATGTAAACAAAATGCTATAAAAACCGGTAACAAGACCCCAGGCACTGAACAACACGGCCCGAAGTCAGTAACAGATTTTTTAAACTATCCCATGTAAGACAGAAACTTCATCAGGAGAAACTGCGATACATCAGATGGTAGATGCAAGACCAAAAACGCCTAAACACCCAAAAGGTGAGGATGTAACCATGGGGATATACAGAATAAACATTCTGTAAACAAGTTAAACTCCCATGAAATTTTCAAGAGAAAAATTTCCAAAAAGGTCCAAAAATTATGGGAGCTTAACAGGGGGGTATCAAAGAAGGAGAGGGAGGAAACACTTAACAAACAATGGCAATTTCATAGCATGAATGATAACATCAGGCCCATGTCCCAAAATTAGGGAACATGAAATAATTTTCAATAAAAATTATAAGTTACAGCCCTGAACACATCAAACCACTGTTTTCCTCTCATCCTCTTAATGCATCCTTGGATCCACCAAAATCACCATTACTTTGTGTCTGGCAGGGTTGGGGTATTCGTATTCAGTATTCGTATTCAGTCATATTCGAATACAGTTTATCAAGTATTCACATGTATTCAGTATTCACTGAATGTTATGAATACATGTATTCGTATTCGTATTCAAATACATTAAAATTTGAGCTGTATTCATGAATACATTTTGAATACTTTTTGAATACTTTCTATATTTTGGAATTAAAGAACCACATACTGAATAAAAGGTTTTCACAGATCAAGCCCATGGACTCCAGACAACAAATTCACACCTCATATCAATATTAAAGACTTAATAATCCCTGATATTATTTATACAACACCAAACACCTTGTCTGAAATTTATGCATTGAAAACAGACAAAAGACTTAATTATCAATTAACTTGTCACAATACAACATATTTAAGTAACAAAGGCCACATATCCCCATGGCTTTTTAAATTGTGGAAAACATGGACAATAAAAATAAAACAAAAAACCTTGTGTTATTGGGCACAACTCAGTTATTCAATGATATTATATTCTAAAATTTTTGGATTTATTTAAAGTTTTTCAATTTATCTATTATAACACAGTGAAAACACATATTTATTTGATCTTGTTTAAGGTCACCTTTGTACAGCTCAGTATGTCTAATTATAATTGGTAAAAGCACGTAAATATTATAAAGAAAATACTACTGCTGTTAGCAAACTTTCAGCCAACAGACCTCCAGGTTTAACCATGAAGTGCATTGGCTAAAACTTTACTAGTCCTTCTTATGTGGTGTCATTGCAATTGATACTTAACGTTCAGGAGGAAATGCCAGTCTGCTATTTTTCAGAGGTAATCCACTCACATTTTGTGATGTGTTGTCTATGGAGAGTAGTCTAATTACTATGACACCCATAGAGTGGATTTCCCTTCAGGTAATTACTTTAGTTATCCAACAAAGCATGGTAAGCACAATTAAAGCTTCAGCTAAAGGACCACCAGTTTAAAAGTGACTTTTAACCCAACAAGCAAAAAACTTAAAGGCCTTGCTATAAATACTTCTAATTTAAAAAGTATTCAAGTATTCAAAAATGTATTCATGAATACATTGTAATGTATTTGTATTCGTATTCAAATACATTTGAAAATTTGTGTATTTGTATTCGTATTCATGAAATTTCAAAGTATTCGTATTCGAATACATTTACAAAGTATTCGCCCCAAGCCTGATGTCTGGCATCATAAAAACTGAGATTTACAAGTACAGAAGTCAGTTAGCTGTTACTGACAGAAGGGTCAAACAAAGAATGAGGCTTGGCACCAATTTCGGTACTTCTTTGACACTGCGCATGTGCAGTAGACAAAAGTATGGAGGACCATATAGGACATTAGTTTTTTGGTTTTGAATGCAAATTTGGGGGATTTGGGGGGCAAAATTTGTGTTTGGCCCTGAATATTTTGGAGTTAGCACCAGCTAAGTCTGGGCCATTGGTTGCAGTATAAAAATCAGTACCGATACAAAATGAGTTATGTCATAACATGCCTGAAATATGAGCACAACCCATTTTCTGAATTTTGGGCTCTACCCACTTCATTGACAACTAAAATTCAAAATGAGGTTCAGAAATGTTTTAGGAGGTCTCAAAATACGATTTCCAGGACTACAGAAAAATGCACAAAATGATCCTCTAGTCTCCTCAGTGACAATGATCTACATTTTGAACTCCCAATGAGTTTTGACTTATTTGGTTTTGGTACAACAGTGCTATTTCATACCATGCCTGAGATATGAGCACAAACTACTTTCAGACTTTTGGGTTTTGATCACAATACTGATTACTGAAATTTGAAATGAGATTCAGAAAGGAAATTAAGGAGTCTTGATAAGCAGTTTCCAGGATTTTCTAATGCTCTAAACTGACCTCTAAGTGATGCCCTAATCTGTGACCTTGACCTTGGTTGCTCTACTGATGGTATATACTTTGTGCAAGGTGGATGCCATCTTGAATATCCTGAGTTGCTTAAGGATTACAGAATGGCATCAAATGGATTTGGGTTCAGCACAAAAAGTTACCCTAGAAACCCCAAAATTCCCAGGATCGATCTCAAATCGGCTAACATGTGTTGGACTATTTGAACAAAAAAATGTAGACACATGCATGCAATTTAGTTAACCTCTGAAACTCATTCAACATGAGCGATATAGAAATTTGTCATGTCACAATTTATTGGGGAGTTCCAATGGCACTCTCCAATAATTGTTACAAGGCAAACCCATGTGAACAAATTCTAGCAACCAAAATTAATGTAGCACCCTACCAGTTAAAAATGTGGAAGTGGTAGGCTTTCTCATACTATTACCACAACAGAATCCAAGGGCAATAACTCTCTAATGCTTAAATCAATACACAGAAAACTGAAGTAGTTTGCTCCACAAGATTTACGCATACTAATACTACTTTAGAATTTAAGGGCAATAACTCTGTAACATTTAAATTGAGTTGTATCATATTTATGTCACACATATTTGAACTTGATGTTGATCATGTACACCGAGTTTCAGACCAACAACTTCATAAATGTGGGAGTGGTTCACTCCACAAGATTTCAACCAACCAACCAACCAACCAGCCAGACAACCAACAAACCATCTAATGAGCCACCTGCCTCACTGACTCCAGTATACCCTCTTAATCTATGTCTTCAGGGGTATAAAAACTATGTTTGATAGGGTATAAAGAGTACTTTTTGATGGTCAGTATTTATAATTTCTTGCTTTAGGACAGATGGAAACTTCAACAATAAAAATAACCTGAAAAACCTTTATTCTATAATCTGGAAATATCTGATGAATGTGAACTAATATACGGAAGATTCTGGTAAAGCTAATGTTGAAATCATGAGACACATAAGAAAATAAACTCACATGGCCACTACAGTGATTGCACATATCCCATAAAGGTATAAGCCCATAGGACAGCTTGCTACCATCACTGCTTGGTATTAAATTCTGTCTTGTCATGATTGTAGACACAGCCCACCTGAAAAGATATTTTTAAAAATGAATTTCCAACTCTCCACACTTTCTTGTAAACCTTTGTTGTTCAAAACACTACTTCCCTGGAATAATTAACCTGTTAACTCTTTAACCCTTTGAACACTGGTGGTATCTGCCATGTCAGTTCAATGGCAGCAATTGGAAGAGTCCATCATTATTATTTGGAGTTAGACTAATTAATATTTTCATTGTGCAGCCTCAGATCTGCACATTGAAAATATTGATTGGTCTACACCACATATTTATCTTGTAGCCATCCCACTTAATTGGTAACAGGACAAAACCCCATCAGACAAAACCCCCTCATTTTTTGCATCGTAGGACAAAAACCCCTCAGGGAAAAAAACCCTCAGGACAAAACCCCCTCAGACATTATATATATACTAACTTGTGTCTTGTGTTTCAGTAACACCATTTTGCAAGTCATCTGTACTTAACCATTAAAAGTACAGATGGCTGTTGTTGTTGTTATAACAACAAATCTCCAAAGTACTGGGATACTAGCTTGTGTCTTCTGTTCCATTATTTCTTTGATGTATAGCTTTGTTGTTTTAGTAATACCGTTTTGCAAGCTATCTGCACTTTCAATTTTTCAATTTTGCTCAAATTGCTGGGATACTAGCTTGTGTCTTCTGTTCCATTACTTCTTTGAGGTATAGCTTTGTTGTTTTAGTAATACCATTTTGCAAGCTATCTGCACTTTCAATTTTTTAATTTTGCTGACTTCAATAACCATTTTTGTTGTTTTATTACACTGGCATGACAAAGTTTTAGAACAACATTCTCTGTCATAATGTTATAAATATGCCAGTTTTGTGATGCTTTCTCAGTCTCAAGCTCTACAAAACATTTATACGTCCGGTACTAGAATACGGTGCCATAATAACAAGCGACCTAAGCAAAACCAACATTCAGAAGCTACAGAGGGTTCAAAATTATGCCCTGCGAGTGGCACTATGCAAACCCAAATGGACACTGATAAAGGAACTTCACGAGCTAGCAAAAATAGAAACTATTGATACGCGATTAAAAGACCTACAAAACAAAACCCTCAACAGACTCCAAGATAGTGAATTAATGGTTGAGCTGAACGAACACCGATCCCTTAACAGAAAAACAAAATAAGTTTCCAGAAAAAAAAAAAAAATAAAAAAAAAATAAAAAATAAAAAAAAAAAATAAAATAAAATAAAAATTATACAATATAACTAAATCGCGTGGAGTCAGTGAGGATTGCCTCGCTACTCATTGGGAACTTTAGGATAGAGTCTGTGAGGACTGCCTCGCAACTCTGCTGAAGCGCGATTGAAACGCGTTTAATAAGATCTATATAACAAAACCCTCCACACTCTCCAGGACAGTGAATCAATGGTGAAGCTGAACGAACACCGAACCCTAAACAGAAAAACAAAATAATCCACAGTAAATTAAAAGTACTCAATAGCATGGAGTCAGTGAGGATTGCCTCGCTACTCATTGAGATCTTTAGGATTGAGTCTGTGAGGATTGCCTCGCAACTCTGCGTGTGGGGAGTGGGCTCCGAAGAAACACACCCCTTACCCCATCCATAGCAACAATCACACAGCATGCACAATATACAATAGCGGATACCTATCTTTCTCTCTACCTATAACTTTTCTAACTGAACATTCTCAAATTTTCTTGCAACACTCTAATCAAGAAGACGCATGGAAATGGTAGACAAAGCGTAGGAGGAATTGGTGCAACCTACCTTTCTGCAACATATACAAGAAACCACCAAACGATAGGAAAGGATTGAAACAAGCTTGTCTGGCTGGGAACGAGTGTACATTTGATATAAATAAACATTTGAATAAAGATTTAACAGCCCTTTTAAGGGCTTGAGGGTGTATGTCAGTGAGAGTTTTTTTTTTTTTTTTTTTTTTTTTTTTGGGGGGGGGGGGGGGGGGTGTGGAGGAGGTCATTTGGAATTCCCGAAGGATAACCAGATACCTCAAAATCACATACGGCATCCTATCTCCCAGAAGGCTTGATGGATGACTCCCGGTTTTTTAAAACTATACTGTTGGAGCTTTCTCCACTTCTTTTTTGTAACCGCTATGGTCATATACCGGGGCCGCTACCAAACCGGCGTTGCTGTTTGGTTTTCTTTTCTCTTCTTCCCTTTAACTTGCCATCGCTCAACTTTACATTCTGGGGCTCGCCACCATGGTAGGACTCAAACCTCTACCATCGCCGAACTGGAACCGAATAGAACTCGCCCTCTAATAGTTTTAAAGGCGTTGAGGGATTGAGTATTGACCATCTAACACTACAACGTAAACTGCCGGGTATTCTAACCGCGTGCATAACCCCTTCAGACTCCATTTTGGGCAATAGGAAAGCTAGGCCTGTGTGATCCAAGGGAAAAATAAGGTTAACCGGGTCGCAAGGAATTTGTAAATCCCACATCGTCCATGCGCGCCTTCGGCGCGCTAAAACCTTTCATTCATTCATCATCGCTTTCTCAGTATTCAAAATATTGTCAATTAGTGCTATATTATGGAGATTATCAAAAACCACAAAGGTGGTCTGAAACTTGTGCTTGATGGCTACATGTATACTAAGAAATACACACGTCAAAATAAAATCCGATGGGAGTGCTCAAACAGATCAGCATTTTTGTGTAAGGCAGCTGTTACTACAAATGTTGAAATGAACTCTGTTTTTAGTTCCACCGAACATTCGCATGATCCTAAAAACGGCAGCGTTGAGGAAACAAAACTACGTGCAGAGATGAAAGAGCGGGCTCCAGGTTCAAGAGGTACAAACAGCCAGCTCCTGACAGACACTATTGCAACAGCTCCCGTTTCCGTACGAGCTGCCATTGGGGATATCAACTCCGTGAAGCGTTCTCTCCGTCGTGAACGAGCTAAATATTTGCCACAGAGCCCAAAGACTTTATCAGAGTTGATAGTAGAGGGAGAGTGGGCATTATCATCAGATGGAGACTCTTTTCTAATATATGATAATGGTGTTGACAGTACCAACCGTATGTTGGTGTTTGCTACCAATGAAGGGTTAAGACATCTCGCTAATTCCTCATCTTGGTTTATGGATGGAACTTTTAATGTAGCACCAAAACTCTTTAACCAGCTGTATGTAATCCATGCTGCCCTTGGTGAAAGTTCAGTGGCTTGTGTGTATGCTCTGTTGGTGGACAAAAAACAATCTACATATGAAGAACTGTTTGGGGCAATTCAGGACTATTGTGAAACTTTAGGATTCCAAGTAGACCCAACGACCATTACAATGACTTTGAAATAGCTGCAATGAAGGCAGCGACAGAAATATTTGGTCCACAACTTGTTATACATGGATGTTTTTATCATTTGACTCAAAGTACGTGGCGCAAAATTCAGAGTTTGGGTTTGGTAACCTGTTACAGGGAGGATGACAATGTTAAGCATTTTTGTGGAATGTTGGACAGTCTAGCCTTTCTGCCAGTAGATGACATTCATGAAGGCATGTCACATCTGCGAGATGTCACCCCTGATGGACTAGAACCTCTCTTGGCCTATTTTAACAATACATATGTGACTGGGTCTTATAGAACTATCAAACCACCATCTCGACCTGATGGAATATTGCCCCAATTAAAGTCAGGCGCTTACCGCCTACGATTCCACCTCCAGTTTGGAATGTGCATGACATAACAGTTTGTGGTAATGCTCGCACAAATAACATTTGTGAAGGTTGGAATAATGGGTTTATGAAACTTGTAGGCCATGCACATCCAACAGTCTGGAGAGTAATAGACAGTCTCAAGAACGACCAGGTATTGGTCTCTACAACTCACCTTAGACATGAACGAGGTGAACCTCCATCAAAACGTCAAAGAAAACACACAGTTAAACTTCAGAAGAAACTTGTAAAACTGTGTGAGGATAGGCGTGAGGGTAAACTCAATGTGGCAGACTTCTTGAAATATGTTGGTTATTGTATTCGGTTTTAGAAACTTCACTCATATATATGAAACAGTTTTAAAAATATAGTGCTTCACCTATACGTCCGTCCGTCAACACGGTAAAAACATTACATGGTATCCATATCACAGGTTAGATTTGTGTAATAAATAGCGGATCTACAACGGGTTCCTATTTTATAGCTCTATTTACAAAACAAGTTCAGTAAATTAGGTATTGGCCGAGCTTTAGCGAGGCCAAGACCTAATTTACTGGACGAGTTTTGTAAATAGAGCTACAAAATAGGGATCCGTTGTAGATTCTATTTATTACATGATCCAGGGTAACTCAAAAATGCGACTTGAACCACATTGAATTTTTGTGAGTGTCAATTAGATTTATTATCATTGGATAATTACTTTATAGATGTTGTAATTTGTAAGGCAAGATGATCCTAATTAATATAATATTTGTATGTTCTATAATTCTGTGTGAAAAAGATCGCTAGCTGTTACATGTTGTCAGTATTATATATATATATGTCATTAAATATTAATTACAATTACCTGCAAACAAATTTAATAAAACTCTATATTTGTTTAAATATTCTTTTTATTTATTCACTTCAATATTTATCACCTCATTTTTTTCATCATCATTTTTTTCTCAAGTGAGGGGGTTTTGTCCATTTTGTCAGTAAAAGTGAGGGGGTTTTGTCTGAGGGTGTTTTGTCCTGAGGGGGTTTTTGTTCGAGGGGGTTTTGTCCGAGGGGGTTTTGTCCTATATTCCACTTAATTACATTATGACATAGCTTGTGACCCGGCCAGAAAAACAAATTTACAAATTTCAAAAAAGTTCAACAAAACCATATCATTAACCCCTTATTTGAATGAGCTCATTAAGCTTGTTCCAATAAGGGCTCACAAGATATTTTTTGTTGCAATGATTTAAAAAAACTGAGAGAAAAAAAAAATATCACATTGTGTGAGCTGGGTAAAGGGTAAACCCTTGTGGTGTCTACCAGTCAGGTTAACTCCTTACATGTTGCTGGTGGATATTCTTGCCCAGGGCAGAAAATCTCTCACCACTAAAATAAGCAAAAATTGATTTCAACATTGTGACCAGTGATTTCTTGAGTCATCTTTTCATACTTTTTTCATCAAATCTAGTCATTGCTGGTGTGAGGCAGCCATGACAAGAGGTGATGAAAAATATTTTTAAAATACTGAGTGGGTTAAGAGTTAATTCCATCAATTGGAAGAGGTCATATTCACTATTTGGAAATAGATTAATATTTTCAACGTGCAGTGTAGTGTTTGGCTGCATGATGAAAATATTCTACCCCACAAATTCACCGAGCTACCATTTACTGTTTAAATTATTACATAGCCTGATCCTGGAAAGAAAATGGGGACTTTCAAGTTCAAATAGTTAAATTCAATCTTTCTTTCAATCCCTGAAGCATAAAATCCTACTTAATCAACACTTTGTTTCTCAATTTGAAAGACAAGAAACTTTAAAACTGAAAATCTTTTCTGAGGTTCTATAATTTACTAAAGTTAGAAGTAGAACATCAAATATTTATACATTTACATAGCTGCAGATGACTTAGGCCCCACAAAGCAGATCTTCTGTTTCTCAGGCCATTATTTGTAAAATTGCATGCGGGCAAGCGGTTTTTTATTTTATTTTTTATTTCTGTAACTATTTCTTTGTCATCAAAAGTTCATGTTATTGTTTTATATTTTAGGCCTCATAATCTACTGAATAGCATGGGGTGGTGGTGTATTTTGTCCCATGAGATGGTGTATTTTGTCCCTTGAGAGCAAGAAGGCTTTGCAATGCTAAGGCATTGCAAAGACTTTTTGCACTCAAGGGACACATTTATCAATTTTTTAAATTGGGTAAAATATCAGACATAAACCATTTAATTTTTATTTTATTTAAGTTTACATTGGCTATAAAAAGAGGGCATGCGGTAGCCAAAAGGGCCGTGCGGGAGGGCCTGAGAAACAGATTTTTAATTTTTTTAGGCATTAGATGTGTTTCTACATTATAGCTGCCTGCCTGTTCAGGCAGCCAACAATAATGTAAAAACACTGTCAAAATAAATGCATCCTACCAGTAGAGTTTGCAAGGAAGAATACACCTGTGACAATTTTTACAGAGCAATATAAAATGGGCAGTTTATGGCTGTATGGGGAACTTGGGGGGTTACGACTAAATGTCATTCAGTAGGAAAGTTTCAACCAACATGGTTTGGGGGAAACAGAAACTTACCATTCTGAAAATAATGTTAAAAGATCATCTTTCTCTCTCAACACATCCTTCAAAGGACATGAAAACAAGTTTTTTATTCGATTGATATCTGAACAACTAAATAATAAAACCACTTTAAGTTTTCTATGTTGATCCATCTACTTTTAATCCATCAAGTCTCTCAATAAACTACTCTTTCGTTTTCATAAAATCCTTTCAACTTAAACTAGCCACTGTTGTCATTTTCAGGTTCCAACAGATGGATCATTATGGAATGTATGATTGTTTAAATTGTGAAGTATTTTGTGAAATGTTTGATCTGATAATTGAAGATTTCAAATGAACTCCAATTTAGAACTGACCAAAACAGACAGATTGCAATATGAATACAAGAGGCTCTAGAGAGCCTGTAATCGCTCACCTGGAAGAACTACATATCCCTCAATTATTCTAATCAGAATCAGAGAATGCAGCTGGCTGCCATGCTCCTTCATCTCAGCAAAACAGAATGATGATTAATTCAGAGGACTTTCCATACATTATTTGTGCCAAGTTTGGTTCACGTTGGCTGAGTAGTTTCAGATAAGAAGATGAAAATGTGATTTCCTATAGGGTTTCCATGGTAACTATGAGCCGCAATTGTGGCCATGTTTGCAACCAGGTCAACATTAAATGAGGATCGTTGGTAGTGGGTGTCTCAGTCATCAATCATGTGAAATTTCAAAACATTTGGCCTTGTAATTTCGGGTTGGTCTCGCTATGCCGGTCGGCAGAAATTAATTAACACCACTGACGCAATAAAATCAAAGCTTAGTTATTATCAAATATGTGTGTGTTTTTTTTAGCTTGATTAGAAGTTTTCATCGGTGTTGTGATTGTGTTGTGATTTTCGCATCAACAATTTTGAGATGTGTTTTTTGTATTTTTTGTCTTTTTTTTAACATAATTTATTAAAAAAACACACACATCTTTGATGAAAACCGTGTATTTTTAGCTTGATTAGAAGTTTTCAACGGTGTTGTGATTGTGTTGTGATTTTTGCATCGACAATTTGGAGATGTGTTTCTTTTATTCTTTTTTTTGTCTTTTTTTTTGTACTCGCCGAACTTCACGTGTATAAAGTGTATAAATATGCAGCATTATTTACTTACTCACATCATTTAGCATGGCTAACGCTCAAGTGAATGCTAACTTTATTCCCAACAGACTTGGGGGCAGAAATCTAATATTCGAAGGGTTCAAATACAGAATAAAATCTAGAAACAACGACCGGATACATTGGACATGCTGCCAGACAGGTTGTAGAGGGACTATCAACACAATGAATGACATTGTAACAACACAAAACAACCAGCATAACCATGAAGCAGATATAGAGCAAGTAGCAGTAGATGCATATTTGGCAAAGCTGAAACGTAAAATGATAGATGGATCCAACACTGCTTCCTCTATTTACCAAGAAGAAATTGCAAGTAAGTATCCCAAGTATTTATTTATTTTTGTTCAATCAAGAGTACCGTTTTGTTTCCGAGGCGTGTCACATTCATTCATTCATTCATTCATTCATTCATTCGAGGGATGGAGAGAGACAGAATAGAGATGGGAGAATAGGGCGAGACTGTGGTGGGTAGGGTGGGGTGAAGATAAACTATTAGCAATCATTCATTCATTCGTTCGAGAGATAGAGAGAGAGAATAAAGATGGGAGAATGGGGGAGACTAGGGGTGGGTGGGGTGGGGTGACGATAAACTATTAGCATTTTTTACATAACCTAGTTTCTTTTTTCCAGACCTACGTAGAGAAGATTTTGACCCAGGGTTTATCGCCAAGATACCCACATTCTACAGTGTGAGATCAGCACTCTACCGCTCCCGTTCAAAATCAAGACCACCTTTACCACGTCAACGATCCGATATAGATCTTCCTGAAATATATACAAAGACAACTGCTGGAGAGGACTTTTTAATAGCATGTGATGGGGACAACAACAAGATGCTTATCTTTGGAACTGAAAACAACCTACAACATTTATCAAGTGCGGAAATTTATTTTTGTGATGGAACATTCAACAAGAGCCCTGATGTTTTTTATCAATTGTACACTATTCATGCTTTTGTGGAAAATAAGATGTGTCCATTAGTGTTTGGGCTACTGCCTAATAAAACTCAGCAAACTTATGAAAGATTTTTCCGACTTGTTGTAGAGAAAGCCAGTCAATTCGGCATCAACCTTACACCAAGACAAGTTTTTACGGCCTATGAAACTGCAGCTCAAAACGCCATTCAAATAACTTTTCCAAATGTGACCCTCAAAGGATGTTTCTTTCATTATGGGCAGGCTGTGTGGAAACATGCCCAGAAAAGTGGTTTGAAAACACTGTTCCAGGATGACGAAGAAGTTCAGTGTGTGGTGCGGAGGGCTATTGCTCTTCCGCTAGTTCCTGTTGAGCATGTCAGCGATGCGTGGTTTTTAACCCTCGAGGAGGCTCCTGTAAATGCTAGTGTAGAACAGTTCACTGACTATGTGACAAGTTATTGGGTGGAAGGTGACCACGGACGGTTAATGTGGAACCATTTTGACACGGTTGGGCCACGCACGACGAACCATATCGAGGGTTGGCACCGGAAATTAAGTTTATTCATCGCCGGGTCACATCCCAACATTTTCAGAATGATAGACTTCCTCAAAAAAGAACAGTCATTCCAGAAATCAACAATAATTCAACTAAGTGCAGGAGGAAAACTGGCACCCAGGAAAAAAAAGTACAGAAAAATTGACAATTCTCTGGGGCATTTTAAAAGAATATTTCAAGCTGGTGAAATTGGACTACTCCAGTACCTGGACTCTGTTTCGCACAGTACTGGATTTTAATTGAATATATAGTGTTGTGAATAATTATAAATTTTATCGTCTCAAAAGGTTCATTTTTTACAAAATTACATTCAACTTTTCCTCTCCAAAAATAGTTATCAAATGTCATTTTATTTGATAACTATTTTTTGAGAGGAAAAGTTGAATGTAATTTTGTAAAAAGGTTCATTTTTTACAAAATTACATTCAACTTTTCCTCTCAAAAAATAGTTATCAAATGTCATTTTACCGTGATTAAGTCCAGTCGCGTTAACCAACTTCATCATTAAATGAGTAAACGAATAAGAAACGGACTATAATCCTTCTCCCTTTGATGTACTTAATCTTCACACATTTTTACTAAACAATAGCAACCGGCATAGCGAGACGACCCTGTAATTTCAGAGGAGATTTTTAAAAATCGATCAATCAGTATCAAAGAATGCCTCTGGCGGCCATGTTTTTCATCCGACGTGAACAAAATTAGTATCATTTCCCATAGACCATTCCTGCCAAGTTTGGTTCACATCTGCTCAGCAGTTCCAGAGAAGAACATGAAAATGTGAAAAGTTTACATACGGAGACAGATGCCAAGTGATGGCAATAGCTCATGTGTCCCTTCGGGCCAGGTGTGCTAATAAGATATGCTGTCTTCACAAAATTAGTTTAGGGAAGTTTCTTATAAAAAAGCAGGTATTTTCAAATCACAGACTAAGAAAATAATCTTATTCTAAAAATATTTCTTTTAAAACTAACCTGTAATCATCATATGTGAAGTTATCTTTTAATGGCAACTTGTCTGCTGCTGGAGTTCTCTAAAAGAAAATAAATGGCATAACTTTTATACAATACCCAAATAACAGTACTGTCCTTACAAAACCAGATAGAAAATATGATTAAATCAGCACTGGGTTGCGCTCCTGTCAAAAAATATTTTGTTCACTTTCTTCCCCACACTTGTTGAAAAAGGAATGCGAGAATATTGAATCCCAAAGGGTTTTTTTCCGTTCAATTTTTTCTTGATTCCATATTTTATTTATTATTGCAATAATTTATTTAGGAAATCTTGACCCACTTGTATAGGAGTATCACAACCAGATCATGATCAGATCAACAAAAAGACCACTATATAATTAGGTAAGTGAGATAAAAAGGATATCTTCACAAGCGAAAGATATATGGTTATAACTTAATCAGGACGAAAGCTACTCCAAGAACTGTTTCAGGTTCATATAACTTTCTTTGCGTTTCAGTGTTTCACATTGTTCAGTGAAATTAATGTATTGATTTTTTCTGATAAACAAGGAAAATACCATTCAAATTTGGAAACAGAACAACCTTCAAATGTCTCTTTGCTCAATCTTTTACCTGACATGGCAAGCACACAAACCTCATAAATTGTTCTCTTCAATGACGAAATTTTTTAATTTATTGTTTCAAAACCATGGCTCATGCACTCACTAGAACATGCAGAACTAGCTCATTCCAATGAGGGTGTCATAAGCTATTTTAGAGACAAATATTGTGATCAAATTTGAATGACAATTTTTAGTGACTTGTTCTCACAGGATAGGGCTGTTATGTTAATTAACCCTTTACCTAACATAACGGCTAAAACCCGCCAGCGCTATTCTCAAAAATCGCCAATTAATTTTCATTATTTTTTTCATTTTTTGTCTCAAAAACATAGGTTATGACCCCTCGTTGGAACGAGCTCGTCGAGCTCGTTCCAACGAGGGGTCATAACCTATGTTTTTGAGACAAAAAATGAAAAAAATTAGTTATTCGAGAATTATTTTTGCAAGTGTCGTCTGCTTTTCAGGTTAGGTAAAGGGTTAAAGAGTTTAATAAATAGCTTTTTATAGGGCCCTTACATTTAAATACAGGATAAAATAGAGAAAATATTAAAAATAAACATCAAATACACATTAACTTTTCCAGCTTTCTAATATTTCAATACTTGAGCAAACATCTTAACAAAATCTACCCGATGCTACACATAAAAACAGCCATTTAAATTTTATTTTTCACTTGATTTTTTCCAGACTAACTCACAAGCTGAGGGTTGGAAGAAAAATTTCAAGTAGTTTTTGGGAGCTTGGTAGATTATTCCATGATTGCTGTGCATATTTAACGTTATGTGATACAATGCAGACAATGGTAAATCTTCTAGATACCCATGTGTGGAATGTGGATTATGCATAGGAACGTCACGTAAAAAGGCATCTGATTGGATGTTAGGCGTCTGTGCAATATTATGATGTGAATGCAATGCTTTGACACAAAACACTGTCAAGCAGGAATGTTTTCAGACCACTGAAAGTATCAGATTCTTTCACTTAATTTAAGTTTTAATCATGGTATAAATACAGCACACTACTCAAGTACAGTATGGGGGAATCAATGGCCCTTGGTGGAGTTTATTTTATTCTAGTGCCCATACTACACTATCATTGTGTTTTGTCTTAGTACTGTTACAGTCATCTAGGACATGTGCATGCTAAATGTGCACATGAATGAAAGATGTCATGTTCAGCTATCATCAAATATAAATTATCAATTATATCAGAGTGTTCATTTTTTTCCAAAATATATTAGAACAAAAGGAAAAATAGGGCCATTTGTCATTTTGGAGGCCTGGGCAGAGTCACATGACTATATTTTGTGCAGATTTACATGTCTCCGAAATACTCAACTCCCATACTGAAGCTGGTGAGGATGCAGTCATCCACTTCAGAGTCCATTGAAGAGAAAACTCATCACCTCTGCATATGCACTACCAATTGATAAATGGAAAGATGAATGCAGGTATTATGTATTCTATCGGAGAATCATATTTATAAGGGCCAACAAGGTATGGAGAACATGAAACTCGGACAAATATCCTTTCTTGACAGAAACATCCATTTTTCCAGTATGCTTGTGAATATAGTGAAAAACAAATGGAAGATTCTCCATGTCACTTTCGTGAATTCTATTGTGAAATATACGAAAGAAATTCAGCATAAAAAATAATATATATAGCTTGTGAGTAATTGAATACTATGAGCAAATGTACATTATGAATTGCACTACTGTGAAACAGAGGTAAAAGGTAAGAAATAAACCAAGAAAAATTACTAACCTGAAAAAGTCTATAAAAATATGCATACTGTCTTGCAATATTTCTGTACTGATTAGTGCAATCATCTGTAGAAAAACAAGGGTAATATTATGAAATTTTAAGTAAAATTACGTTCATAGCCTGAATGCCATATCCAGCCAATGCTACTGAAATTTAATAGTAGAACAAGTCTACAAAAGTGTTTTGAAGTGGGTGTGACAGTAGGGGTATATGTGTGGGGGTGGCAGGGTGGCAGGGGAGGTTCAGCCCTTTAAATACAAAAATTGTATTTTTAGGGTCAGTGAATCAGGATCTAAATAATAATCATCTCCAATAAGTGTACAGTAAAACCTGTCTTGAGAGACCATGGTCTTGAGAGACCACCTGTCTTGTGAGACCACATCTGTCAGGCACCGATTGCTTTTACTCTATAATGGACCTGCTGTGGGAGACCACCTGTCTTGAGAGACCACTGTGACCTGGTACCAACTTGTATTTTTATGCCATAATGGACCTGTCTTGAGAGACCGCTCCTTTGAAGACTGAAACCAAGACAACAGCTTTTTACCTGTTCTGGAATTGGAAAATCCATTGTGGTTATACTAACATAATTAAAAGCTTTTAACTGGGTTAACTGGGTTTCAATTGCTAACTCATTAAAGATTGAGATGTTCTTATAAGACCCCATGTGAAAAGATTACGATTATTGCTGAATAAACAATTTCATACATACCTGAATTGTGACAGGAATAAAAATAAATTTATGTTGAAAATCTTTTTATAACAAATTGAAATGGACCGTTATAAAAATTATAAAAATAAATTAGTGTTGAAAATCTTCAAGATTTCAACACTAATTTATTTTTATAATTTTTATAACAGTCTATTTCAATTTGTTACAAAAACTTCATAAAAAAGAACAACTACAAAGTAATTACAAGAATCCATTCTTCTCCATTTCTGAAATTTGTGGTTGGTTATTCACTGACTTGACAAAACCTGAAACCTGTTATGAGAAACCACCTGTCTTGAGAGACCACTTTTGTGTGGCCCAAGGGACGGTCTCTCAAGACAGGTTCTACTGTAATGCGTGTGCAGCTCTGTATTTTGGGAAGCACAAATGCTTGATACTAATGGTTACTCATCCAGTCCTTCTTGTTTATATCTTTCAAAAAATACTGAAATATCTTGAAACTCCTGGACTGAGACTGAAGAGAGTAATTGTACACTTTTGGCAGCTTATTACATCCCTGTATTTCCTAGAATACCAGCAGCCCTCTCCACAGATATAACAGGGACTGGCAAGCAATGTAAGGGTATGAGTCCTCTTGTACTGTGGTTGTAATGAAACATAGTGCTGAATGTCATGTTAACCCCCAAAATAAATAACTAAATTATGTTCACACAATACTGCATGACAATATGACTTTTAATTCCATGTTTCTCAAAGCATAAATTGTTTATGTCTAGGAGATGGGGGGGGGGGGGGGGGGGGGGGGGGTGCATATCACACAAAAACTATCCCAGGTTCTAAAAGTTTGAAATTCTAAGACTCCACTCCAAAATATTTGGACACTCCAGACTCCTAACCCACAGGATTTAAGACTTCTAATGGAAATTCTATAACAACTTTAGAGATTTTCAGCCTGCAGATGAGAAGATGTCAGGTCAGTCTGAATTTCATACTCCCAAGACAAACTGTCAGAAAATATCAGACCAAAGCAATTGTGTGAAGGGGTGAAATTGGATTTCCCTGGGTAGGGATGGGTGCAGTTGGAATTTTCTAAGTGAAACTCCATTTAAAACCCTTACCTACATCTCCATTTTCGAAGGAATAGTATAGGTGACATCAAATAGTAAGATACTTACTTAAGGTTGAAGAACCTTTCAGAAGTTGTATCTCTTCTGGTTTTAGGTATAAAGAAGTAGTATAACTGTTTGGTAAAATATCTGTACAATGTTAAAGAATATAAGTGTCCTTAATTCAATTTGGGATACAAAAATATTGCATAAAATAGAGAAGCAGAAAATATTATAACAAACTTTAAAGAGGTGGTGGCCGAGTGGATAATTGTGCTGGTCTCACATGCCTGTGGTCCTTGGATTTATTTATTTATTTACTGGTGTTTAAGGTCACATATTTTTTCACAATGGATAAGCATGACCACAACATGAGTATCAACTCAAGACCAGGGGTAGGCATTAATAAGCCATGTTGCCCATTTTAGAGAGGGTTTGCACCTCCCAAGGAGTGGTGACTGGGTCCTATTTTACCAGTAAAACATAGCCTGTTTACTGCAGTGAACAGGCACTGCTTCACTTCCCGGGGTTCCCACAGGGAGGTCCTTGGATTGATCCTCATTCGTGGAAGGTTTTGGAAGTGTCCGAACACTCTCTGTCAGCATCAATTAACAGATGGGCACAAGGACAGAGATACCTATATGATAATAGCCATGCTCAACAACAAGAGCATCACCTAGCATTGCAAAATATGCCCTGTAGGCTTTTTCGAATTGTACATAACTACTGTTTTGATCCATGGACCAACCAATAACATCGGGCAGAACCTCAATTCAAACTGAACTTGTATTTTAGTATGACTGAGACACAAACCATGTTGGGTGCTAATCAACAAATCTAAACTCAAGTTATCGCAAAATTCAGACTCATGCAGCAGATTATTCCAAGTTAAAAAGGGGCATAACTGTTGAAAAAAAGGGTCTGACCAGAACTATAATCGCAGGTTCAAGGGTTTCCATGGTGGTGATCATGCATACCAAGTTTCAAAAGAATTAGCCTATAAACCTCCAAGGAAATCTCTGTACAAAATTCAACCAATGTGGTAAATTATTTTAGGTCAAAAAGGGGAATGACTCTGTCAAAATGAGTCCTACCAGACCTATAATTGCACATGCACTGATTCCCATGGTGGTGAACAGGTATACCAAGTTTTGAATGGAATGGCCCTCGAACAGTCGAGAAAATCTCCAGACAAAAATCCGGACAGACGGAGGATGGACAACCCATTTAAACAATACAACCTTTTTTTTCAAAATGAGCATATAACAAAGGGCCACAACTCTAGGTTAAATAGGCCGACAAACCCTAAATTGAACCCATCCTGTATTTTGCAGCAATAAGCCCACATACCAAATTTCTTTCCATTCGATCCATTATAACTGAAGTTATTATCCAGAAATGAAAACATTGGGCTAAGTTCTCATAAACAAAGGGCCATAACTCTACTGCAAATGGGCTTTCAAAACCCAAAATGAACTCATCCTGTATTTTGTTGTTATAAATCCACATACCAAATTTCTTTCCATTCCATGTGTAACATCTTAAGTTATCGTCCTGAAACGAGAACTCGGGCTAAATTCACATAAAGGGCCATAACTCTACTGCAAATGGGCTGCTAGAAATCGAACCCATCCTGTATTCTGTTATACTAAATCCACATGCCAAATTTAACTCAGCTCAAACTATTACAACTAAAGTTATCATCCGGAAACGAAATGTGTCCATGGAATGGATGGACGGACACACAGATGGACAGACGGCAAGACCATTCACATAATACATCCCGTTTTTTAAATGGGCATATAAAAAGGATACCAAGATATGACTTCCAAAATGAACTGGTAGATTTCTTCTCCAACAGCAAAAACAATGCTAAAGTAACATTTGGCATTGCTTGTAATATCTTGTCCTCTACGATAAGTGGACCTAAAATAAAAATATAAAATAAAATCATCTTCTAATCCTCATTGGTTTTCTCTTCTATGACATTCTTCGATAAATCTTTGAATAAAAGATTTGCTACAGTACTGATTACAACAGTGGATAGAGTATTTCCACAGAATGTAACCCAGTTGCGATCCAGTCGAAATTCTCTGTCTGCTTTCCTCTCTACAACACAGTGGGCAATGTTCATGTTGGCCATAAACAGTCTGGTGCCAAATTTGAGCCATTCTGGATATTTTAGAGCCAAAAAAAAAAGTATTCTGGTTCCAAAACGCTAACGAAAGGTGAGGGGGTATTTGTCAGCTGTTCGATTCACATAAATTGATTGAGTTTTGAAAAATGAACTGACAATAATTTCCAGAGTGAAGAGACAATTGATCACACTAAAAACTGACAAAACTCGAAAGTTCTGACAAATCCTCAGTAGGCGAAAAAGGACAATCACCTAAGTTAAAGCTATGCCATTGATTCAATTAATGGTACTGAATGATGTCAGTATGTACACTTGTTATTGCACTAAGATAATAATAGATGAATCAACAAATTACTGTTAATCCACTGGCATTAGTGGGTTGCGAGTCTTTACAAAAGACAGCATTTAATGAGATAAATAATTCATACTGTCACGAGTCACTTGCAAGAGTATGAAGTATTTATCTAATTACATGCTGCTTTTAGTAAAGTTAATAACCTACAATGTTTTACTGAAGAAAAAACAATTCCTCATTACCAATCATTGACAATTATCATAATGCTGAAAGTTTTTCCAAACACTATTTCTAAAACCTTATTGATCAAAATCACTGGGTGTAAGTGTGTTACGTGAAAATTGGTTATTGTTTCCACCTTCATTGCCACCTGACAATTTTCTTGTACTAGAAGTATATTATCATGCCTCACCTCTGTGACATCAGCCGTGGTTGGTTAATTTGACCCCTTCTAAAAGTCACAGTACTGGAGTTTTTGGACAAAACACATGTACTATCGGAATGTTCTTCCCTGGAGACATGGGAACAAATAAAATGTAAGCTCTATTTCCATTGATCAGCGTCGATTACGCACGCTCTAACACCAAACAATGGCGCCATGTCTGTTTAACTTTTTTCGTCACCGATAGACACAAACTTACCGACAAATATGTCATCTTCAGTGGGTGTGTTTTCAATTTTAACTGCAAACAATGAATTCAAAACAATCAGAAATATTAAAAACTCATGTGGTGTTCTCCACTTTAGTGAATCATGAATGTGACTTCAAGTTCAATCAATTATATTTCCACAAGTTTAGTATCACTACTACTACTAGTGTTCCTTGACCTCACTACGTCTCCGCTTCAGGTTCAAAATAAATTGTTTCACTCCGTTTAATTCTAACAACTGTCGTCTAAGAAGAATTTATATTCCATTATACCACTTATCACACAAGCATTAATAATGAATTATAACATGAACAGCATGATGCAGTTGTACACACTGACATTTGGTGATATAGAAACTTCCAAAGCGACGGCACTTGTAACAAGTCATTTTCGAATTTGGTGATCTGGAAAGTCCTAAAGAGATGTCATTCGTTCGAAATGATGTCATATTCTTGAATTCGACTGCATTGTTATTACAAGATTGATGGCATGTTGCAGTTAACACGTAACAATGAAAGCTATTTTTTGTTCGGCATAATAAAATAATTAGAACGTTTCTTTTCAAGTTCTATCCATCGACAATACCTGAGTTTGTGTGATTTCTGAAATAAAACCTTCAGCAGCTTTGCTGCTTCAGGTTTTATTTCAGAAATCACACAAACTCAGGTACTATCGACCGATAGAACATGAAAAGGAACGTTCCAATATTTTAATATATTTTTATTTAATTGTTCTGTAACTGATCGTGCTCTTCAATGGCTTACCTTCACAAGCAAACAGAATTTGTTTTGTGCCAAAATTTTAGCCAATGAACAATTTTTGTTGCCAAAAGAAAATATTTAGTGCAATTAGCTAAATTAGTATGTGTCAGCATGAACAATGATTGTAGAATCTCATCTGGACAAAGAGAAATGTGACAATATAGAATATCAGACACTATTTTTGTTTGTTTTTCTTCCTCCTGGCTTGAACTCGTAATATTATATTCATGACATCTCAACCCACATCTCGATGTAAGTGTTTTACAAGCACAGGAAAAAACCTATGGAAAACAAACCCGATCAAAAAAAAAAAACCCTGACAAAACTTGCATGGGAAGGAAAAAAAACATTTTTTTTTCTAGTTAACCCCTAATATAATTTTACATCATTTTTAATTACACTTCCAATTCAAAGTTAATCTTTGTTAATTCATTACTATAAGACGTTTTTTTTTAATTAAGATCTCTGTTACCCTCATAATGTACTTAAGAATATAACCAAGTCAATCTTGTTTGGCAGAGTTCTTTCAAACAAGACTGAATTTGTTAAATTCTATGTTGCATTATGGCAATAATTTGGCATTTTGTTGTTTGATATTTTGTCATTAGTATGCCAAGTGTTAATACGGCTTTATTATTGAGATAGCACATTCAGTACTTTTCTAGAAAATGTGGAAAAATTATTATTATTATGGTTATTATTATTGTTAAAAGTGTACAATTATGGCTGGCATATACATTCATTTCTCGGGCTTTGTGCTATATCATATGCTCGTGGCATGTATATTTTTCAGACCAATATGGATTAAAGTTTTGCTATTTTCATTCTATTTATTCCTTTTCTTTGAATCATAAGCAAAGTGAAAAAAAGATTTTGGGTTCATTCCTAATCATGTGATTTTTTTTTTTTTTTTTTCTGTACCTCGAGTTTTTTTCGCGCGCCTTAATGTGCGCCAAGAACCATTAAGGTCCGCAAAATTTTGCTCTCCCGGGTGCACAAAGATAACCAGTGCAGGCAAAGTGTCTGCAGAAAATCTAATGGTTAACCTGAAATAACATTAAATCATTATCAATATCACCGTCAAATATTAGTTTCCATGCATTATGGAGGATATCGTAATGTCACCAACAACAGAGTTTATTACTTCCTCAGTTCCTGGTGTGATAACGTACGCGCTTTGGCTTGGGCGATTCGTGGGTTAAGTTGCTCAAAATCTCAATTTATTTTGGTGGTTACTGTATCACAATGCCATCTTTCGTCAGTTACATGAGGCATCACTGAACAGCATAACACAGGCTATTTATAAACTTCTGTTGTGTTTATTTTCACTTTTGGTTGTCATGATATTAGATTATTAATCTGATTTTTTGTGAATTTCCGCGAATATTCGAAACGTCACTATCACCTGCCCACGAGAATTATTTGATTGGTTTCATTTTTCACCAGGTATGTACAGTTTCTATTACTATTCAAACATTGCCCCATTTCAAAACCAACTTATATTCCCTTTAAACGACATCGGATAATCAAAGAACTTAAATTAAGTGATAACCACGTGGAGTGATGGTATTCCCTCAACACACAAATTCGATAGGCATGACTATTGACGCACATTTTCCGAAACGAGAACTCGGGCTAAATTCACGTAAAGGGCCATAACTCTACTGCAAATGCCGTCCCCGTCTAAGAGTGTTCACAATTTTTTTATTTACCGCATCAAGAGTAATTTCGAATGCGATGAAAAAAAAAATTGAAGATAAAAAATTGTGTTATCCCAGGACCATTTAGAAAATCTTCAATTGGCATCATGTACTGTACAGCTGGCTTAGGTGCAATGAACTGAAATTCAAAATTTATCTGATGGGATGAACTTGAAGGGGATGAAGTTGAATCATGATTGGCTTGCGATAGTTGTGAGTTGTCGGGACCAATGACTTCAACACAGTATTGAGTAACTTTCGAATGTATTACAACTATCCAAATTACGCAATGCAACTTTGTGAGTAGAGCATGTCTGGTCACAGTGTTGAACTGCATTCATATGATGTATCATGGTTCAACTGCCTTCCATGTCAAAAAAAAATTAGGAGGGCCATTGGCTCTCCTAGATCATTTCAGGAGAGCGATTTTTAGCCCCCCTAAATTATTCAGAATGCCAGGCCTGTGGATAATGATCTGATCTAGAAAAAAAATCAATTGTGACCACAGTACTGAGACTCTACACTTAATACACTGGACAGTTATGAATATCACAGGGTGTCTTTAAAAAACAACAGGCAGAACCCAACATAAAAAACAAGAAAGGCATCACAAAGCAATTTCAATCCCACCCCCTGCAAACAAATATATTCAAATTTGATGTAGACATTGTTGCTACAGAGACATACACCAAAAAGAATTGAAATCCATTAACTATTGTTCAAGTTATGCTATTACCAAGGTTCAGTTGGATGGACGGGCGAAACAATTATGATGGATGGATGGATGGATGGATGGATGGAGGTCTTCGCTATATCCCTCCCCTGTGGGGGAATAATAATACACACAAGGTATCTAAAAAATATAATAAACACTGTCTGTATCAAGGTAAATGAATATGTAAACATAAAAACTTCAGTGGTTGTCAGACTGTTTCTCTGACAGATTATATTTTTTATTCACTTAACAGGAGTTTACTCTATATTTTATTAGCAGGAGAAATTTGTACAGAAGATATGGTAAATTGTTTGGTGTTTGGAAATTATATTCAGTTAAGTGGGTTATCAGTTAACTGGTAGAGCCCTAAATTATTTTTGGTCACCCAAATTTGTTAACGTCTTTGCCTTGTTACAATTTATGGGAGAGTGCCTGTGAGCACTCTCCTATAAATTGCAAGGCAAATCTCAACACACTAAATAATATCACTTCACAGATAATATGAAGCACAGGACACTGAATTTGAAGCCTTTAAGTACCTATGCTTTAGAATAAAGCTCAAATATGGACTTCCAGCACTCTACCAGTTAAGAGAATAAGAGATATCAAAGTAAGTGGGCTCCACTGTATTTTGTTAATGCTACTAATATCAAAAGTCTTAAGTCTTGCACTACAGTGGAAGACCCTAACTTGGATAAAATACTCTCCATTTTAATCTTTCCCAAGAGATTTGGGAAAGAAAAGTGGTGTAAAAACACCATGAAACAATAAGCCAAAACTGGGTCGATCGCCATCCGCGCATACCCAGTAAGGGACGCGCTTCTCTTAGTACAATTCCACGGCTTCTGTTAACCAGTGCGCAAGCAGTCATCAAACCATTCTTTTGAGTCTGCCAAGATAGGAGGTATGTGATCAGCGGGGAGAAAGGATTCTTACCTGAATAAAAAGACAGGAGGGCCACCATGTAAACAACTGCGGTAGGTATAATAAGAAAGAATTTACTATAAAATTTATATTTCTTATCAACCTACCTTACAATTGTTTACTACAGGCTGAACAGACAATAGGATAGAGGGAATCACATAACCAGCCCACACATAACTCAATTGCACTGGAACCGTGGACAGAGGAAGAGATCCCTAGGCCTATCAAACCATAGCATCACAAACATTAGTAAAAGACAATGAAAGATGAGGCGTGTGGTGATGTGCGACGCACAGACAGAAAGAGCAGTAACAGCACGGAGCTGGAACTGACCCTGCAAGAAGCTTAATGGCTGGGATAGACAACAGCCTGAGCCGAAGAAAGAGGGCCCGAAGGACAAAGGTCCTCTGTCGGCTCCTGCAACTGTCGCAGATAAATGGAGAAGGTAGCATTTCTCCAGTAGGCTGCCAGCATAACATCCGACAACATGACAGAGTTAGTAAACGCCCCGGGAGGAAGACAATGCACACACCTGGTGGCAGAAAAAACGATTGTAATACAATCGCCAGTAGCCAGGCGAGTGGAAGCTGCATGAATAGCAAGACAAATACATCAAGAAATGGATGCAGGAGAGATCTGGCATGTGAGAAAAACGCATATCCATCCGGGATAAAGGCACGAACGCTCCCCCCCCACACCCACAAGCAGAGCAGCGCCCAAGAAAGTCTCCATCTTGGAGTAAACTGCAAAGTCCTAGGCCTTTTCAAGGAAAAGAGCTGAACAAGCTTGGAGAGGCAAAGATGAGTGCCGAAACAAAGCGGTACCACATATGAAAAAGGTTTCCGAAGCATGGACGTGTACCCATTGCTGGAGACCCCCAGAAACAAACATATACCAAAAACTCTGCAATCGGAGTGATCGAAGGAGTGACAGAAGCAACAGAGTGATCGCACACCATCGACATAAGAACCTTCTACTGAGCCACAGAGGCTAAACCAGTGGAGAGAATGCCTCCTTGAAGAAGACTCCACTGCACATCTCTAAAAACCACTACGGAGGAGACAGGACCCGATAAAAGACATGCGCGAAGGCACAATGAAGTTGGGTCAACTTGAAACCTCCTCGGGCGACTTTGGCAAAGAAAGTCACGACATAGAGAGAGACATGCCGGAACCGCCGCTAACAGAGAGCGGAGCAGATTGATCCACACCCACCGAGGTGACAGGGGTGTGATCGAAAGGATTCGACGACTGCAGGTTCATATCTGGGCTAGAACCTGAGGCAGAATTGGAACCGACATGACCGTACCAAAGGAGGGCCAGAGCGTCCACGTCGAAAGCCAGAGCATCTGGACACGGGGACACGAAAGTGTCCACCTGATGGTTCCAACGAGTCACAAAGAGATCGATGTGGGGGTGACCCCAGAGATCGCAAAGAGACTGGAATGGAACACTGCCATGTGGAGCATCCACTCGGTGGAAAAGACCCTGCCCCGTCGGGACAGGGAGTCGGCTAGGATGTTCAGACGACCGGGAATGTGACAAACAACCACCCCGGCGTTGACATCCTGAGCGAGCAGTAGAAGATCCCGAGCCAATTCGTACATTGGAACTGAGTGCGTGCCACCCTGGTTCCGAATATAAGCAATCACTGTCGAATAGTCAGACAACAGAAGGACCTGGCAATTCGACAGGTGAGGAATCCACTGCCTGAAACTCAGAAGAAGAGCAAGAAGCTCCTGGTTGATGTGTAGAGCTGCCTGATCCTGGTCCCACATCCCTAGAAGGAAAAGGCCTAGAGGATCCAACGTCGCACCCCATCTGAGATCGCTGGCATCTGCCGTCAGAACGCGATCGAACGTGGGTAAGTCCAATGGGACACCCTGCATGATCCACTGAACATCCGTCCAGTGGAGAAGGTGAGGATGAAGAGATTCTGGTAACTGAAGCACCAGATCCAGAGAATCGACATTCGACCTCCAAAGACTGAGCAGAAAGTGTTGGAGAGGTCGACATGCAGCCGACCTAGAGGAATGAGATCCGTCACCGAACCGCAGAGACCGAGCAGCCGGAGAATACCCTGTGCTTTCGCAGATGTGGACTGGGACAGAGTCAGAGCAAAAGCTGAAAGAACCGTCACTGTATTGAACTGAGTGCGGAAGGCCATCCCCAGACTGAGAAGGGACCAGATCCGACTTCTCCACATTGACTCTGAATCCTAGCGACGTGAGCAAGCTCAACAGAGTGTCGACATCCAACTCCAGTAAGGCAGCATTGGAATGCCTCTGGAGGATATCGTCTAGATATGCCGAAGTAGTCACCCTGGACTGTGTGCGATGGAAGGCTAGCACATGCGACATCAGTTGGGTGAAGGCCCAAGGAGCCAGCTGGTTGAGGCCGATAGGCCTTGAACTGGTAAATTCACCCCAGAAAAGCGAACCTGAGATACTTCTGCGATGCCCGATGAATCGGAATGTGAAAGTAAGCGTCTCGCAGGTCGATGCTGGAAGCGAAATCTCCCCGGTGAATGGAACGGTGGACCGACCTGAAAGTCTCCATGCTGAACTTGGGAGCAATGATAAACTGGTTCAGGATACTCAGATCGATAACCAGTCAAAGGCGGCCGTCCTTCTTTGGCACCAAGAACAGACAGGAATAAAACCCCACTGACTGAATGTTCTGGACGACCTCGATCGCCCACTTTTGCCAGGAGACTGTCTATCTCCATGGACAAAAGTTCCCAACATAAAACGTCTGAAGGAACTGTGATTGGAAGAGGCACTCTGGACATAGTGGGATGCCTCCGGAAGGATATTCACAACCCGGACCGAACAACATCTAACACCCAAGGATCGGATGTGATGGTGGCCCAACGGTCTGCAAACTCTGCTATCCTTCCTCCAACTTGGGACGAATCGAGGTGAGGACCTTCATTTCGAGCCCTGACAAGGCCCGCGAGAGGAGAAACCACCTCCTCTACTGAATGAAAAATCCTGAGACTTCCCTCTAGCCTGCGGACTCTTACCCTTACCCCGTGAGTAAGAAGTAGAAGCGGTGGCAGAAGGATCAGCCCTTTGCTTCGAAGAGGAAGCAGAAGGGTACATGTTAGGTTTTGAACGGCCCCTGCCTCCCCTAGAAGGCTGATCAAGCTGACAAAGCAGCAGCTGATCTTTGGAATGACGTAGGACGTCATCCCGGACCATCGACACAGAACCATGGAACAGTTGCAGACCTGCCAAAGAAGCAGATCGAAGAGCAGTGCACTGCCCCTTCAGAAGGGATCAGCCAGTGTCCAGCACCGAGTCCCTTCGAACTAGTTCCAAAATAGCCATGTCACAGGCATGCGTGTGTGTAAGATGCATGAGAGCCTTGGACAGCATACGCAAAGGAGCCTGTACATCGTCAAACTTATCTGGAGGCAGATAAGCAGCTAAGGCAGAGACGACGTGATCGGAGAGAGAAAGCATTTCTCTCGATAAGCCCAACATGGACTCCAGAGTCATCATAGGAGTGACGGCAGACTTGGGCTTGGAAAGCCCGAGGGAATTGGAGTCTGGCAGACTGACGGATTGGCGGAATTGTAGCAACAATAACGCACCGGAGACAAAAGGTGTCAACCCTGGTGAAGAACGGAGCCTTCATAGCCTTGGAACTCAGCCTAGAGTCCAAGGCTGAAAATGCTTCAACCACCTGTACTGACTGGCACAGTCGAAGACGCCCAGAAGCAGGTTGCTCCACAGGCTGTAGGCGCGCAACTGATGATCGCGGCCTGGCTGACACCTGTTGGCTGGTTTGATGGTTTGAGATCCGGAAGGAACCCAAACACAAAGTCAAGAGCTGCCCCCAAGTCAGAAGACTGCTGGCTCTCGACATCAAGGATGTCTGACTCCTCACCTGAGTCGGAAGACACATAGCCCATCGTTGGCAAACCAGCCGACGCCTCCCATGGTGTAGGCACACCAGGGGCATCAGAAAGTGGCCTGTTTCCAATCTCAGGAGGCGGCGCCATAGGGGGCACCTGGAAACCACTCGCTGTCTTGCTGGAAGCAACGGGAAGGCTCTTGGACAAAACCTAAGTGAGTAAGGAGAGGGCCTCCCTAAGCTCAGTGCTCGTACCGGCCGGTTCGACATGGGGACGAACCGGCAAAGTGGCTTCACACCTGACCCTCTTAACCAGCAAAGGGTCACAATCCTCCAATACACCCGAAGCAGGGCGATGGGTGGCAGCCAAAACATCAGAGGGCAGATGTGTATAGGGGTACGACACACCCCGAGGATCAACATAGCGGGAACTCAGGAGAGTCGCTGCAGACCTCTGTGGGGCAGAAGGTCCAGGCTGCACAGCAGGCGTTGGTCCCACAAAACTGGCTGTGTGACCAGAATGAGTGGACGGAAATGCCACAGAGTTCATAGTGGCCCCACCATGAACATCCAAATCCAATGACAAAACTGTGGTACTCGACGGCGCAGAGACTACAGTAGAGGGTTCGGCAGGCAGCCGGCTGAGAGGACACAGCAGGGGGTTCAGTCGGCACCCACTTCCGACTTCGCCGAGTTGAAGTCGGGGAAGGCTGAGGCTGATACGCTACAACCACACTACAGACATCACTGCAGACCGCGGCAGGGATAAGCTGAGGCCGGCTAAAACAGTGCCCGATGACGTTGTAAACGGAACGGCAGTAGCAGCAGATACGACGGGAGCTGTTGGAACTGGCGGAAAAGGGGAGAGAGCCACCTAGCACAGCCTCCAAAGGAGGAGTCACAACCCTAGTGACAGCCTCAAAGGTCGACTGGAGAGGGCGCATAGTCCTGGAACCAGGTATCTCTTTACCAGAAATCCAACAGCTCCCGCAGTATCCACCACGGTAAAAAAGACTGCACATCCCCACGGATGGGGAATAACTCTCACCAGACGTGATCGAGTTGGGAGGCCCCGAAACGACAGCGTTCCCCACCCCCGTGGGTGTGGGAGAAGCTGCACATCCCCCACGGAGGGGGTAATTCTCACCAGACGTGGTCGAGTTGGGAGGCCCCGAAATGACAGTATCCCCCCCCCCTCCACGGGTGCGGGAGGAACAGCCACGAGAACGCACCAAAGGCGAGGGCAAAAGGAATTGCCCTAAAGGAACCGAACTGGAAATAACAGAGGTGAGAGAAGTAGAAGAAAAAGGTGAACACAACAGATACAGAAAGTAGAAGAACACCCTCAACTACGAGAGAAGGTGGCAGAAAAAATAACCAGTGGGTACACTACAGAACCCAGACAGCCGACAAGGACCTAAATGAAAGTGTCAATGACACTGTAGCTCAACTTGTCAAGACAAAGACATGTACATGTATAGTATGTGACACAGCAATGACAAACATCTAGGTAATGACCTGATAACAAAGGTACATATAAAGTATTGTAACGGTCTGTACATAAATACTGACCGTTGATTGTAACAAATGTATAGGTAAAGTATTGTAAAGGTGGGTGACAGTCAGATGCTAAACTAGAAAAGAAATCTTTGAGTCCCAGAGTGGGTCTGACTGAACCCCAAAATATTTGTTCTCATAGCACAGTGATAACAAAGGCACAAACAAAACACACTCGTTCCTGTCCCAAGGTGCAAAAAAAGGTACCCAAGAAGTTTTGTGAAGATCAGTTCATAAATACGAGCTGTATAGAACTTGTGACAAAAAACTGATTGGACCTAATTTTGGTACAAAATGGCCACTGGCAGCCATCTTGAATTTTGGACCATACCCAGAAACACTCATTCTCGTCCCAAGGTGATAACAAAGGTACCCCAAAAGTTTTGTGAAGATCGGTTCATAAATATAGCCTCTACCCTGAGCCGTATTGACATGTGTGCTTACATTGTGTAAGTAGCACTGAATAAATCAAAGTACATCTAATTTGCATAATTACTGCACGAAAAAAAAACCCTTACAATATGTGATGTATTCCATGTTACTAAACATTCATACAAAAATTTATTCAAATCAACTTTCATACAGAAGTTCTGTACAAAAGACTGATTGCACTAATTTTGGTACAAAATGGCTGCTGGTGGCCATCTTGAATTTTGGACCACACCCAAAAACACTCACTCTCATCCCACGGTGATAACAAAGGTACCCAAGAAGTTTCGTAAAGATTGGTTCATAAATATGGCCTCTAGTCTGAGCTGTATAGAAGTTGTGTACAAAAAACTGATTAGACCTAATTTCGGTACAAAATGGCCACTGGCAGCCATCTTGAATTTTAGACTGCACCCAGAAACACTTGTTCTCATCCTAAGGTGATAACAAAGGTACCCAAGACATTTCGTGAAGATCAGTTCATAAATACAGACTCTAGTCTGAGCCGTATTGACATGTGTACTAACTGTGTGTAAGTTGCACTGAAAAAATCAAAGTTCATCTAATTTGCATAATTTCTGCACGAGAAAAAACACTCGTTCTCGTCCCACGGTGATACCAAAGGTACCCAAGAAGTTTCGTAAAGATCGGTTCATAAATACGGCCTCTAGCCCGAGCCATATTGGCATTTGCACTTACAGTGCTGAAAGTAACACCAAAAAACATCAAAATTAGTCTAATTTGCACAATTTATGCACGAGAAAAAACCCGTATTTTATGTTATGTATCCCATGGTACTAAACATTCATACAAAAAATTATTCAAATCAGAGCTTTCATATGGAAGTTCTGTACAAAAAACAGATTTCTGCATCGTCGGTACAAAATGGCGGCTGGCAGCCATCTTGAATTTCGGACCGCACCCAAAAACACTTGTTCTCGTCCCACGGTCATAACAAAGGTACCCAAGAAGTTTCGTAAAGATCGGTTCATAAATACGGCCTCTAGCCCGAGCCGTATCCAATTGTTGACGTATGGACAGACAGACAGACAGACAGACAGACGGACAACGGACGACGGGCCATGACAAAAGCTCGAATTTGGCTTCGCCAAAGTTGAGCTAAAAACAGAAATTCAGTTTTCAACAGAGAGAAGAAATCCTGCCCGTACAGTCCCTCATTGACACCTAACTCCAATAACAATAAAATTTATCAACCGAAAAAATTTCATTGCCGAACTGCGTTGACACGATGGCGAAAAATAACACTCGCGAAAACGGAATATATAAATAAAAGACAATGAGAATGGGTTGAAAATATTAACGAGAATATATAAAACACAGTCCTGTTATTATACGATCTTCAGATCCATAATTGCAGTCACAAGAAAACCTTATCGACGAGATGAATTATCACTGCATCGTAATGCAAAGATGGCGACACATCAACCCGTTCGCGGACAAAAAAAGAATGGCTTGATGACTGCTTGCGCACTGGTTAATGTGGAATTGTATTAAGAGAAGAGCGTCCCTTACTGGGTGTGCGCCGATGGCACTCGACCCAGTTTTGGCTTATTTTTTCATGGCGTTTTTACACCACTTTTCTTTCCAAAATCTCTTGGGAAAGATTAAAATAGAGAGTATTTTATCCGAGTTAGGGTCTTCCACTGTAGTGCAAGCCTTTCGTAAACAATTGTAAGATAGGTTGATAAGAAACATCACCCTGTTCTTGTTCCTCTGAAAATGAGACTGAAAAACTAGAGTGACCCTGTGGCGAGAGGACCGGCATGGACCTCTCACCACTAACAATATACCGTTACACACGTCTCCAACGTTTGTCATCCCAACTGGCAAACACTGAGCAAGAATTAGTGCGAGTACAGTGACTACAAATAATACAATGAGCATGAGATTCAGAGGAAGACTTTCTCGATTTGCAATTTGAACAATATTCTTTCATAATTAAAAAATATTATACAGCCGTAGTACTCGCACTAACCCTTGAAAATACAAAGATACATAGTAATAATATAATCCATAACAAAAGTTTCGAAAAATAATTCAAAAGAAAATTTTCGAAAAAATTTTGACATGAGCCCAAGTTGCCAAAGGGAACGATGAGCCCAAATGGATCCCAAAAAAGCCTAAGTGTGGACAAAAATTTTAAAACATTTCTAAATATTAATGTTACACTTACGGACAATATTAATGTATCTGACTATATAACAAACCTTACAGAAAACAAGGAACCACTGATAGAAGTAACCACTGTCAACGTAAACAGAAGTCAATAAAAACCGGAAACAAGACTCCAGGCACTGAAAAACATGGCCCGAAATCAGTAACCAATTTAAAACACTATCCAATGTAAAACCGAATCTTCCACAGACGAAGCAGCAATACATCAGATGGTAGATGCATGACCAAAATGCCTAAACACCCCTAGGGTGAGGACATAACCATGGGGATAACAGAATAAACATTCTGTTACTATGCTAAAAACTCCTCCCAAGAAATTTCAGTAAAAAAACTTCAAAAATGATGCCAAAAGCAAGGGAGATTAGCTAGGGGGGTATCAAGGAAAGATAGAGAGGAAAACACTGAACAAACAGTGGAGATTTCATAGCAAGAATGAAAACATCAGGCCCATGCCCCGAAATTAGGGAAAATAATATAATTTTACATAAAAATTATAAGTTACAGCCCTGAACACATCCTTCCACTGTTTCTTCCTCTCATTCTCTTATTTCATCCTTGGGTCCACCATTTCCTTCATGAATTTGTGTCTGGCATCATTTTAACTGAGATTATAAGCACAGATATCAGTGAGATGTTACTAATAGAAGGGCCAAATAAAGAATGAGGATTTTGCGCCAATTTTGGTACTTCCTTGACACTGCACATTTTTTTGATTTGGATGCAAATTTTGGGGATGGGGGGGCAAAATTTGTGTTTGGCCCTGAATGATTTAGAGTTAGCACCAGCTAAGTCTGGGTCATTGGTACAGTTTAAAAATACTAGTCTTTTAGAATAAAATCAGTGAATTTCAGAAATCAGCTCATCACATACCCAAGGGAGAATTCTTAGCTGTTTCTAATGTCATCATCAGTTTTCTTGGCACAGCCATAACCATATCAGATTCCTGAATTTTAAAGGGGAAAAATGTATTAATTTATGACAATAAGACATCAAAAAGCATCAAAAAGTATATTACAGTACGGTCATCACAAAAGTGACATCTTCTCGATCAGATTGCATTTGTCATGACACACTTATACATATAAACATTCTGTTACTATGCTAAAAACTTAATAAAAGGATATTTTTTTTTACCTCCCTAAATGTAATTTCCTGGCATTTAAGGAATAATTTAACAATTCTTTATCATTTCAAATCTGCCAAATTGCCAAACAGCCGTATTTTACTATCACAAATTGCAGCCACAATAACTTTTTGAATTGAAAACAAAAAATAATTATCTAATACTGCATAAATAGAGGAGCTCTAATGAGTCTTGATTTCAAATGAATTTTCTGTACAGAGTTCACTAAAATTGATCTGAGCCAAGATTTATAGAAATTTCATATCAAATAGTGATGATTTTGAGATTCTTTTTATCACATAATGTGTTATTTAACCTTTTAGCTAACATAATGACTAACACTGACCAACGCAGTCCACAAAATCGCATGCCAAATTTTATTAATTTTTTTAAAATTTTCGCTTCAAAAACATAACTTATGACCCCTCATTGAAATGACATGTGCTTCTGGAGCTTGTTCCAGAGAGGGGTAATAAGCTATGTTTTCGAGATAAAATATTTAGTTATTCTGGAAATGTTATCTGCAAATGTCATCTGCTATTTGTATTAGGGAGACAATTAAATGAAAAATAAGAGAAAACTAATTCAATTCTTTTTCCGAACAAACTTGCTCACAATGTTATGATGCAGACGCTAATTTCTGATGTCATTCCCATATTAGACATGTTCTGAACGATATTTTCTGTAAGGAGCTATTTGATGATGATTATGTGATGAAATATATTTTAAAGTCATAAATGACGTATAAAATAAATATTTGGTTGGGATACACAGCATTAGTTTGAAAATTAGTTTGTATAAGAATGAAAAATATTTAAATCCATCATTACTGTATTTAATACTGTTCAAAAAACACCCAATGAGCATGATTTCATCAGGTGACATGAAATATTCTTGGCTTCTAAGGATGAGATGATTCACCAATACCAAGATGTATTGCATTACAATTATCCATGATTTTTATACTCGTACACTGTTTCAAAACAATGGACAATGATACAGATATAAGGTCAGGATTAGACTGTTGTAGCTATGATACACAATTAATTATTCATCCCAGCAGAAAATGTATTTTTCATATCGTAAATGGTATACAAAATCAATATTGTGCAGGGTTACCCAGCATTAGTTTGAAAATCAGTTCGTAAGAGAATGAAAAATATTCAAATCTATCAATACTTTATTCACTATTCTCTGTAAAAATCTATTGACTCAATGTCTCATGAATATTGCATCAAATGACTCCCCAACTTTGATGCCACTCAAGTTTATAAATAGAACGAATCAAATGCTTCATTTGATAAAAGTACAGGGGAAATCCAGGCTAAATTTGTGTTACTGAGCAATGTGGCAGTTCTATTGGTTAAGAACAGAGACTGGGTATGCATACATCATGCTCTCTTCAGAGCTTCACAACTCCAATTCGTTATGTGTTTACAAATCAACATACTCAGCTGGAACGAAAAAATGAATAATCGTTCAATATGAATGCATCAAACCTTTCACCCATAAGAATCAAGCTGTCTGACACCCCGGCATCACGAAATTCAACAAAATGTTTATGGTTACAGGTCATCATATTGAACATGTGTCTGTTAACTTGAAATGCAAAACTCTGATTAGTGATTTAACTGAACTACTAATCAGTCAATCAATCATTCAGTTGATCTGCTGTTAGTTATGTTGACGACCAGTCAACACCAGACCATTCTTTCGAAAGACAGCAGTTCTAATTACGGACTACAAATTATGGGGAATCACCCAAACCATTTGTTCCAATAGCGTTGGATGCATCTCAATATGCAATCATATCGCGACCAGTGTATCTCAAAACGTATCGTATCTTGAACTTGGCATATCATACCATCCTTATTGGCTTCCTCATTCTGATGTCACACAGCTCATCATTAAATCACTGTTGCAACTCAACAGTCGGTTAACTGGTATAGTGCTGAATTATTTTTGGTCATCAAAATTTGTTCACATATGTTTACCTTGTTACAATTTATGGGAGAGTGCCAATAGGCACTCTCCCATAAATTGTAACAAGGCAAATCCTATCAGACTAAATAATTTCACTTCAAAGGTGGTATGAACAACATCCACAAAATATGAAGCCTTTAAGTGCTGGTACTGACACTTCAGAGTAAAGCCCAAATATGGGCTTCCAGCACTCTACCAGTTAAGAGCTCAAGACTGAGCATGCACAGATGCTCCCTTTAAATTTAGCATCACTAAATTTAACCTCTGTGAACCTCAATCTGAATCAAGGTCTCAGGACTAAAGAGAAAGAGATACCCAGAGGATAAATTGGCATACTGTTTGGGATAGCATCAGCAAATTCACCCTCTGGGAACCTCATTCTGAAAATGACAGATTGTTTATTTCCAGGCTTGCTCCCAGGAGTCCACATATTTAATTCTTCTTCAGCTGTAAGAAGAGCTTACATATTTGAAATTAAATAAACTTGACAGTTCTTTGAACTCCTTGTTTTGAAGGTGGTGGAATAAAGCAAATTTAACAGATTACACAATTTTTTATCTGTAAGACACTAAAAAAATTCTTGTTTCTAAGACAGCTCCCTTTGTCATTGAAAATCTGCCTCATTACTTTTTTTTACCTGGAAATCTCTACGATGATACAATTTTGCAGTGGAGGACAAAAAATTTCACCAGCTATATCTTGTTTTACTGAGTTCACTGAGCTGTTTTAAACAAGATATAGTTGGTTAAATTTGCCACCGCAGTATGGGAAATTTTCTCTGCACCATAACATATTTTTTTTCCACATAATAGTGTAAGGAGGTAAATTAATAATTCTTACTATATTCAGGACTGTTTTGTGGATTAACATAAATAATTAAAAAAAAATAACCTCTCTCCGTTGTCATAAAATAGAGGTATATTGCCTGAGAAACAAGAATTTCATTTTAACCCTCTGAACTTACAAGACTGATTTTCCAGATTCAAGGCATACTTTCATCCTATTTTTGTCTTATTATAAGAGGTCTATACACAGGGCATTGATGATAAAATAATAACTGCCATCTGCAGCTGGATGTTATTTTATCCTCCCTTTATATTGTTACTGGACTGACCCATCTCTTTGTAAGTGTACACAAAGGTGATAGCATTACAGGTAATGCTGTTCAAAGGGTTAATCAACAATACAGAGAATGGGATCTATAATAATCATTAGCCAATGCATACACTATATGGGCGATTACAAACTCTGATGAAAATTGATAGTTGTGGCAGCCCAAGTTATGATTTGAAAAAGATGAACCATAATAACCAATGGTAGTATTGTTACATCTTGTACCTTTTGACTTTTAAGCTTTTTGCACAAAGAAAACAAAGTCCAGGAAATTTGTATTCAACAATTATGAAAAAAAAGCCAGGTGTGGTTGTTTTAGAAGAAATGACATGTACATTCTGAACAGAATCACATACTGATCATACTTTCGGACCTTAAAATTCAATTTTCAATTCTTGAATAATTTCGAATTTGATAATACTGTTATACCCCTGTGGGTGCAACCAGTACAACATATTCCATGGAAAAAAAACCCCAAACTTCATATTTATATATTTACTGAGATTTAAACCTAAACCCTTAAAGGCCTATTTCTGACTTTTATAACCTCAGAACAGGTGCCCTTAACATGCCATCATGAGTAGGTCCTGTTGACAAAAGACAAATTACATAGACAGAGGTTTCTAGTCAAGTTTTGGCTGCCTGTTAAGGCAGGCAAGACTTGACAAGAAATCACTGTTAAGCCATTGGACATGTACAGGCTGTGGTCAGGTGTGAATTCAGGACAATTGTCCAGGCCCTTATGAGTTAACAGCTTAGTTTCAATTATGGTAAGTTGTCTTGTCTTCCTTGTACAGGCAGAACACACATTCCAACATACAGGCATTTGGAGGTCTTTCGGGTGGACATTAAGTAACTTAGCAGTGAAGTCTTGACTGCCTGTTTGTCAGCCAAGACTTCACTGGACACCACTGCTAAACAAAAACCATTATATTGTGAGGAAGGAAAAAATAAGTAGAATTCTCCAAGGCATTAAATTTTCATCATTTAATTTTCATGATTTCTTTCATTTTTTTGTCTCAAAACATAGCTTATGACCCCTGATTGGAAAGACCTCATTGAGCTTGTTCCAATATGAATGGCAGACAACACTTGCAAATAAAATTCTTGAATAACTAATTTTTTTTCATTTTTTGCATCAAAAACATTGCTTATGACCCATCGTTGGAACGAGCTCAATGAGGTCTTTCCAATGAGGGGTCATAAGCTTATGTTTTGAGACAAAAATATGAAAGAAATCATGAAAATTAAATGGTGATTTTTGTGAATAGCACTGGTCGGTTTTGGCCATTAGGTTGCGTAAAGGGTTAAGAATACATTCAAAATCTAAGACAATATTCAAATGAACAACTTGCAAGAACCAAAGTTGATTCTCATTATTTTCCTTGCGAGAATCATTTGTGACAATCGGTTCTGATGCTTGTCTGAATCTTAAGCCCTGACCTTGATGGTGACAAATAAAGATATTGTAATTTGCGACAGACTATAATATTTATATAATTTTCAGTTTGTGTGTTCTGTATGACATACCTGGATATCTTTAGCTGCCTGCAGCCCAAATCCATGACCCTCAAAATGCTGTATTTCAATATTCTGTGTATCTACTTTATGTTCCTTCAACCACTCAAAAAAGTTTCCAAAATAATCGTCTCTTTTCTTCAGTGGTGAATTCATACCTGAAATAGAAAATAACAATTAGTTCCTTTCAATATTTCTTATTTATTTATTTGTTGGTGTTTAAGGTCACATATTTCGGTACAATGGCGAGTTATGACCGCAACACGGTGTAAAGTCAAGACCAGCCAATCGATTATACAGATGTTGCCCATTTTAGAGAACTTCCACCCCAGACAATGGTTACCTGGTCCTATTTTACCAGTAAAACAACACTTGTTAACTACAGTAAACAACCAATGATTCCCTTCTTGGGGTTTCCAAGGGGAAGCATTCAATGTATATACCCAACATAGTTATAAACTTGAATGGCTCTTCCAAAACACAAATGCAGCTTGTGGGGCCCCTCATCCAAAAGTGCTCAATGAACATATTCCCATGAAAGTTTCATAAATAATGTTTTGGTAGGAATAAATACACGTATAAATATTAAAGGCAGTCAGGCAGTTTGAGTAAATCTTATTGGGAGGATTTGATAATTTTGCTGTTTCAATCATAAACAGGCCTTTAAATTCCTCCCAAATAGCGATGGAAAATTTAAAATTCATAGTAATTTTTATATTTTTGAATACTTACCACTGGCCTAGACAAGCTGTACTTAATTTCTTAAATTAACAGGCCAAACGCTTAAATTTTGAACCCCCATCCCAAAATTTCAAGCCAAAATGAAAAATGAGAAGTCCATTGAAGACCTCCATAGCATGACACTCCATGCATGCGCAGATGTGTCAAAGTGCCTCCAATCCCGCCAAGATCCACCATTCTTAGTTTGCTAAATGTTATTATTTGGTGGGGAGGTGAGAGTGAACAACTCTCGTGAGGGCACTTGCCATCTAGGCCAGTGGTAAGTATTCAAAAATATAAGAATTTTCAATATTTTTTCAACACAAACCAATGGCCAAGACCAGCTGAATAAACAATAGGTGGAGGGCTGTTAAATAAGCAAGCAGAATATAACTCCA
This sequence comes from Pictodentalium vernedei, assembly GCA_031216915.1. NCBI lineage: Eukaryota > Metazoa > Mollusca > Scaphopoda > Dentaliida > Dentaliidae > Pictodentalium > Pictodentalium vernedei. The sequence goes on along the minus strand of CM062292.1, from coordinate 234,956,195 downwards.
TATTAAAGGGGATTCCTAACTAGACTGTTAGGATGAATGGAAGAGCAACTCAATATTCAATGAATGTAGTCATAGCTACATTCATTGAAGAGAGTAATTCCCCATCAAAAAAAGGAGAATGGAGTTAGTAAAGCATCACCTCATTTACATCCTAGCATACCCTTATGCTATTAAAATTAAACGGAATGAAATGAAAAGCGTCAGAGGTAATGACTTTAACATGGACAGTTTACATCAAGATTAAAATTCATGAGGTATTGAATAGAATGAGCTCTCATGAATTTGTCCAAAAAATATATACAAGTTCGACGGAGAACACATCATCCATTATTTATTTATTGTTATTTATTGGAGTTTTTAAGGTCACATATTTCTGCACAATGGCTAATCATGACCATGACAGTTTTACAGGTGGAGGAAGCCGGAGTACCCAGAGAGAACCACCGTGCAACGGCGAGCAACTGTCAGCTCCCCAACATACTAACTCCACACAAGCAGGGTTAGCATTGGTTGAAGAGAAGTGCACCATCGACGTGCAGTACGCCTTAGTACACAGTGCCACCATGCCCCCACGTTGGCATTGGGGGTGAAGTGTCTTGCCCAAGGACACAATGCAGTTGCCGCAGGTGGGATTCGAACCGAGGACCACATCATCCATTAAGAAAAGAAGTTAAATTTGAGGAATTCCACATAGAGCCTCTGCATTGTGAACGAACTGAGAGTGTTCCAAAAACACTCCATGATCTTGAAGCAATATTCAAGATGCTAATTCTTAGAACTAAATTCAAACAAATTAAACTATAGGAACAACCTTAATGAATGATACCCTCTCGGAAGTGAATCAAAATAAAAAAAAAACTCTGTACAACATGATTAATGACAACATTTTTGGGAGTTATTTTATAATTTATTAAAAACTGTAATCATATCTTATGAAGATACATGTAGTGGCCCCAGAGATCTCAAGTCTCCTGCCACTGATTCCAGGTTTCTAAGATAAAAGGTGGTAAATGTTGAAGGTTGTGCCCAATAAGCAGCCTTCATGATATCTGATAAAGAAAAGGAATTAAGATAAGCCCATGAGGTGGACAAAGCTCTAACCACTGTGAATGCTGATATCTGCATTAGATAATGAGTTGTAACTTATTCTAATTGCAGACTGTATCCACCTGGAAATAGAGTGGACTGAAATATCCTTCCTACCAGGAATCAAGGAAAGAAATAATCTTTTATTATTCTTCCTTCTGAAGCTACTCCGTTTTACATACATTCTTAGCACCCTAACTGGATGTAACAAGGGTCTTGTATTATTGTTATGAGATAAGGCAGAAATGACAATAGGCAGAGGTAGAACATCTGGCACTTGGTTTTTAGCCAGAAATCCTACTTGTGTAGTAAGAGTAACAGTGTTGGCCATACTTCTATAATGATTAACAGTAATGGAAAAAGCATGAAGCTCACAGACTCTCCTAGCTGATGCAAAGGCCAGAAGGAATACCATTTTATACGTCTGGAATTTAAAATCAATGGTGGATAATGGTTCAAAAGGAGGTTCTTGAAGTTTTAACAGAACCCAAGCCAAATTCCACATCAGGATAATCCTAAGAGATCGCGGCCTTTTCAGCACAAAATGCTTAATCAATTTCGAGAGGAACACATCTGTGCCAATATTGATGTGACCCTCATGTGAAAAGGTATCCGATAGCATAGAATGGTATCCCTTAATGGTCAAAGGTTGAAGATGAGGTTTAACATCAAACAGGTAAATAAGAAAATCTGCAAAGTTATTGATTGTTGGACGTATGTAATCAACAGAGTCGTCCTGGCACCACTGGTAAAAAATCCTCCACTTTACAGCATAGTTTAAAGAAGAGGACGTCCTCCGTGACAAAGAAATGCATTCCATTGCTCCTCGAGAAAACTTCCTTCCTCTGAAGAAGGACCTGACAACCGAAAGGCGTGTAGGTTGAAAATGTCTAGGTTGTTGTGATAGGAGTTGCATCTGCCTTGCAGAAGCAGACCCTCCCGCAGAAGAAGACGAACCAGAGGTTCCGTTAACAGTGGTCTTAGGAGATTGATCCATTCACAGGATAGTTCATTGATAATGGAGCAATCAGAATAATCCTGCAAGTTGACCTGCATATTTTGAACAGAACTTGTTGAAGCAATGGGGATGGAGGGAATGCATACCTGTTCACTCCATCCCAACTCACTGACAAAGCATCCATTGCGAACTTTGCTGGATCGGGACAGGGAGAAATGTATGTTGGAAGTTGATGATTCCACTTTGCTGCAAATTGCTCTATCAACGGATTCTCCCATATCTGCATCAGAGTGTGAAATATCTTCTTGTTGAGTTTCCACTCTGATGGGAGAAGTTCCCCCTCTCGACAGTGTGTCTGCTATAACATTGGAATGTGGCGAATAGACAGATTATTTTTTTTCTGTTGTGTCCACAATAGAATCTGTTCTGTCAATAGGTACATCGGTACCAAATAAGTTCCCCCTTGGTTCCTGATGTAGGCTACCACAGTCGAATTGTCGGACATAATTTGAACATGTTTTCTCAACTGTTTGTCTTCCCATTGAAACAGACTGATGAGGATCGTCTGCAATTCCAATTGATTTATATGTTGCAGCTTCTGTTGAACATTCCACACTCCCTGGCAAGACAAATTGCCTTGGTTCAGAGATGCACCCCAACCTTGACTGCTGGCATCTGTCATAAGAGTAAAGGTAGGAGTAGGGGGTTCCAACGGAACACCTTGGCAAAGCCAATTCATCTGAGTCCATAACTTGGCTTGAAGATGAATCTCGCATGAGAGCCGTATAACTTTGTCCAATTGGTCTCTTGTCGCAGACTAGTTGTGAATTAAATAAAGTGGCAGAGGACGAGTTTGTAAGCGGCCGAGTGGAATCAAATCTGAGGCCGCACAGCAAAAGCCTAAGAGCCGCAAAAACTCCCTTGCAGTCACTGAATCAGCTTGGCAGAAGAATTTTGCAAAGATGGCTACCACCAGTGCTCTTGGCCGGGGAAGATGTACCAGATTGCAAGGAGTCTTGAACTGCATTCCTAAATGAAGGAATGAAGTTGATGGATGAAAATCTAAATTTTATAGTAAATTTCCTTTCTTATTATACCTACCACAATTGTTAACTACAGGCTTGCACTACAGCGGAAGACCCTAACTCGGAAAATATACTCTCTATTTTGACCTTTCCCAAGGGATTTGGGAAAGAAAAGTGGTGCAAAAGCACCAAGAAACAAGAGGGATGTTACATCCCAACGCTCACCTACATTCGCGCTTGATAATGTCGTTTCAATGTAACATGCCTAATATTTAGTTAATATAAATCATTAACTAGGCATCAAATGATTAATGTGGTTTATGTGATGGCTTTGGAAAGTCTCTATTTCTGCATTTATTATATATCAATTCAACATAGAATCATTGGATATAAAAGCATTTTTTTCTTTTAGAAATGTTTATGATTAAGAATATGAATCGTGAGGCCAGATATTAAATCATAAATAAGAATTAGGAAAGGCTTTCATAAATTTATTTTAGAAGAAGAAATTGCAGTTAAATTTCTGCATACAGTCGGGTTAATACGTACAGTTGTTATTGAAATATGAAAATCAACAGTAATGAGAAGTTAAAGCAGCACAATATGCACAAAAGTTGACTTTAACGCAAATTCTTACAACACCTAAATGCAAATTCTTACAACAAGTTTTGGCTGAAAATTGTAGGTGAAATTTGAAAGAAAGTCATAGTATCAGGGTTAAATAATGTGCTGATAGTCGCCTACAACGTACATATGCAATATGAAAGGCCTGAGGCCAGTGATCTTTGAAAAAATAACCTTAACATTAAATCTTACAGCCAAAACTGGCTCTAGTGCTACCGGCACACACCGAGTAGGGGACGCTCTTTTCCTAGTACCAGTGCACAGGCAGTAACTAATGAATCATTCTTTTGAATCCACCAACAGTGGAGTTATGTGATCAGTGGGGAGGAAGGATTCTTACCCGAATAAGAAGACGGGAGGGCCTCCATGTAAACAATTGTGGTAGGTATAATAAGAAAGGAAATTTACTATAAAATTTAAATTTCTTATCAACCTATCTTACAATTGTTTACAACAGGCTGAATAGACAATAGGATGGAGGAAATCACATAACCAACCCCCACATAACCCAACTGCACTGGAACCGTGGACAGAGTAAGAGGTCCCTAGGCCTATCAAACCATAGCATCACAATCATTAGTAAAAGGCAATGAGAGATGAGGCGTATGGTTCTGTGCAACGCACAGACAGAAAGGGCAGTAAGAGCACAGAGCTGGAACTGACCTTGTAAGAAGCCTAATGGCTAGGATAGACAACAGCCTGAACAGAAGAGAGGGTCCTGCAACTGACACAGATAGAAGGTGGAGAAAGTAGAAGCATTTCTCCAGTAGGCTACCTGCATAACATCCGACAACTTGACGGGAGTTAGCATAAGCTGAAGAGGTAGACAATGCATGCCCCTCGTGGGCAGAAATACGATTGGTAATACAATCATCAGTCGCTAGACGAGTGTAAGCCGTGCGAATAGCAAGACAAATCCATCGAGGAATGGACTGAGGAGAGATCTTCTGTCAGCTGAATAAGGGACAGAAAAAATTGTTTCCTGCCTTTCCTAATAAACTGCGTCCGATTGAGATAAATGCGAAGTGCACAAACCGGACAGAGCAAAAGGCAATTACCCTCAGCAGAAGGAAGAGCCCTGATACAGATAGGAGGTGGAGTCGTTTCTGGTATCTGATTCTTGGACAGAGAGGAACAATCAGTGGTAAACGTAACACTGATGGGAGAGCTCCTGAAAAAAGGCTGGATCAATCGAGAGGGTGTGAAGCTCACTAACCCGTCTGGCTGAAGCAAAAGCCATCAGAAAAGCCGTCTTGTATGTGAGAAAAGGCATATCCACCTGGGATAAAGGTTCAAATGGCTCCCCCCCCCCCCCCCCAAAGCAAAGCAGCACCCACGAAGGATTCCATCTTAGCTGCAAAGTCCTAGGCCTTTTCAAAGAAAAGTGCCGAACAAGCTTGGAGAGGTATGGATTAGTGCCGATACGACGCTGTCCCACATACGAAAAGGTCTCCGAAAGCATGGACCTGTACCTTTTGATGGTAACAGGCTGGAGATCCAGAGAATCAAACCGATATACCAGACACTCCGCAATCTGTGTTATCGAAAGATTGGCCTAATCAACAGAGTGATTGGCACACCATCGACAGAAGACCTTCCACTTAGCTGCATAGGCTGAACCAGTGGAGTGCATCCTTGAAGAAGAAATACACTTCACTGCTCGTCTCGAAAAAACCTCTACGGAGGAGACAGGACCTGACAAAAGATATGCGTGAAGACACAATGAAGTCAGGTCGACGTGAAACCTCCTCAGGTGACCTTGGCAAAGAAGGTTGTGACGTAGAGGGAGACCTGCCAGAACCACCGCCAACATAGAGCGGAGCGGATTGATCCACACCTGTTGAGTCGACAGGGGAGCAAACAGAATGATTCGACAACTGCAGGTTCGTATCGTGGCTAGAACCTGAGGCAGAATTGGAACCGGTGGGAAGGCACAGCCGACAAGACCGTTCCAATCGAGTGACAGAGCGTCCACGGCAAAAGCCAGAGGATCTGGACACAGGGACATGTAAGTGTCCACCTGATGGTTCCAATGAGTCGCAAAGAGATCGATGTGGGGACGACCCCAGAGATCGCAAAGCAACTGGAACACCACCCTGTGGAGCATCCACTCGGTGGAAATGACCCTACCCAGTTGGGACAGGGAGTCGGCTAGAACGTTCAGACCACCAGAAATGTGACAAACCACCATTACGGCACTGACATTCTGAGCGAGCAGTAGAAGATTCCGAGCCAATTCGTACATGAGAACTGAGTGCATGCCACCCTGTTTCCGAATGTAAGCAACCACTATCGAATTGTCGGTCAAGAGAAGGACCTGGTGATTCGAAAGGTGGGGGATGTGAAGAGCTGCTTGATCCTGGTCCCATGCCCCGTGAAGGGAAGACCTAGAGGATTCAATGTCGCAACCCATCCGAGATCGCCGGCGTCTACTATCAGAACACGATCGGACGTGGGTAAGTCCAACGAACTCTCTGCATAATCCACTGAACATCCATCCAGGGGAGAAGGTGACGATGAAGAGACTCCGGGAACTGAAGCACTAGATCCAGAGGATCAACATTCGGCCTCCAACGACTGAGCAGAAAGTGTTGGAGAAGTCTGACATGCAGCCGACGAACAGGACTGAGATCCGTCACCGAACCGCAGAGACTGTGCAGCTGGAGAATACTCCGAGCTGTCACGGACATGGACTGGGACAGAGTCAGAGCAAAAGCTGAGAGAATCACAGGCCTTGCCTGGGGTACCGCCACCATATTCAGCTGAGTATGGAAGTCCATCTCCAGATGACAAAATGACTGAGAAGGGACCAGGTCCGACTTCTCCTAATTGACTCTGAACCCTAGTGACGTGAGCAGGCTCAACAGTGTGTCGACATCTGACTCCAGAAAGGCAGCATTGGAATGCCTCTGGAGGATATCATCTAGATATAGAAGTAGTCACCCTGGACTGTGCGTGAAGGAAGGCTATCACATGCGACATCAGTCAGGTGAAGGCCCAAGGAGGCCGAAGGGTATGGTCTTGAACTGGTAAACTAGCCCCAATAAACTCGCGATGTCTAATGAATCGGAACGTGAAAGTAAGCGTCTCGCAGGTCGATGCTGGAATCGAAATCTCCCTGGCGAATGGAGCAGCGAACCGACCTTAAAGTCTCCATGCTGAACTTGGGAGCAATGATAGACTGGTTTGGGATACTCAGATCGATAACCGGTCGGAGTCGGCCGTCCTTCTCCGGCACCAAGAACATCCGGGAATAAAATCCCACTGAATGAATGTTCTTGATGACCTCGATCACCCCCTTTGACAGGAGATTGTCCATCTCCATGATCATAAGTTCCCGACATGTGACGTCGAAAGGAACTTGTGTTGGAAGAGGCACTCTCGACAGAGTGGGATGCCTCCGGAAGGATATCTGCAGCCCAGACCGAACAACATCTAACACCCAAGGATCGGATGTGATTGTGGCCCAATGGTCTGCGAACTCTGATATCCTTCCTCCAACCTGGGACGAATCGAGGTGAGGACCATAATTTTGAGCCCCAGCGAGGCCCTTGAGAGGAGAAACCGCCTCCTCTTCCTTATGAAGAATCCGGAGTCCTCCCTCTAGCCTGCTGATGCTTACCCTTACCCCGTAAGAAGTAGAAACGGCGGCAGGAGGATCAGCCCTTGGCTTTGCAGATGAAGCAAAAGGGTGCTTGTTAGGCTTTGGATGGCCCCTGCCTCCAGCGGAAGGCTGATAAAGCTGATGCAGCAGCAGCTGATCTTTGGAATGATGTAGGACGTCACACCGAACCGTCGCCATGGAACTATGGAATAGTCACAGACCCGACAAAGAAGCACATCGAAGAGCAGCGTGCTGCCCCTCAGGAAGGGAATGGCTTGTGTCCAACATAGAGTCCCGGTGAACTAATTCCAAGTTAGCCGTGTTACAGGCATGGGTGTGAGTAAGATGCATGAGCGCCTTGGAAAACACACGCAAAGGAGCCTGTATGTCGTCAAACTTATCTGGAGGCAGAAAGCAGCTAAAACAGTGACAAGATCTGTGAAAGAAAGCATGCCCAGCATCTCTCTCGATAAGCCCAACAGGGACTCCAGAGTCGCCCTAGGAATTACGGCCAACTTGGGCTTGGAAAGCCCGAGGGAGGCGGAGTCCCGATCCAAGACTGTCAAAGTCTGGCAGACTGATGGATTAGCGGAATCGTAGTAACGATAATGCACTGGAGGCAAAAAAGTGTCAGCCCTGGTGAAGAACGAAGTCCTCATAGCTTTGGAACACAGCTTAGAGTCCAAAGATGTAAATGCTTCAACCACCTGTACCGACTGGCATGGTCGAAGGCACCTGGAAGCGGGTTGCTCCACAGGCTGTAGGCACGTGACTGATGATTGTGGCCTGGCTGACACCGTCGGCTGGTCTGAGGGTTTGAGATCTGGAAGGAACTCAAACACAAAGTCAAGAGCTGCCCCCGAGTCAGAAGACTGTTGGCTCTCGTCGTCAGGTATGTCTGACCCATCCTCGGAGTCGGAAGACACAAAGCCCATCATGGGCAAACCATGGTGTAGGCACAATCCCATGAGGAGGCGCCGCAGGGGCACCTGGAAACTACTAGTAGCCTCGCCGTAGGCAACGGGAAGGCTTTTGGAACAAACCTGAGTGAGAAACGAAAGGGCCTCCCTCAGCTCACGGCCCGGGTCGGCCAGTTCGACATGGGAATGAACCGGTAAAGTAGCTTCACTCCTGACCCTTCTAACCAGTGAAGGGTCATGATCCTCAAATACACCCGACGTGGGGCGACAGGTGGCAGTCAAAACACCTGAAGGCAGATGCGTATATAGGTGTACGACATACCCCGAGGATCTAAAGTGCGGGAACTCAGGAGAGTCGCCACAGACCTCTGAGGGACAGAAGGTCCAGGCTGCACAAAAAGCGTCAGTCCCACAAAACTGACCATGGGAGCAGAGTGCGTGGACAGAAACGCAACAGAGTACATGGTGACCCCACCATGAACATCCGAATCCAATAAGAAAACTGCTGGGCTTGACGGCTGAGAGACCACAGCAAAGGATTCGTAGGCAGCCCCTTCCGACTTTGCCGAGTTGAAGTCAGGGAAGGCTGAGGCCAATACCCCACGTCCACACTACCAGACATCTCTGCAGACCCCTGCAGAGATAAGCCGAGGCCAGCTGAAACAGTGACCGATGACATAGCAGATGGACCAGAGTGCATGGACAGAAACGCAACAGAGTCCATGGTGACCCCACCAGAAACATCTGAATCCAAAGAAAAGGCTGCTGAGCTCGATGGCTGAGAGACCACAGCAGAGGGGTTGGCTGGCAGCCCCTTCTGACTTCGCCGAGTTGAAGTCAGGGAAGGCTGAGGCCGATATTCCACATCTACACTACCAGACATCTCTGCAGACCCCTGCAGGGATAAGCCAAGGCCAGCTGAAATGGTGAGTGATGACGTAGCAGACGGAACAGCAGTAGCAGCAGGTACGATGGGAGCTGTTGAAACTGGTGGAAAAGTGGAGAGAGCAATCGAGCTCTGCTCCAAGGAGGAGTCACAACCCTAGTGACAGCCTCAGATGTCAACTGGAGAGGGACCACAGTCCCGGAACCAGGCATCTCTTCACCAGACAACTCAACAGCTCCCGCAGTATCCACTACAGTTAAAGACAGCACATCCCCGACGGGGGGGAATAACTCTCACCAGACGTGGTCGTGTCAAGAGGCCCCAACGACAGAGTTCCCCCTCCCTGCGGGTGCGGGAGGAACAACCACGAGAACGCACCACATGCTTGGGCAAAAGGCACTGCCCTCAAGGAACAGTCCTGGGCATAGCAGAGGTGAGAGCAGTAGAAGAAAAAGGTGAACTCAACAGATGTAGAAAGTAGAAGAACATCCCCAACTATGATAGAAAGGTGGCTGAAAATAAAGGTCCAGCAGGAACACAATTGAACCCAGATGGCCGGGAAAACAGAAATTCTGCCCTCAACAGAGAGGAGAAATCCTGTCCATACAGCCCCCCATTGACACCTAACTCCACTAATAATAATAATATCCAAAAGGATAACATAAATTTATCAACCAAAAAATTTTATGTCCGAACCGCACGGTACGCGAAAGTCACGCGCGAACACGGAGAATATATAAAATACAATGAAAATGTGGTTGAAAATAATAACGAGAATATATAAAACACAGTCCTGTTATTATATGATCCTCAGATTCATAATTCCAGTCACAGGTGACCATTATCAACGCGCTGAATTATCACTGTTTCTTAATACAAATGGACATCTCGCCACGTGGGCGGACGAGAAAAGGATGATTCATTAGTTACTGCCTGCGCACTGGTACCGGAAGCCATGGATCTGTACTAGGAGAAGAGCGTCCCCCACTGGATGTGTGCTGGTAGCACTAGAGCCAGTTTTGGCTTATTTTTTCTTGGTGCTTTTGCACCACTTTTCTTTCCCAAATCCCTTGGGAAAGAACAAAATAGAGAGTATATTTTCCGAGTTAGGGTCTTCCACTGTAGTGCAAGCCTGTAGTAAACAATTGTAAGGTAGGTTGATAAGAAATCTGATTTCTTGAGGTTGACACGCCAACCCAGAAGACTGTTGAGATCTTTCTGAAGTGTAACTAGACTGTTTGACCTCTGTAGAATGTCGTCTACATATGCTGAAGTCATTACATTGACTGTGTTCTGAAATGACTTACGATGACAGAATTCATAATGCAAGTGAACGCCCAAGGAGCGAGGTTCAGCAAACCTGAGAAACTTTCGAAAGTGTGGATGTTCTTTGACGTGAAAGTATGTGTCCTTGAGGTCTAGGCTGGAAGCATAAAACTGCCTTGAATGGATGGAATTGGTTCCATCGAGAATTTCGCAGCTATTATAAAGCTGTTGATACAGCTTAGATCTATAATAGGTCTGAAGGTTCCATTTGGTTTTGGCACAAGAAAGATCCTGGAGTAATGTCCCGAGGAGGAATGATCTGTAACTACCTCTATTGCCTCTTTCTGTAAAAGAGCATTGACTTCTTTTCTGGGGCATTCTCTTTTTGAAATGTCAGTCGAAAGTTGAGTAAACAAAGGATGACGAGTTAAGGGAGCTTTCATCTTGAAGCTTAACTAAAGCTTTTCATGAATAACCTGAAGAACCCAAGAATCTTTGGTTATTGACGTCCAATTGTTCACAAACTTCAAAATCATTCCGCCGACTGGAGGACAATAGAGGTGTAGATTTCACTTACGGCTGGGGTGAGGCTTGCATTGATAGAAACTCTTTGAGTTCCCTCTATACTGGTATTTCTGGTTACTAGACTGCTTGCCCCTCTGAGGCTGATTCCCTTTCTTTGGGGAATATTTAGCCTTTAGCTGCAGGTGCTCTTGAGTGACCAGATCCACTTCTGTAGTAGCCCTTTGAGGATCTTCTATTTCCCCTGGAGATACCAGATTGCCTTGATGAAGCAGAAAATCCAACAAGCTGGCGATGAATCAAGTCATCCGTCACTTGTTTGGTTAAATTTTGTTAAACCTAGTATAATTCACCATTAAACAAGGATGATCCAGACAGAGGTGTGGCTCGTAGTGAAGATTTCACCTGTGTAGATAAGGTGGACGATGCATGTAACACTAGACCCGTAACAATTCGCTTTGGCCACGATACGATTCGTATCTCGATATTTTACCCGCGATATGATACGTATCTAGATACATATCTTCAAACTATCTTGATTCAGTTTGTATATATACACTGCACCAGTGCACCTGTCACTTCAGTATAACTGTACTTACCAAATAGAACTGTAATACTGTATTATGTATATTTTTTGGAGTTGAGATTTTTGTGTTGTTAAATACATCTTTTGTGCAATACATTATGTCTGTCTTCAGTGTAATAAGTCTTTATTAAAAAATTATATATCCCAAGCAAAACTGACTTATTTTTTTGTCGACCTCGTTTTGGAAGCTGTCACTTGTTTCAAATGAGTGTGCAGGCTGCTGTCAATAGTTGTCTGAAACACGCCCACAACATATAGTAGTAATAGTTTTCACAGTGGTTGAATATCATCAGAAAGATACTGATTGAACAGTGCCACTTTCGAGCAGTGCACAACTCATTGTGAAAGAACACTGCCACTTTCGAGCATGCACAACTCATTGTGAAAAACGGGTGTTTAGAAATTGAAGAGAAAGTGGTAATTAAAAATAAAAAATAATTACAACTCTGGTATTTGAGAATTATATAACAATATAACCATGATTTATGACTTATTGGTTCAATAAAACATGCTCATTTATCATTTCATCATGCTCTGCAATATGTGAAGTTATGACTTTCAGTGTAAAATCAATTTTTTTTTTGTCAAGAGGCCCCAACGACAGAGTTCCCCCTCCCTGCGGGTGCGGGAAGAACAACCACGAGAACGCACCACATGCTTGGGCAAAAGGCACTGCCCTCAAGGAACAGTCCTGGGCATAGCAGAGGTGAGAGCAGTAGAAGAAAAAGATGAACTCAACAGATGTAGAAAGTAGAAGAACATCCCCAACTATGATAGAAAGGTGGCTGAAAATAAAGGTCCAGCAGGAACACAATTGAACCCAGATGGCCGGGAAAACAGAAATTCTGCCCTCAACAGAGAGGAGAAATCCTGTCCATACAGCCCCCCATTGACACCTAACTCCACTAATAATAATAATATCCAAAAGGATAACATAAATTTATCAACCAAAAAATTTTATGTCCGAACCGCACGGTACGCGAAAGTCACGCGCGAACACGGAGAATATATAAAATACAATGAAAATGTGGTTGAAAATAATAACGAGAATATATAAAACACAGTCCTGTTATTATATGATCCTCAGATTCATAATTCCAGTCACAGGTGACCATTATCAACGCGCTGAATTATCACTGTTTCTTAATACAAATGGACATCTCGCCACGTGGGCGGACGAGAAAAGGATGATTCATTAGTTACTGCCTGCGCACTGGTACCGGAAGCCATGGATCTGTACTAGGAGAAGAGCGTCCCCCACTGGGTGTGTGCTGGTAGCACTAGAGCCAGTTTTGGCTTATTTTTTCTTGGTGCTTTTGCACCACTTTTCTTTCCCAAATCCCTTGGGAAAGAACAAAATAGAGAGTATATTTTCCGAGTTAGGGTCTTCCACTGTAGTGCAAGCCTGTAGTAAACAATTGTAAGGTAGGTTGATAAGAAATCTGATTTCTTGAGGTTGACACGCCAACCCAGAAGACTGTTGAGATCTTTCTGAAGTGTAACTAGACTGTTTGACCTCTGTAGAATGTCGTCTACATATGCTGAAGTCATTACATTGACTGTGTTCTGAAATGACTTACGATGACAGAATTCATAATGCAAGTGAACGCCCAAGGAGCGAGGTTCAGCAAACCTGAGAAACTTTCGAAAGTGTGGATGTACTTTGACGTGAAAGTATGTGTCCTTGAGGTCTAGGCTGGAAGCATAAAGCTGCCTTGAATGGATGGAATTGGTTCCATCGAAAATTTCGCAGCTATTATAAAGCTGTTGATACAGCTTAGATCTATAATAGGTCTGAAGGTTCCATTTGGTTTTGGCACAAGAAAGATCCTGGAGTAATGTCCCGAGGAGGAATGATCTGTAACTACCTCTATTGCCTCTTTCTGTAAAAGAGCATTGACTTCTTTTCTGAGGCATTCTCTTTCTGAAATGTCAGTCGAAAGTTGAGTAAACAAAGGATGACGAGTTAAGGGAGCTTTCATCTTGAAGCTTAACTGAAGCTTTTCATGAATAACCTGAAGAACCCAAGAATCTTTGGTTATTGACGTCCAATTGTTCACAAACTTCAAAATCATTCCGCCGACTGGAGGACAATAGAGGTGTAGATTTCACTTACGGCTGGGGTGAGGCTTGCATTGATAGAAACTCTTTGAGTTCCCTCTATACTGGTATTTCTGGTTACTAGACTGCTTGCCCCTCTGAGGCTGATTCCCTTTCTTTGGGGAATATTTAGCCTTTAGCTGCAGGTGCTCTTGAGCGACCAGATCCACTTCTGTAGTAGCCCTTTGAGGATCTTCTATTTCCCCTGGAGATACCAGATTGCCTTGATGAAGCAGAAAATCCAACAAGCTGGCGATGAATCAAGTCATCCGTCACTTGTTTGGTTAAATTTTGTTGAACCTAGTATAATTCACCATTAAACAAGGATGATCCAGACAGAGGTGTGGCTCGTAGTGAAGATTTCACCTGTGTAGATAAGGTGGACGATGCATGTAACACTAGACCCGTAACAATTCGCTTTGGCCACGATACGATTCGTATCTCGATATTTTACCCACGATATGATACGTATCTAGATACATATCTTCAAACTATCTTGATTCAGTTTGTATATATACACTGCACCAGTGCACCTGTCACTTCAGTATAACTGTACTTACCAAATAGAACTGTAATACTGTATTATGTATATTTTTTGGAGTTGAGATTTTTGTGTTGTTAAATACATCTTTTGTGCAATACATTATGTCTGTCTTCAGTGTAATAAGTCTTTATTAAAAAATTATATATCCCAAGCAAAACTGACTTATTTTTTTGTCGACCTCGTTTTGGAAGCTGTCACTTGTTTCAAATGAGTGTGCAGGCTGCTGTCAATAGTTGTCTGAAACACGCCCACAACATATAGTAGTAACAGTTTTCACAGTGGTTGAATATCATCAGAAAGATACTGATTGAACAGTGCCACTTTCGAGCAGTGCACAACTCATTGTGAAAGAACACTGCCACTTTCGAGCATGCACAACTCATTGTGAAAAACGGGTGTTTAGAAATTAAAGAGAAAGTGGTAATTAAAAATAAAAAATAATTACAACTCTGGTATTTGAGAATTATATAACAATATAACCATGATTTATGACTTATTGGTTCAATAAAACATGCTCATTTATCATTTCATCATGCTCTGCAATATGTGAAGTTATGACTTTCAGTGTAAAATCAATTTTTCGAATGTTGCCAAGGGAGGTAACTATTTTGTTATTCATATTCCGCTGTGTAAATTTTATCTGGTCTTCATATTATGATATTTTTATTGATTTTGTGTGAAGCTATATTTTGTTTTATTCGTAATAAATGTACATATTTAAAAAAACAGCTATTTTTAAACAGACTATGCTTGTCTGTTTTCAAGGGGGTGGTTTGCTGTGTTGATTGACATACTTACGTCCATTTCTGGCTTCGAGAGTAATCTGTACAAAAACAAGAGGGATGTTACATCCCAACGCTCACCTACATTTGCGCTTGATAATGTCATTCCAATGTAACATGCCTAATATTTAGTTAATATAAATCATTAACTAGGCATCAAATGATTAATGCGGTTTATGTGATGGCTTTGGAAAGTCTATATTTCTGCATTTATTATATATCATTTCAACATAGAATCATTGGATATAAAAGCATTTTTTTCTTTTAGAAATGTTTATGATTAAGAATATGAATCGTGAGGCCAGATATTAAATCATAAATAAGAATTAGGAAAGGCTTTCATAAATCACTGAAATTGTAATTGAAGTACATTCATTGGTTAAAGAGGAGTTGCGGAAAAACATTCGTTCAAGAAAGTGACTATAAGTCCCAACAAAAATACATCACATCAACAACTAAAATAAGCCTTAATGTTACTAGTAACAAGTATGAGAAAGTATTAAATAAAAAAAAAAAGTTAAGGCTACACAAAGTAGATCTTCTGTTTCTCAGGCCATTATTTGTGAAATTGCATGCGGGCGGGCGAGCGTTTTTTTATTTTATCTTTTATTTCAGTAATTTCTTCTTTGCCATCAGAAGTTCATGTTCTTGGTTCAAGTTTTAGGCCTCATAATCTACAGAATAGCATGGGTGGTGGTGTATTTCATCCCTTGAGTGCAAGAAGGCTTTGCAATGCTAAAGCATTGCAAAGCCTTCTTGCACTCAAGGGACAAATTCATAATTTTTTTTAACTTGGGTAAAATATCAGACATAAACCATTTAATTTTTATTTTTTTTAAGTTTAAATTGGTTATAAAAAGAGAGCATGCGGCAGCCAAAAGGACCATGCGGGAGGGCCTGAAAAACAGATTTTTAATTTTTTTAGGCGTAAAAAAATATTTTTTTTAAAGAAAGTGAATATAAGTCCCAAAAATCCCCCTCAAATTCCTCAAATAAGCATGTAATAAGAGCGCAACGTTACCGCAATGTAGTTCAGTAACCCATGCGTACAATATCAATTGCCGGGAAAGACACATAGAAACAGAACTCACCTTAACACCTCACCTTAACACAAACTTTTAGAACTTAAAATTGAGTAAGTCAGAGAAAAACGTGAACATTGTGACTGAAAAAAATAAAAGAAATCAGTTAAATTTCTGCATACAGTAGGGTTAATACCTACAGTTGTTATTGAAATGAGAAAATAAACAGTGGTGAAGGCACCACAATCTGCACAAAAGCTGACTTTAACGCAAATTCTTACAACACCTAAACGCTAATTCTTACAAGTTTTGGCAGAAAATCAGCCTCAAATTCCTCAAATATGTATGTAATGAGGGTTAACTATTACTGCAATGGAGTTCAGTAACCCAAGTGTAGAATATTAATCGCCTGGAAAGACACATAGAAACACAACTCACCTAAACACAAAGTTTACAAAGTTTTACAACTTAAAATTTACTAAGTCCGAGAAAAACATGAAAATTTTTACTGAAAAAAAAAGAAAATTTTCGTTAAATTTCTGCATACAGTAGTGTTAATACCTACAGTTGTTATTGAAATATGAAAATCAACAGTAATGAGAAGTTAAAGCAGCACAATCTGCACAAAAGCTGACTTTAACGCAAATTCTTACAACACCTAAACGCAAATTCTTACAACAACTTTTGGCAGAAAATTTTAGGTGAAATTTGGAAAAAAGTCGTAGTATCAGGGTTAAATACTGTTCTGATAGTCCCCTACAACCTACATATGCAATATCAAAGGCCTGAGCCCACTGATCTTTGAGAACTCACCTTAACACCTCACCTTAACACAAACTTTTAGAACTTAAAATTTACTAAGTCCGAGAAATACATGAAAATTTTGATTGAAAAAAAAGAAAATTTCCGTTAAATTTCTGCATACAGTCGGGTTAATACCTACAGTTGTTATTGAAATATGAAAATCAATGTTAATGAGAAGTTAAAGCACCACAATCTGCACAAAAGCTGATTTTAACGCAAATTCTTACAACACCTAAACGCTAATTCTTACAACAAGTTTTGGCAGAAAATCAGCCTCAAATTCCTCAAATATGCATGTAATGAGGGTTAAATATTACTGCAATGGAGTTCAGTAACCCAAGTGTAGAATATTAATCGCCTGTAAAATCACATAGAAACACAACTCACTTAAACACAAAGTTTACAAAGTTTGACAACTTAAAATTTACTAAGTCCGAGAAAAACATGAAAATTTTGACTGAAAAAAAAGAAAATTTCCGTTAAATTTCTGCATACAGTAGGGTTAATACCTACAGTTGTTATTGAAATATGAAAATCAACAGTAATGAGAAGTTAAAGCATCACAATCTGCACAAAAGCTGACTTTAACGCAAATTCTTACAACACCTAAACGCAAATTCTTACAACTTTTGGCAGAAAATTTTAGGTGAAATTTGGAAAAAAGTCGTAGTATCAGGGTTAAATACTGTTCTGATAGTCCCCTACAACCTACATATGCAATATCAAAGGCCTGAGCCCACTGATCTTTGAGAAATTAACCTTAACATTAAATCTTACAATATTGGACACGCCGGACGCCGATGCCCGAGGTTATGACAATAGCTCACCACATCTTACAGATGTAGGCGAGCTAAAAAATGAAAACAACTCCGCATGGTTTTCTGTTTGTTTTATTTATTACATTGAGGATTAAACCCGAAATCTGAAAATGAAACGTATGTACAAGATAATTATGAGAATTTTTAAAGCAAATTCTATAAAATTGGTAGGCGGTTTCCAAAGAAACGTAACATACCCAGTGGATACTTACTTGTCTTATATCGCCAATTTCTGACGCATCCAAACGCGACTTGCAAGCACTATTACTCACCCCAAAGCCCACCCTCCCCCCCCCCCCCCCACTTAGCAATTTATCCACTGCAAGCACTCCCTGGGCTTCGACATGAGTCAGTACGGTATAAGAAGAAGTGATAGACTGTCGTGTATATAAGCATTTAATCAAGCGACCATTACCAATCCAACCGCATCGCGATTCCACGATATGGCACTTCCCAACCGATATGCGTATCTTGGGGAGAGTGTATCGCGATGCACCGATGCATCGGTGTACCATTACGGGCCTATCTAACACATTATCTCTTCTGATGAGTTCTTGGTTGGATGGAGATGAGATGAACAGAAGAGTGCATTGAAGCCATAATGGCACGGGATAATACCCGTAATGGAGAAAGAATATCTTCAAATTCTTTATCCAAAAACCAATCCGCTAACGCTGAAGTAATATGATCCGCGTAAGACAAATAATTCAGCAGATGTCTCGAGTTATCAATATTGTTGTTATAAACTTTTGATGAAATAGTACAAGAAGCTGGCAACTCTAACTTAAGTGCCTTAGCTCCTTTTTCTAGTGGCAATGCCGCGGTAGAGACAGACTGACCAACTGTAGCATAATATCTGCTTGGTCTAAATGGTAGAAGTATGTCCTTAAAATTAATAAATGATTTATAGTAAGCCTTGTCCCGTAACAATTGGTCCATTATGTCAAAAGCATCAAACACCTGTGCTGACTGAGTTGGTAACATCATATAATCCAGTGGTGGATGAAAGTGGAGTCTATCTAACGAAGATAAGAATCTCTTCTGGATAGCCTCGGCGTGATGTTGACAATCTTTTGGAACTGTTTTTCCAGGAAGGACATAGTTTCAATATGCTGCCACTTTAGGTTCGGAGTGCACCCGATTTTGAGACAGCGGAGAATTATTCCTATTATCCGCCTGGTTATCCGATCTGATTCATGAGAACGTGATCTCGACCTACCTGCTGAGTCGTTCTGGCTAGAATTTTGTCTAGCTAAATACAATATGGCTTGAGCTAGAGTGGAATCACTTTGTGACACCTCTTGATCAGATCTGTGGCGTTTATCTCCTCTTCTCCCTCTAGAACGTTCTCTTGGGACGTTCAGAGGAGCAAGAATATACTTGGTCATGTTTAGTGGACCTTGAATCACTATGTCTGTCTGATTCAACCGAATGCCGCCGACTATAGACGGACTAAGATGTAGGAGATGATCTGGAAGCTGCGGCGAGTCTAGCTCCCAACCTGTATCCACTTGAGAACGCAATGGTTTTTTTGCTAGCAACTGTATCAGTAACTCCTGTGTAGATGCTTGAGGTCTTTCATCATATGTCCAATTGAAGGCATTGGATGCTAGCAAGTTTATCAA
This sequence comes from Pictodentalium vernedei, assembly GCA_031216915.1. NCBI lineage: Eukaryota > Metazoa > Mollusca > Scaphopoda > Dentaliida > Dentaliidae > Pictodentalium > Pictodentalium vernedei. The sequence goes on along the minus strand of CM062292.1, from coordinate 234,937,023 downwards.
GTCAGCAGAAATAGGACTAGCTCGTACTCTATCTCCTGTCCGTGACCTCTGATAATCATCTCTTTCTCTATCCGGATGAGAAGATAAAGCCACCATCAATGATGATTCGCCTATAGTAGGAACATTTCCCTGGGTAGGATGTTGACGTTCTTTGGATATGTCAGAGAGCCTGGAAGGCCAAGGGGTACAAGAAGATATGTCACTATGCATTCCCGTACCACCTTGTAACTCTTCAGCAATGGAGGATTCCCTCACACCAGCATTTGCCACTGAAGTTGAGTTACGCCTTTATCTGGATGGTTTCGGCTGGTATTGGCACTCTGACGAGGTCCATATGAAGATTTCTTGGTAAGTGTAGTCTTGTCTGTAGGTTCCTGAAAAGACATGGAAGGAGAGTTAGATTCCTTTTCCAGCGATAAAACATGCATAGCCTTTCTTCTAAAGACGAAACAACCGATTTAATTTTATGCCAGCGTTGTTTAACACATTTTTACCTGTGTCGCCAGCGTCCGTCACATCCGTCAGTCTGTCCGAAACACTTTTTCTGTCAAGCTTTTCTTGGCTTCTATGAAAGGGAATGATTTTATATTTGGTCTGCTGCTTCATAATGATGAGTTGTATCGTGTAAGCAATTTTCAGATCTTGAAATTTTACTGTACCCACTGAACATTGAAATTTTTCGTCAAACTTTCCTCGGCTTCTATGCAAGGGATTGATTTTATATTTCATCTGGAGCCTGATAATGATCAGTTGTATCATGTTTGCAATTTTCAGATCTGCCGTGCAGCCACTTCCTGTTTGCCGATTCAATTGCATGCAGCGACGCAGGTCCAGACCCGGTATTGGTCTTGGCTTGTTTACATATATCGCTAGTGAATTCAGGAGAACATGCAGTACATAGCAGGCAAGTATCATGATTATCCAGGCCTGCCTTAGCTGACATAACTGTGCAATATTTTTTCATGATCACAAAAAAATTTAGATGCGCGAAATTGGGTGACACCAAATTTCAAAGTATCAAAAACACAATTTATAAATTTCCCAATTCCAAAAAACTTTAGTTTTGAATAGGAAATGATATCAGAAACAATTTGGAATAAAAAAATTCAAAAAGTTCATTTTCAATACCGGAAGTGAATGACCTGTGACATCATCTGGTATGGGCCAAGATGCTGAAGTAGAGATCATACCCCAAAATAAGAAAAGGAATTTTCTAGGAAAAATTTCTTTCTAAGTTTTGGAGTGAAAACTACTGTTGTAAGAGAAAAACACTCAAATAATAGCTGAATGTAAATAATTATCAAATTAAGGGTACCCAAAGACTGAAGGTCTTGGGTAGCCGATCTGAATGTGAATAATTCGAAAAAATTTATAATTTGTTTTTCAAAATTCATGCCACAATGTCAGATAAGGCATGGGGAAGGACATAAGGGTGGATTTTAACATAAAGCAAGCGGAAGAAAGAACAGGAAAATTTACAACAGGGCTGTTATCCCGAACACGGGTGACTTCCAAAAAAATAAGTTAAATAAGACTTATGCTTGGATCCTGTTAAATCTTCCTTCCTTCCACTGCCAGTCCTAGGAACAGTCAGAAATCCATCTTTTGATGTCCAAAATTGTTTCAGGCCTTGAGAATTTAAATTTTTATGCAAACAACAGAGCTATGTGTTGATGGTTGCCAGGTGTCTAAATGTGCTTCATATATCCAAGAACAAAGCTAGAAAGTTAAAAAATTTATAGTAATTTATATATTTTTTATACTTACCAATGACCCAGACTTAGCTGGTACTAACTCTTAAATTCCAGGGCCAAACACAAATTTTGCCCCCCCAATCCCCAAAATTTGCATCAAAATCCAAAAAAATAGATGTCCTATGTGGTCCTCCATACTTTTGTCCACTGCGCATGCCCAGTGTCCAGGAAGTACCGAAATTGGAGCCAAATCCTCATTCTTATAACCAGTGCCTGGTAAGCATCATGTAATAAGCAGGGAGGTATGAGTTCCCAACTCATGGGAGGGCCATCCCCATCTGGGTCATTGGTAAGTATAAAAAATATATAAATTACTATAAATTTTTTAACATTTTTATACTGTACCAATGACCCAGACTTAGCTGAATAGAAGAAAGGCTGGAGGGCCTAGGACATAAAGGAAAATCCAATAGACTCAATTATATGTAAACAGAATTATCCCCTCCAGGAGAAGAGAATAGGCGTTACATGTATCTTTCTTGTTTATACCAAAAACAGAAAGACACAATACCATTCCGTAATTGAGCACAATAACATCAATGATTTCTATTAACATCCAGTATAACCCATTATACTAAACTTTTTAAAGGAAAGCCAATAAATAAAGATAGTCCAGAGAATGAGACTCTTTAAACTCTTTTAAAAGTGTCAGAGGATTGTATATTGGCGCTTGTATGACACGTGACATATACAAATGCTTCACACCGGGCTACACTTTAAAAATATTACATAAATGAGATAGACATTAGCTTTACACTTTAAAACCATCCTGGCACCGACTCGGAATTACTGACTCCAGAGAAGGTATTCCCTTGCTTTTCACTATAAAGCAGGTGATATAAGGGAACACCATCCCCCCCCCCCCCCCTTCCCCTTGCTCTGGGTCAAATACCCCAGAACGAACAGGGCAGCAGGACAGAGTCACTACCGGAACAGAAAGCCTGCATAACCATAGTTGCAACTGTTTAGTGGACGACATTCTGAGCAACAGATAACAGACCTAAACAACGCAGGTCGCCAGAAATGGACTCAATATTTCTAAGATAAAAATTTGTGAACGTGGAAGGCTGAGACCAATATGCAGCCTTCATCAAATCGGTAATAGCAACACTATTAGCATAAGCCCAAGATGTAGACCGCGCTATTACTTCATGCGCCTAAATGTTAAGCACAGACAGCTGAGATGAAGATAATTTATCATAAGCAGTGTGGATAGTTAATTGAATCCACCTTGCAATAGAATGGACTCTAATGTCCTTTCTATTGGGCAGCAAAGACAGAAAGAAACGCTTACGTTCTTTCTGATAAACTCAGATCTACGTTGTAAATACACATAGCTCTGACTGGACAAAGCAAAGGCCTATGATCGTCTGGAGACGGAAGAGCCTAAACAATAGGTTCAGGGTACTTATTAGGAGCGTGATTGTTAGCCAAAAATCCAACATTAGTAGTCAATGTAATAGTATTACCAGAACTACGATAATGAGAATCATAAACAGATAGTGCATGAAGCTCACTAACTCTTCTAGCAGAAGAGAAGGCTAAGAGAAAAGCTGTCTTATAAGATAAGAATTTGAAATCCACTGTATCAAGAGGTTCAAATGGAGCTTCTTTTAGCTTCAGAAGAACCCAGGCTAAATTCCACTTATGAATTAATCTAAGGGTTCTAGGTCTATTTATCGAAAAGTTTTACGCTAACTTAGATAAAGAGACATTAGATCCAATCTGTTAGCTATCATGATGAGGATATGTATCCGATAGCATAGAATTATAACCCTTAATAGTATTTGGCTGCAGTTTGATCTCATCAAACAAGTAGACCAAAAAATTAGCAATGTCTGGAATGGAGGAATCATAAAATCAACAGAATGATCCCTACACCATCAAGAGAAAACCTTCCACTTAGCAGCATAATTTAGCTAAGAGGAGGTCCTCCTACAGTTAGAAATTGCGTCCACTGCTCGTCCTGTAAAATGCACAACGGAAATAAGTGAAGGTTGAGACCTAGCAGGTTGTGATGCAAGTGCGCGATTTCCCCTGCGAAAGAAGGTCCTCCCGTGGAGGAAGCTTCCGCAGAATGTCCCACAACCGACACCTGAGTAGATTTATCCATGGCCTCTGGGGTGACAGAGATGCTACCAATAGGATCTTGCAGTGAGATTGCTTGATTTTAGCAATATCAGCTGAATCAACGGAGCTGGAGGATACGCGTATCCTATCATTCCGTCCCAAGAGATTGAGAGGGTGTCTACTGCAAACGCTCGAGGATCTGGGCATGACGACACATATGTCTGCAACTGATTGTTGAGATGCGTCGCAAATAAGTCTATCATAGGACGATCCCATAGGTAGCAAATCTGATTGAATACTCATTTGTTGAGAGTCCATTCTGATGGCAACATACAACCTTTCCGAGAAAGGAAGTCTGCTAGAACATTCAGACAACCCTGAATATGACGGACTGACAGAAGAACTTGATGCTCTAGGACAAACAGAAGGATTCTTTCTGTTAGATTGAACAACGGAATGGAATGAGTGCCTCCCTGTTTCTGAATATATGCTACTACTGTCGAATTGTCGGACAGAAAATGAACATTCGAATTTTGAATGATGTTCATCCGCTGACGTAGCGCAAGCCAATTGACATCATCTTTTGATGTTTATGTGCTTGTTTAGGAACTGCAGACCCCAAAGACCCTGGCACCTCGAATCTGATGGGCTCAAAGTTGCGCCCCAACCTGTTTGACTCAATATCATAAAAATTGGATCCGGCAGTTGCAGTGGTACTCCCTGAGTTAACCACTGAATATCTGCCCAAGTCTGAATCTCATGTTTCACATGATTCGACAAGATGATGTTTGTTTCAAGCGAATGAGTCTTCACACTTCAATTCTGAGTAAAAATATCTGGAGTGGATGAGTGCGTAGCCGCCCCATCGGATTAAGATCCAAAGCGGCTCCGCACAAACCTGTCAGTCTCATGAATTCTCTCGCAGTTACTACAAAAGCGAGCGTAACAACTGACTAATATCGCTCTGGTTACCGGCAGACGAACGAGATTATAGTGCGTCTCTAAGCTCATTCCCACGTGGGTGAATGACTTGGACGGCACTAGATCTGACTTCTTTTCGTTTACTATGAAACGGAGACATCGGAGCAATTGAAGCAGACTCTGAACATGCCGTAACTCTGAAAAATGTCGTCCAAGTAGGCTGACATTACCACAGACGAATGAGCTCGGAAATGAGTCATTACCGAGATCAATACTCGAGTGAAGGCTCGGGGCGCTAGATTCAGACCAGAGCATCATTGCTCGGAACTGAAAACAACTCCTGGGACAGCGAAACGAAGGTACTTTCTAAATGCCGGATGTATCATGACGTGAAAGTACACATCCTTGAGATCTATGCTCGCAGCATAATTGTTCACTCGAATGCTCACTCTGACCGATCGGATGGTCTCCAATAATAAAATAAAATTTTGGAGCCACGATCAGCTTGTTTATCCAGCTCAGATCTATAATTGGACGAAACTAGCCGCCTGGTCTTGGAACCAGGAACAGGTGACCGTAGAAAACTGGAGATTCCTGGTTTTCTACGACGTCTATAGCGTTCTTGTCCAGAAGAGATTGGACTTCTGATAGAAGCGAATCTCTCTTCTGAACGTTTAACGGAAGCTGAGACCAGCGTGGTCTTCCGAGTTAATGGAGGTTTTTCCTTGAAGGACAGTTTTAGACCTTCGGAAATAACCCCTTGCACCCATGGGTCATCCGTAATTGACAACCAATTGGTTAAGAATCTCGACAGCCTTCAGCCCACTGGAACGCAATAGAGGTTTAGACCATCACCTCCTGGCCCTGTGAGGGTTGCAGGAGGAGAAACCACGTCCTCCATGACCTGCACCTCGCCCAGTCGACCTAGGGGCATCTGACCACTTATCTCGGCCAGCATTACGACCCCTATCTGAGTCGCTACTCTGACAGTCTCCGGAGTAAGACATAGAGGCTTTCTTAGATCCTCTATAGGAACTTCCTTTGGCCGTATTCGCCCCCGAAGTGCCTCCCTTACTCCTTCCTGCTGAGTCCGACTTTTTCAAAGTGGATTTAAAAGCAGAGAATCCGAAGCTTTCTTAGTAATCTGATTATAGATTGTAGAAAGCTTAACGTCGAAGAGAAGCTCTCCTGAGACCGGAGCGACTGGAAGAGAGTTTTTCACCTTACTATCCACTCTTGCGGATGCAGCCAGGGCAGGATCACGTCTGACTAACTCCATATTGCCACTGAAAGGGCGGAGTTATACGTAGAAAATGCTATGGCCCTTGAAAGAACTCTCAAGGAAGTTTTGAACATCCTGGAATTCTTTCCTTCGAGACGTAATAACGCTCTGGCAAGGTGATCTGCATAAGATAATGCGTGTAAACTGATTTTTCTGTTAGACAAGATAGTCGTCACCAGTGTACTGGATAAATCGACATAGACGCAGGCAATGACAATTCCAAGTCGTCTGCCTGGTCGTCTAAACGCAGAGGAACTCTCGGCACGCCCTGTCCTGCCGTTTCAAATCTATTTCTATGATTGATGAAAGGCAGCTGTACAGCATGAGACGATAAGAAACCTGATTTGCCAGTCTTAAAGGCTAGCTTGAATATAGCGTCATTAAGAAGTACAAATGTAAGTGATATTTCTGGACTGGGTCGGAAAGTCAGGCTAAATGTCCCTATACCGGCCGAATAAATCTGTGTCCAGTGACACTTTCAGTTTCTTATCAGGTAACGCAGAATTTGGTCCGAAGAAACAACTTCTAAAAGGTGTTGCCGGATGAAATCTATGGCCACCTTAAGTTGTTCGGAAAGGGAAAATTTCAGCTGCGCTGATTCCCTTTTACTATCCGCCTAGACCACATAAAAATCTTGGTCGTCCCTTTCTGACTCTGCAGGGGAGCGAACCGACCCAGCTTCCTCAGACAGTTTCTTTACTGAAAAAGTTTCTGATAGCTGCTGGCTGCTGGGATGCTGCGATGAATTGTGCTATTTGTGATAGCATGTCCGTCACGAAGGCCTGTGGAGACACGGTCTTACGTAATTTAGCCGCTGGAAGCTCCTGGGACGTTAATTCCTGCATACTTCTCATATGCGAACATCCCGACTGGAAAGGCCTCGTGTCCTTGGCTAGCGGATGGCGTGACCTGGTTGACGTGGACTCCCTGGTCGGCAAAGCAGGCTGGATATCTGCGGTCACATAGCCAAGGTGCGGTTGTGTTTGTTGACGTGAGGATGAGGAAGCCAATAGACAAGCCGCGTCGGACTGTCTATGCGACGGAATGTCCTGAGCAGGAGGAGTGGACGTATGCTCCGACTAATGAACGTTACATACAACAACATCTGGGCCCAAATGTTGTTGTAAGAGAGAGAGGGCCTCTCTCGCTCGTGGTCCGGGTAGACCTGGACGAGCTAACTACCTAACTACCGGACTGACTGGCTTCCTTCGTTCCATCCTCCGATCCGTCGTCGCCGGGTGAGCATGATCCAAGATTACAGTGCTCGCAACACCCTTCTCCTCTCCTGGACCGCATCACAACCATTTCATGAATGATTGCTTCACCGGGGGAGCTAGCGGGCGACAAGTGACCATCGATCCTACGTGGGACCTCTTAGGCACTTGCCGCATTCCTTTGAGCACTTTGCCGCTTGCTCATTATTGCGACGACGGAAGCACACTTTTGAAGACATCACAGAAACATCACCCTGTTCTTGTTCCTCTGAAAAAGAGACTGAAAAAACTAGAGTGACCCTGTGGAGAGAGAACCGGCATGGACCTCTCACCACTAACAATATACCGTGACACACGTCTCCAACGTTTGTCATCTGAATTGGCACACACTGAGCAAGAATTAGTGTGAGTACACAGCCTACAACAAATACAATGAACATGAGAATCAGAGGAAGACTTCCTCGAATTACAATTGAACAATATTCTTTCATTATGAAAAAATATTAAACAGTCATCGTACTTGCACCAACCCTTGAAAACAAAGATACATAATAATAATAATCCATTACAAACATTTCGAAAATTAATTCAAAAGAAAAAAATTATTTCAAGATGAGCCCAAGTTCCCAATGGGAATGATGAGCCCAAATGGATCTCAAAAAAGCCTAAGTGTGGACAAAAATTTTTTAAAACATGTTTAAAAATTAATGTTACACTTACAGACAATATTAATGTATCTGGCTATGAGTAGAACTAATAGAAGACAAGGAATCACTGTCAGAAGTAACCGTTGTCAACGTAACAAAAGTGAATAAAAACAGAAACAAGACTCCAGGCACTGAAAATATGGCCCAAAATCAGTAACCAATTTTAACACTATCCGATGTAAAACAGAGGCTTCCTGAGAAGAAACTGCAGTACATCGGATGGTAGATGCATGACCGAAATGCCTAACCACCCTAGGGTGAGGACATAACCATGGGGAAAAACAGAATAAACATTCTGTTACCAAGCCAAAACTCCCAAGAAATTTCAGTAAAAAAATTACAAAAATTATGCCAAAAGCATGGGAGAATAGCATTGGGGGTGGGGGTGGGGGGGGGGGGGGTGGGATATAAAGGAAAGGGAGAGAGGAAACTCTGAACAAACTGTGGAAATTTCATAACAAGAATGTAAACATCAGGCCCATGCCCCGAAATTAGGGAACATGAAATAATTTTGCTTAAAATTATAAGTTATAGCCCTGAACACATCCTTCCACTGTTTCTTCCTCTCATCCTCTTATTTCATCCATAGATCCACCATTTCTTTCATGATTTTGTGTCTGGCATCATTTTAACTGAGATTATAAGCACAGATATCAGTGAGATGTTACTGATTGAAGGGCAAAACAAAGAATGAGGATTTGGCTCCAATTTCGGTACTTCCTGGACAATGCGCATGTGCAGTGGACAAAAGTATGGAGGACCACATGGGCCATCTATTTTTTGGATTTTGATGCAAATTTTGGGGATTGTGGGGGCAAAATTTGTGTTTGGCCCTAGAATTTAAGAGTTAGCAGCAGCTAAGTCTGGGTCATTGGTACAGTATAAAAATATAAAAATTCTTCAAAATGCAGCAACAGAGGGTAAATTCCAAACCTCTCCGCTTTGTTTTCGTTGTTTGTTTACAGTTTGGTCAAGGGTGTTTGGACAAAAAAGAATTGATATACAATGCCATCTAAAATCAAATAATGAGAAAGATCGCCTTCATCCTACAAACTATTATTACATGGAGACTGCACAGTTGCCATATTACTTGCAAGGCCACCTGTTTGAATTTAATTAGAATTACACAATTGTTTTTTGAAAATTTGTGGTATTGCGTGATATGTACATGTCCGTTGGTCATGGAATCCATCTTCAATAAAAAATGCAGACAGTGTTGTCCTTTTCTCACATGCAGTCCTGTCACTGCATCATAAAGTGTTTTGAATGCCTAGCTTTGTTCTTGGATATCTGAAGCACATTTGGCCACGAGTTGTTCTCCAGAAATATTATTTTATTATCAGTTCTGGTACGAATATGGTAGCAGACTTCCAGAAAACATTGGTGCCGGCAGTCAACTCTAAGAGTTGATTGCATATATTTTTCGTGTTCTATACATCAAAACCTTCATTTTGATGTATAATTTGTTTATATTTAATTTGAATTTATGGAATATCAGAGGTAGTAATTTCAAGGTTAATAAATTTTCCTTACTTAAGTAGCACCTTACAAGACCTATCTTGCCTCAATAGATACAAAGGAGACATTTTTTTCTATTATATCTTGTTTGAGAGAGCGTCATGATGTAATAGAATATATGAGCAGTTTATCTCTAGTATACAGTAAGTAACCAAATCCCTGTTAATTGAATACTCCTGATAACTGAATAATTTTCACTGGCAAAGTGACTAAACAGTTAACACGGATCCATTATATTCCATAACAGCACATCATTGACTCAATGAAAGAATTTCATTAAATTTCATCTCAGCCTTTGCTTCAACACTACATGATAAGCATATCAGTAATTATCAGTAATTACACTTTGTTTTTCTCTTGCTCAAAAATCAGAAGCAAAAAAAAAACTTCACAAAAAGGTTTCCTCAAAAAAAACTAGACCTATCTCTGCAAGTGATGAATAAACCCTCAAGTTTGACTAAGAACTTTATGAAGCATAAGTATAACCAAGCCACAGAAAACTGCCTGGCACATCTGGACCTATTTTGTATTAAAGGGTCATATCTGGGGTCACTGGTTATCCTTGGCTAAATGGCCATCTTGGGCCGTAAATATATTTTGTGATGGTGTGAATTTAGTAAATAATACCCATTAATGATGATTAAGCCCAAATAATCCGTTGTTGATCTAAATTCAACCTGTGTCGTCAGGTGTATTTCAGTTGGAGGTCAAGGTTACACAGAAGTGCTGAATGACTAATCCAGACTTGTTTGGAAGTGGACATTTTTCAGGAGTAAATTACGAAATGAGACAATTTTTGTTGAAATTTCCTTTCAGAGGTCATTTTGAAAAAAATAATACAAAACCCTTGTGTTTCCTTTGTCAGAATGTTGAGCTTAAAATCCTGTCAAGTTGCTTTATATTGTAAAATCCTCGAGGGAGAATGAAGAATTCCTATAGCGCAGTTTTCTTGCAAACAATGCACAAAAATTGGAAATTTTACTCCTAAAATGAGAAACTTGGCCAACCAAAGTAGGTCAAATTTCTCATTTTAAGAGTAAAATTTCCAATTTTTTGAGCAATCAATTGTGTCATTCAGGTGAATGCAATTGAATGATGTATCTTAAGAAGTGTACAAGTAGTTTATAAACTCTGAACATTTGTAGTTTCAAGAAATATTTTTGCAAACGTCATCTGTAAGGTAAACAGCAAATGAAATAAATTACAGTATGCCAGCTGTGGACTGGTCATTTTCCACGAGTGGGCAATATTTTCAGAGACGCAATAATATTAGATTCCAAACACTAATTTTAAGAATAATCATCCAACATTTAATTAATGAAGCACCGGGTACAACTTGGTGCTTCATTTTCCACGAGTGGGCAATATTTTCAGAGACGCAATAATATTAGATTCCAAACACTAATTTTAAGAATAATCATCCAACATTTAATTAATGAAGCACCGGGTACAACTTGGTGCTTCATTAATTAAAATTTTCTTGATGATTTTTATCACCTGGTAAACACATGCGTGGACATCACTGCCCACGACAAGATTTCAACCAGTCTACGGAGACTGAACTGTACTTCAAAAATGGAATTTATAATCCAATTCTACTTCTGAAACCAACATGCTCATACTGGTATGATGTCATGTTGACTTCTGATGTCCTATGCTAATAGCCTATCTGACAGTGAGTGATTATATGATAAAAAACAATATTATTATCAGTTATGCCCATCTTATTTGGAGCTCTCAGTCATTATATATATTTATTTATTATTATTTATTTATTGGTGTTTAAGGACACATACTTATGCACAATGGCTAATCGTGACCATGACAGTTTTACAGGTGGAGGAAGCCGGAGTACCAGGAGAGAACAACCGAGCATTGACGAGCAACTGTCAGCTCCCCAACATTCTAACTCTGTTCAAGCTCCGCTCAAGCAGGGTTACAGCGGTTGAATACATGTGCACCATCGACGTGCAGTACACCTTAGTACATGGCGTCATTGTGCCCCCATGTGGGCAACTGGGATGAAGTGCCTTGCCCAAGGACACAATGTGGGTCGTCTCGGACGGGGATTGAACACAGGACCTCTTGCATGGAAGGCCAACAGTCTACCACTGAAGCACCGCACTCTCAGCTCTCAGTCATAACATACATTTTGTGAAAAATTACATGAACAGCAGAGCAAAAAACTAGAATTGATGTTTGCCCCTTCAGTTTCTTTTAATGTTCAATGCAAATATTTTGGGGATACGGTGACATCTCTAGAATAAACAGCTGTGCCATGAGTGCATGATACGCCCGTTATTAATTACAAGAGGGAACCACACAATATGAGTATACATGTGTATTTGTCAGGTTACATATACTTGCCACCAAAAAACCATGAAAATTGCTCAAAGTCCAACATGTGGAAAATTGCCTATATTTTGATGAATAAAGGCCCATAACTCTGGAATGACAAATCAGACAGCGACACAAATTGAAAGGGAGATTCCTTCTATCAACATATACTTGCAACCAAAAAATCATGAAAATTGCTCTAAGCATTTTCAAGTTATTGTTCGACATGTGAAAAATAAAGTCCCATAAGTCTGGAATGACTAACTGAACGGCGACACCAACCGAAAGGGAGCTTCCTTCCATCAACATAAACCACCTACCAAAAAATCGTGAAAATCTCTCAAAGCATTCTCGAGTTATCGTACGACGTGTAAAAAATTGAACAATTTTCTAAGTAATAAAGTCCCATAACTCTGGAATGACCAATCGAACGGTGACACTAAACGAAAGGGAGCTTCCCTCCATCAACAAAAACCACCTACCAAAAAATCGTGAAAATCTCTCGAAGCGTTCTCGAGTTATCGTACGACGTGTAAAAAATCAACAATTTTCTAAGTAATAAAGTCCCATAACTCTGGAATGACTAATCGAACGGCGACACTAAACGAAAGGGAGCTTTCCTCCATCGATATACACCACCTACCCCAAAATCACGAAAATCTCTCAAAGCGTTCTCGAGTTATCGTACGACGTGTAAAAAATCAACAATTTTCTAAGTAATGAAGTCCCATAACTCTGGAATGACTAATCGAACGACGACGCGAAACGAAAGGGAGCTTCCCTCCATCGATATACACCACTACCCAAAAATCATGAAAATCTCTCAAAGTGTTCTTGAGTTATCGTACGACATGTGACCAGATGGACAGATGGACAGCGGTACACCATAATACGACCGTTTTTTCAAATCGGTTGTATAAAAAGGGGGTACCCAGTAACAAATATCGAAGTGCACATCTCTTGGGAACTCACTGAAAATCCCCTGAGTTCCAACTCCCTGTCAAGCAGTCCCACCTTAGATGACATTTTAAAATGAGGTCCTGAATGGCCAATTTGGCAGTTACATGACATGCATATCTAATCATGACTGATTAGATGCAATCTTCTGCATGCCTCATCACAGAAATTTAGGCTCGAAGCATACCACCCATTAAAAAAGACGCAAAACATCTTTATTCTCAGATGCCAGGAACTCATGTTTAAAGTAACCAAGCACTATTCCACTTTCTTGGCTTCCTGTGGTGAGACAAGCCAATACAAATAAAAGTTAAGACATGCTGAACAGGGGTTACCCTCATTTTTTCAGGAACCCGTTTTTCTGATTTTTGGGGAACAAGAGAGAGGTAAAAGCTAAGACCCTATTCTATCAGCATTTTGCATTAAAGAATGTGATCACATAAGTCAAAGGAGACAATTCATCAGATAGTTGCATCTAAGCACTTAATTCCACGAACTTCACTTCAGAAAAAATCAGCGACAGTACTTGTCTTTTTCAAATTTCTTGGATGCCATAGAATTAAGAAAGGACGCTGGTTTTGTTTACAATGTTCGGCTACCGACAGACCCCATAAAGGGAATGCTAGTTAACCAAGTATATATGAGGCCAGTACAGAACACACAGAATACTCAATTATTTAATTGTTCATCAGATAGTTGCATCTAAGCACTTAATTCCACGAACTTCACCTCAGAAGAAATCAGCGACAGTACTTGTCTTTTTTGAGTATTCCGTGTGTTCTGTACTGGCCTCGTATATACTTGGTTAACTAGCATTCCCTTTATGGAATTTCACGTCGTATAATATGTCGTATAATAAGTCCACTAAGTGGAAAACATACGCACCCATGCAGTAGTTACTCAAAATCCACAAACCATGCCTTGTCAGTCAAGTAACATGTGCTTCTCTTATTAATTGTAAATCACAGGCACATTTAATGCCTATATCACAGTTAACCGATAACAAATTGTATAAAGGTCACCGATAAATTCGAACTCATTTATCATATCACCAACGTTAGTTTGAATTACCTAACTGTCTCCAGACCAATTCATTTTAGTGTCAACAATGACTTACCCAGATTATGGGCTAAAGCTATCAATAATGCATAGCTAACACGTCGAATCATGATTTGACAAACTGTATAAAAAACTGTACTTGGTCGAGGGTTAAAATAATTGCCTACACCGATTGAGCCAATAACGAGTCATTTCTTTTTTCCATGAGATCTGACTTGCATACAATTGTGGACTCATGGCTTTCCCAATGGGGTGTAACAATACCAATGTCGACCCCAGTCAAGGCATTAGAAGGTCTTAGTAAGGGCATTTGTCCCTGAGTGACACAATAACGTACTCGACAAATACCTGCATTCATCGAGCCAAGAATGAGTTGATTTACAATGAGATCCAACTTTCATACAATTGTGAACTCATGGCTTCCACAGTGAGTGTAACAATACCAATGTCGACCCCTGTCAGGGTGCTGGAAGGCCCCAGTAAGGGTTTCAGTCCCTGAATGTCACAATACCGTACTCGACCAAAAGCAAACACGCAATAGTTGTAACCCTCCCTCTCAGTCCGATACTAGGGAGATATAGTACGCAATACTCAACTTGGGTATATACTGCATCACCGACCAATCTAGAATATTGATACGTTAAATTATACCCTTAACATTATTCACTAATCAAACTGGGTCTAGTTTGAGCAACAAATATGGTCAGCAATATCCAGAAGTTGTATCCTTGGCCACTAGCCAAGCAATGACCTATCCAAAATGCCTGCATACTTGCAGATGTATGTCCTATTCAAAAAAACTTAACTACATGACAAGCACCACTTGTCTGACTCCAGTCTTGAGAAAAGTCTTGAACTGGAATAAATATGAGAACTAGTTCTATGCCGAACACACTTACACCAAATACATTACTGAAATGATTTGTAATCAATGCAGTAACTCCCACACTTGCTTCTGGCTACTCTTTGATGTTTGCCCTCCCCCTAACTCACAGGTGAACAGATAATCATCGGTCTTATTTCTTTTGAGCCAAATGATATGTGAATGAAATGATCGTTCACCAAATTTGTACAGGCATGGGGAGAGCAATTTTGATTAAAGTAGGCTAAATACTAATGGAGTTAAATTCTGGACAAAGATTTTCTCACATGTCAAGCCAACCATGAAGTATAGAGAGTAGGGCTACGATGGCCAATTGCTGGTATATACATGAAACACACATCAACAGAAGTTGCAACTGTTATGTATGTTTGGTAGCAGTTGGCTAAAATGAGTTGGCACTACGCTGCAGACAAAATTGTATATCCTGTACAAAAAAGATAACTTTACAACTCGGCTCAATGAACTCTGTCACATTCACGCGATAAAATATACATTAAAATATTAGTATGTTAACCCTTCATCTAACAAAAAAAAACCTGGCTAATGCCATTCAAAAATTAATATTTTTCATTACAGTGGAACCCTATTAATTGAATGCCCACTTTGCCAGTGAAAATTATTCAGTTAACAGGAGTATTCAATTAACAGGGATTGTGTCACTTTTCTGTATTCTAGAGATAAACTTAGCATTTATTCTATTACATCTTGTTTGACAGAGCTCCATGAGCTCTGTCAAACAAGATATAATAGATTAAATACCTGTATTGGATGTACTGAGGCCAAATAGGTCTATAAACAAAGAAAAACTGTGGAGAGTCAGGGTAATTTCTTGACAGGTTACAAGAATTTTTATTCACAGGAGTTTACTCTATAACCTATATTCAATTAACAGGTCAAATTTGTACTAGAGGTACAGCAAATGGTTTTGTCTTTGGAAATTATATTCAATTAACAGGGTTATTCAGTTAAGAGGTAAGAGGTATCCAATTAAGTGGGCTTCACTGTATTTATATCAAAAATGTAGCTTCTTAACCCTCAAACAAATGAGGTTAGGAGGTTATTTCAATGAGCAGACTCGAAAGCTGGTGGATATGGTTTGGCTTTGACTGTGTCGGTTGAAGATTTTTGTTGACGGTCAGAAAAACTGTTGGTCACTGGAGCCAGGGGTCAGCCGAGTGGGCGACTAGGGCGAAGAAGTCGCTTTGTCATTCCTCAAGTCGCCTTGGCTTACATTGGGGGTGAAATTCAAGTCGGCCTCCAAAACTTCCTTGGGAGACATGGCAGTTTACTGTATTTTCTTATGCTTTATTTCCCCCAAAAAACGCTTCTGCATTCACAAAAAAGTAAACATGGCTGCTGTTAAAATCCGTCATACGGCTCTGAAAAATAGCCTAAACTAGCCAAATTTTATATTTCTGAAAAGAGTTGTAATGGCATAGTCGTTCGAACAATACACCCCAACTGATAGCAACCAGCACAAAATGGTATTTAAAAACAAAAGTGCCAGCAAAAACAACGAATCACACAAGACACGCATCGAGTTAATTAGAATTTAGTAAAGTTAACCACCGTTTCAAAACCAAAAAAATGTGTAGGAGACAGTCCAACCATAAAAAACGTCAAAATTGCTTATGCAGTTGTGCTCTGTTCTACTGAAAAATTGGTTGCATTGAAATTCGCCCCGAAATTTGCATTGAAAGTTTTTCTTTGAAAGCTTGTGTTGGAAGGGGGTTAAATGTAATAAGGCTACGATAGAAATCACACATATTAGGGTTGATAAGAATGGCAGGCCTTATAGCACCAATCGCACGTGTCAATGTAAGATGGTTGGCAGAAATTGTAATTTTTCTGAACAGTGCATTGTCACCCAGCGCAGCAGGGAAGGGAGACAGCTAAAATATTTTGTCATTAACCTTAGAAATAAATTACCTCAAATTGTTAATGACGCTTAATTTACGAAGGATATCGAAAACTTTTTCAACTACGTTTTTCAATTCAATTAGGACATTCAGAAACCATGATTGACCCAGCTTCTTATGTGAACTTGAAATTTATTTTAAATACTTTAAATATTTTTTTAAAAGAATATACCTTCTATTACAGAGAAGAACACTCTCAGCATGGGTAATGCTAAATTTCAAATCCACTGCATTGAGGCAAATACAAAATCAACTGCATGGTAACCCTAGTCATCAGTTAGGTGAAGAGTTAGGATATTCAGAAACCATGAACGACACAATTTTTTATAGGGGAGGGGGGAGGATTTTAACCTACATGACTTAGTTTTGTGTGTGTATGTATGTTTGTATAACTTTTATTTATTTTTTTCTTCACAATTGTGCCCTCTATGTACATTTATTTGGTCATGATGTCATATATGTTTTATGTTTTTTTCTAACTTTTCCCTCCTGGTCCCTGACTTCTCCCTAAAGTCTCTGGAGGGAGAAATCACTTCTCCCTAAAATGAGCTGCCAGGCTGACCCCTGGCTGGAGCACCAACATTTTCTCTGAAAGCTGCTAATTTGAAAAATGTGATCATTTGACGAAACTATAATTTTCATTTTGGAAAAGACCCTTATGTTTCAAATATACTTTGCGTGAAAAAGCTTGTTATAAGTATATGCCAATTGAGTAGTCATGTCCATGAAAAGATTTTGTGTATTATTTTTATTTTAAAGAATTACTTTCATTAAACAGAAGTAATTCTTTAAAATAATAATAACAAATAAAAGGTTTCCAATCTGTTTCATTTATTTACAATGGCATAGCAGGGGTTCGAACCCACACCAAGAGAGTTTCCTTCGGCACCAACCGCTGAAACTATGCTCAACCACGCACACCTCTCGGCCACCGACAGACCTCCCAAAAAGGGAAATCTAGTTAACTAAGTATACATGAATTCTCTCTCAATTAATTTTATTTTATTCATCAAGTAATTGCATGTACTGCATCTCATGGAAATCAGCGAGGATGTCTCTTTTTCAAATTTCCTGTGTGCCATTTATGATTGTACATGTAACATTGTTTTAACCCTAAAGGGCCTGGAGATGTTAAAACCTTTTTGCTGTATGCTGACAGGTCACATCCTGTAACTTTTCAGTTGTTTCTAAGCAAAGTTTGGCTGCCGCTTTCCAGTACGGCTGCCGTGGACTGGTCACTTTCTACGAGTGCGCAATATTTCCACGGACGCAACAATATTAGATTCCAAACACAAATTATATGAATAATCATAAAAGATTTAATTTAACAAGAGGCCCCGGGGGGCCTGAGGGCACTCACCTGACATGGTATCACAAATATCAACCGAGGAAATTGATTTCAACAAGTTGCATCTGCCCTTCCTAAGAAAAGCTTATACCAAATATCCAAAGATTCGGATTCTGACCAGTGGGTCTAAAAAAGAGATTTTTAAAGAATATTCCTCGTATTGAACTAAGTAATAATTCAGGCTCCCACAGGGAGACTAAATATGAACCCAGGGACTTGGCTTGAACAAACCTGAATCTTACCTCCAGTGGGATGCTGTATACCAAATATCAAAAGATTCTGACTGGTGGATGTGAAGAAGAAGATTTTTGAAGAATATTCCTTATATTGAACGAAGTTATAATTCAGACTCCCACAGGGAGCCCAAATATCAACCCAGGGACTTGACTTGAACAAACTGGAATCTTACTATTTCATTCTGTTCGTCCTAAGAAAGCTTCACACCAAACAAGAATTCTCAGTGCCCCTGTAGTTTTGGAGATATGGGCATTTAATTTTTTTTTTTATTTTTAGCTCCTGCGGTTCCCATGGGGGGACGTGAAAAAAAAATGGGCATAAATTAAGTATTTACGACCCAATAAGCCCTCATATCAAATTTGGTTCAAATCTGCTTCCCGGTTTGGAAAATTGAAATTTTTGGCGGGGCAAAAATTCTTGCCCCTCCCATAACGAAGGCAAATATAGCTCCTCGAACTGCTCTTGAACAAATCTGAGTCTACACCTCAAAAGGAAGCTGCACACCAAATATCAAGTCTCTGCTACTGCTGGTTCATGAGAAGATTTTTTAAGATTTAAGCACACTTTTTGGGCGTGGCCCTACCGAGGGGCAAGGCAACTTGATTAGAACAAAATCAAATTGCGATGTCATAACAAACTATTATCTCAAATATCAATTAAATTGGTTCAGCGGTTTGGGAGGAGAAGACGCAAACACCATGTTCACGGACGACAGATGGTGAGTGATCAATATAGCTCTCCTGACTGAAAGTCAGGTGAGCTAAAAAAGCACCGGGTACAACCTGGTGCTTCATTAATTTAAATTTTGACGAAGATTATGTTTATTACCTGGTAAATGCATGCGTGGACATCACTGCCCATGCATGGATTACGATCAGTCCACAGTGACTGTACTGTAGGCAGCCAAGACATGCTTAGAAACAACTGTCAAGGCACTTGAAATATAACTTGCAAGTTAACTCCAAGACAGCAGGTTGGGGACCTGTTTTTGTAGAAAAAGTTGGAATTGGGCCCTTAAGTGTAAAAGAAGTACTTTGAGTTTGGTTCCAATGACACGAGAGCACTGTCAGAAATTTTTTAACTCTTGACCCACCATGTCAGTGGCATAGCCAGCCAGAAGCAAGTGGGGAAAGGGAGGGGAGCAGGGGGGGGGGGGGGGGGGGCAGACCACTATATATACTTTCAAAACAAAATATACAGCAGATAGCATTTGTTCAAATCTCAGTGTCAATTACTGGACAAATATGATAAAACAACAAAATAAAACATTATGTTTCATTACCACCGGAGATAATTTGTAAGCTACCCACACATTCTCAGTAAAATAATAACAAGAGGGGGGGCCACGCCCTGGGGCATACCCCCACATTGCATACCGCTAAACAATGACAAGAGAAGAAATGAACCACGATACCGTGAAAGCTATTCTCATAAACAATCTTCATTCCAAATTTCATTGAGAGCCATGAACAACAAGCCAGCGAAATGAGGCAAACAGAAAAAAATTGGCTATTTTACGAGGCAAACAGCAAAATTATTGTCTTTGTTTTATAGTAAGGTAATTGTGAAGGCCGGAAACACCTGTTACTGAAGTCAAGTGATGATCGAACCATCCACATAAGAAATGTAGAACAAAGACATACTGCCACCTGTGGGGAGGTGATTTACATGTATTTTCTTTGGTTTACTGCAGGGACATGACTCACTTAAAAGCTTTTCTCATAAAAAGACTTCATTCCCAATTTCACTTCCCAATTTCACTGAAATCTGTTAAACCAAACCTTATAAAATAAAGATATAATGCCACATGTGGGGAGGTGATTTGCATGTATTTTCTTTGTTTTACTGCAGGGATATGACTCATTTGAAAGCCTTTCTCATAAACAATCTTCATTCCAAATTTCATTGAAATCTGATAACCCAAACCTGAAATATGAGGGAACAGACAAAAAAATTGCCATTTCACGAGACAAACAGCGAATTTTCAAAGTTAAAAGGGAGGATAAGTCTAAAAAGTGAAAAGTAAGAAATATTATTAGAGACTCATTTGAAAGCCTCTCCCATAAACAATATTCATTCCAAATTTCATTGAGATCCAATAACCCAAACCTGAGATGACGCGAACAGGCAAAAAAATAGCATATTTTTGAATATTCAAAGGGCCCAAACTCACAGAAAAAATATTCCAACATCAAAACGGCTAATACTGCTTAAAGGTCTCATGATAGTGAACATCTGTATGACATTTCATTGAAATCTGAGAAGTAATGTTAAAGTTATAATTCTAACAGACATATGAGTGCGGATGCACAGGCGCACGCAGGCGCATGGATGCACAGACACACGGACGCTCGCACGGACAGGCACAATCCAGTATACCCCACTTGTTGAAAAAAGTGGGGGTATAATAAGGTATGTCAGGTGATGATGATGGATATATTTGTTATATATCCATGTTATATATTAAGAATTAATACAATTTGTTTTAATGGAAGTTTGAGCTTAAATAAAGATTATATTTCACTAATTAAACTAATCACGTATGGGTTCCATGTATACCAGGCTAGGTACAAGTAAATGAGTAGTGTACCATGTACAGCATTAAGGGCTATTTCCGTAAGTTTAGTTTTGAACAGATATTCTAATGTTAATAATGGGTTTTCCTTGGTTGTTGAATTTTACCATTTGTTGCCTCCAAGCTGACTGAGTCTCAATCCTTCATGTGAGTAAATTTTATGTGTGCAAAAAACTGCACTCGCAAATGAAACCGCGAGTGCAGATCGCACTCGCAAAATTACAGAAATCATCAGTTAGGCTTTGCAGGTGTGGGAATGCTTTAAACAAGATTCTGAAGAGTGTGGAAGAATGGTATTGATGAAATACAACTCTTTCAATTGAGAAATGAACAAAACTAAACTTACTCCGTCCCCATGGCAAACCGGTCAAACTCAGAAAGAGTCCTCCCTCTCAGCTGATTTCGCGGATTATCAGAATGTGCAGAATGTGCAGCACATATCTTGCACCAAACTCGGGTAACAAACGTTTTCCGACCTTTGGTGTTTGTTTCAAATCTGATAAGGTCTTTAAATGACCATTTTAGCAATGTAGAAAGTGTGACAATTGGCATTTTAATTTGAAGTAAACTCTGATAAACGCAAAAAAAAAACCAAAATGCTTGCACATATTTCTGACACAGATTTCAGGAATTATTTTATTACCTTAACATACAAGAAAAAATGGTAAAATTATCTGGTACACTACAACTGATTGGTTGTAGAAGACGATTTCACTACTGACTGGCCAATAAAATCACACCTTATTGTCGGCTTCGTAACATTCACCAATCGGGACACAACTTACCATGCGCATTGTGTAAAAGAAACACTGATAACGTTTTCACCAATACAGTAGAACCAGCAAAGTATGCAGCCTATTTTCGGAAGACATAGGCAAATAAAAGAAGGTTATATAATTTGTTTATGATACATTGATCTGGCGAATTAAAAAAATAATTTTAATCAGCTGACAGTGACCAGTTCCCACATGATGTGTTCAGTTGCCAATGTTTGAAGCTCAGCTTGACTGTTTTGTTTCTTGCAGGCGCGAGTGCAATAGCATCCATCTCAAACAAAGGAATGGAGTCTTGTCAGCAGCAAACTGGTATTTTTTGGCAGACCTGCATAGTCATGTGTTACCATATTAGGAGAAGAGTTTATAAAAATAGCTGGTGACATGCCAGAGTTCTGACATGAGTATTCCAGCTAAACTTTTTGAGGAAAAAGAGATTTGACTTGTTTCACAATCCTTCTGTGGTGGAGTAATGTTTTCACAAGGCACAAGTGACAACTGTCCACTGTGAGATGATAACCAACGGTGTTATAACCAAAAAGAATATTGCTGAAATTTGCTACTCTGATATTATTTATGATTGGATGAATTTGTACTGATGACTGTCTGATTATCAATTGACACTGATATTAGAACAAGCAACCAACAACCTGCCCACCCCTCCCCCCCCCCCCACCCCCAACCAGCCCCCTGGACATAACCACCCCCTACGATTTTTATGCCATTTTGCATTTGGGGCATATTTTGAGGAAAAACTTTGAGGGAAAGTAGTGTCCCCACCCACCTTCCCATGGAAAAACCACTGCACCATGACAGAAAATTTTGAGATCCTTGCTTTGAGCTTGCCAATGACGGGCCAGGAGTTATGTTTTTCAGGCAAAAAATTAAATTTGTTTACTTTTTCAAGAAATGTTTTGCATGTGTCATCTACTATTCAGTTTGGGTAAAGGGTTAATACAAAATGAAATCCCTACTACTGTACTGTGATTGTAAAAGTGGGCTTTTCCTGGTCAGAAAGTGGAAGGATAACGATATGGGCAATGGTTTTGCATTTTTCTTTCAACGGGTTAGGTTGTACTGCGATGAGGGCAAAAAAATTGGTAACATAATTACTGTGTATTGTGCCTATAATAAAACTCACCTGACTGTAAGCTTCTTATTTTCTCCACCGAGTCATATATATCAATGAATTCATCCCATTCTTGTTGCGCGCCTGTACCAGCTGCTTTCATACATTCTACAAAAGACAAGTTTTTGAGGGAAGTAAGAGAGAAATAAAAATAGGGTTCTTTCTCACATCATATTTAACCCACCTGTCAAGTTTGGTTTTGATTGGCCCAGCATTACTTTAATTTGAGAGTGGAAACCAGGAAAATTTGCAAGTTAAAGGTCACTGATGACACTGGAGGCAAACTCCCAGAAACTTTTCAATTTGAAGTTCATTTTGATCTTGAGTTTTGGCACAATTACCCCAAATAAATAGGGTTCACATCATACCCAGCCCATATGTCAAGTTTGGTAACGACCAAGTAATCAGAACTTTAATTAGAGAGCTGAAACCAACTTCGTCTACAGACAGTGCCATGCCATAGCTATAAGTTATCTCTCAGAAATTATTCTGGGGGATAAAAAGTACATTGCACCCTGAGCTTGCATGCATTCTGAGCTCAGGTATGCATAGCCAAGAAGTTGAAATTAATGAATGGGAACAAAATATTGCATCTAGTATCATGGTACCAATATCATGATACCTATTTTACTAGCAGTCACTGTAAAACTATGCCTCACCTCAGGCCTATTTATACTCCAAATTAGAAAATGTCCCCCCAAATTTTTTGGTTTTTGGCTCAGTCAACCACCCACCACCCATTGCCTATGAGGTTTCTTTTGAGGATTGAAAGTTTTGACTTCTCATTAAAGTGTACAAATTGATTTCAGAAGGCAGAAATACATATTTGGTCATTATACATTTTAAATAACAACGAAAAACCAATATGGGGCTATTTTCAACACCTTAACCCTTTACCCAATGCAGACGATATCAAAATTTATTATTTTAAATATAATTTTTTTTTAAAATTTTCAAAAAGTTTCAACAAAACCATATCATGTGACCCCTCATTGGAACGAGCTCGACGAGCTCGACGAGCTCGTTCCAATGAGGGGTCACATGATATGGTTTTATTGAAATTTTTTGAAAAATCATATTTTTTTCAACTGCTGAATTTGCAAATTACGCGTCGGATGCGGGCGATTCGTTGGGTAAAGGGTTAACAAAGTCCATACACATATATGGGCTTCTAGCACCTCTCAACACAATACATACAGGTTATTACCACCATTTGGGTTTCCGAGATAGTGCACTGAAGTTGAGATCTCATCTCTAGCATATATCGACTAACCAGCCATGAACATGAATATCGGCAGAATAACAAGTTCAGACACAATAATGCATTCAAATGATTAGCAGAAAAATCAATAAAAAGTCCCCTGGTGCTTACTTTCCAAAAGAACATTGACAGCTTCTGTTATTTCTTTCTTTTCGGCTTTTGTGGGTTCAGTTTTAATTTCTGATGAAGTCTCTGCAGTGGCTGCGGTAGGAGCACTCTTGTTTTCTTTCTTTTTACCTTTCCTGCCCATGATTCTGTAAATGCAAAATGAAAATTAGACAAACAGAATTTACTGTGATAAGTAAACATGAGTCTGTGTGAAAACTGTCAAAGCATCAGAAATAAGCTCTATAGGAAGAGAATTTACAGAGACTTATTTTCAGGAATAAAATATCTTTAACCCTTTATCCAATGTAACGCCCAAAACCGGCCAGCTATTCACAAAAATCGCCAATTAATTTTCATTATTTTTTGTCTCAAAAACATAGGTTATGACCCCTCTTTGGAACGAGATCATCGAGCTCGTTCCAAAGAGGGGTAGTAACCTATGTTTTTGAGACAAAAAATGAAAAAAATTAGTTATTCAAGAATTTTGTTTGCAAATGTCGGCTGCTTTCCCTGTTAGATAAAGGGTTAAAGAAATTAAAAATAGGTTTTCATAAACAGCATTTAACCCTTTACCTAACATGAAAAGCAGACGACACTTGGAAAAAAAATTCTTGAATAACTAATTTTTCATAACCTATGTTTTTGAGACAAACAATGAAAAAAATATTGAAAATTAATTCGCGATTTTTGAGAATAGCGCTGGCCGGTTTTGGCCGTTACGTTGGGTAAAGGGTTAAAGATTTTCATTCAGGAATCAGATACAAAATTTCAAGAAACCAGAATTAACTTCTGTGTGTGTTCTATAAAGAAATCAGAAACAGATATTTTTGGCTGTGCCCACTTTTTTGAATGATGAAATACAGGTATGAACTTCAGGAATGCATTGGATGTCATAAAATGTGATTTCCAGCAATTCTGAAAAATGCACTCAATGACCCCAGGTGACTTCAGGGACCTTGATATGTTGAAACTCCATTGAGTTGTTTCGACTCATTTGGTGATGGTCCCATGTCCATAGGTCATACCATGCTTCAGATAAGAAATTACCCACTTTCAAAATATTTGCCCCCCCTCCCTCTACTTTGCCCCCTCCCATGAAATACATGTATGAACTTGGTAAATTCTTAGGGTGTCATAATATGCGATTTTCATCAATTTGGAAAACTGCACTCAATGACCATTGGGCAACCTTAGTGACCGTGGCCCACATTTTGAATCTTCACTGAGTTTCAACTCATTTGGTGTTTTTCCCAGGTCCATAGGTCATACCATACTTAAGATATGAGCATGACCCACTTTCAAAATGGTTGGTCTCGGCCACATTTTTGAGAGGAAAAATACATATATGAACTTAGGGAATGCATCAGGCAGTCATAAAATGTGATTACCATCAGGCAGTGACTGTTGGGAAGAGAATGCAGGCAAGTGAATAATCACTCTCCTCATTTTGATTTTGCAAGAGTGAAAAATTCAGGAGAGTGATTTTAACCCCTTACCAACTATGACAGCTCAAACTGGCCAGCACTATACATGGAAATGACCATACAAATTTTGTTATTTTTTCAATTTTGCTCTAAAAACATAGATGATGACCCCTCATTGGAATGAGCTCATTCAGCTCATTCCAATGAAGTGTCATAAGCTATGGTTTAAGCAAAAAATGAAAGATTTCTGTTATGCAAGATAATGTTTTGCAAGTATTGTCTCCTACATGTAGTTCGGTCAGGTAATGGGTGATTGAAATACAATATATAACTTGATGTTCAAACATAATTTCTACATGCATCATGAAGGCGAGTGATTAATTGCTCCCATAGTGAAAAGTTTAGGAAAGTGATGGCGAGTGAGAGTGATCACTCTCCTTTCCCGTCAGTCCCTGATAAAGTCTGAAAAAAAACAGTCTTTCACACCCCTTTTTATGAAAATTAAGGGCATTCTAGCGACAAATGTTTGAAAAATAAAGGAATTTTTAGGAATAAAACTTTCCAAAAAAATAATAAACTAAAGTCACCATTGAGTATAGGTTCACCAGTTCTTTGTTGCATTCGTCCTTACAATACAGTGTTACAGAAAATTACCAGAATACAAACAACTGAAAGTACTCATTATATGAGACATTGTGAGCCTTTTTTCCCTTGCAGCTCATGCAAATAATCTTTACACTTCACCAGTTGCTGCGACCAACAAAAATATTTCAAAATTTTTAAAATCGATTGTAGTCTCAAATTCTCTGCTATAAAAGAGAGAAAAAATGGCTCATGTAACAATGGGATAGTAATGCTAGAAAAGTAAGGGTTCTCTGCCAAATGTGCCATTTCAACTCTGGAAGCTTTGACCTCAAACTTGCCAGTAAATGTAAGGCCAAAACATCTTGGTACATTAATTCCCTTGATTTCCATTGATAAAAAAACAGACACTTCCAGACATGTGAAGATGTATGTTCTTTATTTGAGAGAGAATCCCCCTCGCCCGGATTTCATGCCTGAACTTTCAGCAGCTGGAAATTTGCAGGTTAAAAAATCGTGTGGCACCCATCGAGAAATTTTACTGAGAATAAGTATTTTCAGTGGCAATCAGAGAAAAGAGTGGGTAGGTTGGCCTTTAAGGACATTAAAAACAAGAGGCCCCAAGGGGCCTGAGGGCGCTCACCTGACATGGTAATCTAAATATCAACCCAGAGAATTGATTTCAACAAGTTGCATCTGCTCCTCCTAAGAAAAGCTTATACCAAATATCCAAAGTTTCTGACCAGTGTATCTAAAAAAAAAGAGAAGATTTTTAAAGAATATTCCTCATATTGAACTAAGTTATAATTCGGGCTCCCACAGGGAGCCCATATATGAACCTAGGGACTTGGCTTTAACAAACTTAAATCTCACCTCCCTAAGGATGCTGCACACCAAATATCAAAACATTCCGACTGCTGGATCTGAAGAAGAAGATTTTTAAAGAAAATTCCTCATTTTGAACTAAGTTACAATTCAACATCCCACAGTGAGTCCAAATATGGACCTAGGGACATGGCTTGAACAAACTTGAATCTCACCCCCCTAAGGATAGCATATCAGATATCAAAACATTCCAACTGCTGGATCTGAAGAAGATTTTTAAAGAAAATTCCTCATTTTGAACTAAGTTATAATTCGGGCTTCCACAGTGAGCCCAAATATGAACCCAGGGACTTGGCTTGAACAAACTTGAATATCACCCCCCCTAAGCATGGTGCATACCCAATATCGAAAGATTCTGCCTGCTGGATCTTGAGAAGAAGATTTTCAAAGAAATTTGCCTGAAATGCACTAAGTTCGAATTCGAGCTTCTATCGTGGGCCCAAATATCAATCTAGGGAGCCGATTTGAACAAACTTGAATCAGATCCTCCCCACAATGTTGCACACCAAATATCAAAAGATTCTGCCTGCTGAATCTGGAGAAGAAGATTTTTTAAGAAATTTGCCTGAAATGCACTAAGTTTGAATTCGGGCTTCTATAGTGAGCCCAAATATGAATCCAGGGGGCCGATTTGAACAAAATTGAATCAGATCCACCCCTAAATGTTGCATACCAAATATCAAAAGATTCTGCCTGCTGGATCTGGAGAAGAAGATTTTTTAAGAAATTTGCCAGAAATGCACTAAGTTCGAATTCGAGCTTCTATACTGAGCCCAAATATAAACCCAGGGGGCTGATTTGAACAAACTTGAATCAGATCCAACCCACAATGTTGCATGCCAAATATCAAAGATTCTGCCTGCTCGATCTGGAGAAGAAGATTTTTTAAGAAGTTTGCCTGAAATGCACTAAGTTCGAATTCGGGCTTCTATAGTGAGCCCAAATATGAATCCAGGGAGCCGATTTGAACAAACTTGAATCAAATCCACCCCACAATGTTGCATACCAAATATCAAAAGATTCTGCCTGCTGGATCTGGAGAAGAAGATTTTTGAAGAAATTTGCCTAAAATGCACTAAGTTCGAAATCGGGCTCCTATACTGAGCCCAAATATGAACCCAGGGGGCCAATTTGAACAAACTTGAATCAGAACCACCCTACAATGTTGCATACCAAATATCAAAAGATTCTGTCTGCTGGATCTGGAGAAGAAGATTTTTTAATCTTTTTCCCATTGCCTACAGTGTTAAAAAGTGCTGACTCAGCACTTTTTCAAAGTCCTGAAAAAAGTACCTTGTGATCAAACCGATAGGGATTTTTCTTAACCATTCTATTCTACTGGATAAAAGTAAGCTTTATACAAAATAAGAATTCTCTGTGCCGTGTAGTTTTGGAGATATGGCAGTTTTAAGGTTTTTCCTATTTTTAGCTCCCGAGGTTCCCACGGGGCAATGAGAAACATTTTTTTTGCATCAATCAACTCCTTATGACCCATTATCATCTCATATCAAATTTGGTTCAAATCGACCTCACAGTTCTGAAAATAGAAATTTTAGGCGTGGCCAAAATTTTTGCCCCTCCCATAACGAAGGCAAATAATGCTCGACAAACTTCTCTTGAACAAACTTGATTCTAAACCTCAAAAGGACTCTGTACACCACATATCAAGTCTCTGCTACTGGTGGTTCATTAGAAGAAGATTTTCAAAAAATTTGGCCATTTTTCCCCCACACCTCTGCTCAATATGAGCCGCAAGCTATTTTGGATAAAAATCAAAATGCCCCTATATAACCACTACTTACATGAAATTTAATTGAAATGTGGCCTGTGGTTTAGGAGAAAGAGGCTCAAACACCACCTTCACGCAGGACGACGGACGACAGACGACGGACGAAGAGTGATAAGAAAAGCTCACCCTGACTTTCAGTCAGGTGAGCTAAAAACAAGAGGGCCTTAATCGCTCACCTGATAAAGTGGTTCAAAGAAGAAGATCACATTCAGTTAGTCATGGTTCAACACTACAGAGGAATGAAGTCATGAAATTATTCATAACTCTGGTGTCAATGTCAGATGATTATTATCATAGGTCTTCCTGACTGCTTCCAATTCTATCAGTTGTAGACCAGCACTGCCAAACTTCCAAGGGTTATTATGTCACTGCGGGTTGAAATGCAAATTTTAAGGAAAAAAACACACTTGGGAATGAATTTGAAAAACTTGGATCCCCTTCCCACCCACCCATTCCCCTCCCCTCCCCTCCCCCAAAGAGAGCCCAAGTCTTAAGACAGGGACTGAATCTGATCTTCCCAGATATGTTATATACCAAATATGAAAAGATTCTGATTGGTGGTTCTGGAGAAAAAGAGTTTTGAAGAAAGTCCCTCATATTGCACCAAGTTAAAATTCAGGTTCCCATTGGGAGCCCAAATATTAACCCAGGGACTAGATTTGAACAAATTGAATCTGCCCCCACCCCCCTCAGAGATGTTGTACACCAAATATGAAAGGATTCTGACACGTGGATCTGAAGACGAGAATGTTTATAAAGAAATTTCCTCATATTGCACTAAGTTAAACTTTGCGTGCCAATAGAGAGCCCAAATATTAAACCAGGGACCCAATTTGAACAAATTTGAATCTGAGACCCCTAAAGATGTTGCAGACCAAATATGAAAGCATTCTGACTGGTGGAGCTGAGAAAAAAAGATTGTCTAAAGAAATTTCCTCATATTGCAATGAGGTAAAATTTGGGCTCCCATAGCGAGCCCAAACATTAACCCAGGGACTCAATTTAAACGAACTTGAATCTGCCCCCTAGAGATGTTGTATACCAAATATCAAAAGATTCTAATTGGTGGTTCTGGAGAAGAAGAGTTTTAAAGAAATTTCCTCATATTGCACTAAGTTAAACTTTGGGCTCCAAAAGAGAACTCAAATATTAACCCAGGTGGCCGATTTGAACAAATATGAATCTGACCCTCCTAGAGATATTATACATCAAATATAAAAGGATTCTGACTGGTGGATCTGAAGCAGACAATTTTTAAAGAAATTTCCCCATATTGCACTAAGATAAAGTTCAGGCCCCCATAGAGAGCCCAAATATTAACCCAGGAACTCGATTTGAACAAACTTGAATCTGACCTGCCTAGAGATGCTGTATATCAAATATGAAAGGATTCTGACAGGTGGATCTGAAGAAGAAGATTTTTAAAGAAATTTCCTCATATTGTACTGAGTTAAAATTCAGGCCCAAATGGGAAGCCCAAATATTAACTCGGAGACTTGATGCGAACAAACTTGAATCTAACCCTCGTAACAATGATGTTTACCACATATTAAAAGATTTTCACCTGTGGTTCTGAAGAAGAAGATTTTTAAAGCTTATTTCCCATATTGCCCTAAGTTAAGATTTGGGCTCCTGTATTGAGCCCAAATACGAACCGAGGGGCTTAAATTGAACACACTTGTATCTGACCTCCCTATGGATGCTGTATGACAAATATCAGAAGATTCTGATCAGTGGTTCTGGAGAAGAAATTTTTTTAATATTTGCAAATATGCTGACTCAGCATTTTATCGATGCCCCCCCCCCCCCCCCCCCCCCCCCCCTTCCTACAGAACACGCTAACAAAACAGATGGTAATTTTTTTTATCATTCGATTCTACTGGTCCTAAGGATGTTTCACACTAAATAACAGTTCTCTGTTCCTTCTGGACTGAGAAATATGGGCGTTTGAAAATATTTTCTATTTTTCGTTCCTGGGGTTCCCACAGGGAACATGGGAAATTTTTTTTAGCATGAATCAAGTACTTATGACCCAATAATACCACATTACTATAAATACGTTCAAATCAGACCATCGGTTCAGAAAATAGAAATTTGGGCCGGGCCCAAAATCTTGCCCCTCCCATTGCGAATGCAAATATTGCTTCACGAACTTCGTTTGAACAAATTTGATTCTACACTTTAGAAGGAAGCTTCACACCAAATATCAAGTAATTGCACTCACTGGTTCATGAGAAGATTTTTCTATAATTTTGGAGCATTTTCCCCACTCCCTCCCTATACAGTGTGGCAACTTTATTTGAACAAACCTGAATTGACATATGATAAGGACCATGCATATCAAATTTGGTTCAATTTGACCCAGGGGCTTAGAAGTTGATAATGTAAAGTTCACAACGGAAGATGGATGGAAGATGGACGGTGGACAGAAAGTGATCACTTGAGCTCCCCCTGACTTTCAGCAAGGTGAGCTAAAAAATTAGGGAAAAGTTTACCTAATACCCCCACAACAAGACAAAATGTCCTCCAATACACAAACCTTCATGTTTGTTTAGGTCTGAGTTTTGGTTAAAAAGTAAACACAAAATTGTACAAAAGAAGATTCTCAGAGAGAGGTGGCCTGTGGGGAATTGGAATTCGCATTCAATAAGATTTATTCACACTATTTGGCCTACATGTAGATCTGCCATAAAATTTTAACTGTGGATGAACAGAACAGTACATATGAAGCCACCCCACCCACACTCAAATGGCCCTTCAAATTTATTTCACCAAGTGCTTCTTCCCTCAAAAAATATCAGTTCTGACTCCCCACTGGAACGAGCTGATGCCACTGAGGGTCCATAAGCTATGTTTTTGTGCGAAAAAATAATGAATGATTTTAGTATTTCTCAAATAGTTTACGTCCTACCTGCAAGTGAGTTTCCTCTTCCATTTTTGTAAGACAAGGGTTAAATAATAATTAAATGTTGATTAAAAAGACCAGCATATTCAACAGTGTGTTTGAGGGAATATAGGATCCAATGAGGTGGTCCCCACTTCCAGCATCCCCCCCACCTCCACACACACATAAACACACCATCTATTTCCTCATGTTACCATCAGGGGTCACTAAAAATGATTGGTGTTGATTGAGAAGAAAGCAATCAAAAATTGAGAAAAAATATATTAAAAAAAAATAGCCATTTCCACCAGTCGTGTAGTAATGATGTTTAACTGTGGGTCTACAAAAAATAGGTTTTTATACCCACAGCAGAAAAATGTTAAAAGTCAATCTTACGGTTGAACGTCCACTCACCAAAAAGGAGGCTGTTTGGGGTGAGTCGATATTCTGATGATCACATACGCTTTCATTGAATGGTTAAAGGAAGGTGCATATTCATTTGACAGAAAACATGAAAAGTGTGTTTGAACTATTCATTCAGCTAAAATGTTTGAAAAAACACACTAGAAAAAGTATAGTTTTTCACAAATTTCAAACAAGTGTATGAGCAATGAGACATTTTATTTATCAGTAAATTTTGCTCCTATGCAGACTGACCCAATCCGTTAAATTGAATCAATCGTCATCTTATATGCGTGAGCAACCCATTTTTGGCCTGTGGTTGTCCAATGGCCTGGTGCAAACTCATAAATTGTACAAAGATAGTTGGTAGATTTGGAAACTCCCACAGAGTGTAAATTCCTCTGAGATAATAACTCAAGTTCAGTGTGAAACTGCGCTGAAAAAAGAACCTTTAAAAGTTAGCACTAAAAAGTTAGTAACCCTTCTCTGTGGGTGTTTGTGTCATAATTAACCCTTTGAACCCTGGTGGTATCCTCCATGTCAGTTCCATGGAAGCAATAGGAAGAGACCATATTTATTATTTGGGGGTAGACCAATTAATATTTTCAACGTGCAGCCCTAAGGCTGCACGTTGAAAATATTGATTGATCTACACTACACATTTACCTTGCAGTCATCCCCCTTAATGACATTATGATGTAGCTTGTGACCAGGCTGGCAAAACGGCCTCTGGAGTTCAAAGCGTTAAGCAATACAACCCTTATCTCATCCGATCTAAACAGCGCACTGAAGGCAAATTATTAAGACTACAATAGAAGGCTGACGTCCAACAATGTACACGCATCTGGTTAGCACTATTAATAAATGGTTCCTTGAATCTCTGGATTGGTATCATAAACAACAGCCTTGTTACGAAAACAAAGACAGATCAAATTCAGTAACATTTTTTTATTAACTTAAGAAGGAATTCACTGAATTTGGACACCTAACAAATTTGACACAACTCCCAATAAAAATTGACTGCGGATATAGTAGTCACACCTCACAAAGTCTATTGATCTTGCACAGTTGATGCTGATTACAGTAGTATGCTCAGTAATTAAAACCAGTCTCAATAATCTTAGAACGATTACATTTTCACATCATTTTCATTGATTTCATTCACATCATTCGCACATCTGATTTCAGAGAGTGAACACCTAATCATGGAAATACCTGATAGATTGATGAAGACAATTACAGCCTTAGGGGTCTCTCGTCCTATCACCTGGACTGTCCAGGAGATAGGAATGAGAGTCCACCTGACTCTGGAGTTCCAGGTTGAAGATGAGAAAACATCACCGCCCTCCTCGGAGAGAGGTAGTACCTTTGTTGAGAGGACCTCCTCTCGCACTGGTCCTCACCCGAAGAGGGAAGGAAACAAAGAAGAAGACCCTGTCCACCAAGCGGAGGGATTCCCGACGCTTGGAGGCTTTCTTGGAGAAGAAGAGTGAGGAAAAGGGGAAGCCAGAGACAGTCACCACTTCCGCTCCTACTCCCACAGAGGCACCCATCTTGCCTCCAGCTCCACAGCTGGAAATGCCAGATGTGGACAACTCTGTGGAGACTGAGATGGAATCGGGAGCTGTCTTCTCGCCTCTTCCAGAACCCCACTCACCTCTCCCTTCGGAACAAGAAAGCCTGACTGAGATCATGACCGAACCAACTCCACCAACAGAAAATGCCTTCCCCATCCTGATAGGACTATCCATAGAAGAGCAATATAAAAAAGTAGATGAATTCATAAAGAAACAGAAACTATCCAGCCAAACAGATACTACGCTTCCAACAACCCTTCCAACAACTCCTACAAATCCAACAACTACTACAACTACAACATCACAGCCTCCTCCTCATAAGAAAAGGAACAAGAAACATAAACGCCGCTAAACCTGCTCCTTCCCTTTCCTCCTTTGACACGTCGAGACATGGTGCAGTATCAAAAACACTATTATACAGTCACCGAGGGTCGAAAGGGGATTGTTTCCCATACTGTCCCTGCGCGCCTTCGGCGCGTGAAACCATTTAGTTCGTTCGTTAGAATGAGACAGTCAGTCACCACAGGGGGATTAGCAACCAGTGGCATAATCAAACAGCTACTGGTTATTGTGTAAAACTTCAGATCTTCTCAGACTCTCAGTAGCCAAAATCAACATATCTTAACTCTCAGAAGCCTTTTGTTTGTGGACATGTGAACTTGAAATTAATATTCTAGCAGAATCACATGGCCATATGAATATCCTAAGTCTGCATTGATTTACTGGAGAAAATTACTCTCTCTCTTCGTGTCTGTCATATCTCAGTTAATAATCTTGGACAGAACATGAGAAAAACATCACCAGTTGGGATAGGAGTGGCGCCAAAAGTTGAAAGTTTGTAGGGCAGGGAGACAAAGGAGCATCCAAGCATCAAGGAGGTAGTGTGGAAGCTGCAAGTCACCAGAGTTGGAATTGTTAAGTGTAATTTTTTTTTTTATTTATTTATTTATTTATTTATTTTTTTTTTTTTGGGGGGGGGGGGGGGGGGGGGGGGGCGTATGTCTATGCCATTCGTCGCTGTTCGTTGAGTGCATTAAATTGCAGGCTAATACTTACAATTTCTGAGTAATGCTAAGGAATCACCAGCAATGTTTTCAAGACTTACCTTAAACTTGTTGCCAAAAGCCAGTAGATAATTCTAATATACAGATCTGTTAACTGGTAGAGAGCTGGAAGTCTATATTTGGGCTTTATTCTGAAGTGCAGGTACCACAGATTAAATGATTCATTTTCTGTGTCAGTGCTTCATATTGTCTTTGAAGTGAAATTATTCAGTCTTTTCGAATTTGCATTATTACGATTTGTGGGAGAGTGCCTCAAGGCACTCTCCCATAAATTATAATGAGGCAAAGACATGTGAACAAATTTTGATGGCCAAAAATAATTTAGCACTCTACCAGTTAAGTTGATAAAAAGTGAAATAGTGAGATTTCTGAGCAAAAATAGGGAGATTCTGATTTCTATATGGCTCAAAGAGGAAAATTAATCAATTTGAAAGCTGAGATTCTGTGAAAAGCTCCAGTTTTGAAGCATATTTAACGAAAATTTGTTCTGGAAAATAGTGAGTCTCAATTGGAAATAATTAGATTTAACATGTCTGGTAATATACCCAACCAATTCATTTATGGACCTTCCCCTGTCTGTGTATAATGTGTACCAATAATACGCCATAGGCATATATTTTGTTTTTGGGACTCATTTCTATTAATTAGCTTGCTGAAATACAGTTAAAGCACCCGTATTCTCGTTTTTATTTGCGTGAATGTTTATCATCATTTACAACCATGTTTATCGTTGTTTACACATTTTCACTTGGTGGGCATAAATTGTAATGGGCCCTGCTGACTCCATGATAAAGTTTAGCCTAATGTCTACACATATTTTTGGATAGGCTAATTAAAATGGAAATGCGGAAAAAGTTAAAATGAAAGGGTTTGTATACAGAAACAACTACCTCAAGTTTTTAATGACACACAAATGTATTGTGAATATAAACCCCCATTGATGCTCCATGATAGAGATTAATGCCATGGATTTGTCAACGATGGCCTTCAGAGGGGCGCCTCCACTTTCTTAATCACATCCCCGTTGGAGCATACTCTTACCTTCAATGTCTTGCATTAGTATAGAGAATGTTGGTTCCAGAGTGGTGGGAATGGTTAAAAAAAAGTTATAAACCCCCACTTAAGGTCCAAGTTAGGTCTTGTCCAAACATGGTCTGAAAGGCTTATTTTAATTTTTTTTTTGTTTGGTATGTCCTTTCAGACCAATATTCTTCCCATTCCATTAGTGGTGAAAATAAATAGCCGATAAAAATCATCAATTTTAGAAAAAAACAAATTTGTTTTGTGTAAAATTACCTTTTCATTGGTATGTGTTTCTCGCCAATATCTCAAATACATCCCTCTCAATGTTCTTTTTCTAAAAAAATGTGTAACAGTAATGAAATATGGACAGCCATTTTCAAGTTTTGATTTGAATATTATCAGAGAGAATATGTTTTGTGTTTTGTGTTTTGCATTGTCGAAACACACCGACAGAAAAAAACGGCATGCGAGATGGCATATACATGTGAAGTTTTCTCTTTTGTGAGCGGTCTTTATCAATTTTAACACAAGCCAAAGAGTTAACTAACAGTTAGAAAGATTTTATCTTGTACATTTAAAAAAAAAATGCACAACCGATTTTAACAACAGACAAGGGATTAAGGGAGGAAGAAAAGGTAAACTGAGCACAATGAAAAACAGTCAATTTAGGCCCAATTCATAGGTCACTGTTTTCAGTGAGCAGGGAGGGGAGCCAGACTGGAACCTTTAGCGGGCCTACTCCAAACTGGTGTGGCAGGAGGTTCTGACTAAAATAGTAATATTAAATAGCATGCGATATATTTTATATATTTTATAGTGTATTGTCACGATGAAGATTTCATATTATTACAAAGAAATCGAATTTTTCATGATCTTCTTACCAAGTCAACTGTATTAACCTCACCTCACCAGAGCAAGAGAAAATGTTCACTAAACAAAATTCTCCAACAACTAATTTTTTAAAATATTTTTTTGCTTCCAAAAAGTAGCTTATGGCTCAATGCATGATGTGCTCATTCCACTGAGGGGGGCAGAAGCTATGTTTTGGATGCAAAAAATGAAAGAATAATAAAATCTGAATAGACAGTTTAGTGTATAACACTGGGCATTGTGGGACATTATGCTACGTAGAACATATTAACCATTCTTCAACACCACCATTACTTGCACTGAAAATTGAACCAAGACAAACTGGACATCAACAGCAGGAATGGGAGGAGTGGGGAGAGATAGCTCAACACAAAAATCAGTGAAAAGAGTACACCATCCCCACACTATATATAAGAACCCCAAGTTTTTGTCTTTTCGAAGTTTTCACTTTTTAGAAATAAACTCACGAGGCACAAATCATCAGACCAAAAGCAACATCCATTGCATGAGAGTGGGGGAGAGAGGGGCATGCACTGCAAAAGTTGAAACCAATAGACATTAGGGATCTATAACCAAGCTATCACAGACATAACACACAAAAATATACATCTGAATTATACGGCACCTGAATTTTCAGTGTTCACGAACAGAATCACTCAACCTCATGCAACCCATTTCCACCCACCCACCCACCTCATTACCAACAGAACACTAACCATACAAGGTTTATTCCCAACCAGAATGATGTTGGTAATGGACATCTCAACAAAACAAATTTAATTAAAATGACTATATAACCATTTATTTTTAGGTTTTGGTCAAAAATGTATACGAGAAGAGAATTTTGAAGAAAAATTTTATTTTTCAAGAAAAAAATCCAGGTATAAGATTTATTATAAACCAGCTTGAAAAAATCAATAAAATCACACTCGAGTAACAAAAAATAAAGTTTACATCTTGTACAATATAATCATTAAATTTTTTCCCATTTGCACGTTATTTAAGCTTTATAAAATTGGAAGGAAAATTTTCAGTTCATCAATGATAGGACATGGGAAGGTTTGCCATTCAACTGCGAATTATCCTCTCAATTTTGTAAAACGTAAATTACGTGCCGGTGGAAAGTATGACAAGGAATATACAAGAAGGCTTATTTTGCCAGAAATGATTCTAACTTGTGGGGCCTGTATCAGAATTGATATAAAAATCTCTTTTTCGAACATGTTTTTTGTTCAACTTTGTCGACAATATCCTTTTCTTTTTTTTTTATTTAAACATGCCTTTAGTGTCACAAGTAAGTCTTAATAAAGATATCTAACTGACTGTTTGCACTGCATTTAGTGAACAAGAAAGTACTGTCACCAAGACAAGGGATAGAGAGAAAAATTATGTATGTTCTTTGATAGTTATTATTGCACCATAAACTGCTGCTAACATGGATTACTGTAGGACAAAGAGATTTTAATTAACAAAGGTGACATGCATTGTAATGAGATGCTGGTTGCTAAAGTTTTTGTACCTTTTGTCAATCGAACTATAAAATAAACACAAAAGATATCAAAAATACACAAAAGAAGAAAAGACTACAAAAAGTGAAGATATTTCTATTTGAAGTTCCTATGGAAACAAACTCTTGCTCGAGTTAAACAGTGATTGTCGGCAATCAAGAAATGAAAAAGAAAAAAAAATAATAACAGCTCGGCAACTGCTCAAAAACAGTGAAAAATTATCCCAAAATAAATATACCTCAAATAGCGTAAATATATACTTCTTATTCTCTGGATTGCAAGCTCCAAATTCCGTTATTACGTTTTTTTTAACTTTTTGTGAAAGGAAGGAACAGGAAATACAACAACACTGAACACTGATTGTGATAAGGGCTCCACCGTTATTTATTAAATTACCAACAGGAGCCTCCAGAGGCTCATAGGACAGTGTAGCTGACAATTACACACAGTTACATGCCCAAACCAGATGAATAGGCATTGACTTAGTGAATGGATAATAAAGTTCCCATACCCATAAAACCGACAGAGA
Source organism: Pictodentalium vernedei (assembly GCA_031216915.1). Lineage (NCBI taxonomy): Eukaryota > Metazoa > Mollusca > Scaphopoda > Dentaliida > Dentaliidae > Pictodentalium > Pictodentalium vernedei. The sequence goes on along the minus strand of CM062292.1, from coordinate 234,898,434 downwards.
GAGAATCACATGGGAAGGGAATGGATGGGAGGGAAATTATGTGAAAAAAGGCTCACCATGCATAACAGCACAACAAAATAACAGATAACCCATTCATACATGTACCTGTCACAAAAGTGACAAAACCAAGTTTCTGTCGTGGATTTATAACACTATTTTCTTTGCAGTAGCCGCACTATCATCTGCAAGAAGATCAACACACACAAGCAATGCATTTACACACAGTATCCAAGCAACCAATGTATGATGGAGTTGATGTACTTTGCTCAAGTTCTGCGCCTGGAAGGGCAACTTTCTCAAAATGAATGTGCGAAAGCACAAGTCTGTTTTACAATGAAAGTGTCAATGACACTGTAGCTTAACTTGTGTGTTGTGTTTGATGAAAAGGATAATGTTCAATGTTTATGAAAGGATTATGAAATAAGACAAGAATTGTGATAATTGGGAATATGTTCATTTCTGTTCCCTGTATGCTATGTTTTTGATAAAAATAATATGAGGTGTACACTGTACTGAAGAGCTGAGGGATGGGTTAATATGACCTCACAGTTAATGTATGTGGCCCTCACAGTTAACGTATATCAACGAAAGTTACCAAGTTACAGTGAAATTATTCCAAAACGAGTCATCCTATCAAGTTACATTGAAATCCCTTCACAAATATGGCCTGTAGACAGTGCTAAAGGTTTTCGGGCTTCGGGCCCCTTTAGCCGTCAGTTTCCCAATTGCGCCCAAACTCCAAAGGGGACGTTCTCATCTAGACATTATATGAAGTCAACCTACCAAGTTACAATGAAATCCCTTCATAAATATGACCTGTAGACTGTGCTAAAGGTTTTTGGGCTTTGAGCTCGGGCAGCCATCATGGCTGAATGATTGCAACCAAAAGGGGACATTCTCATCTGGGCATCATCTGGAGTGATCCTACGATGATACAATGAAATCCCTTCATAAATATGACCTGTAGATTGTGCTCAAGGTTTTTGGGCTTCTGACACCTGAAGCCGCCACAGTTGACCAATCACGACCAAAAGGGGAATTCATCATCTACATGTAGGCATTATATGGAGACAAACTAACAGGTTACAATGAATTCCTTCCATAAATATGACCTATAGACTATGCTAAAGGTTTTAGGGTTTTGGGCTCTGGCCAGCCATCAAGGCTGAATGATTGCGACCAAAAGGGGATGTTCTCATCTAGACATTATTTGGAGTCATCCAACCAAGGTACAATGAAATCCCTTCATAAATATCACTTGTTGACTGTGATAAAGGTTTTCAGGCTTCAGGCCCCTGTAGCCGTCACAGTTGCCTAATGGTGTCCAAAAGGGGCTGTTCTCATCTAGACATTATATGAAGTCAACTTACCAAGTTACAAAGAAATCCCTTCATAAATATGAACTGAAGACTGCACTAAAGGTTTTCAGGCTTTGGGCTCGGGCAGCCATCATGGTTGAATGATCGCAACCAAAAGGGGACATTCTCATCTGGGCATCATCGGGAGTGATCCTACGAAGTTACAATGAAATCCCTTCATAAATATGACCTGTAGACTGTGCTCAAGATTTTCAGGCTTCAGGCACCTGTTGCCATCACAGTTGACCAATCACAACCAAAAGGGGATGTCATCATCTAGGCATTATATGGAGTCAACCTAACAAGTTACAATGAAATCCTTCCATAAATACGACCTATAGACTATGCTAAAGGTTTTTGGGCTAGGGCAGCCATCAAGGCTGAATGATCGTGACCAAAAGGGGACGTTCTCATCTAGACATTATTTGGAGTCATCCAACCAAGTTACAATGAAATCCCTTCATAAAAATATGACCTGTAGACTGTGCTAAAGGTTTTCGAGCTCCGGGCCCCTGTAGCCGTCACAGTTGCCCAACCACGTCCAAAAGGGGACTTTCTCATCTAGACATTATATGAAGTCAACCCACCAAGTTACAATGAAATTCCTCAATAAATATGACCTGTAGACTGCGCTAAAAGTTTTCGGGTTTTGGGCTCAGGCAGTCGTCATGGTTGGCAGATCACGCCCAAATGGGGAAATTCTCATCTAGACATCATAAGGAGTCACACAGATCATGCCCAAAAGGGGACGTTCTCACCTAGGCATTATACAGAGGCATCCTACCGAGTTACAATGAAATCCCTTCATAAATACGACCTGTAGACTGTGCTAATGGTTTTTGGGTTTTGGGCTCAGGCAGCCATACCGGTTGACCGATCGCGACCAAAAGCGGACGTTCTCATCTAGACATGACCCCAAACCTGCATATGAAATTTCGTGATGATCAGACAAGAACTGTGGGGTGTAGCCCATGCTAAAGGAAAATGTGAACAGACTCACAGACTTCTGCACACGTGATGGCAATAGCTTATCTTGACTTTGTCAAGTTAAGCTAATAATCAATGACTTCTTCAGATATCAGTTTTCATTGGGCTTGTAGGGAAGAAATAGGATATTGCCACTCCCTTCTCTCCATCTCTACAACATCACCCGACTTCTTTCCAGTAATCATTAATGGTAGCTGGTGCTCCCCAATTCAACAGAATCCCAACGTCAGGAATGTTCACACCCATTTCAAATGCCTCAGCACTTTTCAAGCAATGAATTGTGCTGCCGCATCTTCTTTTATATGTTTTTACAACTCTGTTTTTCATGTTTTTGTGAAGAGATGCGTGAAACATTCCCATCTTCCTATTTCTAACTTTTAGGTAACTCTTCGCCTTTGTTAAAATTAATAAAGACCGCTTACGAAAGAGAAAACTTCACATGCATTTGCTGTGCCGCACACCATTATTTTCCACTGGTGCATTTTGACAACACGTTCATCACAAAACAAATTTGTTTTTCGAAAATTGATGATTTTTATCGACTATTTATTTTCACCACTAATGGAATGGAAAGAATGTTGGACTGAAAGGAGGTATCAAATAAAAAAATTAAAATATGGTCTTTGTCATGTTTGGACTAAGGACTAATTTTGACCTAGCTCTGACCAGGCCTGCCATTCTGAGGACGATAATCGCCTACCTGATTTTCCATCCATGTGTGCATTTGATTGCTTGCCTCGACAAGCAACTGTAACGTGCCGAGCCTAGCCTTCAGGCCTGACACTAGAGGGGTTGGAATCTTTCAGATAATAACTGAACCTGTGTTTGAGCTTGTTAGTCTGAGAAGTAACAGGCTTCCCGAAACCCTGTTCTGTCGAATCTATCCTATAACTTCTACTACTCTCTAGTATGAGTGTCATATAATATATATACGAACAGTATATTGTTTGCGGCTATCACAGAAACCGTAGATCTTAATTCGAGTGAAAGAATTAATCAAATGAAGACGACTTACTGGGAACATACCTTTATATAGTATATACTGAACGATCCCATTTTAAAGATATCACCTACGGACAAGTCTTATCTAACAAATATGATTGGTTAAGTAAAAAAATGGAAATACAATACTAGAGTTATGTCCCTTGTTCCTATACACTCAACATTATGAAAAATCTACCAACATAACACTACAATACCAAGCCTCTGGGTGCTTTTCTCTCTGCATATTTGACGTTTGGCATTTTCTTATCTCTGAAAGTCGAAAGGGAGAAGCATTTTTAAGATGCTTTGCAAACATAATCCTCCATCCATCTTGGACACTTTTGGCACCATTCCAATCTACATGCTACTGTCCCATCATCATCGATGTAGTCATTTACCTCTATTATATCTAAATCTGAACTTCTACCTGTGTTTTCTGAGTGCGTTTTTGACAATGAAGCTTCGACTTGGGAAACAGGTTCCTCTCCAGCAAGAGTTTGCATTGACCCTTTTGCAGTCGGTCGAAGTGTATCACCTGATGTCTTGCCATTCCTCCCACAATTCACCTTGTACAAGATATCTGTTATTTTGTCTACAATCTTATAGGGTCCTCTCCAATGGGATGTCAGCTTTGACGAATACCCAATCATAACTTGTGGAAAATAAACATAAACTAAATCTCCCTTCTCAAGGGTTCCATGTGACTGTTTGCAGTCATAATATTTTTTTCTGACGCAGCATTTCTGCATTGGTTTTGTCCTTTACGAAATGATGGACATCTGTCAGTTTGTCTTGCAAGTCACATACCCAAGTCTCTCTAGGTAGTTTGGATGCTGGGTGGCATTTTGTATATAATGTCTAATGGTGTCACTACTTCACGGTCTAGCATTAACATATTGGGTGTAAAACCAGTTTAAATCGCTGGTCTCATGTTCTGCTGAGTGGTAAGCCATCATAACATAGGGCAGGTGTTCGTCTCAATCCCTATGATGGCTTTCAACATATGCACTCAACATGGCTTCAAGTGTCCTGTTGAAGCGTTCAACCATACCATCCGACTGTGGGTTGTATGGTGACGTTCTTGTCTTCTCTATTTCCAGTAACCTACACATTTCCAGGAACAACTTACTCTCAAATTGGCTGCCCTGGTATGAGTGAATTATTTTCAGAACATCAAATCTGCAGAATATTTTTTCCACCATTAACCTGGCTACTGTAGTCGCCTCCATATTTGGCATTGGGAAAGATTCTGTCCATTTAGTATGGTAATCTGATATTACTAATATATATTGATTTCCTCTTTCCATTGTGGGAAGCTTACCCGTTATATCTGTCGCTGTTCTTTCCATGGGATAGCTCACATGTGTTAGTTGCATAGGCACTTGTGCTTTCTTTTGAGGATTTTTGCACCTGACACACGTGTCACATCCCTTGATGTATCTGCGAATGTCATTCCATTGTCCAGGCCAGTAGAACCTTTCTCTTTACTGACCGAGAGTTTTAGTAATCCCCAAGTGTCCAGAGGTGCGAATGTTGTGACACATGTTTAGAATAGTACGTTGCTCTTTTAAGGGGACTATGGCCTGTAGCCCAGAGCCCAATAACTCTCTGAACAGAATACCATTCTATAGTTTTAGATGTTCCCATTAGCTGAACAGTGCTTTCAGGAAAAAGCTTTTATGTGACACTTGATCAAATTTCGGTTTCCTATCATTTGTCATCCATGTCTTAATTTGTCTAATATCAGGGCTGTTTTCTTTCACTGTCATAAGGTCCAGTACGGGGATCCCTCCTGTTCTGGAGATCCCACTTACTGTTACAGTTGAGTAAGTTTCTATGAGGGCATTACCTTCTATCATTTCTGGTTCTGAACCGCATTGTCTACAAGGCACTCTGCTCAGACCATCACCATTTTTGAGAGATTTCCCTGGCCTATGCTGTATCTCCATTTCAAATGATGAGATAACCTCAAGACATCAGGCTACCTGCCCCTCAAGGTTTTTAAATTTAAGTAACCACTTCAATGAGCTTTGATCTGTCCGGTCCTGAAATCTTTTGCCATAAAGGCAAGGCTTAAAGTATTTCACTACGAATACCTAGGCCAATAACTCTTTTCTCGTAACACAATATCGTCTTTCCACCTTGGTCAAACTTCGACTGGCATAACAAACAACCTTCTGGACACCGTCATGAAATTGGGAAAGTACTGCACTGATTCCTGACTAATCCCGAGTTACTTGCATCTGTGTCGAGTATAAAGGTTTTCGAAAAATCGGGGTGAGCAAGTACGGGAACACCAACTAGACATTTCCTAAGGTACTCAAAGGCTTCCGTACACAATTCTGTCTCTGTGAACTGTTTTCCTTTTCCTAACAAACGGCTCAGTGGTTTGGCTATTGTTGCAAAATTGTTTATAAAACAGCGATAGTAGCTACTAAATCCCAAAAATGAGCGTAGTTCATGGATGTTGTTGGGTACAGGTCATTTTGCTACCACATCTGTTTTTCTTGAGTCGGTTTTTATACCGTCAGCACTTACTATGTGGCCCAAGAATTTGACTTGTCGTCTAAAGAGATGATATTTCCTTGGCTTGCGCTTTAAACCAGCTGCAGAAATTCTGTCCAAAACAGATAAGTTCACCAACATCTCATCAAATGTTTTACCAAAACATATGATGTTGTCAAGGTAGATCAAACAGACCAGCCACTGCAATCCAGAAAGTATAGTTTCCAGCAAGAACTTGAAGGTGGCAGGTGCTGAGGCCAATCCCATACTCATGACGTTAAATTCAAAGAGACCCTGTCACGTTACAAATGCGGTTTTCTCCTTGTATGGTTCTTCCATGGTTACCTACCAGTAACCGGAACGCAAATCTAGAGTGGAGAACCATTTTGCTCCTGGCATTTGATCCAGAGACTCGTCAATATGAGGGAGTGCATACGCATCTTTCTGTGTGACTTCATTCAAGCGTCTATTGTTCACGCAAAAACGGGTTGATCTGTCTTTCTACTTTACTAATACTATCGGCGACAACTAAGGACTCGATGACCCTTGAATGAGATTTCTGTCTAACATATCATCTATACGTTTCTTGACCTCCTGATTCATGTGCTCGGGCAATGTCCTAGGCCTTTGTTTTATTGGGGTTGCACTGCCTGTATTTATTTTGACCATCATGGTCCTGCCTAGGTCCACATCAGACTTAGAGAATACCTCAGAATATTGACATAAGAGAGCTTTAACCTTCTGCTGTTCCTCAGCGGTTATAGCTTGCATTGAGGTTTCGAAAAGCTGATGCAAATGACTTGGTAATTCTTGAGATGCTTTGTCTGACATAGATTCCCCATTGCTGTCAATGATACCATGTATCAAACTCAACTGTGCAACCATCTGCGCCTTACATATTGTATGTGTCTCATTTGAAAGGTGTTTCTCCTACTAACCCTTTTCTAGACTTCGTAAATTTTTCAAGAGGCTCAATAATTCCTAAACTCTTTGGAATTTGCTCATTGTTAGACACACACACATTCCCTCTAATCAAAACTTCTGATTTGGGCAGTAAATTAATGGTCTTGGTCACCGCTACCCTCCAAGAACCAATAGATCCCATGAACTTTACACTACAATCAGTATGGTGTACCTTAGACCTGACACGGTTAACTGATTAATCGATTAACCAATGATCAACGTCTTGATAGATCAAAAAAGAAATTGATCGAGTAACCATTACTTTTGAACTATTGTATTATATACAGTTCGTGGAGAGTGTATTATCACTAAATCACCTGCAGGGTGGAGATTCCACCCAAGCAATAATTGCAAATCTGTTGCAAAGCAAAGTTCCAGCCAATGGACCTCCGGGCTATACCTGGAGGTACATTGGCTGGAACTTTGCCTGTGTTTTTTGTCTACATGTACAGAATTTGAAAGTGATGCTTTGGGTGATAACTCCACTCCCTGGGTGATTTAGTTACAATCCACTCTTCATGTACTGTAGGTTAACAAAGGAACAAACTTGCTCCAAAACAGGACCATGTTGTCACACTGACTCACATCAATTATATGAGACAGAGTAAAGCATGCAAGTTACGTGCTGACATACTTGTTCATGTGCATGCATCAGTAGCCAGAAATGGTCATTCTTAACCCTTTACCCAATGGGGTTGAAAGACGATACTTGCAAAATAAATTTTTAAATTACTAAAAAAAATTCTATATTTGTCTCAAAAACATAGCTTATGACCCCTCATTGGGACGAGCTCAACAAGCTCGTCCCAATGAGAGGTCATAAGCTATGTTTTTGAGACAAAAATTGAAAGCATAATAAAATTTGAATGGAGACTTTGGTAGATCGCACTGACTGGTTTTTCTCGTTATGTTGGGTAAAGAGTTAATATGCTGTAAATCATCAACAGTACGGCAACTATTCAGCTACCTATTAGGGTAAGTGATTAATCGGTTAACCAAGGTTAATCAATGTGATTAATCGAGCAAGAAAATCCTTTAACCGTTTCAGCTCTAGTGTACCTTCAAACAGTTGTTTGAAACATCAATAATGCAATTATTAGACTTCAACAAGCCAAGACCAATACCGGGTCTGGCCCTGCGTCGCTGCATGCAACTGAATCAGAAAACAGGAAGTGGCTGCACAGCAGATCTGAAAATTGCATACACGATACAACTGATCATTATCAGGCTCCAGACGAAATATAAAATCAATCCCTTGCATAGAAGCCGAGAAAAGAGAAAAGTTTGACGAAAAATTTCAATGTTCAGTGGGTGCAGTAAAATTTCAAAGTATCTGCAAACAGGAAGTGGCTGCACGGCAGATCTGAAAATTGCTTACACGATACAACTCATCATTATGAAGCAGCAGACCAAATATAAAATCATTCCCTTTTATAGAAGCCAAGAAAACCTTGCCGGAAAAAGTGTTTCGGATGGACGGACTGACGGAGTCGAGCGGTTACTAGACCTGCTTTGCCACTGGCAATGCAGGTAAAAAGTCTAACCCAAGAATAGCATCAACATTTATGTCTGCTATGATCACTTCAGTTTCAAAAGTTAATCCATTTAGCTTTACCATTACAGTGGTTTTACCAAATACATCAAGAATGGCACCACCAGCTGATAGAATGTCAAAATCAAGTGAATGAAGTTAAAGTGTATGCTTATTCTGTAAGGAATCCTATAGGCGCTTAGACAAAAGGCTTAGGGTTGCACCTCAACCAAACAATTTACTTTTGCTGGTCTGAACTGTGCCCTGATTTACATCCCCGCTTCTTGAGCTTTTTGGCTGATACCAATTTTTGTTTTAAGTCTCATCTTGAGATGTATTTTATGGGATGTACGGGCTACCCATTTCTGGCCTCTGTTCTTTTCAAGCTAGGGGCATTTGTTCTGTAAGTGGTTCAGAGAATCACATTTAAAGTACTTCCTCGTAACACAAGGCTTTGCTTCATGTCGAGTCACCTTCTCAACCCCTCTATTTGGGTTTGAGGACACATGTTCACAAGATTTCTTTTTCATCCCGTCCAAATCCTTCCTGAGCAACTCTAAGCTGTTTTCTAACTTTGATATAAGGGATATAACATCCCAACTCATTATCTGACATTGTGTGGTCTGTAGCTGTGCGAAGATATCCCTGATGCTCTTTATATTAGTGTTCTGCCTTCTGGAACACCTCTAGTTCAACAGCATGCCTAACTGCATTGTTCAGGTCTTTCGATCTGGCCTGTTTAATGCGCAGGCATATATCTGACGAAGTTAGTGCATCTGTGAACTGTTCCTTAGCTAGGGTTCCTCTTATATCAACTGATGCTGTGGGGTATGCCAAATTCGCAAGATATCTCATCTCCTGCCCTAACTGAGGTATAGTCTCAGACATTTTGAGATGCCGTTCATGAAGCTGTGTTCGGTACAGCTCTGCCTGATTGGATGGTGCAAGCCGCTCCTCCAATGCTCTGATAAGTTTGTCATAAGTACGATCCTGGGACAGTATGTTCCCCTGCACACCCTGAGCTTGGCCATGTAATGATGTAGCCAATGATGTAGCCAAGTATAATCCTTTCTGGTGTTCTGTCCACCTGTTAATCTCTAAGCAAAAGTCTCAAAGTGAGTCAAATAGTCTGTCCAGGATGTAGTTTCATCACATGTTGCAATTTTTACATGGTTTCTGCACGCATCTGTGTCCAGAGCACTGTTCACTTTTTCTGTGTTTTTATTTTCAGCGTTTCTACTCTTAGCGGTGCCCCTATGATCGGGACATTTAGATTCGCTGGGCCTGTCGGACGGTGTTACGCTAGTCTTGTGCGATAACATCTGAGCTGGAGTATAATCAGCATGTGTCCAAACTCTCACAGGCATTTGTCTGAACTGGTGTGCTCAAAATTGTTATGCCTGGACTATTATCAACGCCTGAGTCCAGTACTGAAGAGGTTACTCTTCCTTTTGGTGTTAAAGCAAACCTCAACTTCCTATCATAAATTGCACTCTGTTGCTTCAAGGCCGCAATTTGTTCCTGCAACAATCTCAACTTAGCTTATTTCTGCAGTTTAGCAATTTGAATGTTCAACCTCACTATCTTATCATCTATCTGAGAGAGGCTAGTTTAGTCCATCTTATGATTTGGATGGTTTACTCCAAATCCTACCACTCCCACCAATTTTGTAACGTGCCGAGCCTAGCCTTGATGCTACCATGTCCATTTTCAAACTTAACCTGCATTACCTCCCAAGTAAGCTGTATATCAAATTTCGTTACAACGAATTCACCCAAACTCAAGTTGAAATTCAGACGCAAAAGTGTTTTGGATGGACAGACGTCTTGATGCATGGATGGGGTGTCTCAATGCAGGGACAGACAGATGGACACCATTCATTACCATAAAAGAAAACTAAATTTACTGCATGGAAACCAAAAATCTATTTATAGTAACCCTGACCTTGACCATTGACCCCAAATGCAATCCCAACGATCGACACCTCAAATGCAATCACAATATCAAGCTATAGGTTTGTACACAAAAGAAAACCAAAGTTATTGCATGGAAACCAAAAATCTATGAAAATCTATTTATAGTAACAGTGACCTTGACCTCTAACCTACTGACCGCAAATGCAATTCCAATGATCGACACCTCAAATGCAATCACAATATGATGTTATAGCTTTGTGCACACAAGAAAACTAAAATTATTGCACGGAAATCAAAAATCTATTTATAGTAACAGTGACCGTGACCTTTGACCTACTGACCCCAAATGCAATCCCAATGATCGACACCTCAAATGCAATCACAATATCAAGCTATAGCTTTGTACACAAAAGAAAACCAAAGTTATTGCATGGAAACCAAAAATCTATGAAAATCTATTTATAGTAACAGTGACCTTGACCTCTAACCTACTGACCCCAAATGCAATCCCAATGATCGACATCTCAAATGAAATGACAATATGAAGTTATAGCTTCGTACACAAAAGAAAACTAAAGTTATTGCACGGAAACCAAAAATCTATTTATAGTAACAGTGACCATCACCTTTCACCTACAGATCCCAAAAGAAATCCCATTCATCATCCCATTACAAGCAGCCAGCCTGTGAAGTATGGGTACTGTGCGACCAACGGAACAAAAGTTATTGCTCGGAAATGAGTGAGATGGATGGACAGACAGATGGACGGATGAATGGACAAAGTGATTACTGTATACCCCCCTTTTATAAAAGGGGGGGGGGGTATAATTAATGAGAAAAAGTTGTGACAAATACATATATCGATAATTTTTTGGGGGGGGGGCTTGTTTGAGTATTTTATGCAGCATCATCTGGAAATTATTTTATGAAAAGGTTAACTGATTATTTCCAGCTTGTACAGGCTTGTAAGATGAATTCTTCCCTGGATGAAATTTATTGCAAAAGGACTGAAAAATATCATTAGTTTATGTCATCAATATTGATTGTAAGTGGGACTGGCCAATCATTTTATTTATTCTGACCAATTTTGTCATTTGTTAATTCAGAATAATTGTGGGATATTTATTCTGTCCAATTTTGTCATTTGTTAATTCAGAATAAAAGTGGAAACACTTCGCAGTTTGTGCGAATATTATTAGTTACAGTGGAAATCACCAAAGTGTTCAAAGTAACAATGGCTTACGGTAACAAAAACAGGACATTGGTGTCCTGGTTTATTAATGGCCAGGAAGGAATTATGATGAATGAACAGAAAAATTATGTTGAACTATCGCAGTTCTCAGACGATAAAGGTACATGGACGGCCAAAACATAATTAAAAAAATAGCCTGCGGATACCATTTGCAAACTTGAGGGCCAGTGTGCATCAAGCTCAATGCCGCCAAAACTCTTACTTTCTTTAAGAAGCAAATAAAAAAACAGTCCCCAGTATTGATCTCCAGTTATACAATCACAAATTAGCAACAAGGCCAAATTTGGGGGATTTATACTGGATAGTATTTGAGTATTTGTATTTTTCGACCAAGGAGAGCGCTGTCAGTCGGGGAAAGATGTAAGGAGAGCTTCCGATGCCTCGCCTAACTTTTTCAAAAAAGACAGTTCTGGCTCTTGCCCTATCTTACTTTTTCGTGTTTTTCCCTTTACCAATCCCAAGGTGTGTCAATTCTGTTTCCACTGATATGTAGCAGGAGACCTCTGAGGAAATTTCTCAATGCAGTCCACCTCCCCCTCCCTGCTGCATCATCTTAGTTAGTTCCCTCTACGTTCAGATTCTTCCCATTCAATCCTATAGAAAAAGTTCCCATCAAGTTTTTATGGCAACTCAAAATTAGGAATATATATCAAGCTTTCGCCCATATTACCGGCTGCAATCGATAGTACACGTATTTCCTTACATTTGGGCAGAGTTTATTGATCCAAACTATGTTTTATTCTTTAATTGTCGTCATTTGAGAACTCGTGAGGCGTCAACGGAGATTTCGAAATCGACCATGTTTTTGTATAAATATAAAACAGTAAAAACAATAACCTCGTAATGGCGCCGAAACGAATAGACCTTTTTATCGATGCAGAATCGGAAATTTGATCGCAATTGCGCAGAGGGGGTTGATAATCTGCTCTGTGCGAATGCGACCGAGTTTGATGACCTTCTCTGCGTGAATTGCGATCAAATTTCCGATTCCGCATCGATAAAAAGGTCTATTCGTTTCGGCACCATTACGGAGTTATTGTTTTTACTGTTTTATATTTATACAAAAACATGGCCGATTTCGAAATCTCCGTTGACGCCTCACGAGTACTGAAATGGCGACAATTAAAGAATAAAACATAGTTTGGATCAATAAACTCTGCCCAAATGTAAGGAAATATGTGTATGATCGACTGCAGCCAGTAATATGGGCGAAAGCTTGATGTATATTCCTAATTTCGAGTTCCCATAAAAACTTGATGGGAACTTTTTGTATAGGATTGAATGGGAATACGTTCGGATCGCTGAACTACATCTTAGTCATTGTAATATTGGTGTTTTACAGTCTGCGCTCGCTTTTTTTTATTTATACTTAATTACAAAGTTTTTTAGAAGATTTTAGTCCTTTTATATTGTTGTCGGACCCCCTATGTGTACAGGTAATTTGATTTCACTTTATTTGGGTAAAACGACGCTTTCAACTGTCTGCATCCAACGTGTTTTACTGCCACGTGGAAACTTTGAAATAAACCAGCACAAAATAAAATCACATTCCTGTAAGCACTTATCGTTCATAAAGCTGATTAACTGACGCTTTACCTGCAATTCCGTGACCAAAAATAACCAGCTGGCGACGAAATTGGTTTATTCAAAGAAATTTTGTTTCAAAGAGGACAGGTGCCTGTGTAAACGTCATAAAAATGTGTGTGGTCTCAACGAAATTCGAACTTTTACGACATTTTACAACTCTAAATTCTTTTTTTATTTTCTTTTTGAAATAATTTTGAAGCCATTTTTTCTTAATAAATAGAAATTCTAGTTTTTAAATTCATAATATCTGGTTTTTAATACATGTACCTGTTTTAACGATAATGCGTGTGTCTATTTACGGTATTTTTCGCCTGATTCCTTTTTTACTGGAGTGTGCTCCAGTGTCGCACGTGATCGCTGCTTCTCCAATCTCAATAATAAACAGAACAACAAGGTTGTTCGTTATCATGTGGCGTATCATCTTTTAACGTTGAGGCAGAGCACTACTGCTTTCATCGAATACACCCATAGCCGTGTTTTTTCCAAACATTGAATATTTTTCGTCATAACTGAGCGAATAATTATATTTTGTACAGTAATCAAAACCAGCTTCACGTGGAAATAACACTTGCTTCAACAGGTGACGAATTTTTGTTGTTAGTAATCATTTTTAATTAACTAATTCCCAAATGTCAAATCAAATTCTCAATATCACATTTGTTCACCCCAATTCCTTTCGTTCGGCATTCGCCCCAATTTCTATCGTTCCAAAGTGTTCGGCCCGGATCGTGCGCTTCACTTTTACCTGTAGGCGTTTCAGACTTCGCGAAACCAATTTATAAATTATACTGACCCTAATTAAATTTTATGCCCTGACCCTAACGATTTATTTTATTGAAATTGAAAAAGAAACAGAAAAAAAACCCCACACAAAGACAAACGCAAACTTTTACAGCAAAAACTCAAACAGTGCAGGGCGTTTTTTTGGTATACCGATTTATATATTAATCAGTACCATATTCAAAACTCTCATCAGCAAATTAAATCCTAATTGGTAATTGTTTACCGAAGTTGTTGTTTTAACTACGCTATGCAAATTTCAACTTGTTTATCATGGTTACCAAGAAGTGAATTTACTTCACTGGTGCGGATTATTCTGGTCTTTCCAGGGGTGGGGGGGGGGGGGCGGGGGGGGGGGGTGAGGAAAAAAAATTCAGACACTAGGTGCAAAAGATTTTTTTCCAACCCATGGGCACCCACCCCTTTTTTGAAGGAAAATTTTTTTTTCCATTTTGAAATTTGGTACCCACCCCCCCCCCCCCCCCCCGCCCCCAAATTAATGTAAATAGCACATAAGCTGCTTTGTTTGGCAATTTCAACAGGTATTTTTGCTGGAACATGGTTTGTATTGTTCCAGTAACCATTCCCAACACTTAATCTACCCACAACGAGCTAATGAAGATTGGTTGGAATTTGGTCCCATTTCTTGGCAAGTTTATGAATTATTCAAACTTTCTCGCCGACACTGACAGTCAGTGTATACATGGGTAATCAGGAGAGTATCTAACATAGACTGGCATTCTACCTGAACAGTGTTAAGATAGGTGTAGCAGGAACAGGTGTGAAATATGTTGAACATTTTGATGTTTTACCTGGGTTCACCACTGTACACTGTATTTGCTGCTATTTCTGCTGCTTCTTTCTGTTTCTACCCATTTCTACCGGTACATTCAATTTTAGTTTCATCAGTCTAATATGAATTTATTAAGCATTATCAAGTGCACAATTTGTAGAGAAAGTTAGCTCAATGTTGTATTGAACCTGTCAAAAGTCAATATGATGAGGGGTGATTCTTTGGTATCGGAAATCCACTCCTCACAAACTGCACTGTTCCACCTTGGACGAATTGAGTAGTGCATCATTTGATGGAGCGGTTAGTGAGGTTTGGTTCATTCATCTTAACAAGTCAGATGAGAAAGCGTGAAAGAAATGGTGACCACGTTGAGTTGAAAAGGTCTGCCATATCTCTCCAAATTTGGTCAGGATGCATTATGGAAATTTTGGGGCTATCAGGCATTCCGCCGGGCAGTTTTTTGGTCCGGTAAACGGACCCATTCCCCCAAAATCAAGCAGCAATTTTTCCCCCAGAAGTTGAGTTTTTTCCTCTATACGTTTTTCTTAAATGTATTCAATAAAGTTGAAATCGTATACAAAAGTCATTCTCTAGGCTAGTATCAGCATTACTATTGAATCCTCAAAGAAGCAGAGGGATGTGTTTATTATTTGCCGGGATCGTAACTTCGACTACCGGTATTTATAGAACGCAAGATATTCCCAAAGTTCGGCAAAATCGTGGTGACCTCACGTCACCAAAGACGAATATATCAGCCAATCGGTGCTCTTTTTATTTATATCTCCTGAAGACATTTCCTGCGGCGTGTGTGAATGTATTTTACTTTGGCAGATCAGTACGGTTGAAAATTACTAATATGTCACATAAGGAGGGGCATTATGTGAAGAAATTAAAATCGACAGATGCTAAAGGGTCGCACAAAATCCATGATTTTTTTAAACATCCGTCCTCCATTCAAGATAATCAATTTAAAGCTGTCGAAACTACGCCTGTTGCTGAATCTTCACACGAAAATGAATTTGTACCGGCCGTGACAAGTAGTACTTTTTCTGGTAGCCTATGATGACATCAAGTTGATTACCGAACTTGACATCTGATACTATCAGATGTCGAGTTTGGTAACCAAATTGATATCCTATATTTATATGAGTCACAGTCAGACGTGCTCACTATTTTTCTCGTGACGGCAAGTTGTCAGCGGTCTCCAGGGGTTGCTCGAATTCCCTGCCCCACTCCCTCCCCGCCAACAGAACAATTTACACGGGATTATTCCGATAGGACACTAGGCCTTTCAAATCCTTCTCCACTAGCGGCGACTTGAAACAAAGTTCATATAAACTATAGTAGTAAGTCCTTACACGCTATCGGTAGCACTGGCAGTCAACACCGGAAAAACATTTTTCATAAAAAAATAAAGGTTGCTACACCTCACTGGAACGAGCGCGACACGCGCATTCCAGTGAGAGATCACAACCCATGTTTTGGTAGAACGTACATAATATCAAAAAAATTAAATGGCTATTTTCATAATAGCGCTTGGCAGTTTTTGTCTGCTCGTTAGGTAAAGTGTTAAGTGGTGAGCTATTTACATTTTTATCCTCTATCTAGTCTTGGAGGCAGCACCCATTGAATTTCAAGGGAATCTACCCCCCCCCCCCCAAATCTTCAAGAAATGTGCACACATATAGAGAATGCTGTTCGCTGATATCGATTGTGAAAGACTTGACTTGTTCTACTCTTCACTTGCAGTCAGTGACAGAGGCGGATCTAGAGGGGGGGGCCCACTCCCCCCCCCCCCCCATTTTTACCCCCCAAAAATGATATCTGAAGAATTTTTGTACATTTAATAGTAAATATCGCAAAGATACTTTGTGAAGGCACTCCACAACCCAGTCGCGTAGTCATGGGGAGCATGTATCCCCCACCCCTGGAATCCTAGTGCCCCCCCCCCCCCCCCGAAAAAAATGTTTTGACCAGGAGAAAGAGGGAAATAGACAAATATTCACTTTCAAAACCCACCAGAACGCGCCATTGGAGTCTAGAATTTTAAAATTTTCCTGGGGGAGAACCCCCTCCCGACCCCAGTTTAATCCTCGTGCCTTCGGTGCTCGGAACAGAGGCCTGCGGCATCTGTTAGCTATGCCCCCATATATAACTCGGCCCCCCCCCCCCCCCAATTTTTTCCTGGCTATGTGCCTGCCATAACCACAGTCATACAGTGGCTACACCATCCCCACCCTACTCGAGCTGGGCTAATTTCAGTTTAGGGGGGAGGGGGGCCCAGAGAACGAGGAATTCTGCCATTTTCCCACGAACTAGTAGTTCGCGGGAAAATGGCGGAATTCCTTGTTCTCTGGGCCCCCACTAAACTGAAATTATAGATCCGCCACTGGTAAGTGAAAAACATTCCGTTTACAGTTTGGTGGATAGCCGCGGTCTCGCGGGCTACCTATAATGAGTTCTGTTCTATTCTCTCCAGTCTTTCTGTTGAAGTCATCTCCTTGCTGTTAAAGGTTACCATCACTGGGACGTTTCATGGGTGTTTAAAACTAAACTGGAGTATTTTTCTACGTTTGTCGCCCACGGGTGGGGACATACTAGCTAAATTTCTTTTGCTGGGAGCAGGCGGTCTCGCTCACTGCCCAGCGATATGATCTGTTCTCTTAGGAGTCTTTATTTTCAAACTGTTTCGATGATGTTAACTCAGTGGTGTCCATTCTCTTTTCTATCCACAAAGCTTTCAAACGTATCAACAGTGAACTGTTTACTGTTGGTATGTTTGAACGTTTTGTGGATAGAATTGAAAGGAGGAGCAGTAGATTCCACGTTTATACAAACCAAAAGGTTCATAGATTGAAAATCGCTCTCTAGTGATATGGTTTGTCAACTCGCAATCTGAATTCCGTATGGTCCTAAGCGACATTATTAAAGGATGTCCAACAGGACAATTCGGAATTCGGGTAGCGAACTGTTTGACTGATAATGATGAGATGATCATACTGGTCCGAAACGACCACCGATGCTGCAAATCCAGTACCGATGGGGCGAATAGACTGTGGTGCCATACGACCTTGTTGCCAAACGACTTTTCCCCAACAAAGTAGGGTCGATTTAGAAAAAAAAATGCTCGTTTGACTAAACTTTTAAAACGTAAACAAATTTCGTTTCGTTCTGCATTTTCAATTATATACGTTGGAGCATATTGGGTTGCGTAAAAAAAGAAGTCAAGGTCGCAGTCGCTGTGGCGCCGTCACTGTCAGAATTCGTGGATTCGTGTTGTTTTGCGTTTGTATTTTTATGAAAAATTGGACCAAATGTCGTAGTATTGTATGTTCTGTAAAAATTTTGAGTATTGCAGAGGAAAAAAATACATGTTTTCATCTTCAATTATTCAGCATTTTTGCGAGAAAAATGCTCCCAGAGGCCACCAGAGAGCACCTAGAAATCAAAATTTTCTTGGGGGGAGAACCACCCCAAACCCCCCTATATTTGCACGTGCCTTCGGCACGTGCAACAGACGCCTTCGGCGTCTGTATTTTATTTTTTTTCCAATGTCGGACCCAAAAATTTTCCCCTCGTGGAACTCCTGGGCTATGATGTGTCGAGTGACACCCTTTCATTCATATATTACCTTTTATGCAATAAATGTCAGTGTTATCCTACAATATATTGGAGGTTGTTCATTCATCTCAGAGGCTTGAAACCTATTTGCTCAAAATATGGTACAGGACCAGTGACAGGACAGTAACTTTCCAAGTGGTTGTTACAGTATTCAGCTTGATCTCACTGAAACATAATACACATGCGTATCATTTCTGATCCAGATGATCCCAAAACACTTTATTCTATGATTTAATTTTATTCTTTGTTACAGCAGATTGCTATAGTTTATTTTAAAAGAAGTTAATTTTATGTCTGTTATAAGATAACCCAACCACGTGTCTTATATGTGTTTGCAAACTTTTCAGATTTCATATGCCAGGTTTCTCTCCAGACATCCAGTATCTTCCTCAACATGGGCTATACACTATGGTGCAGGTGTAAATAACTGAAATTCCTATTAACTCAACTGATTCCCTGTTGACAAAGTTTTCACACCATTGTATATACATGTACGGTTTGTTAACGGGGAATCAGTTTCATTGTTGATAAACTCTCTATCCATAAGATATAATGTCCCGACTATTTGATGGTTCAGCCTTTCTGACAGTATATCACAAACTGAAGGGAATTTGCATGAAAGCTACCCATTAAGCCCAAGGCTTGAATGATCAATAACAACCCTACATTTTTCTCATACATGTATATGACTGAAAATCATAATTACGTAATGAGAATCCATGAAAGTAGCCAGTTGCATTGGGAAATGGCATTATGCCACTGTATGATGTCTGCTATTCATGGTGAGAAGAGTCCTTTTATTGTCAGATCTGGTTAGATTACATTTATGTTAGACTACATAAATGATAATTCGTTGCAATTGCTTTAACTTTTTTCAAAATCATGAACCACTGATGGTGTGATGGGGAACGGTGAATGTTTGTCCACATTCCCATGCTGCTAGCCCCTATCCTGTACTACTAATCACCCCCCTGTTAACCCTGAATAGATGGAGTGGTGGCAAAAAGCTTCACTGATCAATATGCATCACTTATTTGAAAGATAAGAGCTCATAAGAAAAAAAATTCAAGGCATGGAAAAAAACATGTTTTCAGAGCCGTTGACCTACCCACCACCCCCGCCTTGTGTCCAGAAAAGATTTGACGCCCCCAACTTGTCTTTCCCTTTTTTACTAACCTTGCAGACTGTGGTTCCTTTCTTTATTACTTTTCATTCCTAACTGTTCAAGTGGTTTGTTTTGACAATCACCATTATTACGAAAACGATAGAACATTGTTTACCTCTAATTTGTCAGAAACAAGTTGAGGCGTAAACGCCAAAAAGCCACAACCACGTGTATTGCATTACACAAAGGTTGCATTGTCAGTTACATTGAACATTCAACCAATTGCGTTCCTGCTATTTAAAACCAGGAAATCTTTCTTGGAAAAACTCCAAGGGATTCCCTGTAGTTTTACACTTGTACTTCAAAGTGATTGGCTTTTTGCACATGGTGACAACATAATAGCATCTTTCCTTTAAAATAGTGTGCACGCAAATGTTTGATACAAGACCGACGCAAGGTAAGTTGTTTTCAAATAAACAAAAGCAAGCCATTTGTGCTTCCTCTGCCAAGATAAATCAGGGCTTGCATTTTCTCCAGGCCTATCAGCCCAGGGCTGGTAATCAGCCTCAAAACATTTCTCACCAGGCTGATCAGTCAGCCTGATCACCAGTCTATCAAGCCGGCAAATGCATCTGCAACAGTATGTAATCTGTGAAATCAGCCCTGAACAGTACAAATCAGGCCTGGTGGCCCATTTTACCTGGCCTATTCATCAGCCTGGTCACGGTTCTAAAATGCAAGCCCTGATAAATGTGATGATACTTAACCAGTCCATTAACACAATCACTTAAAATGTCAATTTATTTCATGTGCGCTAATTTTAACACTAACTGTGATAAAGTGAGACGTGTGAACTCACACTTCACTTCAGAATCTGAGGACAGCTGATGATAATATTATCAAGACACCTCCGAGTCCATTTCATTTTGAAGTTGCGGAATTACACCTGAAATGTCCGCTGCAATCACGAATAAAGCATCTGCTGATAAACTGCCATTTTGGGTGTAATTTTGCAATTCAAACTCAACAGAATCTCAGAGCAGTATATTTCAGTCACAACTGTTGGAAGAATTTTACCCTAAAAATGAACTCAAGCACAAATTGAAGGGGAAACAAAATTAAAAAAAAAAATATCCCGACCTACCGGCCCTATTTTTTTCTGCTATATAACCGGAACCAAACCATTAATTTCGTCCCAAAACCAGTTTGTCCCAGGAATGACAACTGGGACGATTCGTCCCAAAATATCTGGATGCTTCGTCCCAACAAATCAAATAAGATTTTTGGACCTCACTTCTGTCTGTCATGACTTTATAAGCAAATAAAGTTATTCGGGTCGCAAGGAATTTCAATCCCACATCGTCCCTGTGCACCTTTGGTGTGCTGAATCTTTCTTTCGTGACAACAGTTACGTCTGTTGTCTGCAGCAGACAGCTATGTCCTGACATGCATTTTCTGTGGTCGGGTGTTTAGTCCGCATTAGCATGCTATTACATGTCATTCATGTGAATGTTGACATTTTCTGTTCATAATGTATATTTTGTATGCTATGCATATTTTGTGTACTTTCTGTAAAAATCGAATAATTTTTCAGTTTGTCATCGTCACTACAATGTAGTCTTCCTTTCTTTATTTATTTGATCAAAATTAAAGTCAGTGATATTTTAATGCCACTTTTGACTGGAACAACAACACGGTGGAAATCGAATGTTACTAAATCAGAATTAACATGAAACACTGCAAATTCTGGGGTAAAGTCAACAAAAATATCACTAATTGTTTAGAAGTATTTAGTAATCAAAGTTACCTAAAGTTACACTTTACACTTAAACATTTATTTATTCATTCCTACTAAGCCTGATATTTCTGCCAACAATAAAGGTTAAATCACAGGAAATCACTGTGATTTACACTTTATTAATGGCCGAAATATCCGCATGCAGTATTCACTGATAATTTGGTGTTTCTAAATTGTCAAAATAATGTTGGATCTGTTTATTTCTTCACACTTAGATGTTTGGCATCATCAGATTATAAGGTGCTGTATAAGTAATAGAAATTTATTCAGTTTGAAATTCCCACCACCTCTGATATTACATGTACATAGTTTCATAAATTTAAATTATACATCAACTTGAAGGTTGGGAGGTCTAGAAAACGAAAAATATATGTAATGAACTCACAGAGTTGACAGCAGGCACCACTCATTCCTGGAAGTCTGCTACTGTATTCATACCAGAACTTAGGCCTTTGTGTGAGACTGGCATGAGTGCGATCACGCCTGTTTGCACCTGTAATTTCGATTTTACTGGTGTAAAAAAATGCGCTTGTGAAAGTCTTGTTCCCACTTCCGACAGTTCAGGTCGGAAATGTGCTGTCACCATTATTGCAAAAACGACAGAGTATTGTTTTCCACGATTTTGAAACAAGATGAGGAAAGTAGACACGATCATGGGCTCTGCATTTCATTATGCATGCATACCTTTGTCACATTGGACATTCCTGCTATTTACAACCTGGAAATTTTTCTTGGAAAATGCCAAGGGATTCCCTGTAGTTTTGCACTTGCACTTCAAAGTGATTGGCTGTTTGCACACAATGATGTCATAAAAGCATCATGCTTTCAAAATAGTGTTCACACAAAGATTCTTCATTGTTTTCAAGTAAACAAAAGTAGAGCTGGGAGGTTAACTGCAATCACAGGTCAGAATCAGTAGTGAGAGACTACCAAAAATTGCATCCGCACTCCCCAATAAACACAACCGCAAAGTCGGTTTTAAAATTCCAGTGTGTTTTAAGATACTGTTTGGAATATCGAATTATTTATTCAACTGATACAATTGTCAATCAACAGAAGATGCCTTGTTAGTGGAAGATGTTGTAATTATAAGGCCGATCTGATAGGTATTTCCAGATAGTTTCTCATGGATAACCACAATCGCAACCAAGGTTTTTTGATTAAAAAACCATAACCGCAGTGTACATGTAAATACCACAACCTTCCAGCTCTAAACAAAAGCAAATCATTTGTGCTTCCTCTGCCAAGATAAATACGATGATCCTTAGCCAGCCCATTACCACTGTAACACCACAATCACTTAAGTCAATTTATTTTAAGTGCTGAGGTGTGCTAATTTTAACACTTCTTATGATAAAGAGAGGTGTGCGAATGCGCAGTTCACTTCAGAATCTATGGACAGCTGAAAATAATATTATGAAGACTTCTCAGAGTCTGTTTCATTTTTAGCTCAACTTTGGCGAAGCCAAATTTGAGGTATTGTCATGGCCCGTCGTCCACCCGTCGCGCCGTCATTACTGCTTGGGCTAGAGGCTGTATTTATGAACTAATCTTTGCGAAACTTCTTCGGTACCTTTGTTATCACCGTGGGACGAGAACAAGTGTTTTGGGGTCCAGTCCGAAATTCAAGATGGCCGCAGCCAGCCATTTTGTACAAAATTAGGTGCAATCAGATTTTTGTGCAGAACTTCCATATGAAAGTTCTGATTTGAATAATTTTTTCTATGAATGTTTAGTACCATAGGATACATCACATATAATACAGGGTTTTTTTTCTCGTGCGTAAATTATGCAAATTAGACTAACTTTGATTTATTTAGTGTTACTTTCAGCACTGTAAGTGCAAATGCCAATACGGCTCGGGCTAGAGGCCGTATTTATGAACCGATCTTTACGAAACTTCTTCGGTATCTTTGTTATTACTGTGGGACGAGAACAAGTGTTTTTGGGTCCGGTCTGACATTCAAGATGACCGCTGGCAGCCATTTTGTACAAAATTGGGTGCAATCAGATTTTTGCACAGAACTTCCATATGAAAGCGCTGATTTGAATAATTTTTTGTATGAATGTTTAGTACCATGGGATACATCACATATAATACAGGTTTTTTTCCTGTGCATAAATTATGCCAATTAGACTAACTTTGATCTATTTAGTGTTACTTTCAGCCAGACTTGGGGTCAAATGCAAATGCATTTGCATTTAAATGCGTGATTTCAAGTATTTGCATTTGCATTTGCATTTGAATATTTTAGAAGCAAGTATTTGCATTTGCATTTGAAAGAAAAAGTATTTGAAATTTCAAATACTTTCCATATACATTTCAAATACTTTTGTCTTAACTTCATAAATTGAACTTTGCATTTGTTACTCAACAGATTAATTATATCTAGTTTTACACAGTTGGCTGGAAAGGGAATTCCTTCTTGTTAATTAATTTGTTTGTCCAGCCTAAAGAAATCTTGAACTTGGAAGATTACTGTGCTGATAAAGTGTGTTCATACAAACTGTGACAAGAGGCACAGCATGGTGTAATAAATGACCATCCACTTAGTCACTTGAATCATCTGAGATAGCATTTTTTTTTATCAGAATACAGCCTAGGGCATAACACAGGTGGAAAGTGGATTTAGGAACACTCATTCAACTCTGGGTGAAAAAAAATACAGCACAGCTACAAGAGAAATTATATGCCAAGCAGAAGAAATTGAATATTATTTTCTGCAACTGAACAAACTGAATGTAATCAATCCACAATGGCCATGCTGGGGCTGAGATAGTAATACAAAAATGTTTAATAAACATTGAAAGAAAGATTTAGCTTATTTTTAGTTTTATTTTCTTTAACTTGTCAGAATGTATTTGAAAAGTATTTGAATTGATTTTCAAATGCATTTGCATTTGCACTTGCATTTGGACAATTTCAGCTGCATTTGCATTTGTATTTGCATTTGAAAATTTGAAAAGTATTTGCATTTGCATTTAAATACTTTCCAAAGTATTTGACCCCATGTCTGCTTTCAGCACTGTAACTGCAAATGCCAATACGGCTCAGGCTAGAGGCCGTATATATGAACCGATCTTTACAAAACTTCTTGGGTACCTTTGTTATCATCGTGGGACGAGAACGAGTGTTTTTGGGTGCAGTCTGAAATTCAAGATGGCTGCCAGCAGCCATTTTGTACCGAAATGAGTGCAATTGGTTTTTTGTACAGAACTTCTGTATGAAAGTTTTGATTTGAACAAATTTTTTGTGAATGTTTAGTAACAATACGGCTCGGGCTAGGGGCTGTATTTATGAACCGATCTTCACGAAACTTCTTGGGTACCTTTGTTATCACTGTGGAGCGAGAACGAGTGTTTTTATGTGCAGTCCCAAATTCAAGATGGCTGCCAGTGGCTATTTTGTAGCGAAATTAGGTACAATCAGTTTTTTGTTCAGAACTTCTATATGAAGGTTCTGATTTGAATAAATTTTTGAATGAATGTTCAGTAACATGGAATACATCACATATAATACAGGTTTTTTTCTCGTGCAAAAATTATGCAAATTAGATGAACTTTGATTTATTCAGTGCTACTTATACACAAGTAAGTACACATGTCAATATGCCTTGGGCTAGGGGCTGTATTTATGAACCGATCTTCACGAAACCTCTTGGGTACCTTTGTTATCACCTTGGGATGAGAACGAGTGTTTTTGGGATGCAGTCCAAAATTTCAAGATGGCCGCCGGTGGCCAATTAGACAAACTTTGATATATTCAGTGCTACTTATACACAGTACATGTAAGTGCACATTTCAATACGGTTCTGGCTAGAGCTATCTAACTGTCACCCGCCTTTACAATACTTTACCTGTACATTTGTTACAGGCTACTGTTAGTATTTATGTACATACCTTTACAGTACTTTACATGTACATTTGTTATCAGGTCTTTACCTAGATCTGTGTCATTGCTGTGTCATATGCTATGCATGTACATGTCTTACACAAGTTGAGCTACAGTGTCATTGACACTTTCATTAAGTTGTGGAATCAGCACTACCCTGGGCCCATATTGAACAGAAAACAACTGATTATAGAAGATTACATTAAAATTTTTATTAATAATTAGTACAGAATGTATCAAATAACATTATTTAACACATAATACATTGAATATCAATTGTTTCAAATTGTGGGTGCATACCACAAATTTCCATCGAAAAACGAAATCATAATTCTAGGAAATTTCACCAGGTGTCATGATACCATACATAGAATACGGCAACTGTGAAGTCTCTATATAATAATTGTATGCTATATTAAGGCGATCTTTCTCATTATTTGATTTTAAACGGCATTGTATATGTTCCTTCCTACCGATGACTGTGACTGGTAATCAAAATGAACTTACAATGCATGCCTCAGGCCCGGTCTTTTGTGGGAAGCTATAGCTCCCGTCCAGTACTCGAAATGAGATGGGTGCAAATGCAATTGCTCCTGTCAGCACCCGTGTTTTCTATTTTACGGGAGCTAAAAAATGCTCTTGTTGAAAAATATTGTGAAGCACTAATACATGTATACTGTGAGGGCATACATGTATAAATGTGTATCGTTTTGGCAAGTTACTGTCATAATTCAGCAATTCCTTACACATTTAACCCTTTGAACTCTACTGGTATCTTCCATGCCAGTTCAATGGCAGCAATTAGAAGAGTCCATATTCATTATTTGGGGTAGACCAATTAATATTTTCAACGTGCAGCCTCGGAATGCAGGAGAAGTCGGCCCCAAACGAAGTCGGCCCATAGGAGAACTCGGCCCAAAACAAAGTCGGCCCACAAGAGAAGTCGGCCCATAAGAGAAGTCGGCCCCAAACAAAGTCGGGCCATAGGAGAAATCGGCCCAAAACAAAGTCGGCCCATAGGAGAAGTCTGCCCTGAGAGAAGTCGGCCCCAAACAAAGTCACCCATAGGAGAACTCGGCCCAAAACAAAGTCGGCCCATAAGAGAAGTCGGCCCATGAGAGAAGTCGGCCCCACCCTTATAAAAAGTATCATGGTAAATCCACCCCAAGCCATGACAAACCTTGTTTTAAATATTATAGAATGAATTTCATCAAGGTTCTGCTCACCTTTACGTTATGTTTTTCCACATTTTAAATTGAAGCATAAATCTTCCACGAACATTCGTGTCTGCACAGTACAACATTGCACACATTTCTGATCACATACATTTTTTAAAAAGTACAATGGGAGCGTTATTGTTGTAAAAACAGACAAATGAGCTCTGTTTGTGACAAACCTGTCATGATTATAATGTTGTTAGAGTCTTGTTTTTTTATCACTGATAATACCACTACGTAAAATCAGTTCCTAGAATGCCCTGTGGGCGTTCTAGGAATTAATGTTAAGTACTGGTATTTTCAATGATAAAAAAACAAGACTGCTTTTTTTCATACATCTCAAATTGTGAAGTGTTGAATCGTCATTACGGCGAAATACGGAAATAGATGGGTCCGGGTCTTTTCGGCCTCGGGAACATTCGGCACCAGGTATTTTTCCGGGAACATTCGGCCTCGATCGAGGCCAAATGTTCCCACTTTTGAGGCCGAATGTTCCCACTTTTGGTAAAAAATTTCTTAGTTTGGGAGTTGAAAAATAACTTTAAAAAATAATTTTTTAGTTCATTTTGTTGTGTTTTTTTGTATATTAGGAGTTTTTTCCAGAATATTTTTTTTAAAGAATAATATATACGACCTACCTTTATTCCTAAAGTCGAAATATATTGAGCACGAGACCGATCCATAATGAATAATGAAATATAAAATCCATTGTATAAAATCCACTGTATTGAATAACAGAATAACCATATGTGTGCTCCAACGCCGACATGCAAACCCGAAATGATATACTTCTTCTTGGGTGTTGTTTGGAACAACTCAGCTATAAAAGTTTGTTTTTATAAGTTCTTCTGAAGTTGTGATCAAAGTTCTGGTTTCCGATGAGATACTCATACAGCGTTTTTACAGTATGACTGAAGTTTGATTGATTTAATCGCACTTGATTAGGCGATCATATATACTGTTTTTACAGTTTCTTTGAACACTTAAACCTTTTTATGTGGACTGTAACTATAGCCCTCTCCCTTATAGGTTGATGGATAACTCCCAGCTTTAAAAAACTCTCTTGGATTCGTAAGCAAATAAAGTTATAAAGCAAATAAAGTTGTTCGGGTCGCAAGGGATTTAAATCCAACATCGTCCCTGTGCGCCTTCTGCGCGCTGAAAGCTTTCATTTCATTAATTGCTTCAGCTTTCAGAAACACATATCGGTGGATTTTTTCCTTTTTGTAACCGTTATGGATAACATGCTGGGGCTACTCCCAAAACCAGCGACTGTTTGGGTTTCTTTTTCTGTTTTTCTAAAACAACAAACTGCGATTTCAGTATTCATAAGGAAATAAAATTATAAAACAAAGTTATTCGGGTCGCAATGGGTTTAAACCCCACATCGTCCCTGTGCGCAGTCGGCGTGCTGAAACTTTTCATTCATTCGACTCCAATATCAATCTTGCTCGTTGACTTGCTTGTCCAAAGGTATCCAAGAAGTTAGAGGAAGCATTGGAGAAATATAAAGAGAATGATATAATTGCATCATATTTTTTTGAGGTTGTGTGCCAGTATATATCAAGTGTATTTGTATTTTATATTGTGTATATTTTATATTACGCGGTATTTATTTTTGTTGTGAGTTGTAATAAAGGTATTTAAACTCATATTAAACCGCGTCTCTCTTAGTCTCCCTTGTAGAAAACGGAGGCCGAATGTTCCCAGGCCGAATGTTCCCAGGCCGAATGTTCCCGGGGCCGAATGTTCCCGAGGCCGAATGTTCCCGAGGCCGAAAAGACCCGCTCCCAAATAGATCAGTGTATTGTAATTGCTGTAAATTAGTTCTGTTTGCAGTAAAATAATGTCTTTTTATCACTGATAATACCACTACGTAACATCATTTCCTAGAAAGCCCTGTGGGCGTTCTAGGAATTAATGTTAAGTACTGGTATTTTCAATGATAAAAAAAACAAGACTGCTTTTTTTCATACATCTCAAATTGTGAAGTGTTGAATCGTCATTACGGCGAAATACGGAAATAGATCAGTGTATTGTAATTGCTGTAAATTAGTTCTGTTTGCAGTAAACTAATGTCCTAAACCATCGGATGTTAACCTTTAGTTTGTGGGGCCGACTTCTCCCAAATTGTCTGGGTCGACTTCCTAGGGGCCGAGTTCTCTTTTACTTCATGGGGGCGACTTCTCTCGTGGGCCGAGTTCTCTCAAATTGTCTGGGCCGACTTCTCCTAGGGGCCGACTTCTCCTGTAGTTTGTGGGGCCGACTTCTCTCATGGGCCGACTTCTCCGAAATTGTCTGGGCCGACTTCTCCTAGGGGCCGACTTCTCCTGTAGTTTGTGGGGCCGACTTCTCTCGTGGGCCGACTTCTCCGAAATTGTCTGGGCCGACTTCTCCTAGGGGCCGACTTCTCCGGGGCCGAGTTCGCAATGGGCCGACTTCTCCTGCTCCCCAGCCTCGGGGCTGCATGTTGAAAATACTGATTGGTCTACCCCACACATTTACTGAACACCCATCCTATTTAATGATGTTATGACGTATCATGTTCCTGGCTGGAAAAGTGGCTGCTCAGGTTCAAAGTGTTAAGGTTTCTGGTGTTTGGTGACAGTATTCGCTTGAAAATTCATACACTTAACATTTTACGGGTGCAATTTACTCTCGTCTCTGATTTCCCGGGAGCTTAAAACTGCACCCGCCAATTTTGTTCATTTCCAGCACTGCCCGCCCTCCATGGCTCCTGCAAAATCAATTCTAAGGGGAGCCATAATTGGTCTCCTTAAGAGCTGTAATAGCTCTCCTTAAACCTTCAATTCCCTTATTAATAACTGTCTTAAGTATAGGTTGATGTATAATTTGTGTATATTTAATTCGAATTTTAGAAATATCAGAGGTAAGAATTTCTAAGTAAATGAACTTCTCTTACTTACATGTATATAGCTCCAAAAGTTTAAGTCACTAGGCCTACTGCTGGCATTTCAGATGGCTTGTTCAAAAGAGTATTGGCACTTTGGAATAAATCCTGCTGAAGCTAAATGGTTTTCGTAATTCTGATTTGTGTAACTTGGTTATCACCATTCACAAGCTAATCTTATCAATTGGATGCTGGTGCAAAGCTTGGACTTTATCCTTCAAAAATCTTATTTTTCATCCAGCCATCTTTAAATTCCCCCAACAGCAATGGTAAAAATGATGTACATGTAATTGTGCCCAGATTATCAGAGTTCATATTTTCAAAGTTTTGCTTATAGAACATTCAAACTGCTTGGTAAAATTTCCATATTCACCAGGCAGTTTGAATGTTCTATATGCAAGATTGCACAGTAAGGCATGATCACAGATGTGATAATAGGACTTGAATTCATGTTGTTTTTCATTGTAGCTATTTTATTAAAATGCCATGTTGGTATTATGACAAGAAAGAGCTACGAAATACACCATCATTTGCAGATAATATTGATCCAGGAACAGAAGCACGATACAGAAGAGAAGGTGCTCGATTTATTTTAGATGCTGGAGCCAAGCTTGGACTGTATCCTTCAACAATCTGATTTTTCATCCTGCACACCTTGAAATTCCCACCAATTGCGATGGTAAATGCTGTTGCTGTAATTGTGCCCAAATGATGCAGTTCTTATTCAGTTTTGTGGTATTTCAGCCATACATGTACATATAGTTTGGTCACATTTTCCCATACATGCAATACACGTGTAATTTTGGCCTACCTGTTGAAACTATAATGTATGATGCTTGTTTAAGCACTTATTGGTAAAATTATGTCCCTTGATATTCCGCATAACATTGTGTTGTGTGCAAGTGAACAAATATCACCTGGCGTTTTAGCGACATGCACGAGTTGGAAAATAAAACATGGTGTGTTAAGTTTCATCATTTCAGTGACAATGACATACTCAAATCCACAACAACCGAACATTATATGGTGTCAGAAGTTGGGTTTTAAATTAACGTTTGCTGGTTTCAAAGCAGCTTTAACATTTAATTCTTGGAAAACTGATGTTGGCATGACATTACATCTTGCGCCGGTGTCTAACTGAAACTTTATGTCTTTATCTGCAATTTTAACACTTTCAACCCAGTCACAGTCCATTCAGTTTCAAATGATACAGAAAACAATGAATGTGTGTTTAAACTATTTATTCAGCAATAACATTTCAAAGCCAGGAAACTGAACATCATAGAAACAAACAATGCAGCTGATAAAAAAGTTTTAAAAAGCTATGAAGTTCACCAGTGAAAAGCAATTTGCCCTGACAGTGCCGTATATACGACACTGTCAGTGCAGATCACTTTCCACAGAAAAACTTTGTATGAGCATGTACCTAAAGTTTGAGATCAAATTGAAATATATTTTTATTACTTTCCAAAGTGTGATTTACTGGGATTTCCGGGTTTGATTATAAACGATAACTTCACAAGTGAATTATGCAATCAACAATTATGTCATGTATCCGTGCACGCAAACGAAGACGCTTTGCCGTGTGTGTAATGGAGACTTCATTGGGTTTTTTTGGCTTTTTTTTTTTAACCCTTTACCTAACATGAAAAGCAGAAAAGCAGACAACACTTGCCAAAAAAATTCTTGAATAACTATTATTTTCATTTTTTGTCTCAAAAACGTAGGTTATGACCCCTCATTGGATCGAGCTCGTTCCAATGAGGGGTCATAACCTATGTTTTAGAGGCAAAAAATGAAAAAATAATGGAAATTAACTGGCGAGTTTTGAGAATAGTGCTGGCCGTTTTTGGCCGTTATATTAGGTAAAGGGTTAAATAATATAATTATCGTTAATAATGAAAAGTAATAAACAGGGTAATCGTTTGACTGGACTGGTTACATGAAATAATTCATTCGAGGCAAGGGACTATATTGTAAAACACTTGTGCGCATTCGCCCACTCGTGTTTGTACAATGTCCCTCACCTCTCATGAATTATTTCAGGTAACCAGCCCAGTCAAGCGATTACTCTCTATATATTTGTGGCATTTCCTATCAAACATTAAGTGTAATTTACATTTAAATGAGATTTTAGCTGGTCATGGGGAAAATTAAGAAACCTGCTCAAGTAAACTTTAGCTCAAGGAGGAGAATTGATAATTACAGTGAAGACCCATAACAAGAGGCTGGAAACTAGAATTCTAAGAGAAAAACCTGAAAAGTATATGAAACAGATGCCAAGGAGGCATAAATACAAGCTCTTGTCTCTCCTACCATTCTGCAAAACAGTAGATGCATATGTGCCGATGTGCCCAAATTTGACCAATCTAAAGGCATACATACAGTCGCATGCATATGGGTGGTTGGAGAAAGGGGGATCCCACCCAAACACTCCTACCACATTCATGTTTTTGTCAAAGATAGCATCCCTCTTGTTTTTCAATCAAGGTGTCCAGTGCACAAATGTTTTTTGAATAAAATCCTTAACTAGATTCAGACGTCATGATACGTGTACAACTGGTGTAGTTTATTTTCACAGATTTTATATGTTCCATTCATTCAAAGAATTCCACAGATATGTAAGTATCTTGAATGTATTTCTAGTGCATGTTTTGTTATTTAATCCTTCACCCAATGTACACGATATCAAAACTTGTTATTTTATTTATTATTTTTAGCTCAACTTTGGCAAAGCCAAATTTGAGCTTATGCCATGGCCAGTCGTCCCTCTGTCCATCAACAATTCAATACGGCTTGGGCTAGAGGCCATATTTATGAACCGATCTTTACAAAACTTCTTGGGTACCTTTGTTATGACCGTGGGACAAGAACAAGTGTTTTGGGGTCCGATCCAAAATTCAAGTTGGCCGCTGGCGGCCATTTTGTACAGACAAAGGTGAAATCAGATTTTTGCGCAGAACTTCCATATGAAAGCGCTGATTTGAATAATTTTTTGTATGAATGTTTAGTACCATGGGATACATCACATATAATACGGGTTTTTTTCTCGTATGTAAATTATGCAAATTAGACTAATTTTGATGTATTTGCAAATGCCAATATGGCTCGGGCTAGAGGCCGTATTTATAAACCGATCTTTACGAAACTTCTTGGGTACCTTTGGTATTACCGTGGAACGAGAACGAGTGTTTTTGGGTGCGGTCCAAAATTCAAGATGGCCGATGGCAGCCATTTTGTACAAAAATAGGTGCAATCAGATTTTTGCACAGAACTTCCATATGAAAGCGCTGATTTTAAAATTTTATGTGTGAATGTTTAGTACCATGGGATACATCACATATAATACAGGTTTTTTTCTCGTGCAGAAATTATGCAAATTAGTGAACTGTGATTTTTTCAGTGCTACTTACACACAGTAAGTACACATGTCAATACGGCTCGGGCTAGAGGCTGTATTTATCAACTGATCGTCACGAAAATTTCTTGGGTACCTCTGTTATCACCTTGGGACGAGAACGAGTGTTTCTGAGTGCGGTCCAAAATTCAAGATGGCTGCCAGTGGCCATTTTGTACCGAAATTAGGTCTAATCAGTGTTTTGTACACAACTTCTATACGGCTCAGACTTGAGGCCTTATTTATGAACCAATCTTTACAAAACTTCTTGGGTACCTTTGTTATCACCGTGGGATGAGAACGGGTGTTTTTGGGTGTGGTCCAAAATTAGTGCAATCAGTCTTTTGTACAGAACTTCTGTATGAAAGTTCTGATTTGAATAAATTTTTGTTTGAATGTTTAGTAAAATGGAATACATCACATACAGTACAGGTTTTTTTCTCGTGTAGAAATTATGCAAATTAGATGAATTTTGATTTATTCAGTGCTACTTATACACTGTAAGTGCACATGTCAATACGGCTCGGGCTAGAGGCTGTATTTATCAACCGATCTTCACGAAACTTCTTGGGTACCTTTGTTATCACCTTGGGACGAGAACGAGTGTTTCTGAGTGCGGTCCAAAATTCAAGATGGCTGCCAGTGGCCAGTTTCTACCGAAATTAGGTCCAATCAGTGTTTTGTCACAACTTCTATACAGCTCGTATTTATGAACTGATCTTCACGAAACTTCTTGGGGTACCTTTGTTTTCACCTTGGGACAGGAATGAGTGTGTTTTGGGGTGCCTTTGTTATCACTGTGCTATGAGAACAAATATTTTGGGGTTCAGTCAGACCCACTCTGGGACTCAAAGATTTCTTTTCTAGTTTAGCATCTAACTGTCACCCCACTTTTACAATACTTGACCTATACATTTGTTTCAGGCTACGGTCAGTATTTATGTAACAGACCGTTACAATACTTTATATGTACCTTTGTTATCAGGTCATAACCTTGATGTTTATCATTGCTGTGTCACATACTATACATGTACATGTCTTGACAAGTTGAGCTAGAGTCATTGACACTTTCATTTCCAAATTTTCATAAAATGTCAACAAAACCCTATCATTGGAACCAGCTTTGTGAGATCGTTACAATGAGGGGTCACATAATATGGTTTTGTTTAAAAAAATTTTTTTAAATAATTCAGTTTTCAGCTGCTCAGTTTGTAAATAATGCAGGCCGATGTGGCTGATTCATTAGGTAAAGGGTTCACTGGTCATTGAAGATAACAGATAAAAAATGAATTGAATAGAACAAATTATGCAGACAGCATATTCACCAATAATAACTTCTGTTGCTATATTTTATTGGCATGTAACTGCAGGTATAGGGTCCAGTACATGCATTGTCATGTCATGGAAACTTTGCAAAAATTCTGGAATATTATAATTACTTTGCCAGTCCTAAGAAAGCCTTGGGAAGTGACAAAATGTTAAAGTGTTCAGAAAATTCTCTTAAAGTCATAGAATTTGTAAAATGTACAGTTACTCTAAGCTTACAAGCTTACTGCCGAATTCACGACTCCATGTTCTATTTTTAACCGTAATGTACATGTAACGCTACTGTGTATAGTTTTCTGAAATAAATATTGTTTAAACTAAAATGTACATGTTTTCACAGAGTGTGGAATAAAAATGAGAATGGTGTATTTTTATTTGGTATCCACAGAGCAGCATCTTAGATATGGTGCATCCAGATTTTATTAGTTCAAACATAAGGACATTGAAAAAAAAATCTTGTTTCTCAGACACCTCTCTCGTCATAAAAAATCTGCCTCTTCACCTTTTTTTATCTAAAAATCTCTTCTATGGCACTATTTTGCACTTGTAGGACAAATATTTAACCAACTGTACCTTGTTTGACAGAGCTCGCAGAGTTCTGTCAAACAAGATATAGTTGGTTAAATTTTCAGCTACATTATGTGAAATTTCACTGCTGAAAACATTGGTTTCCCACATAAAAGTGTAAGCAGTTAAATTTCCGATTCCAACTATTTTCAGAACTTTTTTTGTGAATGAACCAAAAAAAAAAAAAAAAAAAAAGTCTCCCTCCGTCATCATAAAATTGAGGTTGCCTGGGAAACAAATTTTGTTATGCGCCTAATGCCAAGCTTCCTTGAACCCTTAAGGGTCTGTGGAGTTTTATACATTTTTTATGCATTTTGACAGTCTGCATCCTGTGGCTTTGCACTTGTTTCTAGGCAAATCTTGGCTGCCGTTGTTCACAAACCAAGACTTGTATAGAAACAACTGCCGTGGTACTTAGAAGATAACATGCTACATGTAGTTTCCCCAGGGGCGACATGTAGGGGCACCTGATTTGTTGCAGTAAAAAGCGATTAAAATTGGAATTAGGCCCTTAAGGGTTAAAGAGTATAATGCTTGTCTTTCTTAAATTTTTATACATACATGAACTACTTTCAGAGAACACTATGAATACATTTTTCAAGAAAAGGTAAGTTTTCTTGTTCATGTACATGTATTTTGCCTCTTAATATGGCTTACATGTACGACATTGGAATGAGTTGAATGTGCTTTGTGTTTAGCACTGGGCAGGTCAGGCTGATTTCTCAGATGAAAGTTTAATAAGTTTATATGGAAATTTTCCAGTCAGTGGAAACATAGAAATGAGTCTTTGACAAATCCTGAAAAGGTCATAGTATTCTTACTTTAAAAATGTGTAGGAATTAAATATGTCGTATGCTCTGCTAAGTTGTACCAAATGAAATCCATATAAATTGAATATTGTTTACTCCTGCATAAATATGGTGTGCATGTAAAGAACATAAAGCCATGCTTTCTTCCAGTAGTTAGAGTCCAGCCGATCAGGTGACTTGGGCAAAGAAGACACCTTGGGTCACCAAACTTCGCTCTGCCTTCAATAAAAAGTGACTCTGAGATTGCCTCATGAAAATTTAGTCTACCTTGAAATTAAGTGAATTTTGTTTCAAGTTTAAAAACATTACTACCTAAAAGGCATTTTATTGGAAGTATTAAATGATGTCACTAATATTCAAAGTAACAAAAGTAAAATCAACAGATTTAAAAAACATCAAGTAATCAATCGGATCCAACAGTTTTTATGCTTACTGTACCGTGAAAATAGGTGACACAAGACAAGGTGATTTTTGTGTTCAAAACTTATTGGAAAACAACTAGTTTGAAATGAGAACCCATAAAGAGGGCATTTTTTCACTTTTAATTCTCATTTGAAATGAGAAGTGGGTGAAAAAAGTCTTGTCTTATTGATACAGGGGTGCACTCTGTTAGTTTCCAAATGTTTTTGCCTATGCCAGAGGTCCAGAGTTCGATCCCCATCCAGGACAACCCGCGTTGTGTCCTTGGGCAAGGCAGTTTATTCCGGTTGCTTACATGGGGGCATGATGACACTGTGTAGTAAGGTCTACTGCATGTGGATGGTGCACATGTCTTCAACCGCTGTAACCCTGCTTGAGTGGAGCTTGAACAGAGTTAGAATGTCAAGGAGCTGACAGTTGCTCGTCATTGCTCGGTGGTTCTCTCTGCGTACTCCGGCTTCCTCCATCCGTGAAACTGTCATGGTCACGATTAGCCATTGTGCATAAATATGTGACCTTAAACACCAATAAATAAATAAATAAATAACTAAGTGTTTTTGCTCCAGAAGAGGGTCCTCCTAAACACTGGAATTCCCCGGATTACCCAGAATTACTTATATTTTCCTGGTATTATTCATTATGTAAAACAACTTATATTGATCATATTTGTTGAGTTCCTTTTCAGATGACCATGGGTTCTTTACAGTAGATAATTTTGGAAAAAATAGTTTTTATGAAAATTTTCATTGAAAGGGTTAAACAAAATTTGTAAAGAAAAAAATGATTGCTGTTTCTGTTTTACTGAGTGGAAGATATGACTTGAAGAAACTTAATTGGTAGAGTGCTAAATTATTTTTTACCATCAAAATTTGTTCAATTGACTTTACCTTGTTACAATTCATTGGAGAGTGGCTGTGGGCACTCTCCCATAAATTGTAACCAGGCCAATTCTAACAGACTAAGTGATATCACGTCAAAGATAATATGAAGCACAGCCACTGAATTTGAAACCTTTAAGTTGAGGTATCTGCACTTGAGAATAGAGCCCTAATTTGAGCTTCCAGCACTCGACCAGGTAAAGGCACATTTAAATACTATATGTAACACAGTGTGCTACACATTTGTAAAACAGGCTTCATGAACTTGTGGAGCCTACTAGAATTATTCTGAGATTATCTCCAAATCATTCACTTCAAACTCTCAGGCCACCAGTTTAATTCTGTTTGGAATTGGGTGATGTTATGGTCTATTCATTTACCCACCTTTCATGGAGTTTGCACACAGACTACCATTGCTGTAATATAATGTTCTAAAAGTCTGGTCGTCAAACCCCCGAAAATCACGAATGCTTGTTTTGGCGTATAAAGTTTATTTCTCGATGGATTTTGCAAATTTAGACATTTGAGAACAATATTCAATCGGCTGACCATCTGTCAGCCTTGAGCAATTTTTTTTATAGAGTCTTGAAAAGGTATATACCCTATCCCGAATTTGATACCAAATGTGAAAACACCTATATTTGAATATTCTGTAAATTCTGATTACTAACATGAAATTTATCGGTAAACCTTACTATTTGTACACTTGGCATGGTTTGTAGTATCATATACTCCAGAATTCAAAATTATATCGACACACAAAAATCCAATATGGCCGCCGTGTCGGATCGTCATGTCGAAATTTTAACTTTTTTTCTCAGTTGCACCATAAATCGTTTATTCTGTGAAACAAATTGTATCTTAATTGTGCCAGTTCATGCTCTGCCATCATGGAGCATCCATTTGTGCTCATGATGATACCAAAATGGGCACCATGTGTTGAATACTTTGATCGATATAGCACTTTCACCGAATGACACTATAACCAGACGGAGGCTAAAATTTCAATACATTTCTGGTAGCTGTACCAACAGTCATATATATAATAGTTACGGACGGAGGATCGAGTTTTGTCATGGAATCACATATACACTACTCGGGATAGGTGTTCTTACGATGTCTCAGGCAGTAAATTCCTGAACAACACGAATAAAGAGCGTTGTTCGCAGCAAACAGCGCTCTTTACTACACCTGATACTAAGCGAGTAAGGATGTTAAAAAATCCACCACATTCAAATCAGTGATATCTGATCACTCAACGTGTGAAGACATACTTTCGCTTCCATTCATTGTTGGGGTTTTCGTATCAGTTTCGATCGTGCTTACTGGCTGAAATTAATAATAGATTACCACTTTTATTCACATTTTGTTCAATTGAAATTATTCAATTCGTTTATTGTTTTTTTATTGTTGACATTGTAACCCATTTTTGGCCGAGTGAAGTTCCCCGGTTAATTTGTTCTTTGAAGCTTGACAGTAAATTGTCAGAATATTATGTCTCAAAGGTGCTATTTTTCAGATATTTATAAGTGCTCTGATTCGAGCGAGAAACGCTTTGTCAAAGTATTGGCTACAAGAATACGGAAGGTCATTGCGAGTAGTGAGATCTATGGTGACGGTCTATGTCTTGATTTGCGTCCGAGGTTCGA
Organism: Pictodentalium vernedei; assembly: GCA_031216915.1. Taxonomy (NCBI): domain Eukaryota; kingdom Metazoa; phylum Mollusca; class Scaphopoda; order Dentaliida; family Dentaliidae; genus Pictodentalium; species Pictodentalium vernedei. The sequence goes on along the minus strand of CM062292.1, from coordinate 234,860,188 downwards.
GGCTGAGAATGATATCACGCTCGATGCTCATAGACAATGTATCGATAAATACATACACCCACGAAACGTGGCACGAGCTAAGCAAAAGCGTGGTGCAAATGAGGAAGTTCACGACGGACCACCTCCTAAGAAAATCACCAGACATTCAGACGTCCGCACTTTCAACCTCTTGGTTGATTGCTTATTTTGTGGGCGCGAATGTAAAGTTGAGAAAGATAAAAAGAATCCCTCTAGATGGAGACCAGCTTATGTCTTCCGACAAACTCACATTAAACAAGGTACTTCCACACCGAAAGCAGAAATTCTTCAGAAGTGTGATGACCGTAGTGACAATTGGTCCATTGAAGTCCGCATTAGAGTCAATCAGGCTTAGTGATTTGCACGCAGCTGACGCTCGCTACCATTCTGATTGTCGTCAGTCATTCATGGGAGAAAGATCAGTCATTGCAAGCAAAAGATCAGCAGCATTATCAGTTGCTCCACCCGATATCGAACCACCCCTCCAAGCTGTTTTAGATTTTATGAAGAAAGACAACTCTCTCAGTTGGAGTTCTGTTGAATTGCACGGAATCTATGTTAAAAATGGCGGAGAGAGTCTGTCTCGGAGGCTCCTTGTCTCCAAATTGCCAGATTTCTTCAACGAAGAATTATTGCTCCTCAGCTCACCGTCAATCGCTACAATAATTGCAATCAGATCTCGAGTGGGTTCGCTCCTGAGAATTGATAGTGATTTCAAAAATGATGTCCCCGTGGCCATGAAGACTCTTTGCACAGAAATTTCTAAGGATGTCGAAAACATTGAACTAGATGGGAACAATTACAAGTCAACTTTAGATAAGACCACCCTTTTCGAGTATTCAAGTCAAACTGTAACAGACTTTCTTGGTAGCTTATCGCCAAAACTTGACAACACACTTACGGCACTTATGATAGGTAATATGATAACTTCTGCCATCAAAGGTGTCCCTACACCATTGCAAATTAGTTTAGCTGTATTACTCCGCGATTCAAAGGAATTGGTCAAGTCCTTGAACGACTTTGGAGTAACATGCACGTATGATGAGTTGTTACGGTTTAAAAAATCGGCAGCCGTACTCGCCTCAAAGAGTAACAACCTGACCACAATCACTACTTCGGAAGATGGGTTGATACAGTTTGTTGTTGATAACTTCGATGCCGATATATCTTCACAAAACGGCAAGCTCAGCACACACTCGTTGGCAGTTTTGATGACGCAACCTAGCACAAAGAGAGATTCTCCCTCTCCAATGATACCGAGAGTCACTAAACTCGACATGGCTAAACCAGTTGATTACAACACTGAAAAGTCAACGTTCGATGTACCAAAGAAGCTAGAAGTCCCTCATTGCTTAATCCGCAAAGAAGTACCTCAGCTCCAAGTATTGGTTTGCATGGTCATGGCAGAACGAAGGGTGTTTGAGAATGACCTTGAACTTTTGAAGGATATTGTAACGAAACTCAACTGTCCTGAGTTCAATGGCTACAACACCAGGTCATCCCGACAAAGTGGGCAATCCCCTCAACCAGAGACGAAGGCTGTGTACTTACCATTGATTGACATGCCACCGGCTGATCCAGATACAATTTCAACCGCCATGTTAGATGCAATGCATCTGAGTTGACTGGGCAGAAATATACTTTATTCACTGCTGATCAACAGCTATATAAAGTAGCGTTGGATGTTCTGTGGTCAAATCACGATCACTTCGGAACATTGATTCCGAGGTTGGGAGGCATGTATATGTTAATGAGTTTTCTTGGTGCTATTGGCAACTTGATGGAGAACACGGGTTTATCTGAAATTCTTGAGTCTGTGTTCGGCGGAGTAGCCAAAATGCTAAGCGGGAAGAAGTTTCCTCAAAATATGCGCGCATTTCGGTTGTTGGCAGAAGAGCTGCTTAGAGATATCGTCAGTAGAGATGATGTTGTCTGCACGGAAGATTTCATTGACACATTGAGTGAAATATCAGACCAGAGTAGGACTTGCAAGGTTTGGGTGGACTGCTTCATAAGACCAGTTCTTATAATGATGAAGTACGTAAGGGCTGAGAGGGAAGGGGACTGGCCCTTGCATTTGGCAACTGTAAAACAAATGCTCCCTTACTTCTTTGCATCCGGCCATGTCAACTATGCTAGATATGGCTTGTATTATCTGAGGGACATGGAATGACTTCCACAAGAAGTGTTGACACAATTTCTGAAGGGTTCACATGTGCTGAGACATGTTGATGGCATTTGGAATGGCATTTGGAGCGATATGTATATCGAATCCACTTTCATGCATTATGGCCATGGTAAGTCTGGCATCATTGGCATCACATTAAAACCAGAAACTCTGAAAGTGTGGGCATTAAGCCTTCACAATTGTGGTCAACTTTTGAATGGTCTCGCGGAGGTTAGGGAATCAGACGTCGCGAATCAAGCAGTGCTCGAACACAAAGAGGAGATGACTGCGAGAATTGCTGCTGATTGCGCTGATCCTGAGGGACTTAGAAACAAACTCTTGACAATCATACACCCCCTTGAACCCAAGCAACACCCGGATGAGATAGTCAATATTGTCAGTGGTCAGCATGCTAATCGCACTGTGAACTTGGACATGGCTGTAACACTTGGTAGACAGATGTTGACTGATTTTGAGAAGAAACTCCCGAGTGGGTTCTATTGTACTATATCAAGGCCCGTTGAAACAATGGCAGTTATGAAAAAGTCAATCAAGTTGGACGAGCACAAAACATGTGACAGCAATCTGATTTACTCTCGGGTGATGGGACTTCAAGCCAGCTCCAGGGAAATTAGTAAAAATGATATACTCTCATACGAATTATCACCCATTCCAACAGCTCTTTTCAATGACAATGGTGACATGCGGATATCCAAATCTAAATCGGTCATGAAGTCTGATACCGCAGTTATGATTCCAAACACTGACATGTCTGAGTCTGATATCAATGTGTCAACGTGCACTATTATAGATGGGTGTGCACTTCTTTGGATACCCCATTGGCCTGCTCCCAATAAATTATGTCACCCGAACGTGAACGATTTTGTCCAGCGATTTCAAGAGCATGTAAAGCGTCGGTTATTGGTTGGAGATACATATCTTGTGTTTGACAGATACAATGAATTCAGTACTAAATGTACGACTAGGGCAAAAAGAAGTGGTGAAGCTTGTTGTCGGAAATTCACGTTGACCGCAACGTCACCATTACCTTCTCAGAAATTGGTTCTCACGGTAACTGAAAATAAGAAACAGTTGATAAGCATTATTGTTGATCATTTCAGACGTGACACACAGTTTGCTGTTGATAACACTCAACAACACGCGCTATTTGTTACTGGCCAGGACGCTTCACCCATTGAAATCGATAGAGGTATAGTTATTGAGAGGCGTGACATGGAAACTATGCACGAAGAAGTAGATAACATAATCGTTCAGCAAGCCATCAGAGCTGCTGATGACCACGACAATGTCATAGTTCTTGCAGACGACACAGATGTATACACATTGCTTCTACATCACTATCTCGAACAAAACCTGTCATGTAGTATGTTCATGGATTCCCCAATAAAGGGGAAGTCAGTTGTTGATATTGCAGCGACTGTTGAAGAACATAGAAGTATCATACCAAACTTGCTTGCCGCCCATGCTATCTCTGGCTGCGACACAGTTGGTGGTTGTTTTGGAATTGGAAAAGGTCGTATGTTGAATGTCTTGAGATCTGGCAAAACTTCTCTAACGTCCGTTGGTTGTGTCAATGCCCCTTGGTCGGAAGTACTTCATCAAGCTACATGATTCATATCTTCATGCTATGGTTGCAAGGATATGGGCATCATGTCAGAATCGCGAATCAGTGTTTGGAAATCGCAAATAGGCAAGAAGAGTGCCACAAAAGTTGCTCCTTTATGTACCCTGCCCCCAACAACCGAAGCATTCACAGAGAATGTAAAACGTGCCCATCTTCAGGTATGCACGTGGAAACATGCCTTAGACCCAGCTCCACCAGATCTTGATCCTAGGGAGTTCGGATTCGTCAGAGATGAAGTCTCGAAAACGTTATCACCCTTAACTCTACCAAGTGGTATACCGGTGGCCCCCGACTCTGTTTTGCGGATGGTACGTTGTTCCTGTTCCAGCAAACATCCTTGCAAAACTAGCAGGTGTGGATGCTATTCCTCTCACTTGGCATGCACAATATTCTGTGCGTGTAATGCAACAATTGAATGTTGCAATGAACAAACGGTTTCAGCAATTGATGTCACGGTGAATCAGTCTAATGATCCAGATGGACCGTGAGGATGAGGATATCGGTGACCATGTTGATCTTTTCTTGATAAATTCCAGATTGAATACTTAGTAGATAAAATATCTCTCACTCTGCATCTCATCAGGCTGTGACCATATTTGGGATTTCTGGTATTAGGTTGAAATCCAGTTTTGACATTTTTTTCACTCTATAGTCTGCGATATCGGTTTTTCTCCTGCTCATTAGTTTCCATTATTCCTCAAAATGTAGTTAATATCATTGCACTATAATTTTGCATAGTTTTTATGTCCAGCAAAATGTATGTTGGCAGCCAGGGCATACTGGTATAGACTTCATTCGCAAAAAATATCAAAATCCACAATTTTACTACTTTCGGCGTCATTTTGGTGGAAATTCGGGTATTTTATAGTGAATCCAATGCGTAAATGATATAAATCGAGGTTGAGAACTAAATTGGGGAGACATCTCCAAGTCTACGAATCACAAGCCGAGTTTTCTAACAATTTTTGTAACTTCTTGTATTATATGGCAGGAAATCTTATTTTGACGACTTTTTCACTTCATAGATTTGATAATCATTTTCCCGTTCATATACACCATTGATACCCCTGATTGTCATCAAATATCATGGAGCTATCAATTTGCATCATTTATATGCGCGAGGAATGAATCTTGGACAGTCATTGGGCACTTATAGCAGATTATTTCGAAAAAAATGGTAAAAATCCATGAATTTGCTACTTCCGGCCGCCATATTGGCTGCCATTTCAGATTTTTTCTGGAGAAGTTAATGGTTAAGTGATGTGTTAGGAACCCTTCGGCTATTGGCATCTCATTGTGAAGATGCTGTCGCATTTTTGTGAGATCTAATGACATCGGAGTAAAAAGTGGTATTTTACTGAAATTCGGGGTGGGGTATAAATTTTGGGGCTCTATAAAAAAAATTGCTCAAGGCTGACAGATGGTCAGCCGATTGAATGTTGATGTCAGATACCTTAATTTTCAGAATCCATTGAGAAAAAAACTTTATACGACAAAACACACATCCATGACCTGGCAACCGGACTATTACACTCAACAGAGATAAACAAAACAGATATTCTTTCGTGCTACAATTATAGATGTTCCATTCAGTAAATATTTATTGATAAGGTCAAGATATTAACATAATTGGTGGAATTTGATGGTGTAATCATAAAACTGCAGCCATGCTGAGACTTCATTCATAAGTATTTAGTTTACAAACAATCCTAACAGTATTGTAATGTCATTAAAGATTCAACCAGATCAATTCTCGATTGAGAAACATTCCTTGTGTTGATTCAGAGAAAATGAATGTTTATGGTACTTTTATATTCAATCATGTTGAATATTTCAGTTGCTCGAAAAAGCGAACTAACAGTTCACATTTTCGAGCAAAATATAGGCAATGGACTATTTAAGGACTAGACTGGTTCCAGGCAGTAGCAACATCAAATTCTTTACAGAATTAGGCTATTGGGTTGTGAGCTTGCATTCACTTGTTATGCCCACGATCTCTGAAGGACGATTCGGGGGTACCTAGAGAAGCGTGCCATCCATTCATCCACCTGTCTGTCCATCCATCTGTCTGTACAAACGTTTTGCATTGTAATTTCAAAACCATTGGTCGGATATGGATCCCCTTTGGTACGCTGATAGACCTGCATGGGAGAATGGATATGCACAAGGAACGGGTTCTATCCAATAATATTTCCCAGAGTTATGGCCCATTTTTCACTTTTTCAACTTTAAAAATTCACATGTCCCACAATACCTTTAAGGCTGCTTCAACCATGCCTGTGGTCGGGGAAGTGGACCATGCTTTGTGTTGCCCTTGTGATTTCATCAGTCTATCAAAAATAGAGAGATGGGTTGTTAGCTGAACTTTGGCGAAGCCAAATTTGAGCTTTTGTCATGGCCCGCCATCTGTCATATGTCAGTCCGTACGTCAACAATTGGATACGGCTCGGGCTAGTGGCCGTTTTTATGAACCGATCCTTACGAAACTTCTTGGGTACCTTTGTTATGACTGTGGGACGAGAACGAGTGTTTTGGGGTACAGTGTTACTTTCAGCACTGTCAGTGCAAATGCCAATATGGCTCGGGCTAGAGGCCGCATTTATGAACCGATCTTTACGAAACTTCTTGGGTACCTTTGTTATCACCGTGGGAAGAGAACGAGTGTTTTTGGGTGCGGTCCAAAATTCAAGATTGCCGATGGCAGCCATTTTGTACAAAATTAGGTGCAATCAGATTTTTGCGCTGAACTTCCACATGAAAGCTCTGATTTGAAAAAAAATTTGTGTGAATGTTTAGTACCATGGGATACATCACATATAATACGGGTCTTTTCCTCGTGCAGAAATTATACAAATTAGATGACCTTTGATTTTTTCAGTGCTACTTACACACAGTAAGTACACATGTCAATACGGCTCGGGCTAGAGGCTGTATTTATCAACCGATCTTCACGAAACTTCTTGGGTACCTCTGTTATCACCTTGGGATGAGAACGAGTGTTTCTGGGTGCGGTCCAATATTCAAGATGGCTGCTAGTGGCCATTTTGTACCGAAATTAGGTCTAATCAGTTTTTTGTACACAACTTCTATACAGCTCAGGCTAGAGGCCGTATTTATGAACTGATCTTTACGAAACTTCTTGGGTACCTTTGTTATCACCGTGAGATGAAAACGGGTGTTTTTGGGTGTGGTCCGAATTTCAAGATGGCCACCAGCAGCCATTTTGTACCAAAATTAGTGCAATCAGTCTTTTGTACAGAACTTCTGTATGAAAGTTCTGATTTGAATAAATTTTTGTATGAATGTTTAGTAAAATGGAATACATCACATACAGTACAGGTTTTTTTCTCGTGCAGAAATTATGCAAATTAGATGAATTTTGATTTATTTAGTGCTACTTGTACACTGTAAGTGCACATTTCAATACTGATCGGGCTAGAGGCTGTATTTATCAACCGATCTTCACGAAACTTCTTGGGTACCTTTGTTATCACCTTGGGACGAGAACGAGTGTTTCTGAGTGCGGTCCAAAATTCAAGATGGCTGCCAGTGTCCATTTTGTACCGAAATTAGGTCCAATCAGTTTTTTGTCACAACTTCTATACAGCTCTTATTTATAAACTGATCTTCACAAAACTTGTTGGGTACCTTTGTTTTCACCTTGGGACAGGAATGAGTGTGTTTTGGGGTGCCTTTGTTATCACTGTGCTATGAGAACAAATATTTTGGGGTTCAATCAGACCCACTCTGGGACTCAAAGATTTCTTTTCTAGTTTAGCATCTGACTTTACCTTTACAATACTTTACCTATGCATTTGTTACAGGCTTCGATCAGTATTTATGTACAGACCGTTACAATACGTTATATGCACCTTTGTTATCAGGTCATTACCTAGATGTTTGTCATTGCTGTGTCACATACTATACATGTACATGTCTTGACAAGTTGATCTACAATGTCATTGACACTTTCATTTTTTGTAGAGTTTTAATATGTTGTTTTGTTTGGACTACAACATTTATCTACAGTGGCAAATCAGTTCTACTATAGCATTTACAACAACATTGGTAATATCAAGTATTGCTCACAAAGTACTTTTATGTACAAAAGAAAACTGAAAACAATTTTTTCACATTGCAGGTAACTGGTGCTTGTTGCCTTTTTCTGGCAGGAAAAGTGGAAGAGACACCCAAAAAGTGTAAAGACATTATTAAAACATGTCAGGGTCTACTAACAGCTGATCAGTACAAAGTGTTTGGAGAGGATCCAAAGGTGAGAAACAAATATAAATGTTATTGAGTCTTTGCATGCTGTTTGCGCATATTCCTATCCAATAGGGGAAACCTCCAGCCACTAAAATAAAAGTAAGTTGGATATGGTCCATTTGACCAAATTTTCTCCCTTGAATTGAATTGACTTTTTGACCAATAATTTTGAGAGTTAGACTGAGATGAATTTTTCAACAAATTTACAAGATTTGAAGAGAAATATTTTGAAAATACTCAGTGGGTTAAGAGTTATACATTCTTTCTGTGAAGCCCACTTAACTGGATATCTCTTAATTGGATAACCCTTTTAAATAAATATGACTTCCAAACACAAAACCATTTACCATACCTTCAGTACAAATTTTATCTGCCAAGTTAAACCTTAACTTTTTTTTTCTGAAAAAATCTCATTTACACAAATTTTCAGTTTAAATCTGGAGAGGTTTAGCTTATTTCAGATAATTCAGATACCTTCCACTCTCATCCCCAAAGATGATCACATTTATGTTTCTTTTGTTAATAGGAAGAAGTTATGACACTGGAGAGAGTATTATTACAGACAATAAAGTTTGATCTCCAGGTTCACCATCCATATGGAATTTTGCTCAAATATGCTAAGCTTGTAAAAGGTAATTAGATTTACTTATCATGCTTTGATATGTTTTTTTCTTAATTCTTCTCAAGCATTGTGAAACATTTGTGCAATAAAGAATGGAAGACGTTTTTACAGTCTTTATAAAAATAAAATTTAAAGGTTGTATCAGTTTTAATTTAATCTCACTGGTTTCCTATGAATGAGGGATGAAAATTTTTCTTTATTGATTTGAAATTCAATGCTTTTTTTATCGCATAATTACTGATGATTTCTCCATGTTATAGTCAGCAATACATGGCGTGGGTAATATTGCCACATGTGATGACTTCATGGTTCTCTTTATGTGCTCTGAGAATGTTGCTTTTGAAAATTGTTTTGATTATTCATTGAAATCTCATCTGTGCATTACATGCACATCGCAGGTTATAAAAGTACAGTGGAACTCTGTTAATTGATTAGCAACTTTACCAGTGAAAAATATTGAAAATATTCTGTTAACTTTAGTATTCAATTATCAGGAATTTGTTAATTTTCTGGTTTTCCAGTGATGCACAAAACATTTATTCTATTATATCATGTTTGACAGAGCTAATGAAGATAATAGATTAAATGCTTATATTTGATGTACTGAGGCCACATAGGTAATTAAAAGTGGGGAATCCAGTGGTTGTCAGAGCAGTTCTTTTGATTTTTATTTGCTTTACAGGGAATGTTGTGGTTCAGTGGTCAGAGTATTGGACTTCAAACCAGGAGGTCCATGGTTCATTCCTGGCCAGGGATAACTATGTTGTACACTTATACTTAATCCCAGTTGCCCATCTAGGGGCATGGTGGCATATCCCAGTTGCCCACCTGGGAGCATTGTTGCACTATGTACTAAGGTGTACTGCATGTTGAAGGTGGACTTGCCTTCAACCAATGGTGAGCTGGCACGTGCAGAGTATAATAGTTGCTTGCCACTGCTTGGTGGTTCTTTCCATGTGCTTTGGCTTCCTCAACCCATAAAACTATTTGATGCAAGGTGACACTGGCTGTTGAGTGTGTCGTTAAACCCCAATAAATAAATAAACCTAACCATGCAATTAACAGGTCATATTTGTTTTGAGAAATGGTAAGTGGTCTGGTATCTGGAAGTTATTTGCAATTAACAAGGTTATTATCGCCAGCAAGGGAAGGATATAGCGTAGAGCTCCGTCTGTCCATCCATCTTGCCGTCCATCCATCCGTCCATCCATCTAAACTTTATTTATGGCATAACTTGAACAATTGTAAATGGATTTCAATTCTTTTTGGTATATGGCTGTATAGCAACAATGTCTAGGTCAAGTTCAATGACCACCGATATCTCTTGAAAATTATGGGAGTTATTGCCCTTTGTTATAAAAATATTCTGTAAATCTTGTTTATGGCATAACTTGAACAGCAGTTAATGGATTTATTTATTTATTTATTGATGTTTAAGGTCACATATTTATGCACAATGGCAAATCATGACCGTGACAGTTTTACGGGTGGAGGAAGCCGGAGTACCCAGAGAGAACCACCGAGCAACGACGAGCAGCTGCCAGCTCCCCAACATCGTAACTCCGCACTGCAGCACAGGCAGGGTTAGATTGGTTGAAGACATGCATACCATCGACGTGCAGTAGCCTTAGTACACGGCGTCATCGTGCCCCCACGCGGGAAATGGAGAGTTAATGGATTTCAATTCTTTTTTGGTATATATCGCTGTAGCAACAATGTCTATATCAAGTTCGATGACCAGATATCCGATGAAAATTATTGGAAGTTATTGCCCTTTGTTTAATAAAAAATATATTGTGTATTGCTTGTTTATGGCATAACTTGAACAATAGTTAACAAACTCCCCCCCCCCCCCCCCCCCCCCCCCCACACACACCCCACAACGAGTTATGGGGGGCATACTGAAATCACCTCGTCCATCTATCCGGCCGGCCAAAGACATCATTTTGTCCGGAGATTTTCTCAGGCTTTTATGGACCAATCTGCTTGAAACTTGGTATGAATGTTCACCACCATGGGAACCTGTGCACCTGCAATTATAGTTCCAGTTGGGTTTTTTGGCCAGAATTATGCCCCTTTTTGACTTGAAAAAGCAAGCCTAGAATTTTGTCTGGAGATTTTCTCAGATGTTTATTGTCCGATTCCTTTGAAACTTGGTACGGATCTTTACTACCATGGGAACCTGTGCACCTGCGATTATAGTTTCGATTGGAATTTCTTTGCCAGAGATATGTCCCTTTTCGTCTGAATGTCTGCATTTTGTCCGGAGATTTTCTCAGATACAGTTTATAAATTATTTTGGAGAATTCATCCTTAGTATGGACACAGCCTGAATGGGGTGGTGTAAATTGTAATGACTCAAAATGATTGTTTTTGTATGTTCATTTCAATAAAAAATAAAATTAATTTTGAACAAGGCTGTATCTTGTTGACACTTTCAATACGCTTATTAAAATATATATATCATCTGTGTTTGTTATTACTCACTCTGAAGAAATAATCTGTGATGAAGATACGATACCGGCAAGTTAAATGGAAAGATACAGTAAGCTTCGAAGAAAAGGTATTGTGTTTTTTTTCCATGCAATTCAACACAACAGCACATGCAGACAAATAGGTCAGTCACCAAGTCGTGAAATTCCGCTTCATTCTCTCAATGTTTGGAGAATGTAACGGAATTTCCCGAGTGTCTGAGTGAAAAAGAACAGGACATTTGAAAAGACAGATGGGATTAGACAGCCCTTTGCCACTTTGAAATCAGAATCCGAACGTTTTCACCTTTCATAAGCCAAGGTGAATGAACCATTTTACTGTAAAATGAGTGATGGGAAAGAAAACAAAACATAGCTTAAAGTTAAACACTTTCTTTTTATTCTTTCAATTTTTATTCTTTCAATTTCATTGAATTAAATAATGGTACCGGTATGTAAATATACGCTATAGTGACAGAAATAAAAGAACATTGTAAACAGTATATAAACAATAAAGCTTAATAAGAATTCAAGAATTTTATAATTATCGATGAAAAGGACTTCTTATAAATGAACGGGCAGAGTTAAGCTTGAAATTGAAGAGTGCACGCTATTACCAAAGAAGCAAAAATTATAGAAATCTTCAGATGGTGATAGCACAACTTTGTTGTGGGATAACCTCTTGAAAATGTTTATGATTTTTTTTCTTTGGTGGGCTTTCAGTCTCTGTGACTTCCTCTATCTTTCTCTTTGCTGGTCTTCCAACGGGACGTTTAACGACTGGTTTCTGTGGGCTCAATGTTACTTTTGGTCTTGCCTCCTCTACTGTCTGATACTTTACGATAAATCTATCCATGGTTGCATACGAAACTAACTATCGCTCCAAACGTGTCTTGAATTTTTATACAGTTTTAGGGGTTAAAAAAACAACAATGAACTCACTTTGATGTTTGACATATTTTTTTATTTAATTTCTGTGTCTATTTTTGTAAAAACACAAGCGGTAGCATTTTGTAATGAACCCTCAGCATGTGATTACCGGCAATGTTTTGTTTATGCACAGCATTGTCAGTGGTTCGTTTGATGTGGAAAACAGCTGTTTTGTGTCAGTGATATTTAATCAAGTACCCAGTACTCACAATTAAATCTCATCATTGTTGTTTTTAACTTCGAATGAGAAATCAAAGACAATAAAGACAATGTATTGACATCTGTTGAATCAAAGGCAGTGTATTGACGTCTGTTTGTATATCAGAGGCATGGTCAGTGTATCTCTGTGAAATGCAAAACAGCCAATGAGTTTCCCAAAAAACAGTTCGAAGGCGTGTTTTAGTATGTTGGAAATGTCAATCAAAGTGGTTGCATGTGTTGTTGGAGACATTAAGTGAATACTTGACCTTTGTCAAATTGAAAATCAGCTTTTTTACCACGTGTTTATGAATTCTCTGTGTAAATTCACTTGGAAATTCATTTTAAATGGGAATATTTATCAATATCATAACTGATTACATGGACTATTATACAGACTAATTAAAATAGGTAATCTTTGAAAATGGATATTCTATGTATGCTACAGAAAAACCGAAAATGAAACTAGAGAAAATGAGGTCAGGTAAGTTCTTCTGTACCCTAAATTATCGGTCCAAACCGTGTGCGAGTATTTTCCATTTTTCTAAAAATTGACACACAATGGAAGATGATGTTTCTGACATTTCATTTCATTTTCTAAGTTTTGATGCAGACAAAAAAATAATTATTTTTAAGTGTGTCAATTCTTGGGATAAATACGGTAACCAAATATATATCTTTTTTGGGGAGGTATATACCTCTTTGGGAACAATGTCTACCTCAAGTTCAACGACCACCGTTACCCAATTAAAATTGTCAATTAGGCATTTTTTTTCTTTGCTTGGAAATGCATTTTAAAGGAGTTAGAGTGAGTACATGCAGAAAAAATTCAAAAGCGGCTCCTATGACCCCCTCCCCTCCAATGTCAATTAGGCAGTTTTTTTCTTTCTCCAAAATGCATTTTGGAAGAGTTACAGTGATTACGTGTGGAAGTTACTTTTTTGACTTCTATGAACCCACCCCCTTCCTGAGTAAATTAGGCAATTTTTTTTTCTTTGCTCCAAAATGCATTTTAAAGGATTTAGCGCGCTTACATGATGCAGAAAAATTGACTCCTATGACCCCTCCCCAATCCCTCCTCCTGTCCCGTTAAGTCACAAAAATTTTGTTTGGCTCCAAGATGGGTTCGGTCAGATTAAGAGTGATTTTATGTGAGGAAAAAACCCACCTATGCTTCCTCTCAAAAATTTTGGGGGGGGGGGGGGGGGGGGGGGAGGGGGGGGGGAGGGGGGATTAGCAGCACTTGGCAATGCAGGCCTCTTGTTATATCCAAATAAAAGGGATGCATTCAGTCTCCGATATGTGCTATTTTGTAGGTAATTTATAAATCTCATGCACTGAATTCAATTTCATATGATTTATAAATTTTATATGAATTAGGAACTCATTGAACATCCCTATAATATCCTGGGATTATTCACAGATATCTATTACATGAATCTATTTATCTGCTTTTCTACCTCGCTTGCCATTGTACGATGGTTTTCACCAGATACTCTGGCTTCCTTAACCCTAAAACAGATATTTATATGAGTATAGAAATTTTGTAAATATATGTTTTGTTTTTTCAGGAGACAAAGAAAAGATACAGAAAATGGTTCAGATGGCATGGACATTTGTCAATGATAGGTGATGAATGTTAACTGTTATCTCCTTCACCTTCACCATTTAAAACAACAATGTCTTGCTAAAATCTTTACCTAAGAATGTTGCTAAATCTGCCAAACAGTATATGCCGAGTTCCCCTGATTCTTGAAAGATACGGATATCATGGAATTTTAAAATTATTATTATTATTTATGGAAAATCATTGTTTTTAGATTTTCTGTATATTTTATTACGGTAAGTGTTGCAACTTTCAATTTGCTAATCAAGTGTAGTTATGAACATAGTTCATTCAGGAAGCTTGAAATAAACTTTACATCTCAATCTTAAAAGCCTTGAAACCATTAAAAAACATTTAATATGTTATGTGCTGTTTAAAAAGTACTTTAAACCTCTTCACACACACACTGCTGTAAAAATATGAAAATTTCAAGTTGTAATTTTTTCAAATGCAACTAAGAATTTAACCAATTCAGTCTGTTCGGCAGAGTTTAATTTCAAGTAGCAAATTTTTATATAGCTCATTGGGCTTTGTCAACATAATTGAATTGGTTAAATTCCAAGTTGCATTATGGAAAAAATTGTTTCTTGAGATTTTGTCATCAGCAGGCCTGGAAATAACTGGCAAACAATGGTTTAGGTATTCTGTTGTAAAATACAAGAACAATCTACAAGTCTTGATAAAATAATACAACAAAAATTAAATTCCTAATTCTGCATATTTTTCCAGTCAAGCTTGACAGTCATTCAGGACTGTAACTCTACTCGAAGGTTGTGTAGTGTATCCACATACGAATAGAGTAGCATGCTATTTACATCTGCATGTAAATAGAATTTCTGCCAAAATAATAGGAACAACTGACGTTGTTGCAATTCATTTGGGCAGAAATTCTTTTTAAGAAGTAAACAGTATGGTTGGCTTATTTGGTGGAAAAGCATTACAACATGTTTTCCCCAGAAGCTCTTTATTTCCAGGCCTGCATCAGTGGCTTAACAACAAATTAATGAACTATTCATTGAACTAACTCCATCTGATAATTCATTGCTAGCAACCCACTATCTTAATGTACTTGATGTGATCTCACAACATTTTCATCCCATGTTCTTCAGATATTATTGGTGGTACTGTAATATAATATTTTTATTTAAGGTCCCGCAAAGTAGATCTTCTGTTTCTCAGGCCACTTTTTGCATGTGTATGGGCGCTTTTTTTAATATTATTTTTGTAATTATTTCTTTACCATCAAAAGTTCATGTTCTTGGTTTGTTTTATGCTTTAGGCCTCATAATCTACAGAATAGCATGGATTGTGGTGTATTTTGTCCCTTAAAGCATTGCAAAGTTATGTTACACTCAAGGGACAAATTTATCAATTTTATTAACTTAATTTTTATTTTTTAGCTCAACTTTGGCGAAGTCAAATTTGAGCTTTTGTCATGGCCTGTCATCCGTCTGTCCATCCGGGCCAACATTTGGGGTTTAGGGAATATTATTATTAGGGGCTACCTCCAAATTAAGGTAGTGTTAGGGTTAGGAGTGGGGTGGGGTTAGGGGTAGCCCCAGAGTGGGGCTTAAGGTTGGGGGAGGGTTAGGTCCTGGGGGTTAGGGTTGGGGTCAGGTGTGGGGTTTTAGTTTTAGTAGCCCCTAAACCGAAAAATAGCTCCTAATCCTATTTGTTTGGCTAGGGTGGGGTTGGGTCAGAAGTGGGGTTAGGGGTAGCCCCAGGGTAGGGCTTAAGGTTAGGGGGTTAGGTCCCGGGTATGGGTGGGGGTTAGGGTCAGGGATGGGCTTTTAGGGTTTTGGGTCATGGTGGGGTAGGGTTAGGGTATGGTTTTTGGGTGGAGGGGTGGGGTTAGGGTTAAATATAAGTTCTAGGGTGGAGGGGGTGGTGTTCTGGGTAAAATAAGGTTTTGGACTTACAAAATGTTTTTTTGGTAGCCCATAAACCCGAAATGTTGGAGCGTCCGTCCATCTGTCCATCCGTCCGTACGTCAACAATTGTATTTACGAACCGATCTTTACGAAACTTCTTGGGTACCTTTGTTATGACCGTGGGACGAGAACGAGTGTTTTTGGGTGCGGTCCGAAATTCAAGATGGCTGTCAGCCGCCATTTTGTACCGATGATGCAGAAATCTGTTTTTTGTACAGAACTTCCATATGAAAGCTCTGATTTGAATAATGTTTTGCATGAATGTTTAGTACCATGGGATACATTACATATAATACAGGTTCTTTTCTGGTGCATAAATTGTGCAAATTAGACTAATTTTGATGTTTTTTGGTGTTACTTTCAGCACTGTAATGCTAGAGGCCGTATTTATGAACCGATCTTTACGAAACTTCTTGGGTATCTTTGGTATCACCGTGGGATGAGAACGAGTTTTTTTTGGTCTTGTCCAAAATTCAAGATGGCTGATGGCAGCCATTTTGTACAAAATTAGGTGCAATCAGATTTTTGCACAGAAGTTCCATATGAAAGCGCTGATTTGAATAATTTTTTGTATGAATGTTTAGTACCATGGGATACATCACATATAATACAGGTTTTTTTCTCATGCAGAAATTATGCAAATTAGATGAACTTTGGTTTTTTTCAGTGCGACTTATACACAGTAAGTACACATGCCAATACGGCTCGGGCTAGAGTCTGTATTTATGAACTGATCTTCACGAAATGTCTTGGGTACCTTTGTTATCACCTTGGTACGAGAACGAGTGTTTCTGGGTGCGGTCTAAAATTCAAGATGGCTGCCAGTGGCCATTTTGTACCGAAATTAGGTCTAATCAGTTTTTTGAACACAACTTCTATACGGCTCAGACTAGAGGCCATATTTATGAACCAATCTTTACGAAACTTCTTGGGTACCTTTGTTATCACCGTGGGATGAGGACGAGTGTTTTTGGGTGTGGTTTGAAATTCAAGATGGCCACCAGCAGCCATTTTGTACCAAAATTAGTGCAATCAGTCTTTTGTGCAGAACTTCTGTATGAAAGTTCTGATTTGAATAAATTTTTGTATGAATGTTTAGTAATATGGAATACATCACATATTGTAAGGGGTTTTTTTTCGTGCTGAAATTATGCAAATTAGATGAACTTTGATTTATTCAGTGCTACTTACACAATATAAGCACACATGTCAATACGGCTCAGGGTAGAGGCTGTATTTATGAACCGATCTTCACAAAACTTCTTGGGTACCTTTGTTATCACCTTGGGACGAGAATGCGTGTTTCTGGGTGCGGTCCAAAATTCAAGATGGCTGCCAGTGGCCATTTTGTACCGAAATTAGGTCCAATCAGTTTTTTTGTCGCAAGTTCTATGCAGCTCGTATTTATGAACTGATCTTCACAAAACTTCTTGGGTACCTTTGTTTTCACCTTGAGACAGGAACGAGTGTGTTTTGGGGTGCCTTTGTTATCACTGTGCTTTGAGAACAAATAGTTTGGGGTTCAGTTAGACCCACTCTGGGACTCAAAGATTTCTTTTCTAGTTTAGCATCTGACTGTCACCCTCCTTTACAATACTTTACCTATACATTTGTTACAGGCAACGGTCAGTATTTATGTACAGACCGTTACAATACTTTATATGTACGTTTGTTATCAGGTCATTACCTAGATGTTTGTCATTGCTGTGTCACATACTATACATGTACATGTCTTTGTCTTGAAAAGTTGAGCTACAGTGTCATTGACACTTTCATTTAAGTTTGCATTGGTTATAAAAAAAGAGAATGCGGCAGCCAAAAGAAACATGCGGGAGGGCCTGAGAAACAGATTTTTTAACTTTTTTAGGCCTTACATAATTATATTTTCCGGCACGCAAATCTCTTAGAATTACTTCATAAGGCTTCACGAAAACTGCTTGAATTTTATTTTGGCTCATGTGTGGGAGTCCTGTTTGTGTATTTTCTTTCTAATGAAATGAAGGTGTGTTGATTAGGCAGTGTTCACGCTGGCCCCAAATGTTTTTGGAGCAAATTCAAATTTTTGCCCGGTGCAAATGAATGTTTTGGGTGCCAAATGCAAGATTTTTGTGCCAAATGGAATGTGATTGTAAATGAGAACAAATTAATCATCCTTTGAGTACAATTAGGCACCATCTGCAATGCTAAAGCATTGCAGATGGCACCTTGTTGCACTCAAGGTATGATATTTTAATTTAATGTTAACTGCTCTTTTAGGGAGCGCGGTGACTCAGTGATAGACTGTTGGACTTCTGGGCTAGAGGTCCCGAGTTCGATCCCTGTCTGGGACGACCCGCGTTGTATCCTTGGGCGAGGCACTTTATTCCGGTTGCCTACATGGGGGCACGATGACGCTGTGTACTAAGGCGTACTGCACGTTGATGGTGCACATGTCTTCAACCATTGTAACCCTGTTTGAGCGGAACTTGAACAAAGTTAGAATGTTGAGGAGCTGACAGTTGCTCGTCAATGCTCGGTGGTTGTCTCCGGGTACACCGGCTTCCTCCACCCGTAAAACTGTCATGGTCACGATTATCCATTGTGCATAAGTATGTGACCATAAACACAAATAAATAAATAAATATAAATAAATAACTGCTCTTTTACTCTTTTTAAGTATTTAGTTGAAAAAATACACAGATGAAAAAAATGTAGATAAAAAAATAAAACTAATAAATAAATAAAGGAAGAAACTATTTATTATTAATGTTTACAAAATAATTTCAAGAGATTAGGTAACAAAGAAATGTTTTGATCAAAATCAGATTAATTGGACAAACAGTTAATTCAGTTAATCCATAACAAAGTATTGTGATTATATCTGTTACCTGTAGATTACTTGACAGGCGAAAATTCTGTCTTAGCCAGGCGTGTAGATTTCAGAAATTCATGGAACCTGAAAACAGGTTCCGTGTATTTGATGTCTGGAAACCCAACAGACTTTTGGGATCTGGCAAGAACTATCAGGGAACCTATGTTTATTTCTTATTGATTCTGTTCCCATTTTCTTCTCCTGATTTCCAGTTTAAGACTTGCAAATGTTTAAGAAGGACCTGGAAAAGGAAGTGGATTGCTACAGATGAGAGTGTGAATACATTTGATGAAATTAAAAATGTAAATGTTTAACAAATTATCTGTATTTTGTGCCCACCCCTTGAACACTCAATTTAAATGCGACAGATGAAGTGAGGCAATAATGACTCAAATGAGTGTGTACAACATTGCTTAGACATGAAAAAGATCAAGGAAAAATGATCATAACTGTAGAACAATGAAATAATTATTTTCTTTTTTACTTTAAAGTTGAACAGATAAAAAATAATTAAATAAAAATTCTTCGTGCATTCAGAATTGTCCGTGTGCGAAACATCCCATTTAGGAAGGTAACAATATTGAGTTGATTTGGGACGAAATGTCTGTAAACCTTCTTTACAAATAAAGCCTGAACTCACCTCTTCTTCTTGATTTTGTAAGGAGGGCTGTGAAGTTGTAAGAACATATCTTGCAGTGTGGCAAAGAAATTTTCCCCTCATCACTTTCAGTAATAAAATGTGATTTTGTTATTGTTTTCAATGATTCAGTTTCGTGTGTTTGGCTTCAGGTGGTTTTGTTGTCAAAGACGCTGAAATTGGGTGCATTCGATTTTATTAATTAAGAATCAGAAACTGTTGACAACACACATGCTCAGCAATCTGAATCAACTGAGATCATCAAAAAGAGCACACCATTGTTACTGTTACGAACCAGATCATTGTTTCATCAATGAAAATAATACAATTTTAGTCTCAGCAGAAAATCTTGTAGTGTATTGTAGTGCCCCTTCATGAAAAGTGAAATGCTAAAAAAATTTGGGAACCTGTTTTTCGTTTCGTAATTTTGGCCTGACAGAATCTACATAGTAATGGAACAATCATTTCTGTGAAATTTGCATGCCTGGACTCTAGTCTGTGTTGTCAGGCAGTGATTTCTATCGAAACAGCACCTTTGAGACCTTCCAAAAGTATATTTTTGGTGCCAAACAATTTTTTTTGAGTGCAATTGGCACCATTGGCACCTGACAGCATGAACACTGTGATAAGGGTAGCAGGCCATAAAATTTGTGAATGATTTTTTTGTTCCTCTAGTGGTTATCAAAATGAAAAAACAGATAACCGAAATGTTGTTCTTCTGGAACTACAAACAGTTTGTCAAAAAATGTTGTGTCTTATCCCCTTATTTGATAGCACTGTTTTAAAATGTTCCTGTGGGAAGACCAGTCTCTTCAAAGCTCAAACTCCCTAAGACAGCTGATGTCCCATGTGCTTGCCGCAGATGCTTTCAAAATCTGTGATCTGTCATACAGTAGGGCCATCGTGGCCAGGTCAAAACCCACGAATTGTCATTTTTTCCACGCATATAATTCAGAGATGATCTGCTATGATACCTAGTGAAATTTCCACCAATGAAGCACCAGGGTTACCCCGGTGTTTCATTGTGGAAATTTCACTAGGTGTCAGAGCGCATTATCTCTGACTTATATGCATGGAAAAATGCCCACCCATAGATTTTGACCCATCCACGATGGCTGTAGTGTAATTGGTCATCTTTATTATATCCAGATGAATGGTAAATAGGTTAGTCCAACAAAAGTGTGGTGGCTAACAGTGTCATTATTGTATGATTTCAGTTTATGTACAACTTTGTGTCTTCAGTGGGAACCAGAAATAATTGCATTATCTCTAATGTATCTTGCCTCTCGCTTGACTAAATATGATGTACAAGATTACCAGGGAAAAATTCCAGGTAGCAAACTGAAATGGTGGGAATACATTATTGAAGACATGTCCATGGAGCTCATGGAAGGTGAGAAAAAAAATTTCAATTGATTTATGATCAAAGTTGTCTCTTTTTTTTTCTTTTAAATGAACTTATATCTGCTGAATGGCTATTTTGTCTGGCCTGTAGGGTACAGGGAATGGTAAACATTCAATGAGTATTCATGTAGTCAAATTATAGATAACTAGCAGTCCCAACTTTTCAAGGATGGAAAAGACACTGTCCTGCGGGTTCCCCACCTGTTTGGAAAACAGGCTTCCCAGCAGGCATGCTAACCCATGCAAGGATGGAAAAGCACCCCATTGCATATCAAGGGAGATAATGAAAGTGATAATTTTTAGCTGATTGGAATGGACAGAACCACAGACATTTCCCATTTATGTAAGAGATAATTATGTCACCTGGTACTGCAGTGTGGGGTGGCAACTTCATATTTGGTGTCTGGACTTCTGTTTGCCAGTGGCATAGCTGTTGGAAGTATTGCAGGGGGGGGGGGGGGGGTTTGAGGAGGAGGGTCAGAAATTTGATAGAGAAGTTCTTACTGATTTCCTTGCTGTGCAGTATGTAGAATTGATGCAGTTACTTGATAAATAACTTAAAAATAACTAAGAGAGAATTCTGTGTTATTTGTACCGATCTCGTATATACTTGGTTAACTAGCATACATTTTTGGGGGTCTGTCGGTGGCCTAGTGGTGTGGGTGGTTCAGTGCAGTTTCGCTAGGCGATTGGTGCCGTAGGAAACTCTCTCGGCATGGGTTTGAACTACCGCCATGCCATTGTAAACAAAACCAGCGTCCTTGATTCTGTAGCAAGTGAAAATTTGATAGAGAAGTTCCCACTGATTTCCTTTCATTGCTGTATGTAGAATTGATGCAGTTACTTATAAATAACTTAAAAATAACTGAGAGAGAATTCTGTGTGATCTGTACTGATCTCATATACACTTGGTTAACTAGCATACTTTTTAGGGGTCTGTCGGTGGCCAAGTGGTGTGCGTGGTTCAGTGCAGTTTCGCTAGGCGGTTGGTGCCATAGGAATCTCTCTTGGCGTGGGTTCGAACCCACACCATGTCATGCCATTGTAAACATATTGCTATAGTTATTCCTTCAGTTTTTGTGTACTTGAGTCTTCAAAAAGTACCTAATGTGCGCCAATTGGTGTGAAAAGTTAGTTTTTTCCCCCCAGACCTTTACCTATGGAGGATACATACTTGTACCCCAGCATGAAGTGAATTGAAGTGGGGGAAATAAAATATTTTGCCCCCCCCCCCCCCCCCCCAACTTCATTTAGTCTGGCTATGCCCCAGGTGTGTGTTCAAGTATTACATCCCCCAAATAATTCAGGCTCATATTTCTTATACTATATGGCTAAGGGGTTAACAAACTTCACAAAATGCACGTCTCGGGGAAGGGGAGTGGCACAGTACATAGATAGGTTATACAGACCAACATTTTATAAAATAGGTTATGTTGTCTGTGATCCTGTCCATCCATACTTAATTCCTAGGTGGCATAGGATGCTCAAACTTGACTTCTATATACATCTTTGGGAGGGTAGTGTTACAGTACATGTTGGCTGTGCTGACCCTCATTCAAGAAGAGGAGAATAGATCTATCTCCCACTGATTTTTATGCTTAGGACCTCTGCCATCTGTGAATTTTTATACCAAGAACATATGCTACTCAGGTTATATTGAAATATTCACATACATACACACACACATACATAATAATCTAATTTGAACATTTTAGTTGCTTTTAAAGTAGATGGGGCTTCAGGAATTGGCTTTTTCAACATCTTTTCCATACAAAACATTTTACAAGAGAATTAAAACATGCAATAGCCATTACATGGTGTCTGGTGTGAGTGTTTCGTGCCTACTAACTAGGATCTTACTTTCACTAGCTAACCTACGGAGTTCTCAAAGCCGAGCTAGCTGCTGACATGGGGCAAATGCTTCTCCAGTTTCCTTGGTTCCCATGAGAGATCAGATGGGATGGCAAGTACTGTATTCAGTGGTTGAAGATAATGGCTGATAGGTGTTGAGTCAATAATCACAGGAATGTCTTGTTCACATTAAATTTCCTTCATGCAACCAAACAATTAATTTTGTTCCCGGGTTTTATAAATGACCTTAGTATCAATGCTGAAATATTTGTGGTATTTACGCAGCAGGCTATCCATGGGCAACAAGTGAGTAAGAACTCACTGTCCTGCACTGGCTATGAAATTGAGCACTTTTTGGATAAAGAACTCCACAGAGCATCCACAGGTGAAATCTCAGAAATTACTTGACAATCCCTGCGAATACACAGGTCGGTAACAGGATGTATCAGAAACACAATATTATCTGGCCTACAATTTGAGCAATAACATACTTTGGACTGAACTTAAGAATGATGACCTTTCTTCTGCATGTGAGACTGTGTGTAGGTGGGAGCTGGGAGTACATTGTAATTGGCAATAAAATAGCATTAACTCCTAACCCGCTGAGTATTTTAAAATTATCTTTCACTAAATTTAGTCATGGCTGCTGTAAAGCAGCCATGACTAGATTTGATGAAAAATTACTGAAAATTTGACTCAAAAAATCATTGGTAAAAAAGTCATTACAATTTGCAGGGGGAATGTTTTGTTAAATGTGCTCATACAGTAAAACCTGTCTTGAGAGACCACTGTCATGAGAAACCACCTACCTTGAGAGACCACTTTGGCCATGCACCGATTGGTTTCACTCTATAATGGACCTGTCCTGAGAGACCACCTGCCATGAGGGACCACCTGTCTTGAGAGACCGCCCCATAAATTAAGATGCCATATTCGAGAGTGAGAGATTTGCTCCCACAATCATATGCCATATATAAATAATAAACAAGCTGTATCTAGGATCAGATACAATCTACAGACAAAACAGCTTCACTCATAGTTACACACTTATCAAGCCAGAGGAGATTTTACCCCCCCCCCCCCCCACACCTTTTTTTTGAAGGAATATTCTTCAAAACAAAGAGGGAGCGCTCTGGAATCAGTGAAAAGCGGTTCCTATCTCAATTGCCAGAGTCTCAAAGCGCATTGGGATCCTTTTAAAGAGCTGCTATGTGAAATACAAGCTTCTCACAATCAGTTTGACATTATAGGTCTTACTGAAATATTTCAAACTCCGCCAGATATGTCATACCCAAGGCCTGATGGAGATGATGGGCGCGGTGGTGTTGGAATTTATATCAAAGAGGATATATCTTTCAAAATACGCCATGACCTTTCCATCTTCATCCCACACGTTTTTTAATCTCTTTTCATTGAAATCAAAGTTAATAAATGTATTAAAACAGTGGGGGTAATATATAGACCTAATACTCAACCTAAAGCAGATATAGATCTCTTTCTGTCCAAACTAAATGAATTAGTAGATAAACTAAATAAGGAGAACAAAAAAACGTATATTATAGGTGATTTTAACATCGACCTCTTGAAAGCAGGAACTCACAGCAATACCACAAACTATGTTGATATTATGATGAGCCAGGGCTTTCTTCCACACATCACAAAACCAACGCGAGTAACAAGCCACTCGGCCACTCTAATTGATCATATGTTTTCAAATAACATATGTTCATCTCTTTCTGGCATAATCATAACGGATGTATCGGATCACTTTGCCACTTTTCATGCAGAAACAAATCAAAAACCTACTGATATCCAAATGAGTATGCTGAAGCGCAAGATAGATAAAGATAGTATAGCAAACTTTAACACACTTTTATCTCAAACTGACTTTTCATCAGTCTATGAGGCTAATTGCCCAAATTTAGCATATGATAGATTCTCTAACATACTTTCATCAGCTTACGAAAACGCATTTCCACAGAGACGCACGCCATTAAGTAAACGGTTCATAAAACAAAATCCGTGGATGTCCACAGGGCTTCTAACCTCATCACGTAATAAATTAAATTTTTACAATAAAAAACTAAAAGCCCCAACAGAACAGAATATTAATAACTACAAAAACTTCTGTAGCATATTCAACAAGATAAAAAAACAAAGAAAAGCGATGTACTACAAAGAAATACTTATGGAAAACAAAAACAATTTACATAAAACATGGCAAATTTTAAATGAAACTATAAACAGAACTAAGTGCGTGTCCTCTTTGCCATTCTTCTTGCTAAAAGAAGAAAATAAGGAAATAAACAATCCCAATGAAATTGCCCAAGAATTCAACAATTACTTTTCAAATATAGGGAAAAGTACGAGTGAAAAAGTAGCCAAACCCCCAAAACATTTTTTAGATTACATAGAAAATAATTCTCCACATAATTTTTTCATAACCCCCACAACGGCGCTTGAATTAATAAATGTTACCAACTCAATTAAAACTAAATATAGTGAGGATTGTGAAGGTATGACCACTTACCTCCTTAAACATACAATTGATAAGATCGTAGAACCTCTGACCCACATAATTAACAACTCGTTTGCTTATGGCATAGTTCCGAACAAAATGAAGATAGGTAAAGTAATCCCCATTTTCAAAGCAGGTGACGAACATAAATTCAACAATTACAGGCCGATCAGTATTTTACCAGCCTTCTCTAAACTACTAGAAAAACTTATGTCCAATAGAATAACAAAATTCTTAGATTCATTCAACATTCTTTACCATCAGCAATACGGATTCAGAAAGTTTCACTCAACCATACATCCCATGATGCAACTTCTTAAGCATATAGGATCAGAAAACAACAAAGATACCAAAAAACAAAAGATACCAAAAATAATACCTTAGCAGTATTTCTAGATCTCTCTAAGGCCTTTGACACTATAAATCACAACATTCTGTTGTGTAAACTGGAGAAATACGGATTTAGAGGAATAAGTTGCAAATGGTTTAGGAGCTACTTATCTAATAGGTACCAATACGTCCAATATGGGGACAAAAAATCTGATTTAGCCGAAATAACGTGTGGCATTCCACAAGGATCTATACTTGGTCCAATATTATTCCTGTTATACATTAACGATATCAGTGCCGCAACATCAATAAATCTTCTTTCATTTGCTGATGATACGTCTATGTTCGAATCGTCCTCGAACGTCGAGCTTCTGGTGACACACACTAATGATGAACTCAACAAAGTGTTTGAGTGGTGTTCGGCCAACCAGTTAGTCTTAAATGCGAATAAAACAAAGTATATGTTGATAAATCCAACGCCTAATAATAGGAATACCGAAATGCCTGAAATTTTTATAAACAATAAGAAAATCAATAGAGTAGGTACCCATGAGGAGAAAGATACCTTGAAATTTCTGGGAATAAACATTGACGAAAATTTATCTTACCAAGCCCATATATCTAAAATCAGCTCTAAAATAAGATGGGCAAATCACTAAACAAAGTAAAAAAGATATTACCACACGAAGCTCTAAAAACATTATACATTAGTTCACTGTCATTTGGTGTATGGTATCCATATATGGGGCACCTCAAAAGCAGTCAGAAAACTTCTTACAATGCAGAAACGTTCACTTCTAATCATAAATAACAAAAATTATAATTCGCACACAGATCCTCTTTTCTTAAAAGATAAGATTCTTAAAGTGAATGACGTGTTTATATTACGGGCCTGCTTTTTCATGTTTGACTGGAAACAAGATGTACTTCCCCAGTCCCTGAAAAATTACTTTAGCATCCTACACAACCCATCATATATGATCACTAGGCAAATGGGGCAAATACGGGTAAACAAAACACGGACAAGATCGCTGGATAAGTTACCCATGTTCGCATACCCAAGGTTATGGAATGATCTGAGCGACGAATTTCATAACCTCTCTAACCGTAAAGAATTCAAAAGAAAACTCAAACTCAAACTTTTAGCATCATATGCCGCTAATGTCCAATGTAACAATCCATATTGTCCCGACTGTAATGCGTAATAATCCTTGCATAAACACCATCATTATCTTTCCCAGGGTTAAATAGACTTTCCTTAACCGGTAGAGTGCTGGAAGACCATTTTGGGGCTTTACTCTGAAGTACAGATACCACAGCTTAATGGCTTCATATTCAGTGGATGTGTTTCGCTTTATCTTTGAAGTGAAATTAGTTAGTCTGTTAGGATTTGCCTTGTTACAATTTATGGGAGAGTGCTTATTGGCACTCTCCCATAAATTGTAACAATGTGACGACAAGTGAACAAATTTTGATGACCAAAATAATTTAGCACTCTACCAGTTAAATTGTTGCATCCTCCGTCAGGTCAACCGTCATACACATCCCATAAATTGTAACAATGTAACGACAAGTGAACAAATTTTGATGACCAAAATAATTTAGCACTCTACCAGTTAAATTGTTGCATCCTCCATCAGGTCAACCGTCATACACATCTTTCTCTGAGCTTGAAGTACCTCTGAGTATCTCGTCCCGTTGCTTTTTACAGTGAGCAACCGGGTGTAAAGAAAAGATTTTAAAAATAGTACTGACTTATGGATGTCCAAGGTAGAGCTGCAAATTTAATATTTAATTATATTAGTTCCTAGTCGATTTGCAGTGTTGAGGATAACATACTTATTACAAGGGGGTGACAGGTAGACAGCCAATCTGGCTATGTCACCTCCGCGCGGTGTATACATCTGATTTATGTTATGTAACAATAACTCTGCAATGAACTCTGTAAAACATGTATATTTATACCGCAAAATAAAAATCTGAATCTGAATCAGTCTGCAGGTCGTATTTATGAAGGGATTTCATTGTAACTTGATAGGATGTCTCTGTATAATGCCTAGATGAGAACGTTCCCTTATGGGCATGATCTGTCAACCGTGATGGTTGCCCAAGCCCGAAACCCAAAAACTTTTAGCACAGTCTGCAGGTCATGTTTAATATGGAGAATTTCCCTATTTGGGTGTGATCTGCCAACCGTGACGACTGCCCGAGCCCAAAACCCGAAAACCTTTAGCACAGTCTACAGGTCATATTTATTGAGGAATTTAATTATACTCCCACTTTCGAAGAAAATGGGGGTATACTGGATTACATGTGTCTGTCCGTGCGTGCGTCCGTGCATCCGTCCGTCCGTCTGTCCGTCCGTGTGTGAGTCCGTCCGAAAGTATTCATAACTTGAGTAAATTATTATTTTTTATAATATTTGTTGGTCATGGGTATGCCCACACTAGTTATTTTTTTTTTTTTATTAATTGTTCACTAAGAAATTGTGTCCGTCCGAGCCAAATTTTGTCTGTTCAGCCTGTATCTCGGGTATCAAATGTTCTATTGCAATGAAATTTGCCATGAACACTGCTTATGGTATAGGTTTTAAAAAAAGGATTCAATGGTATTTCTCACATTCTCCTTTTTAGAGTTATCCCCCTTTTTTGACTTAGAAATTGTAGGAACTAGACATTATTTGTTTGTTCAGCCTGTATCTCAGGTATGGGTTATCGGATTTTGGTGAAATATGGCATGCAGTTTGCCTATGACAAAGGCTTCTGCCTCATTGCATAAAACTTCCAAACACCAAACAATTTACCATACCTTTTGACTTAGAAATTGTTGGAAATTGTTGAAAACTTTCGAAGAAAATGGGAGGGGGGATGCATACTGGATTGGGGTTATCGGATTTCAGTGAAAAATGGCATGCCATTTGCCTATGACAAAGGCTTCTGCTTCATTGCATAAAACTTCCAAACACCAAACAATTTACCATACCTTTTGACTTAGAAATTGTTGAAAACTTTCGAAGAAAATTGAAAGGGGGGGAGGGGGTATTACTGAATTGTGGTCCGTCCATCTGTGCATCTGTCCATCAGTCCATACAAGAATATTCATAAATGATATTTGTTGGTCATAGGTATGCCCACACTAGACGGTACACCACATGGGGGTATGCACCGGACAAAAGTCCAGCTCTTGTTGTGACTTGGTGGGTTGACTTCATATAATGTCTAGATGAGAACGTCCCCTTTTGGACGTGATTGGTCAACTGTCATGGCTACAGGGGCCCAAAGCCCGAAAACCTTTAGCACAGTCTACAGGTCATATATATGAAGGGATTTCATTGTAACTTGGTAGGATGACTCCAAATAATGTCTAGATGAGAACGTCCCATTTTGATCGCGATCATTCAGCCTTGATGGGTGCCCAAGCCCAAAAACTTTTAGCATAGGAAAAAAGTCATATTTATGGAAGGATTTCATTGTAACTTGTTAGGTTGACTCCATATAATGCCTAGATGATGACATCCCCTTTTGGTCGTGATTGGTCAACTGTGATGGCTACAGGTGCCTGAAGCCCGAAAACCTTGAGCACAGTCTACAGGTCATATTTATGAAGGGATTTCATTGTAACTTCGTAGGATTACTCCAGATGATGCCCAGATGAGATTGTCCCCTTTGGTTGCGATCATTCATCCATGATGGCTACCCGAAGCCCAAAAACCTTTAGCACAGTCTACAGATCATATTTATGAAGAGATTTCATTGTAACTGGGTAGGTTGACTTCATATAATGTCTAGATGAGAATGTCCCCTTTTGGACACGATTGGGCAACTGTGATGGCTACAGGGGGCCGAAAACCTTTAGAACAGTCTACAGGTCATAATTCTGAAGGGAATGCATTGTAGCTTGACTCCAAATAATGTCTAGATGAGAACGTCCCCTTTTGGTCGCGATCATTCAGCCTTTGTGACTGCCCGAGCCCAAAGACCTTTAGCATAGTCTATAGATCGTATTTATGGAAGGATTTCATTGTAACTTGTTAGGTTGACTCCATATAATGCTTAGATGATGACATCCCCTTTTGGTCATGATTGGTCAACTGTGATGGCTACAGGTGCCCGAAGCCGCGAAAATCTTGAGCACAGTCTACAGGTCATATTTATGAAGGGATTTCATTGTAACTTCGTAGGATCACTCCAGATGATGCCCAGATAAGAATGTCCCCTTTTGATTGCGATCATTCAACCATTATGGCTGCCCGAGCCTGAGCCTGAATACCTTTAGCACAGTGTACAGGTCATATTTATGAAAGGATTTCATTGTAACTTGGTAGGTTTGACTTCATATAATGTCTAGATGAGAACGTCCCCTTTTGGACACGATTGGGAAACTGTGACAGCTACA
The DNA here is from genome assembly GCA_031216915.1 of Pictodentalium vernedei. Classification (NCBI taxonomy): domain Eukaryota; kingdom Metazoa; phylum Mollusca; class Scaphopoda; order Dentaliida; family Dentaliidae; genus Pictodentalium; species Pictodentalium vernedei. The sequence continues at coordinate 234,830,348 of CM062292.1, read as the reverse complement.
GGGGCCCGAAAACCTTTAGAACAGTCTACAGGTCATAATTATGAAGGGATTTCATTGTAGCTTGGTAGGATGACTCCAAATAATGTCTAGGTGAGAACGTCCCCTTTTGGTCGCGATCATTCAGCCTTGAGGGCTGCCCGAGCCCAAAACCTTTAGCATAGTCTATAGGTCATATTTATGAAAGGATTTCATTATAACCTGTTAGTTTGACTCCATATAATGCCAAGATGATGACATCCCTTTTCGGTCGTGATTGGTCAGCTGTGACGGCTTCAGGGGCCCGAAGCCCAAAAACCTTGAGCACAGTCTACAGGTCATATTTTCGAAGGGATTTCATTGTAACTTCGTAGGATCATTCCAGATGATGGCCAGGTGAGAATGTCCCCTTTTGGTTGCGATCATTCAACCATGATGGCTGCCCAAGCCCAAAGCCCAGAAACCTTTAGCACAGTCTACAGGTTATGTTTATGAAGGGATTTCATTGTAACTTGATAGGTTGACTTCATATAATGTCTAGATGAGAACGTCCCCTTTGGATGCAATTGGGAAACTGACGGCTACAGGGGCCCGAAGCCAGAAAACCTTTAGCACAGTTTACAGGCCATATTTATGAAGGGATTTCAATGTAACTTGATAGGATGACTCGTTTTGGAATAATTTCACTGTAACTTGGTAACTTTCGTTGATATACATTAACTGTGAAGGCCACATACATTAACTGTGAGGTCATATTAACCCACCCCTCAGCTCTTTAGTACAGTGTACACCTCATATTTTTTTTATCAAAAACATATCATACAGGAGCAGAAATGAACATATTCCCAATTATCACAATTCTTGTCTTATTTCATAATCCTTTCATAAACATTGAACATTATCCTTTTCATCAAACACAACACACAAGTTAAGCTACAGTATCATTGACACTTTCATTACTTAAAGTGTGACTGAAAATATTGATAGAAAGAGGAGAACACTTTGTTTGCATAAAGTGAGAAATTACTATTTTGGATTGACCAGCCCCTTCACATCATAATCTCAAAAAGTTTTTCAGTTTATGTCCTTTTAACTGTAATTTCTCAAACAATGCCCCTGTACTTGTATTAAAACTGAATTAAAATAAAACAATAATAAAAAAAAGTTGAAACATCAATTCTTCTCCATTTCTGCAACAAATATTCTCTGGTTGGTCATTCACTGACTAGCGAAAACCTCTAATGAGAGACCACCTGTCTTGAGAGACCACTTTTTCTTGGCAAAAGAGGTGGTCTCTCAAGACAGGTTATACCGTACTTTATTTATTTTTGTGGCAAGAGATTTCCTGTCCTGGGCAGGAATATCCACCAGCAGCATGCAAAGGGTTAAACTAATACATAATTATTATGTAGTAAAAACTGTGTTTGCGATAATAAAAACTTTGTTTGTGATAATTTACATGTTACTTTGGTTTAACATTGTTCTTATGTTTTGATTATTATACCACAATTGCTGTGCTTTTTCAATATTACATGATACAATACAGACATTGGGAAATGTGCTGTGTACTCCATGAGTGGAATCTGGATTACACGTAAGAACATCATATCAGAATGTATTCGAATGGATATAATTTGTCTGACTGACAAACATTATGACGTGAATGAAATGCTTTGGGACAAAATGGTGTCAAGCAAGAAAGTTATCAGACCACCGATAATATTTTTCTTTAAAAATATCAGCTTCAATCACTTCAGTCACTTTTAATCGTGGTGTAAATACAGAACACAACTGATGTTGAGTATGTGCGACAGGAATCAACAACCCTTGGGAGTTTTTTCTGTATTTCATGAATGCCATCAGCACAGTGAAATACAGCAAATATTCCACCGCGGATCATTGATTTAAGTCCCCCCATACTCTTCCATCGTTGTACTCTGTCTCACCTTTGACACTCATGAAATACAGGAAAAACTCCACTTTGGGTCCCTGATTCCAGTTCCCTGTACTCCACCTTTGTTGAATAATATATGTATAATAATCAGTAGGGACAGATGCCCTTTGTATGAAGATCAGATGTACTAAAAGAATTATCTGATGGGGAAGAGGGGTGGAGGGCAAATGCCCAACTATATAAAATCTCTGGAGGATGGGCTGGTATTGAGGAGGAGGGGTAAGAGGCAGATGTCCTAGATTCATTATAGAGAAATTGTATTGTCATAATTCATGTTTTCTTTTATGTTGATTTCAGATGTTTGTCACCAAGTATTGGATCTTTATTCACCATCCACACAGAAAAGAGAAGAGTCACCTCCATTAACACCAGCTCGGAAAACAGTAACTAGTCAGGTTGTACAACAGTCACCTGGACCTCCTGCTGGAGCAAAAAGAAGCCATTCAGTAAGTTCTTTTAATGATCTTGAACAAGATACTTATGTTAGCAGAAGGTCTTAAATTTTATTTAAAAATTTAATTTATATGTCAAGATGCTGAATACTTTAAAAATCTAATTTAAACAAATTGGACAATAGAAAATATTTTGGAAATATTGCTTCAGTTCTTGACCTAATTCCTGGCAACTTCGACAAAGTTGACAAATATTTCTAACCATTTGAATAGAATTTAAAATCTATCAAAGCAGAGAATTTAAACTGTGTATGAGTCAGTACTCTTGTCTCAGTTGTGGGAAAGAAATAGTATGAGAAAAATGAAGTTAAAAAACAAAGTTGTCACCCTAGGGGTGGTACATTTTGAGGAAAACAAACCTGAATGGAATGATTCAGTATTTTCAGCACTTGGATTTAGAGCTGAAACAGTTAACCGATTAATCAATGATCAACATCCTGATCGATCCAGAAACTAATTGATAGTTACTTTTGAACTTCTGTATCATATGGGTTAACAAAGGAACAAACTTGCTCCAAAACAGGCAAACATTCTCACACTGACTCGCATCAATTATATGAGACAGAGTAAAGCATGCAAGTTACTTGCTGACATACTTGTTTACTTGCATGATCATCATACTGTATCAGTGGCTGAAAATGGTCATTCTTAACCCTTCACCCATTGCAGGTAGCAGACGATATTGTGCAAAATAAATTCATAAATTACTAAAAAAAATTCAATTTTGTCTCAAAAACATAGCTTATGACCCCTCATTGGAACGAGCTCAATGAGCTCCTCCTAATGAGGGGTCATAAGCTATATTTTTGAGACAAATATTGAAAACATAATAAATTTGAATGGAGATTTTTGTATATAGGCCTATTCGATTTTGTTTGTTACGTTGGGTAAAGGGTTCATGGTGAAAATCATCAACGGTATGGCAATTATTCAGATATCTATTTGGACAAGTGATTAATCGGTTAACCAAGGTTCATCCACGTGTCTACTTGGATTGTACATCATAGCATTGGAAAACGGGACTTGATTTAGTTCTAACTAGCAGGCCAACCTATCCCAGGACGGTCATCCCCTGCCCATGTGATGGAAAATGTCTAGTTGCATTGCATATCCAGGGAGATAATCAAAGCTTGAATTTCTAGCTGGACTCAGTGACCTTGTCACTGAATCATTAAAACACACACTCCCCATTTATATAATAGATAGGGGAATCTTGGACACACAGATGGTAAAGATCGCATATGAGATGAAGATGAGAAAATTAACACCAATAAGAGGAAGCTGAGGAAGTCCACAATTGAGCCTGGTCTGAAGATTCTAATAAGGATGTGAGATGTAAGGACAAATGAACCTGGGAGAGGAACTATAAAGGGAGGTTATCAAAGTAGCAGTAGTTGATTTGGGTACAAAGAGGTTTGATAGTGAACACAACTTGATTACATTACAATCAGGGGCAACAACATAACAAGTAGCAGAGATAGCTTTAACCCCTTAGTCCCCATACAGCCACAAACATCCCCTTTTATATTGCTTTGAAAAAGTTGATCCAAGTGTATTCTTCCTTGAGAACTCTACTGGTAGGATGTATTTATCTTGACATTGTTTTTATATCATTGTAACACAATAATGTAAAAGCATTTATAAATCATCTGCAGATGTGTACATGTATATACAGTAGTTATTAATGAAAATTTAATCTGAGGACTTAAGGGTTAAGGAAATTTGGTAACTTTCTTAGAATGGATACTGACTGGGTTCAGTTTGAAGAAAAATTGAAATTAAATCTTTTCATATTATTTCAGACTACTCCCTCAGATGCTCATGGTGGGCCACAGAAAATTCCCAAGATAGATCCAAGTTTAGCAAGGTCATCATCTGATGTAAATAGACAATTAGTTAAAACAGAAGAAGGTCAACCAACAACAACTAGTCAACCAGAACAACAAAAGATAAATACAACCAATACAGAGATCAGTACGCACAACTATTCACAATATAACCCATATATATCTTCAAAAATGTACTCTTCATCGTTCTTGTCTCAAGAGGGTAGCAGGAATATTCAGAGTTTATTGTCAAATCCCGGTCCACAATCTCAACCTCCACCACAGAATTCACAGTATGGCTATAGTCAGCCACCACCACATTCTCAGCCTGCACCTTACAGTTATCCCCCACCACAGGCATATACACCAGCCGTAACATACCAATCACAGGCACCAGGCTATCAGCCTCCTTATACAGCTGCTCCTTCAGCTCATCCTTACCCTGCACCTTCCCATCCCCCATCATATCCCACAAATTATGAGCCTCCTCCAGTTCAACCCTACCAACCACCTCCCGCTAATCACCCACCTCAGCCACACCCAGGTGGTCCTCCTCCTCAGTCATATGCTCCACATTATGGAGACAGGTTTGACAATAGGCCACCATATAATCCACCAGGACCAATGAGAGGGAATCCACCAGGGATTCCCAGGGGACCAAGACCATATCATCAACAAGCACCACCCCCACAACAGACCAAAGGTCTACCAACTGTCAGGATTACTGGAAGATAATGCTGATAGTATATTAGTTACTGATTCTGCCGATACAAAAGGCAGGTTAAAAATTATACAGTAATGACACGTAGTTGCAATTGAATTTATTGCTTTCTTGTTGTTGGCGATAAGGTACTGGAGTCATCTGATCAAATATACTTTGGTGGAAATTGCACTCCAGGCTCTTTCCATCTGTGTAAACTTGATTAGATTTTATGAATGCTATGACTGATACTTGTGAAGGGGCTAAAAATTGTCCCTAGAAGTAAAACGTTTTGTGTGCTAGCCTTTACCTAATGAATATTCGGCTTCTTTTAAGTAATTAACAAATTGAGGAGTTAAAAAAAATAGTTATCAAAACATTTCATCGAAACCATATCATGTGATCCCCTCATTGCAACAAGCCCATCAAGCTCGTTCCAGTGATAATCCACATGGTATGGTTCTGTTGAAATTTTGTGAAAAATTTGAAAAAAGTAATTACACAATGTTGACAATGTCAAAATGTATCATTTTAAATATCAATTTTTTTTCTTCAAATTTTTCAAAAAATTTCAACAAAACCATATAATGTGACATCTTATTGGAACAAGCTGAGCAGGTCCGGTCCAATGAGAGGTCACATGATATGGTTTTGTTGAACAAAAATTTTTTTTAACTGCTGAATTGGTTTATTACTTGGGCTGGTGCTTCCAATTTGTTGGGTAAAGGGTTAAGGTGAGTGATTCATGTCAATTAATCAGATTAACAGTGTTGTGTTCTGTTGTTGAATGCGGATGACATTTATGTGTATCTTTGATTTTGCAGTTGAAATGCTGGGATACTTTTTTGGAAAGGGCACTCTTTCCATTCGAACAATGTGTCATGGCAGCATAACTTCAGCTTAATGAAAAAAACACAAAATTGACTGATTTTGGCATAAGACCAGAGAGAAATAATTCCTAAATGTATCTGAATTTTAACAACAGAAATGCACTCGGCACCTGTTATGAACCCATAAGGCCAAGAGCACATATTTTGAAAAAAACTTAAGTTCAGACTCAGGACTCTGCCGAGATTATTTCCAATCTATATTTTGAAAGAAACAAAAGAAACACTGAACTGAATTCAAATTTTGTCACCATTCATGATTTTTTTCCAATAAAAGTTCATAGTTCCTTGATTCAAGTTGATTTTGAACCCTATATGCATAAATTTTGGCATTAAGAAAATTGATTGGTTGGTTAGCAATCGGCACAATAAACAACAAATAGCTGAAGAGGATCAGTAAAAATTTAATTTTACAGCCCTATATGGCTATGGGATTAATTTTTTACCAAACCTTCCCACAAATGCAAAATAGATGCAACTAACTGTCATAGCTAGTATTATGTTTGATGAGTAAAGACTTGAGCCTAAGTTTGATTTTGAACTTAACAGGGTTTTTTTTTTCAAAATATCTGATTTCAGTAAAACTCAGACTTGAGTCCACATAGGGACTTGAGTCAGACTTGAGCTTTTTTCAAAATATCAGGCCCTGGACAATATTACAGAAATTTCTCTTCATCGTAATCTCCAAGTCAAGAGGGTTGGCAATGATTTCCAAACAAGTTTTGCCTGTTGGTGAAGGTACTCAAGTTTTGACTAAAAACCACTGCATGTGCAGTTTGACTACAATCTTCCAGAATGAATGATGGTGTCCATGTTTTGGGCCAAGAATGTTTGTAAAAGTTGAAATTATGTCTTCAAGGTTTAAGGCAACTGGTTTGTTTTAGACATCAACCCTTTACCTAACGAATCTGACACAACCGCCTGTGTAATTTACAAATTGAGCAGTTGAAAAAATTATTAAACAAAACCATACCATGTGACCCATCATTGGAACGGGCTCCACCAGCTGTTTCCAATGATGGGTCATATGATATGGTTTTGTTGAAATTTTTTTTAAAATGTGAGAAAATAATATTTGAAATAATAAATTTTGATATATTGTGTATGTTGTTTAAAGGGTTAAACATGAATATGCATCTTTGATGATGCTGATTTGTTGTTAAAAGGTGAAACACTGTTGTAAAGGGCTCCAAGAGTCCTTTCTAACAGTGTATCATATGATGGCATATCATCAGCTCAGTCAAAAGAGAACAAGGTAAGGATACAGTACATTTTAGGTTGATCACGTCCACATTGGATTTAACACTTAACCTGGCATGATAATACGACGACACATGCAAAAAAATTTATTAAATAACTGAAATGTTAATTCTTTGCCTCTAAAACTCAGCTAATGAACACATTCCAATGAGGGGTCACAAGCAATTGCAGAATAAGCAGACTGTCATCTGCAGAATGAGGTCCACAGAGGGTGAATTTGGTGGTGCTACCTTGCACAGCAGGGTTGCATCACCAAATTTACCCTTTGTGAACCTCAGTCTGAATCAAGATGTTAGGCCTGATCAAAAGAGATACCCAGAGGATAAATTGGCCCACTGTAAAGGATAACATCAGCAAATCCACTCGCCGGGGACTTCATTCTGCAAATGACGGATTGCTTATTTCCAGGCTCGGTAACAAGCTATGTTTTGGCGACAAAAACTGAAAAAATTAAATTGCAATGGCGATTTTTGTGAATGGCACTGGCCATTACTTTAGCAAAAAGCCTAAGCATTAAACTAATTTTGGTATTAGCCAACACTGAAATAATTCACCAGAAAGTTTACATTTTAATTAAATGACAAATGGATTTAACTCACTGCTTCATATTTGTGTCAAAGTTTAGGAAACCATTATCAAAGTAATCTTAAAAAGTGTTAGGTCCAAATGAAGTCCCAGAGAAAATACCAGGAAGTGTAGCAGTGCTTGTTTACTATGGTATTAGACCTGGTAAACAATTCCTGAGGTAAAAGACCTATTAAGTGGGCAACATAATCATACAAGATTGTCAAAACTTGACTTAATAGTCATGTTCTGATATTACCATAAATGTTTAAAGTGATACTAAACCCCTTTGTACAGAAACAAACAAATCACTTAACAGTGAAGACTTAATAGACTTTGAATGTGCCAAGGAGTTGACAAGTGTTTTGTTCATATGATCTTGTTTTGAGTCATCTTATTGGTTTATACTTATTTGCATTCTCAAATAAATTATAACTGAACAATCATTGATAAAAAAAATTGTAATACTAATCTGACCTGTTAATAGTGAGGTCATTAGTTTTTCCAAATGTTTGTTTGATAACTGGACTCCCAGTGGAAACCCTGGGAAGTAAAGCGGTGTTTGTTTACTGTGGTAAACAAGCTCTGTTTTTTTCTGGAAAAATAGGACCTGGTCACCAATGCCTGGGCTAGAAGTCTCTAAAATGGACAACACAGGTATAAATGATTGGCTGGGCGTGACTTTATATTCATATTGTGGTCACAATTAGTCATTGTGCAGAAATTAGTGACCTTAACCCTTAAGTGTCTGAAGTTTTTTATACATTTTCGCTATACTTTGAAAGTCTACCTTCAGTGGCTTTGTAGTTGTTTCTAGTCAAGTCTTGGCTTATCAAGAAACAACTGAGAAGGTACTTAAAAAACAAGTTTTGAGTATACCCAAACAATGCATGTTGGGGCACCTTTTCCTATGCACTAAAAAGTTATCAATGTCGGAATTATGCCCTTTAGGGTTAAAAATAAATAAATAAAATTGATAACTGGAGAACAGGATCCAAAGGTTCGTATCAGATGAGGATTGTAAACAACATAGATTTATACAAATATTGTGATGCTATGGAATTTTTACAGCCTTGGTGTATATTTTCATGTTGGGTGTGATATGGCAGCCTATCAACTAATCCTGTGTAATGCCAATGGTTAGCAAGTACAGTGGAACCCTGTTAATTGAATAGCCACTTTGCCAATGAAAATTATTCATTTAACAGGAGTATTCAATTAACAGGGATTGTGTCAATTTCCTATATTCCAGAGATAAACTTAGCATTTATTCTATTATATCTTGTTTGACAGAGCTCCATGAGCTCTGTCAAACAAGATATAATAGATTAAATGTCTGTAGTGGATGTATTGAGACCAAATAGGTCTATAAACAAAGGAAAACTGGGGAGAATCAGGGTAATTTCTCGACAGGTTACAAGATTTTTTATTCAATTAACAGGAGTTTGCTCTATAACCTATATTCAATTAACAGGTCAAAATTGTACTGGGGGTATGATAAATGGTTTTGTGTTGGGAAATTATATTCAATTAACAGGGTTATTCAGTTAAGAGAAATCCAATTAAGTGGGCTCCAGTGTTTTTGTTAGCTTGCCAATTAACAGTGCAATGCACAGGGTTAGCCACTCTTTTCTTTCTGTTTTATAAATTAGATTATCTCTATCATGCGATTGTGTATAATGCACAGCCTGAATGAGTGTACATTTTGTAATGTGTGATATGGTAGTTATCAATTTTTCATAACAGTACGCTTTCATTTCATTATTAACAGAGTAACTAACCCTGTGCACTGTACAGCCTTAGTGTAAATCTCATCTATATCAACTCTTTAGCCAACGTAATGGCAAAAAACCAGCTGGTACTATTCTCAAAAAAGCATTCAAATTTGGCTTATAACCCCTCATTGGAATGGATTGTGGAAAGGTTTTTTTAGTGAATTCCAAAAATGAAGACATGTTCTAATTTCAATTAATAGCTTGTTAAATTTGAACAGAGAATTTTGAATGGATCATGACTAGGTCAAAAAGTCTGCTTCTTCTCCACAACACTGCCAAATCTCACTTATCGAAAAAAAAAAAGAAATGCGATAATAAATGTCAGATGCCTTTTTCAATAGTTTATCTTGATTTGTAATAGTTTATTTATCAGGGTATCTGATGACTGAATTCACATTGCAAAATGCTATTCAAAAATGTTCAATTGCCAACCTGCTACTGCATCTAAGCCTTAAGTTCTCTGTTTCTCATCACTTTTTTGAAAGCAAAGATGAAAATTGCTATCAAATTTTTTAAAACATTAGACACCCTGTTTATGAAATGTTGACCCATTTGAGTTACTGTACTGTGTCAAAACTGGGTTGTGATACATTTCAAAATAATAACAAAGATCAGCTGATCGTTCCTTCAAGGTGACTTGATGCGGCGTAGTGTGATGTCATTTAGGAAGCTACTGAATGATATTTCTCGATATCCATCGAGTCGATGGATATCGATAAATATCTTTTAGATAATTTGTGATAATTCACAGGCTAGCATATAATAATTAAATTTATCTTACAATCAACATGTATTTTGTCTGTATTAACTCCGCAACTGTCGTGTATCCGACCCCCTGAGACAGATGTTTGAATTAGGGGGTCGGATACAAGCACATTCCTTTCGCGTGAGTTCCATTTTTTTCCTTTTTGTTCATCCATACGAATAAATAGTTCGTTATATATTCGTCTACATTCTCCCCAATATATTATTGTAAGATAAAATGATTACCCTGTATTACCATTATGTGGATGTACAAAATATGTATCCGAGTCTCGCTCCGGGTTCTAAGGGTAGATCACGACTCGTCTTCGACTCGTCTTAGATCTCAAGCTTTGGTGATATGCTCATATAGAGTTTGCCCGTGAAAAGCAATATGTGACAACAGTGCCATATATGACATTGTCAATGCTGATTGCTTTCCCTTGATGAACTAGGATTTTTTCACACTCACTTACCAGTTGTAGTATTTTGTTTTGACTGGTAAGTACCAAAAACCAAAACTATTTTGCTTACTTATTACTATATTTGAGCACAGCATTTATCATCGCTAATTTACCTGTTAATTGCACATTAAAATTTGGGTGAATTTAAAAGGCCTTGATAATAACATCTGCTCTTGGAAACCACAGCATAATGTTTGCATTTGTCAAAAATCATACAAATACAGATGTCAGTGAAACAAGCTGAAGGAGCTTGCATCATTGATATCCAAATTTGTAGAGTTTTGTGCAGAAGATTTTTATATAAATTTGGAAAACTGAGGTAAATTCAGTTTTGAAGATATGCATTTAGTATTGTAATGTTATCAGCAATAATTAGTTGCCTGTCACTTGCCTCGCCTGAATACTGGTGATTGAAGGGTGGCTACTCACCCGTAATTTCTTTATGGAGATGCCTTCGTCTGCAATCTTGCATCTGTCCCCTGATCAAACCACTTCATGACAAAACAGGAGAATAATAGATGTTTAATTTAATAGCCACTTTGGCAGTGAAAAATATTCAATTAACATGAAGGTTCAATTTTTGTACATTTTGGTGATTAACCCTTTATCAATGTAACAGCCAAAACCAGCCAGTGCTATTCTCAAAAATCACCAATTTTCTTTATTTTTTCATTTTTTGTCTCAAAAATATAGGTTATGACCCCTCTTTGGAACAAGCTTGTTCCAGTGAGGGGTCATAACCTATGTTTTTGAGACATAACATGAAAAAAATTAGTTATTCAAGAATTTTGTTTGCAAGTTTTACCTTCTTTTTGTGTTAGGTAAAGGGTTAATTGAACATTTGTACTAGATATTGTTCGACAGAGATTATGGAGCTCTTTCAAACAAGATATAATAGATTAAATGCTGATATTAGAGGTACAAATGCCAAAGGAACTATAAAGCTTGGAATTTTAGGGACAGACAGTATAACTTTTCAATATTAAAAATCACAGTATTTGTATTAAGTTGGCAGGGATTTGCTCCAACACGTATATATTTTCTTCACAGGTTAAATTTGTACTCAAGGTGTGGCAAATGGTTTGGTGTTTACAAGTTATATGCAGTTAACATTATTTATTTATTTTTTGGTGTTTAAACAGGAACACATTGAAATTCAAACCAAAAGGTTCATGCATCAGTTCTGACCAGTGGTAACTGCTTTGTCCTTGGGCAAAGCACTTAAGCCTGATTGCCAATGGGGGGCACGGAGTACCAAGGCGTAAATACTGAATGTTGATGGTTCACTTGCCATCAACCAATGCTGCTTGTGTGGAGTTAGTACATTGGGGAGTCTGACAGGCTTGGTGGTTCTCTCTGGGTACAAGGGTTTCCTCCACCCATAAAAATGACATGAGATGCTCCTGGCTGTCAAAAGTGTTGTTAACCCAATAAAAAAATTGATGTTTAGGTCAGTTTCAGCAACTAATGACCACAACATAGGTATTAAGTTTAGTTCAGCCATTCATTTATGCCTGCACTTTAGAGGACTTACACACCATGTGTTGGTTATCAAACCCCATTTTACTGTTAAGCTGAATTTGTGTATGACAGTATAGACGCACTGCTCCACTTCCCAAGGTTTACACAGGGGATATACAGTTACAGTTAAAAGAGTTATTCTATCCAGTTGAGTGTGGGACACAAGTGTTGTGGTCTCATGCTTTGTGATGATTTGACTTTGAAAAACTAGTAAAGCCATTATTTCACATTGAAGTGTGAATTGATTTTCAGTTTGCTTTGCTGCTGAAGTAATTAATGTTTTGTTAGCAAAATGTCAAGTGTTGTTCCATGAAAAATTCATGTTTTAACATATGAAATCAGTTGATAGAAATAAAGAATTGTGAAACGAATGTTTAATCTTGTTATTTATTTGCTAGCTAGAGACCTAGAACTTCATTTGATTGAATGGACACATGTGATGTGATTAGTTATTCATGTACCCTGCAGGATGTACAAAAATTGACACTGGTTTGAAAAAAAAACACCCAAAAACCATTCTTGAATTGCTAAATATTTTCATTTTCTGCCTAAAAACATACCGTAATGTAATGTATCTTTATCCAATGAGGGGTCATAAGCTATGTTTTTGAGACAGAAAATGAAAACAATAGAATTTGAATGGCAATTTTTGTGAATAGTTCTGACTAGTTTTGGCTCTTACATTGGGTAAAGGGTTAAACAAGATCCAGAGATTTTTATACGATTTTGCAACACTTTGACAGACTATATCCCATGGCTTGAAGTTGTTTCTAGGCAAGTCTTGGCAGCCATGACAAGCCTAGAAACTTTCAAGGTACTTGGGGTTCAATTTACCTAAAGACAGCATGTTGGGATCCCTATTTTGTTGCAGGAAACAGCGATCAAAATCTGAATTAGGCCTTCAATGGTTGATCCCGTATTTGAAATCTCTCTTTATCCGTACAAACTGAACATGATCGGTTAGTTTACCACGACTTATAAAGAACAATCAGCATGATAAAATAGTGACAACAATAACTTACCTAAGTTGAGTGATTCAATTAGTGATGCTCACCCCAGGCATTGGTTACCAAGTCCTATTATCTTGGTGGATTAGAATGTGTTGTTGACCCATGTAAATGGGACGTATTATGGAATGGCGTCATTCTATCAAGCCAGCCATCTGTTCACTTTTTGGTTTCTGGATGATAACTTGTGTAATAATTGCCACATCCAGTCCATATTTGGTACATGACCTTAGCTCGAGAAAATACAGATCAAAAATTTGAATTTGACATTCATCTGACAATTTGTTAGGAAGTTATTGCCCTTCATTGGCTTGATTTATGGATTCCGGATGACAACTCCAGCTGTACTCAACACAGCCAATTCATTTTTGACTTACAACCTCAGTCAGTTAAAAGGCAAATAAAGTTCAATTTTGACATTTCTGCAATATTTTATGGTGGTGTTATTGCCTTTTAGTTTTTTAGATTTCTATGATTTTAGTTTTCTGGATGATAACTCTAGCTGTCCTCAACGTAGTTGATCCATTTTTGGCATACAACCTTTACTCAAAAGGCAAAGCAAGTTCAATTTTGATGTTTGTGCAAAATTCTATTGTAGCAGTATTGCCATTTTTTGTTTTTAGAATGTCCATGATTTGAGATCGTGATTGTTTTCAGATAACTCCAGCTATACTTGATATAACCATTCTTTGCATACACACTCGAATAAAAAGCAAATTAAGTTATATTTTGACTTTTGTGCGATGTTTTATAGTGTAACCACTGGCCTTTATTTTCTTAGAATTTCAATGAATTTAGGGTTCCTGATGATAACTTCAGCTTCACTCAGCACAGCTGATCCATTATTGGCATTCAACCTTACTCAAATAAAAGGCATATAAAGTTTGATTTTGACGATTGTATAAACTCCTGTTATGGAGTTACATGTATTAGCATTTATTTTCTTACAATTTCCAGGATTTTAGGTTAACAGGTTGATAACTCAATCCAATCTCGATATAGTCCATCCATATTTGGCATAGGGCCTAAAGTTAAACCACAGAAAATGCAGATCCAAGTTCAAATTGGATTGTGGAGTTCTGGACCTTTATTGACTTTAATTTCTGTGATTAAGATGACTCCAGCTATCATGACCTAGCCAATTTATATTTTGACATACAACCTTTCTCACAGAGCATATGGATCATGGTCAATTATGATGTTCATGTGACATTCTGTTGCAGAGTAATTGTCCATCATTTTCTTTGAATTTCCATGATTTTCGGCTTCTGGATAACTTCAGTCATACTTGCTAATCCATATTTGGTAAATGGTCTTAACTGCAGCAAATGCTGATAAAGTTTGAATTTGACATTTTTCAGATCTAACATTTTGAAGCTAATGCCCCTTTTTTCAAAGAATTTTCAAGATTTTAGGTTTCTGGATGAAAACTTCATCTACTTGCAACACAGCAACCTGCAAACCCATGAATACCAAGAATGCTCTTTTTCAAGAAAAATTCAGGTTGGTTGGGTGTGGAAGGAGGCTAAAGAATACCAGCTACATGGAGATTTATCTCTCTAAACACCACTGCCAATCTACTGACTTGGGTATCAATCTGAGGCTACAGGACCCATGACCTTGTTCATCCTCAAATATCTCCCATTTAGCTGGTTGAGGGCTAGATTATTTTTAGTGGTCTAAACTTGTTCATCAAAATTTGTTTTATTACAAATTATCAATAATTTCTAATAGAACAAATTTGTATACACAAAATATTATTTGCATTTGACTGAGTAGGGAACATGAGCGAGTAAAATGTTGGCTTTTGCACTCATACCCTCGTTTTTTGAAAATACTGATAGTGGCTTCTAGCACTCAACCAGTTGATATTTCTGTTTCTGAACTCGACAACAAACCAAGATAACATTAATCTATTCCAATGGCATTGGCATTGAATTAGATCGGCACATCAAAAGAGATATTTTTATCCATGTATAATTAATTCGTTTTTTTAAAAACACTGCAAAAATATTTAATAAGGTCTTGTTCAACTTGAATAGCCCATGGGCATATTATGCTGTGTCCGGCATTGCTCTTGTTTACCACAGTAATCAAGTTCAGATCCACTTCCTGTGGTTACTATGGTGTTTCATTGAAAAGGTTGTTGTGAGTGGCAGAGAATACCAAGGATAATTTTTGGTCGAGTTGTGTTAACAACCAAGACCTATGGTTTGGCGATGGTGGGTGTATGTTTGGGCAGGCAGGTAGGCTGGCGTCCTCGCACTGTTAGCGCAATAACTTGAACAAACATTCTCCGATTTTACTAATATTTGCCATAAGGGTCTTTTGCAATAACATCTCAATCAAGTTTCAAAACTGGTGTGGCCCAATTTTTCATTACAGATTTATGGGCCTTAATACGTCAATTTTTACGAATTTTTAGCCCGTTGGCGCAATAACTTGAATAAACATTCTCCAATTTGACTAATATTTGCCAAACAGGTCTTTTGCAATAATATCTCAAGCAAGTCCGAAAACTGGCTCAGCCTAATTTTTCATTACAGAGTTATGGGCCCTAATACGTTAATTTTTACGAATTTTGAGCTCATTAGCACAATAACTTCAACAAACGTTCTCCAATTTGACTAATATTTGCCATACAGGTCTTTTCTAATAATATCTCAAGTGAGTTCAAAAACTGGTGGCGGCCAATTTTTCGTTAGACAGTTATGGGCTTTAATTCATCAGTTTTTTTAAATTTTGAGCTCATTAGCATGATAACTTGAACAAACATTCTCCTATTTAACTAATATTTGCCATACAGGTCTTTTGCAATAGTATCTCAAGCAAATTAAAAACTGGCCTGGTCTAATCTTTCGTTACAGAGTTATTGACCTTAATTAGTAAATTTTTATGAATTTTGAGCTCGTTAGCATAAATTTTTTCGAATTTTGAGCTCTTTCTGATTTTCAATAGAGAGTGCATGAAGAAAGTTGCCACAACTCGATGCCATGCGCACCTCTTGTTTTTTAGCTTCTTTTTAACTGGGAAAACAATATGTTGCTATGTAACTTGTTGGAAAGGGCTCTCCCATTGGAACCCCGGGGAGGGGTGCAGTGCTTTTCTACCATGGTACAAAGCTCTGCTTGACTTATACAAAACTTGGAACCCCGGGGAGGGGAGCAGTGCTTTTCTACCATGGTACAAAGCTCTGATTGACTTATACAAAAGGTCTCTGTAACCAATGCCTGGTCGGGAGTCCTCAAAAAATAGGCCGATGAAATCGTCAGATGTGTACCCATACGCACAACTAGTAGAAAGCTGTATGACGGAGGGACACCCTGGATGCCGACATTTTGTACACCATACATGGTATGGGTACATATAGAAATGGATTGGAGGAGTGCCTAATTTGATGGATAAAGGGTTAATATCACTGGATCAAATTGTTAAATTTACATAAAAAACTAGACAGCACAGCACATCAGTAACCTTAATACATATATAAAGTAACCTGATAATCAGATTAATATTTATTGAGTTATCGCATGCCGAAGAAATGGATTGGAGGAGTTCTCAATTTGAAGGATAAAGGGTTAATATCACAGGATCAAATTATCAGGTTTACACTAAAAACTATACAGCTCGGCACATCAGTAACCTGATCACATATATGAAGTAACATGACAATCGGATTGATATTTTTTGAGTAATCTCATGCCAAAGGGATTGGAGGAATTTTCAGTTTGAAGGATAAAGGGTTAATATCTCAGGATCAAATTATCAGATTTACACCAAAAACTATACAGCTCGGCACATCAGTAACCTGAACACAAATATAAAGTAACTTGACAATCCAAGCAATATTTTTCAAGTTATCGAATGCCAAAGGGATTGGAGGAATTTTCAGTTTGAAGGATAAAGGGTTAATATCTCAGGATCAAATTATCAGATTTACACCAAAAACTATACAGCTCGGCACATCAGAAACCTGAACACAAATATAAAGTAACTTGACAATCCAAGCAATATTTTTCAAGTTATCGAATGCCAAAGGGATTGGAGGAATTTTCAATTTGATGGATAAAAGGTTAATATCTCAGGATCAAAATAACAGATTTACACCAAAAACTATACAGCTTGGAACATCAGTAACCTGAAGATATATATAAAGTAACATGACAATTGGATTGATATTTTTTGAGTTATCTCATGCCAAAGGGATTGGAAGAATTTTCAATTTGAAGGATAAAGAGTTAATATCTCAGGATCAAATTATCAGATTTACACCAAAAACTATACAGCTCGGCACTTTAGTAACCTGAACACAAATATAAAGTAACTTGACAATCCAAGCAATGTTTTTTAAGTTATCGAATGCCAAAGAAATGGATACGGATGCTGGGCGGACAGATGGATGGACAAAGGATGGACGAACGACGGGTGGCCACCCCGGATGCCGGCATTATGTGTACCATACATAGTATGGGTACACATAAAAATTACAGAACAGTTACAAATGATTGGCTAAAGTTAACTTTATACTTGGGTTGTAGACAGTGATGCTGAAAGTGAGCTTAAATCCCAATAAATAAATAATAATGGGAAGGGTTCAGTGTTACATAACTGTTTTTAATCAGAGGAGTCAACTGCACAAGTTCTTTCATTATCACAGAGATTCAGCATAACTCTGAAATAATTGACTTCTGCACTCCAATATATTGTATCTACAATTTGTAGTGTAGTACAGTTCAGAAAGAAATGATTCTTCAACCTTTTACCTAACATAACGGCCAAAAACAGCCAGAAAATTAAAGAGGATAAGCCTACCACAGCCTAAAATATCTCAGAAGGTTCTCAATAAAACCATACAAATATGGACATCATTCGAACCAGGTCGTCGAGCTGGTTCTAATGATATCCATATTGGTATGGTTTTATTGAAAAACTGTGAAATTTGTTTTCGAAAAATGTGAAATTTAATTTATTTTTTAAAAATACTGTGTTAAGTAAAGGGTTGAGCATTTGTTATATGACCATGGGCTTGATTTGCACTTAAGGGGCTTGATTTTGACAAGTGGGACATGGAGCATGTGCATATGCCACAGAGAAATAACTAAATTTTCTTAGCCCCAAAAGGGCCACAACTCTGGTATCAAAGTGTGGATATCCTTTTCCCAAGCTGGCCAATGAGCATACCAAAGAATCAAATTTGATTATCCACATCTGAGCTACAAGGTGAAATGTTCACACAGACAGAAAGAATCACTATTTTCTTAATTTAACAAGGGCCTCAACTCTGGCAAGAAAGTGAAGGCAGAACCCATTGAATGTGGAGATCCTTTCCACCATATCAAAGGACAACAAAATTTGAATATCCACACCCAAGCTGTAAGCTAAAATGCGGAGATGGACAGAGCCCTCATCTTATCCCTCAGACCTTCTATTCTTGCACAAAAAGGGTTTTTTTTACTGAAATTAAGGACATGTCCCACAAGAATGCTGAAAATCAAATTTGGTTCATATCAGCACATGGACCTAAAAATCTTGCAAACACACAGGGCAACCCTAAGAATTGTGCTATTGGCCCGGGAACTTTGAACTTAAACCAGAACAAAAAAACCTGAATACCACATCTCATATTTCAGTCACGAGAGAAAAGATTTTCAAGAATTTTGCCTCACCCCAAATAAGAAGTTTGGGTTTGCTGGATTCTATTCACTCAAAGGATGCTTTATACCAAATATCAATTCCTGCATGTAGCCCAGAAAAACATTTGCATTTTGTTCTAATTCAAACACTTCAAATTACACTATTGAAAACAATAGATCCTTCGGCAGAACATCCGCTACAAAAAACAGTCCCCACTGATGTGGAACTTTTTAACATTAATGTCATTTTCTTGAAATTCCAGCACAGAACGAAAAAAACATTTACACGTCGCTAACCAAGTGTAAATAGAAAACTAGAGGCCAGTGTTCAAGGTTTGTGCAAGAATAGAACTGTGTACAGTATGTTAGGTCATACAAAAAAATTAATTGAGTCTCAGATATTTTTTTTTCAAAGGAATGAGGGAGGATTTTATTTTTTTTTATTCAATCATCACCCACTGCTTGCTATGAAGATTTAATGTGAGTATCGAGAATGCGTGAAAACATCTTAAATGTCTTTAAACGGCTATATACCGCCCCTCCACCAACCCAGAGTTGAAGCCCTAAGGTGGAGGAGGGACAGTTCATAGCCATCTTAGATGATATGCTGTGCCCCAGAAACCTTACAACAAAAAGGAGAATTTCCCAACTTGGTGGAGTTGGGCCAGGTACATAATACTCTGTAAGACGGTTATCTATTGTCCCTCCATCAGATTGGAGCTCATGCCTTGGAGTTCAAGAGGGGCAGAATATAACTAATACAGATGCTGAGGTGTAACTAAGAAACCATATAATTAAATAGAAGAATTGGCCTCTCTGATAAGAGGGCTGTAATCTCCGCTGATTTTCCCTTTGAGCCAACCCTGTTTGTCAGTGAGATCACAGACCTATTCAGGTTATTAAGATATGGGTAGAATTCACCAATAGTTTTTAAAATGTCTCAACTTTGTTACTGGTTATAACTACACCCCTGAAGCACCAACTCTCAGGGAAATTCACTTTTAGATGGACCAAACTCACTTTCCAGGGGAAAGAATAGACAAAGTAACTTAGACCGAACTCACAAATCAAGCCCAAGTTTATTCCTACCAGAAAAATGATGAAGGTAATTTGGGAGGGAAGCCTTTCTAGTGATATTGACATTGACTCTGGAGTGTCGCAAGAGACTGTCCTTGGATCTGTACTGCTTCTATGTCATATCATGCTTTAGTTTTTAGTATATGTTTTGTTTTAGCGTCTGTTCTAACTTTTGAAATGACCATGTTATTTTATTATTGATTCCTTTTCCGGTGTAAATAGATTTGCAAAAGTGGTCATTGAATGTTTTTATCATAAAGACACATTGTTATTTGAGAGACCCTTTATTTAAAGCACATCGTGGGCTTATAGAAAGAGTTATAGGCTATATTCATCCGTGAAATGATTTTTCAATTTCGAATCGATCTTTTTTGCGGATGCCACTAATATCATGTGATGGGAAATGTGTGAGATGTTCATTAGCTACTAAATGACTATGGGTACCAACCTTAAAATGTCAATAAAAACATCAAATGCTGGTCATTTTTTTCAATACGGCAATGCCTGAGAATCAATTGTATTTTTTAGCTCACCTGACTGCAAGTCAGTGTGAGCTGTTGCCATTACTTGGTGTCTGTAGTCCGTCATCTGTAAACATTGGAAACTTGTCTTCTTCAAAACCTCTGGGCCAAATTCAAACATATATTGCACAGACCATCTTTGGAGTGTACCCTTTCTATTTTGTTCAAATGAATCGGCTGCCATCTTCAGGCTGTGGTTAATGCCCCAAAAGCCTAAAAATCTTCTTCTCATGAACCACCAGAGAGAATGTCTTGATATTTGGTATGGAATATCTTTTGGTGTTGAAGATTCAAGTTTGTTAAGGGAAGTTTGTAGGTCAATATTTGGGCTCTATGAGGGAGCATCCACATTTTGGGATCCACCCAAAATTTGTATTTCAAGATCCAATTGGGCGATTTGAACCAAATTTGGCATGTAGTATAAGTGGGTCCTCAGTATTTGATTGACGCCAAAAAAAAAATTTCAGGGCCCCCAAGGGAAGTCCAGGTGCTAAAAAGGGAAAAAATTCAAATGCCCATATCTCCCAAACCACACGGAACAGAGAACTGTTATTTGGTATGAAGCATCCTTAGGAGCAGTAGAATGGAATAGTAAAAAAAATTGCCATCGTTTGTGTCAGGGTGTTTTGCGGGGGGGGGGGGGGGGGGGGGGGGGGGGGGGGGGGGGGGGGCTCGAAAAAATGCTGAGTCAGCATATTTGTAAAAATTTAAAAATATTTCTTCTCTAGAACCACTCATCAGAATCTTTTGATATTTCATATTTGGCTTCCATGGGGGTCAGATACCAGTGTGTTCAAATTAATCCCCTCAGTTCACATTTGGACTCAATACAGGAGCCTGAATATTATCAAGGCAATACAGGGAATAAGCTTTAAAAATCTTTTCAGATCCACCAATCAGATGGTGATATTTGGTGCACAACATCTCTAAGGAGGGGGGGGGGGGGGTGCAGATTCAAGTTTGTTCAAATTGGGTCCCTGGGATAATATTTGGGTTCTGTATAGGAGCCCAAAGTTTACTTAGTGCAATGCAGGAAACTTTTAAAAAATATCTTCTTCATCAGATTTATCAGTCAGAATCCTTTCATATTTGGTATGTGAAATCTCTAGGGGGGGGAGGGGGGCAGATTCAAGTTTGTTCAAATCAGGTCCCTGGGTTAATATTTGGGCTCTTTATTGGAGCCCAAAGTTTAACTTAGTGCAATATTGGAAATTTTCTTAAAAAATCTTCATCAGATTCACCAGTCAGAATCCTTTCATATTTGGTATGTGACATCTCTAGGGGGTGGGGAGGGGGGGGGGGGGGGGGGTAACAGATTCAAGTTTGTTCAAATCAGGTCCCTGGGTTAATATTTGGGCTCTTTATTAGAGCCCAAAGTTTAACTTAGTGCAATATGGGAAATTTTCTTAAAAAATCTTTTTCATCAGATTCACCAGTCAGAATCCTTTCATATTTGGTATGTGACATCTCTAGGGGATTCACATTTAAGTTTGTTCACATCAGTTCCCTGGGTTAATATTTATTTGGTATAATATGTCAAATTTTAACTTAGTGCAATATGGGGAATAATCTATAAAAATCTTCTTCTTCAGACCCACCAGTCAGTTTCTTTTGATATTTGGTATACATTTCTGGGGGTTCAGATTCAAGTTTGTTCAAATCGAGTCCCTGGGTTAATATTTGGGCTCCCTATGGGAGCCTGAATTTTAACTTAATGCAATGTGAGGAAATTTCTTTAGAAATCTTCTTCAGATCCACCAGTCAAAATCCTTTCATATTTGGTATACAACATCTCTAGGGGGGTCAGATTTAAGTTGTTCAAATCAGGTCCCTGGGTTAATATTTGGGCTCTTTATTGGAGCCCAAAGATTATCTTAGTGCAATATGAGAAAATTTCTTAAAACATCTTCGTCAGATCCACCAGTGAGAATCCCTTCATATTTGGTAGGTGACATCTCTAGAGGCGTCAGATTCAAGTTTGTTCAAATCAAGTCCCTGGCTAAATATGTGGGCTCTCTATGGCAGCTCAAAGTTTAACTTAGTGCACTAGTATTATTTCAAAAATCGCATGGACAGGAATATTGTTTTTTGGTATGCTGCTTCCTTAGGTCCAGTGGAATCAGATGGATAAAAAAAATTTCTATCGATTTGTCATGGGGTGTCGTATAGGGGATGCCCATTTTAATGCTGTTGACAATGGAAAAATGCTTCATTATCTCTCTTGTCCTCCATCAACTAATTTGAAACTTGTCTTCTTCTTTAAAACCACTGGGCCAAATTCATTCATTTATGGCACAGACTATCTTTGGAGTATACCTTTTCTACTTTGTTGAAATGAAGCTGCTGCCATTTTGGGGCTGGTGGAATTTACTTTTCTGATTTTTTCCAAAAAAGTTGTTATGCCCCTTGGGGTGGGGTTAATGCTCCATAAGCCCTAAATGCTTTAAAAATGCTTTAAAAATCCTCTTCTCATAACCCACTCGCAATTATGCTTAGATTTCTGGTATGGAACTTACTTTAGTGATTCAGATTCATTTTTTTCCAAATTTGGGCTCCACTCAAAATAGGGAGGTGTGAACCAAATTTGTCATGTAGTATTTGACTGGTTCATAAGTACTTCATTTATGCCCAATTTGTTTGGTTTTTTTTTTTGTTGGAAGGGGGTGGGCAGGGGGTAGAGAGAACCACAGGTGTTAAAAACAAACAAAAAAAATTTTGTTTGAACACTTCTGAGACTTCACACAACAGAGCTTTGTTTTTGTCTTGGAAGCTTTCCTAGGATCAGTGGAAATGAATGGCCAAAAACGTTGCTTTTGCTTGTGTCATAGCAAATCAAAAAATTGCTCTTACTACTGGTTACTTACTGGCACACACATCTCTTTTTATAACTACAGCCAGATGAGCATTTTAGGCTCTTTTGAGCCTCTGTTTTTTCCCACCTTATTGAATTATCATGCTTTATTGCTTTTAAAGTATGAGTTTAACTCCTTTCATGCTGCGGGTGGATATTCCTACCCATGACAAGCAACCTCTTGCCACTAACCACATTTTCCTCTGTACATTAGTGGAGTAAAAGAGTTAATTATTAGAGTTACATTTTCATGAATTTTTCATTAAAACTAGTCATGGCAGCCTCAAAGCAGCCATGACTAGATTTGATAAAAAACATCTTTAAAAAACTCTGCTGGTTAAGAGCTAATGATTGGAAAAAGGGGTAAAATCATGACATTAAGGTATCAATACTTGATTTGTCCCTGATTCTGGTTCATGTCACAACTAATAAAATATTCCAGCTGCATCATCGAGACATACTTTCATTAAAGTCACATCGTGATGTTTTAGTTGGAATATTAGTAAGTCAGGATTCTAGTTCAAACACTCAAGAGTTCTTGGAAATTTATTTGTGGATAAATAGCTGCAGTAGTCATGATGCATTGGCTTCCCAACTTCTTCTTTAATCCTCAAGTCGCCCATACAGCCACAAACTGCCCATTTTATATTGCTCTGTATAAGATGGGCAACGTGTATTTTTCATTGACAACTGGTAGGATGCATTTATCTTTAAAGTGTTTTTACAGGCAGCCAACAATAATGTAGAAACACTTTTAACCCTTTGCCCAATATGCACGATATCAAAATTTATTATTTTAATTGTTACTTTTTAAAATTTTTCAAAAAACTTCAACAAAACCATATCATGTGACTCTTCATTGGAACAAGCTCAACACTTATTATAAAGAGAGGTCACGTGACATGGTTTTGTTGAAACTGTTTGAAATTTTTTTTTTTTTCAACTCCCAATTTGTAAATTACGCAGACGGATGCAGCCGATTCATTATGTAATGAGTTAAAGTCATCTGCTGCCATGTAAATGTATTTTCGGTTTTAACAAAAAAATTAATCCAAGGACTAAAGGGTTAATACTTGACACTTACTCTTACTTATTTAATACTTAAAAACTGTGCCGTGTGCCAAATGTGTAACAGTAAAAATCAGGTACCTCAGACCTCTATTTGTTTGACTGACTGTGTGTGTGATATTCCAAGTATCAAATCTAGTCCCATTAAGAAAGTACATGATGACTAGCAAGGGTATTGGGAATGCAAGTCTCTAATCAAAACAAAAATGTCCCAGCTAGAAAATTATTGAGGGATCACACCCCCTATACTACCCCAGGGACAAAAGTTTTCCAGAATTTGACAGAATTCCAGGAATTTCCCAGGCCATTTTCTATGTTACGAAGTTTACTTTTTTATGCAATCCAAAGTGTTTTTTTTCTGGTAATCAACTTTTCTGTTCCACTTGTAGTTCCATTGCTCATATTTTAGCAATTGTTCAAGTTCGTTAGTGTACTACATGCTGATTGGACAGTCATATTCAATAAGTGAAATTGTGTGGAATTTCTTGTTCTTGTGTGTATTCAGTGCTCAATGAAGACCCTGCTTTTTATTAATTTATTTATTTATTTATTGGTGTTTAAGGTCACATACTTATGCACAATGGCTAATCATGACCGTGATAGTTTTACGGGTGGAGGAAGCCAGAGTACCCGGAGAGAACCAGTGAGCATCGACGAGCAACTGTCAGCTCCTCAACATTCTAACTCTGTTCAAGCTCCGCTTAAGCAGGATTACAGCGGTTGAAGACATGTGCACCATCGACATGAAGTACACCTTACATGCCCCCATGTAAGCAACCTTGATAAAGTGCCTTGCCCAAGGACCCAACGTGGGTTGTCCCAGACGGGGATCGAACTCGGGACCTCTAGCATAGAAGTTCAACAGCATACCACTGAGCCACCACGCTCCCACCATGATTTTTAATGTGAACAATGGAAAGGACAGGAGCATATATCACTTGTTGATAAAGGAATCAAAAATAAGTTTCGCTGGGGCTGGTTACAAGAAATGGATTCTAATAATGTAACGAATATAAATTGCGCTGGAAAAGTGAACTGTACTTGGTATGCAAAAGAAATCGACTATGGAAATGATGGTAAAAAAGCATTAAAACAACATGCGAAAACGAAAGAACATATCAGAAAACATTCTGACATATATTCAAATCAATCAAGGCCATCAACCTTTTTCAGTTCCAGGTAAATAAGTGTGTGATTCAATCTCTAAGCATCTACAATCCTAGAGCGGCCCCTGGCCCCCAGCCTGTGTTAGTCTTGTTTGCATTGGTTCACTTGGAAATTTACACTTTCCCAGAGTTTTTACATCTGCCACTTTCATCTCTTACTACCCCCTTTGCCCCCCCCCCCCCTCACCCCCCCCCTCCCCCACACACACCCTTATTTATGCCTTGCTTGTGGAAGTTAAAGTACATGAAAAGTTGAAATAAAGAATAAAGACTATTCAGTTCAAGATTGTTTTATAAACTCAGTATGTCTAGACATAATCATAAATAAAGATAAATGCAGTAACTCCATAAAATATAACAGATCACAGAAAATAATCTCTTATAACAGATCACAGATAATAATATTATCTACATAAATCACAGATAATAAAGTATACATTACATATCACAGGTAACAATTCACCTGTATTAATATTCAACATAATGCTATGCACATGTATCCTCAGACATTGTTACTCGATTTTACTTGTTTTCTTGGTACTGTACTTCCCTGGAAGGATTTCAGTATGAACATGTCAGCAAATCAACAATATGATTATAACATATTTTACTTGGTACTATACACCCTGGAAGGATTTCAGTATAAACATGTCAGCAAATCAACAATATGATTATAACATATTTTACATGGTACTATACACCCTGGAAGGATTTCAGTATGAACATGTCAGCAAATCAACAATATGATTATAACATATTTTAAAACTTTAATACAGATAAGCAATGATAATCTCCAAGTCAAAGTGTCACTGTTTCTATTTATTTATCTGTTAGGGTTTACTGGCACTTTCAACAGCCATGGTCATATCGTATCAGACAATTCTATGGGTGGAAACAGCAAGAGTACCCTGAGAGAACAATCAAGTCATGGCAAGTAAGTACAGGATTCTCCAACTTACTAACCAGACACAATCAGGGTAAACATCGGTTGAAGACAGGTACCATCGACCTGCAGTATGCCTTAGCACACTAGGCAACCAATAATGCACCCACCTGGGCAATTGGAATTAAGTATCTTGCACAAAAACACAATGTAGATGACACAGATCAGGATCGAACCTATGACCTTTCGATCTGAAGTACATAGACATCACTTCACTAGAACACCTGCTAGACAAGTCTTCACAAGCTTATATTCAGTTAACATGACTATCAAATTCCAGACTTCTGCAAGTTAACTGGTAGCGTTCTTCATTAATTTTAGTTATATGAATCTATTAACTGATAGAGTGCTGGAAGCCCGTATTTGGGCTTTATTCTGAAGCGCAGGTGCTGCAACCTGAAGACATCATTTTTGGTGAATAAGCTTCATATTACCTTTGAAGTTAAATAATTTTGTCTGTTAGGATTTGTCTTGTTACAAATTATAAGAGAGTGCCTATAGGCACTCTCTCATGAATTGTAACAAGGCCAAGACACATGAACAAATTTTGATGACCAAAAATAATTCAGCACTCTACCAGTTAATATGGTTTTGTCTTGTTACTGTCTATTGGAGAGTGCCTTTAGGCACTCTCCAATAAACTGTAACAAGACAAAGCCAAACAGACAAAATATTTTTGCTTACTGAATATGAAGTACATCCACAGAATAGGAAGCCTTTTAAGGGTAGAACAAGCATTCTTTCAGTGGAACCCAAGGAAGCGTGATGGCGCAGTGGTTGCAGCATTGGGCTTCAAACTGAAAGGTCCATGGTTCAATCCCCGCCAGCAATAACCACGTTGAGACCTCGGGCAAGGCACTTAATCCTGATTGCTTGTTTGGGGGGCATGGTGAGCTGTGTAATAATGCATTCTGCGTGACTATGGTGCATCTCTTTTCAACCAATGCTAACTCTGCTTGTGCGGAGTTAGTACCTTGGGGGATATGACAGATGCTTGCCGCTGCTCACTGGTTCTTTCCAGGCACTCTGGCTTCTTCCATCTGTACAACTGTGCGACACAAGGTGATCCTGGCTGTCAAAAGTGTTGTTAAACCCCAATAAATAAATAAATAAATAATTTAAATAAATAGTGGAACCCAAATATGGGCAACTAGCACTCAGCCAGTTAAGTGATATTTCATCACATGTCTTCAGGTCAATTTGTTCCAAAGATTAGAGATAAATCATCAGTCTTACATGTTGATTTAGTGGAATATTAGGTCACTCAACATCTATGGTTAAGGCAAGTTTTGTCAATCATTTATTATTACGCTGACCGTTTTGGAGGACTTTAACCCCAGGGGTTGGTTATTGTACCGGTATTTAGCGCAGAACTTTTTTTGTCAAACCCCTAATTTAAGCAATTTCCTTTTTTGGTAACAAATATGTTGAAAACTAAAATAGTGAAAATACCTTTGTAGATAATGTGAGGAAGGGTAGTTTAAAATTTGAAGTTTGTAACAGTATTTTCCCAGATAAGCACCAAAATTGCCAAAGAAGAAAAATATTGTGATCTGTCTTTGAATGTTTACACCACAACTTACAAGTTATTTTTCCATGTATACCAGTTGGTCATGTGATTTATCCCATGAATACCTGCTGATCATGTGACATTTGAACATCACACCTTGATATTATGCACTACATTTGATTTTCCAGAGTCTATATTTACATTCTGTCATTTCTGTATACGTTTAATAAAAAGATGATTTCCCCAACTCAAGAGTAAGTTTATTTTAGACACTATTTTGACAGTTTACAGGAACTATTTTGTATCAGAAGCTATGTTGTTTTGTTTCTTTTTTCGAAAAAGAACTTGCCCGAATTATGGTTAGTCAAGATGGTGCCTTGGAGATAAGCCACCTCGATATCCTGTCCGGACATAAAATAATTATGTTTTATGAAGGGAATAAACATAAAAATTGAATTCTGACTGTTCAAATCTATGAGGTGATAAAACAAATTGATCCCACACAGATTTACCAAGATCAGCAAAGCGGTTCATGGAATTTGCACATGATCAATTTGTTTCATCACCTCGTGGATTTCAAAAACAGTCATGATACAGTTCTTAAAAATTCCATTTTACTTACAGATCAGTTACACTATATCACCAGTAATAGTAATCGTGCTCTGTTCAAACGTGAGGGCAAAATAGAAATCCCATGAAATGGCCATCCCTGTTCTTGTAAACAATTCTCTTTGGCTTTCATTATTTATTTATTTATTGGTATTTAACTAGTAGAGGGCAGAAAGCCCGTATTTGAGCTTTATTCTTAAGTGCAGGTATCATAAGTTAAAGGCTGAGGATAAGCTTCAAATTATACTTGAAGTGAAATTATTTCATCTGTGTGAATTTGCCATGTTATAATTTATGGGAGAGTGCCTCTGGGCACTCTCCCATAAATTGCAACAAGGCAAAAACATGTGAAAAAATTTTGATGACCAAAAATAATTTAGCACTCTGCCAGTTAAGATCACTTTCATTATCTATGGCTCTATCATGACCACAATAAAAGTGTAAAGTTAAGTTTAGCCAATCATTTATTCATCTGCTACCCATCTTAGATGACTTCTGTGCCAGGCATTGACTTCTGGGTCCTATTTTGCCAGTATTTATATTTATTTATTGGTGTTTAAGGTCACATACTTCTGCACATTGGCTAATCATGACCACAACATGAAGATAAAGTAAAGGTCAGTCAATCGTTTATACCCCATGTTGCCTATTTTAGAGGACTCACACATTAAGCATTAGTGACTGGGTCCTATTTTACCAGTGAAACAGAGCTTATTTACCACACTAAACAAGCACTGCTTCACTTCTTGGGGTTCCCGCGGGGGATTTTGCCAGTAAAGCAGAACTTTTTTACCACAGTAAATAAGCACTGCTCCACTTTCAGTGGTTTGCCTAGGGGGTGAACAGTTTTGCCAAACTTATCATGTGATCATAAACAATTTTATCAGTACAATAGCACTTGTTTATCATGATAAACAGGCGCTGCTCCACTTCCCAGGGGTGAGTCACTGCATTCACACCAGAGATGATTTGTGGGCAATCTGTCATGAAGTGAGTTGTCATCAATAAAGGAGAAAACTGTGAAGATGAAAAATGGAAAGAGTAAAAAGAATATGGAGAACAAAAATTCAATAGTGAGGGAAATGTTTCCGATTTGTCCAAATGAATAATTGATCTCCAACTTGTTTGCTCTGTTTTCATCTCTTTTTGACTGATTACCAGAAGTAGAAATCTGAGAAGAGTAATTGTACAACTCTTCGACCATTTGTTCAATGACAGATTGAAAGAAACTTTTATTTGTTGTTTGTTTGTTAACTAGAGCTGAAATGGTCAAGGGGTTTTCTTGATCGATTAATCATGTGAATTAACCCTGGTTAACCGATTAATCACTTGTCCAAATATATATCTGAATAACTGCCATACCGTTGATGATTACAGCATGAACCCTTCACCCAATGTAACAAACAAAACCGACTAGGCCCATATACAAAACTCTCCATTCAAATTTATTATAGTTTCAATTTTTGTCTCAAAAACATAGCTTATGACCTCTCATTGGAACAAGCTCATTGAGCTCGTTCCAATGAGGGGTCATAAGCTATGTTTTTGAGACAAAAGTTGAAATTTTTTAATAATTCCTGAATTTATTTTGCAAATATCATCTGCTACCCACAATGGGTAAAGTGTTAAGAATTACCATTTCCAGCTACTGATACAGTATGATGATCATGCAAGTAAACAAGTATGTAAGCACATAACTTGCATGCTTTACTTTGCCTCATATAATTGATGTGAGTCAGTGTGACAATGTTTGCCTGTTTTGGAGCAAGTTTGTTTCTTTGTTGACCCATACAATATAGTAGTTCAAAAGTAACTGTTAATCTAACAATTACTTTTTTGATTGTTCAAGACGTTGATCATTGGTTAATCGATTAATCAGTTAACCATTTCAACTCTATTGTTAACACTACAGAATCATTCATCTGAAATCACTGCCTGTATGTAATTCAAATTTAGCATTTGTCCTAACACAAGGAAATGACAGAATATTGTTTTCTAAATTACTGGACATTTACATTTTTTTCTTCCAAACATAACTTATGGCCCCCTCATTTGAATGAGCACAATGAACTTGTTCCACTGAAGAATGATGAGCCATGCTTTATGTATAGCACCAAGCAGATTTTCCAATACATGTATGTTACGGAAAAGCTTATTTATTTGTTGGTGTTTAACCCTTTGCATAACAAATTGTCCACATCCACCTGCATAATTTACAAATTAAACAGTTGAAAACAATATTTTTGACAAAAAATTTCAACAAAACCATATCATGTGAGCACTCATTAGAATGAGCTTGTCGAACTCATTCCAATGAGGGGTCACATGATATGGGCTTGTTGAAATTTTTTGAAAATCTTTTAAAAACAATAATTAAAATAATAAATTTTGATAGCATGTTCGTTGGGTAAAGGGTTAAGATCACTTTCAGCATCTTTTACTGCACCATGACTGCAGCACAAGTTTGAAGTCAAGTTTAGACATTGTTTATACCTATGCTGCCCATTTTAGAGGACTTCCACCACAGGTATTGATTGGTTCTGGGGCCTATTTTACCAGTAAAGAGGAACTTGTTTACTGCACTAAACACGCAATGCTCCATGTCATGGAGTTGCCACTGAGAAGGCAAAAAGCTTAATACATGAACTTGAAGTACTGATCTCTATACAACTGGATTTCTGGAATGTCGGCAAAAAACGTTGAAACTTAACTTGTCCACCTCCCCCCCCCCCCCCCACCCCCACATGGTATCTGTGAAAGCTGTTATGCTGTAACATCAAAGCATAACTACTTTCTCATCACCAAACACCAAACAATAGCCTAGCATGAAAACTGGTAACACAGTATCAACATTCCAATCTTGGCACTTGTTTTCTCTTAATCATAACAAAAATATATTTTAAATATTTAATTTGCAGTTGTGAAAAATGTGCACATCATCAACATATTCATTTTTCTCAGATATTAAAGTATATTCTTTAACTGGTTGCGTGCTGGACCTTGACTTTTGACCTAGTGAGTCCAAAATAAATAGGGTTCTTCCTCTCATGAAGGCCAACCTACATATGAAGTTTCATGAATGTGTGTTGAACCGTAGTCAAGTTATCATCCGGAAACCAATTGTTTACAATTTACTATGTTCAAGGTCACTGTAACCTTGACCTTTGACCAAGCAAGTCCAAAATTAATAGCGTTCTTCCTCTCACCGATACCAACCTACCTATGAAGTTTCATGAACATGGGTTGAACCATTATCAAGTTATCATCCGGAAACCAATTGTTTACGCCCGCCCGCCCAACCACCCACCCACCCGCCCGCCCACCATTCATCAAACTATAAGTCGAGTTTTACTTCATCACAACTCGACTAAAAATCAATAGCTCACATCTAAAGGTCACCCTGAGCACACATACCAAGTTTCAAAGTGATCCGATCATAAATGTGCCCTGGTAATGACCTTCGATGAACTTAGTGCAGATATGCATCAATATTTCCCTTTGGCACACCCTGCAGTGCACATTTTTGACCAGATCACTTTGAAACTTGGTATGCTTGTTTGGGGTGAGTTCGGTCTATACCCACTTTGCCAGCAGCCTGAAGTAATAATTTTTCACACCTTGGCTATGGTCTATACTAATATTCCGTGACTGCTAATCAGCATGTTTGGTCCTTAGTTTTCCAACAGTGCTTGTCAAAACAAATATGTTAATTCCAATTACTTTTGATGAATTAATGAGTTTTCAATCACTTGTGTAAATAATTTAGTGAGCAGTTTTCCACTTCAAAGGCATTTACGAAACAGTTTCTACAGATGACTGTATATATATATGAACTGCAATTCTGAGTTTACTATACCAAAATGGCTAATGCACAAGTGAGTGTCCGATTTATTCAAAATGCCAGAGGTGTACAAATTTTGATTTATGACGGCTTCAAGTTCCGGATCAAAACCAGAAGACGAGAAACTATTCATTGGAGATGTTGCAAAGCAGGATGTCCTGCTACTATTAATACTAAAGACAGCATAATAACTAGTTTTGGGACTGAACATAACCACCAACCAGATAATGTTAAAGTTATTGTGGACACTTTCCTCTGTGAAATGAGAGAAAAAAATCAAACGTGACCATAGAACCATAGAACTGTTCCAGCAATTTATCAGGAAGAATTAAACTGTTTACGTGCAAGTGATGTTCCTGAAACAATAATTCAAGAGGTTCCAACACTATATTCCATTGACTCTAGTTTATATAGAGCAAGATCTAAAACTCTACCGCCTGTTCCTAAAATGAGACAACAGATTGACCTACCAACTGAATATAAAGAAACAAACACAGGCCACAACTTTTTGTTACATGCCGAGCCTGATAATTCTTTCTTGATCTTTGCTACTGCTGAAAACATTCGACATTTGGCTTCTTCAGAAACTTATTTTTGTGATGGAACCTTCAGTATGTGTCCCACATTGTTTTACCAAATTTACACCATCCATTCATTTGTGGAAGGGAAAATGTTTCCTCTTGTCTATGGTCTGCTGCCAAATAAAAGACAGCCAACATATCTAAAGTTCTTTGAAATGGTAAAACAAAAGACGCAAGATATAAATGTAGAACTGCGCCCATCTACAGTAGTGACCGACTTTGAGAAAGCGGCACAAAATGCTGCCAGGACTGTTTTCCAATCCACCGTTAAAGGGTGCATGTTTCACTATAGACAGGCAATTTGGAAAAATGCACAACGATTCGGTCTACAAGTGGCATTTGAGAAT
This sequence comes from Pictodentalium vernedei, assembly GCA_031216915.1. Classification (NCBI taxonomy): domain Eukaryota; kingdom Metazoa; phylum Mollusca; class Scaphopoda; order Dentaliida; family Dentaliidae; genus Pictodentalium; species Pictodentalium vernedei. The sequence goes on along the minus strand of CM062292.1, from coordinate 234,797,074 downwards.
GATCAAAGTGTCAATATGTTTGTTAAACGTGCTGCAGCTCTCCCACTTTTGGTGGTTTGCTATAGAGAATGTAGATCTGGATATTCCCGGCGTTCGAAGCTTTGCTGACTATGTGACAGAGCAGTGGGTAGAGGGTGGTGACAGGCTAATGTGGAACCACTTTGACACCACTGGTCCTCGTACAACAAACCATGTTGAAGGATGGCACAGCAAACTATCCAAGCTCGCAGCTTGCCATCCAAACATTTACAAATTTATAAAACTAATGAAAGACGAGCAAAGTTTTAATGAGGTAACAATTCTACAGCTACGGAATGGTGGCACTTTGAGACCACGACAAAAGAAATATCGCCGCGTTAACCACAGGTTGGTTGATGAAAAAAGACATTTGTTGAATGGTACCAAGACTGTAAATGAATATGGTGATTCAATAGCATATCTTGTTGGCCTGTAAAACCATTTATCAAATATTGTGTATATATTTTAATTTATCAAATATTGTGTATATATTTTCATTTATCAAATATTGTGTATATATTTTCATTTATCAAATATTGTGTATATATTTCTTTGTATTTTTCTTTTTGTAATTTCGGTAAATTAATTTTCAATAATTGAATTTAATGCAATTTAACTATTCAAATTGGATAAATTGCATTCAATTTATCCAATTTGAATAGTTAAATTGCATTCAATTTATCCAATTTGAATAGTTAAATTGCATTAAATTCAATTATTGAAAATTAATTTACCGAAATTACAAAAAGAAACATACAAAGAAATATATAATAATATATTGTAGTTTAATGCTTTTTGATAATAATTTGTTTTGAATAGTTAAATTGCATTAAATTCAATTATTGAAAATTAATTTACCGAAATTACAAAAAGAAACATACAAAGAAATATATAATAATATATTGTAGTTTAATGCTTTTTGATAATAATTTGTTGCTAATGTATACAGAGTATATAATTTGTCAGAGCCAATAAAAACAATCAATAAAACCAGCTTTAAAACCTGATTAATCACTCAAACTCTCCAGAAATATAGTACTGACTATACCTTAATCCCCTATTGTCTAACCTATTAACACCTTTTTATGAGAACAATACCTGCTGGCAAAGTGGGAACATCCCGTGAGTTCTAGATGGGATCTGTTGATTTTCTTCCATTTCCGTCAAAAAATGTTGCTGCTGGCAATGTTCGTAGAACTTAGTTAAGTCAGACCTCAATATTTCCCTTTGGCACACCCTGCAGGGAACATTTATGATTGGATCACTTGGAAACTTGGTGTGCTTATGTGGGGTAATATCTATATGGGAGTTATCAATTTTCTTCCATTTCTGTCACAAAAAGTTGCTGCTGGCAATGACCTTTGAACTTTGACTTTGTCAAGTTGAGCTAAAAATATATGTGATGTAATTTGTGAGTTCAGATAGTTACTTAAATAGTTTATTTTCACTTGACTGATATGAATTCTGTGTTTCAGATATCAAGTAGGAGTCTGCAACACTATGGTAATAAATACAGGATTTCTAATGAGCAATGATTTGATATGAAATTTATGAACTGAGTTCACCAGAATCGACCGGTGTCAAGGTTTACTGAGGCTCAGATTGATTTTAGTGAATGTAGTTCAGAAATATTATATTATATGATGCTAAATTTGAGAGTTGGTTTATCACATATTAACATAATGTGTAAGTGTATCACAAAGTCACATCAAAAATAGATAAATTAATTCAACTTTAATTCCCAAAATAACTCCATCACAACATTTCGACATCACATTGACTTCTGACATGACATGTTTATTTCACCTGTTCCAGATGATATTTCCATAATGGGCTATTAGATAGCAAATATGTAATGGAATATGTGATAAATAAGTTTCATAAAGAAATCATTACATTAAAATTAAGTTCAGTTCTTGAATATATTTGTAAATATAAAAATAGGTCATCTGAAATAAACAAGAAAATGCAAAATTTAAAAAAATACTGAATTTATTACTACAAATTCTAATCAAATGTCAAAAAGTTACTTATTTCAACACTGAAAATATGACAAGGGAAAAAGGCTGTATGTTTCAACAACTAAATATGACAACTTGGTTGCATATCATAACAATAATGATTGTATATCATAATAATGATTTGTTGTGGTTCTCATGCTACTCCCTTCCCCCATTCTCTTCTCCCAAACACCCAGAAACAAACTATTTAATGCTATCCTGTAATCTTTCTCGGAATTGCACTGATCAGCATAATAACAGTCTCCTTTGTATCACTCAGTTACCATCTATCCTTCATTCTCCCATTCCACTCCCTAATTGTACTCAGTGAATTTGTTGACATTTTGAACATTCAAAGAGAAAGTGCTCCATTACTGCCAAATTATACATATGACACTTCTTGTCACCATTTTCCCCAATTTTCCTTCTAATCAGCAACCTCAACCTCAGTTTGAACAGCAGTACCCTAAATCCCCCCTCCCCCAACACTCCTCATAAAGGCACCACCCAGGTACTCCTCTAATACCAGCTTCCCCTTATCATGCAGGATACCTGAAAGTCAATTTGGTCTGTACAAGGAGTTAAAATAACCTTTTATTGATGGGTCACATTGACAGCAAACAGAAAGAAAATAACACCAATGTCTGATTGGCGATTTTTAGTATACAGTACTCAGCTGATTTGGCAGGTCAAATGTTAGCAGCCAATTTTTATTTTCAGCCTCAAAAACATAGCTTATGACCACTCATTGTGATGAGCTCAGAGCACATTCCATTGAGAGGTCATAAGCTATGTTTTGCAGGCAAAAATTCAAAACATAATAAAATTTGCCAATTTTTGTGAACTGTGCTGGCAGGATATGGTCAATACATTAGGTTATGGGTTAAAGGTCTTGAAAACACATTTTTATCTTCCAATATGTATACTTTTACAATAAGTATCGTCTGCTGCTTCTGTTTGGTCAAGAATTCATGGTTTCATATCATGGAATCTTCTTGCCAGTTTCAGTGTTGAAAGGCTTTGTTGGTGATCAGCTGAAAGGTTTCAAACTACATTGATGGTTCCATATTCTTGGAATGTATTTCATATTTTAGCTAGAAGGAAATTAATGATTTGTTGTTGTAGAGGTTTGTTGTGCCAGCTTTTCATCACTTGAAAACTGTTAAAAGATTCCAAACCTCATTTTGTATTTCCTACTTACAGAGTCATGTATGGATTTTTGATAAAAATATTGAAGGCATGTATAGGCATTAAAATAAATGGATTTTCAGAAAGAAGTATTGAAAAAAATTTGGGGGAACACAAATGCACTTTTAAATTTGGAAAAGACTGTATTGGGTAAAGGATTATACATGAACCTATGTCATTCAGGCCAGGTAATTGTTGAGGGAAAAGCCCTAGACTATTATCTGGCCGAATATCCTGATTCAAGAGTATTAACTGACTTAAAACCCACTTTACATTAAATTCTTGTTTTAATGTGAAAAAATAAGGCCTCACAAAGTAGATCTTCTGTTTATCAGGCCATTTTTTGTAAAACTGCATGTGGGCAGGTGGGCGGGCATTTTTTTATTTTATTTTTTATTTTTGTAATTATTTCTTTGTCATCAAAAGTTCATTTTCTTGATTTGTTTTATGTTTTAGGTCTCATAATCTACAGAATAGCATGGGTGGTGGTGTATTTCGTCCATTGAGTGCAAGAAGGTTTTGCAATGCTAAAGAATTGCAAAGCCTTGTTGCACTCAAGGGACAAATTGATCAATTTTATTAACTTGGGTAAAAAATCTGACATAAACCATTTTAATTTTTATTTTTCTAAGTTTTGCATTGGTTATAAAAAGAGAGTATGCAGAAGCCAAAAGGACCATGTAGGAGGGTCTGAGAAACAGATTTTTTACTTTTTAGGCCTAAAATACTTTTATCACATTGAGAAGAATGAAAATTGAAAATGTGAACAGTTGGATCAGTGACTTATCATTCATTGAAGACAACAGCATGGATGTTTCAGTAGAAACATGGGATAAAAACCTGGTCTGGTCAGACTAAATGTTTGTATTAGAACAGTAACTGTGGATTATTCAAGATTATTCAAGAGAATACCCGGTCATTCTTCTAAGAATGGCCAGTCATTCTTAACAATAATACACACTTATTGTTCGTTATCTCTTAATTCTCTCAGAAAACATCTAAGGTGAAACAAAGGGAGTTGTAGGCAATGGGTTTTAAAGACCAAGAATACACTCCTTTCTGTAATTACTGAAACTTGTAACAAGCCTAGAATTAAAAACTTTTAATTTGATAACAATTTTTACCAATGCTGTATAGAATCGATAGAAAAATATCTTGTCAAATATAAATTTTTTAATACTCAGCTTGTGCAAAGCACTTCTGGTGAATACAAAATGACTTAACCCTTAAGGGCCTGGAGATTTTTTATACATTTTTGCTTTACTTTGACCATCCACATCCTATGACTTTGCAGTTGTTTGTTGGCAAGTCTTGCCTGCCTATGTAGGCAACCAAGACTTGATTAGAAACAACTGCCATGAAACTTTGAATGTAACTTGCAAGCTTACCCCAAAATTGCATATTGGGGCACTTGTTTTGTTGTAGAAAAATGTGATTAAAGTCGAAATTAGGACCTTAAGGGTTAACCCTTTACCCAACGCAGACGATATCAAAATTTATTATTTTAAATATCATTTTTTCAAATTTTTCAAAAAATTTCAACAAAACCATATCATGTGACCCCTCATTGGAACGAGCTCGACAAGCTCGTTCCAATGAGGGGTCACATGATATGGTTTTGTTGAAATTTTTTGAAAAATAATATTTTTTTCAAATGCTGAATTTACATATTATGCAGGCGGATGCGGGCGATTCGTTGGGTAAAGGGTTAAGGGCCTTGTTAATATCAAATTTCAATTTGAATTAAATCGCAAATCAAATCAGGTAGAGGAGTTCAATGTGAACTGAATCTCACCACTTTTCAGGTTGTTAATATTGCACTTTCTTACAACGTGGAATCTCCACTCAAGTATTGTGTTCAATGGTGACTCATCTGTTTGGGCAAACCAATCAAAACGAAAAATATTCTGGCTTGTACTCAAATAATTTTTATTTATTTATTTATTTATTTATTTATTTATTTATTTATTTATTTATTTATTTGTGCTTAATGCCACATCACCAACTAAGGCTCTATCATAGCAACAAAATGGTAGAAAGTAAAACATGTCCACTGAGAATTAAAAAACTGTTAAATATGAATATTTCTAAAAAAATTGTTTTAAAGGGACACTCAGCAATCAGATGAAGTTGAAAGTCAGTAGTATAATAGCATATTCATTTCAACCCTTTTCTTCTGAACTAGCCTTCTGGACATATGATATGGCACCATACCACAATGCATAATAGGTGTCAAATTACTGTCAAGTGATTCTCATGGTAAACCATGTATGCGGCCATGTTGTGACATAATTGTCATGGTGATGAGTGATGTACATGTGAGTGCGCATGAGTGGTATGTCCTATTGGAGTGATATGTTTCTGTCATTAATTTTGTTTGTTGGAGGTTGCCATGTTGGATTTCTATGGCAGCACATGGTTTCCATGTAGTCGAGTGAATTCTAATGTAGTGGGGTTGTGTTCTTGGGACATATTCAATGGTATGGGAGCTTATCTAATTACTGAAAATGACCCATTGATGATACCCAAAATGACCACAACCCATTCTAGAAACACAAATCAAATTTCGAGTCATCGCAGGGTTCTAGCCCTCATGTTGGAGCACAGCAAAAGTAAATTACTCTTTAAAAAGTTTGAAATATTGTTAGCAAGAGGTAAAATATGACTTGCTAATTTATTTATTGGGATTTAATGATACTTTCAACAGCCATGGTGATATCGTGTTGGACAGTTTCACAAGTGGAGGAAGTCGGAGTAACTGGCGAGAACTATCAATCATCAGCAAGTAACTGTTAGACTCTTCAACTTACAAACCCAGCAGAAGCAAACTGGGAATAAATGTCATGCCCAAGGACACAAACACAGATGACATAGGAAAGAATCAAACCTAATACCTTTTGATCTGACGTCCAATGGGCTAATCATAGAGACACTGTGCTTCCATGCTATGCAAAGAGAGTTGTGGTATAAATACCCTTTCTTCCAAAATCTGATCTCAAGCAGTTCTGGAAGGCAAGAACAAAACAAAAAATTGCCAAATTTACCTATTTATTTGACACAAATAGCAGATGACACTTTTAAAGAAAGTTCTTTAACCAACAAAAGTTTCATTTTTTGCCTCAAAGATAGCTTATAACCCCTCATTGGAACAAGCTAGTTCCAGTGAAGGTCATAAGTTAGGATTTTGAGGCAAAAAATAATATTTGAATGGCGATAATTTCTGAGGAGCTCTGGTTGATTATGGCCATTACCTTTGGCCTCACAAAGTAGAGCTGTTTCTGAGGCCATTTTTTGTAAAATTGCATTTGAGCAGGCGTTTTTTTATTTTATTTTTTACTTTTGTAATTATTTCTTTGCCATTAAAAGTTCATCCTCTTGGTTTGTTTCACGTAACAGGCCACATAATCTACAGAATAGCATGGGTGGTGAAGTATTTCATCCCTTGAGTGCAAGAAGGCTTTGCAATGCTAAAGCATTGCAAAGCCTTGTTGCACACGAGGGACAAATTTATCAATTTTATTAACTTGGGTAAAATATCTGACATAAACCATTTAATTTTTTTTTTTTAAGTTTGCATAGTTTATAAAAAAGAAAGCATGTGGCAGCCAAAAGGACCTTGCACAAGGGCATGAGAAACAGATTTATAACTTTTTTTAGGCCTTTATTTAAAACTATTAAATGGTTAATGAGGCACTCCATATAAGAAGTCTATGACCTGGAGTGTAACTGTTTCATAAACTTCTTGGTAAAAGCCGCCTCATCTATTGTTTGAAAAATTAAAGTATCATCACTGGATTTACAAAAATAATCTCTATGGAAGCCAGCAGATGTAACTAAAATATCAACTTTGCCATCTTTTGCAGCTGCTATGAATCTTGCCTGAAAGTTCTTAGGAGGAAAAACCATTGAGTTGAGTACCTTGTACTCCAGGAATATCTGCTCATTTACATTATAACTATCCAGTGTACTCCTTCTTAATTTCGCTATATGTTTCAAGTCTTGTGTGACGTACATGACATCCAGACAGGCTGTAAGTCGATGTTGTAAAAATATATTGCATATGTCTTGAAGTCTTTCGACATCTAGCACTGGTGCAGCAATATATACTTTACGGTTTTGGTCAGAGAACCACAAATCCAATAGCGACTTCCACATTGTATAGATGTAACTGGGTCCATCTTTAATGCAAGGATATTTTAACTTTTCCAACTCTTTCTGTAATATGTCTTCTGGCCACTAAAAATTAAAAAAAAATTGTTATATTTATAAAGGTGGAGTTATTACTGACTGATACAAGCAACCTAAGACAGAAGGATTTTTGAGATAATCAAATAAAAAAAAAACAAAACCAAGTCTAATTAACTGGCTCGATGCTGGAACAACATATTTGGACTTCCATTACCTGGTTTAACTGGCTGAGGGCAAAATTAATTTTCAAACGTGATTGAAACATGGGTAGTTTTTGTTCAAAGATATCACTCTACCAGCAAGAGAAGACTTAGTTTAGCAAGTGTTTGTTTCTAAATAATTGTTTTGTTGCAATTTATTGGAGAGTGCAATAGGCACTCTCCATTAAATTGCAACCAAACAATTTTATATAAAAAATTTTCTTCTAATACTGAATTTATTTATTTATTTATTGATGTTTAAGGTCACATATATATGCACAATGGCTAATCATGACCGTGACAGTTTTATGGGTGGAGGAAGCCGGAGTACCCGGAGAGAACCACCGAGCAACGACGAGCAGCTGCCAGCTCCCCAACATCGTAACTCCGTGCTGCAGCACAGGCAGGGTTAGATTGGTTGAAGACATGCGTACCATCGACGTGCAGTACGCCTTAGTACACGGCATCATCGTGCTCCCACATGGGCAATGGGGGTGAAGTGTCTTGCCCAAGGACACAACGCGGTTGCCGTAGGTGGGATTCGAACCGAGGACCTCTCGGCTTGCAGCCTGCACCTCTACCTACTGAGCCACCACGCCCCTTCTAATACTGAAGAGACATCAAGCAAATTCACAGAGTGTAAAGCCACATTAGTGGCTTCCAGAACTTTTCAATAGAGCAATGATAGTGGCTTCTAACACTCAACCAGTTAAAATGTGAAGATGACACAATAAAGTTATATTCTAAGCATATGCTTCATTTTGAGATGGCGGAGTGGATAACTGCACTTGTCTCTCATGCCATTGGCCTTAGGATCTCTCCCTGGTTGGAAAGTTCTCAAGATATGCAAACATTCTCTGGCAGCATCAATCGTGGGGATGATGACTTCACAGTGCACAATCCTATGCAAAGAGAGACACACTCAATGCAGGCTAAAGATCCCTTTGCAGTATTCGAGAAAAATAAAATGTTCATTTGATTGTCATAGATTCTGAAAGTGTTCTTAAAGGCTTGGACAATTCTACTTATTTTTTGCTCTCTTATAATAATGTAATGCTTTAACTTGGCAATGGTGTCTAGTGAAGTATTGGCTGCCTATGAAGGCAGCAAAGACTTCACTAGAAACCCAACTACGGTACTGTAAATTCCATCAGGAAGACCACAAAACCCGCATATGTTGGAACATGTGTTCTGGAACCTGGATTAAGAAATATAGAAAATAGGAAAGAATTTAAAAATAAATTAACAACAAAACTTTTGTCCTCATATCAAGATAGCTATCAATGTGACAACCCATATTGCCCTGACTGTTGCACTCCACAGTAGGGTTTGCAAATCGGCAACCTAACTGCCTTTCACTGTCGACAAACCTGGGACGTAGTATGTATAATATGGTTCAAACTACGTTTTTGATTGATGTTGGGTACTCGAACCGTACCATATTTTTTCTAAAATCAACCTCCTCCCAGTCGGGTCTGGTAATTATAACACGATTGTAATTTGAACTGAAGGGGTAGTGATAGGCATCCACATAGGTTACATTAATGTATGTGGCTTGTGTGGATATCTGTCTCTGCACCTTCGGATTAGATTCCAATTTAATCCGAAGGGGTTAAATTCCATTAATGAATCTGGAAATCTCGTCCATCCATCTATACAGTAATGTGGAAGGTCACCAGGTCTAGAGTTAAAAATTTACACATAACTGTCCTCAGATCATTTCTACCAACACCTAAGACGCAGATCATGTAGTCAGTGTTTATGGGATGTATTACGGGAATGACAGGAAGACAGTCAATCTGGCTATGTCATCTCCCAACGGTATAGATTATTACTTCTGTATATGTATTACACATTGTAAGAAATGCAACTACATGTACTTAAAAATATGCCGTTAAATAAAATATCTATCTATCTATCTATCTATCTATCTATCTATCTATCTATCTATCTATCTATCTATCTATCTATCTATCTATCTATCTATCTAATCTATCTATCTATCTTCTATCTATCTATCTATCTATCTATCTATCTATCTATCTATCTAAATGTGCATGCAAGACAAGAAACCCACAAAAATTGGAACTCTGTCCTAAGGGTTAAACTACAGCAAATGTATAAATATATTAGGTTTGTATTTACTGTGGAATATGTACTGGTTGCACTCACATGAGTATAACAGTACTCTCAAATTCTAAATTTCTAAAGAACTGAAAACTGATTCTTGCAGCAGGAGTTCACAGGAGTCAAATCCAATTCGGGACAAATTTTAAGGCCTGACATGAAAATAAAAATAAGTACTACAAAACTGACAGTTAATTACTAGGCAAGAAGACACCATTACTGGGACCAAAGGGTCAACATCATTTGTTCACTTGTGGATAAGAGCACTGGCCTCTCACGTTTGCAGAGATCCCAGGATCTCTTCCTGGTCAGGAACATTCTCAATGTGTCCAAACACTCTCTGGCAGCATAAATTGTGGTGCCTTCACAGTGCACCATCTTATCAGAAGGGATGTAAAATAGCTGTCCATGTGCAGAGAGACACACACTCCATGCAGGCTAAAGATCCTTTAGTAGTATCCAAGAAGAGCAAAGCCAAAAGGTTGCAGCTACAGAGGTCATCTCACACACATGTGCCATTGGGTTAAGGAAAGACATTAATAAATAAGTTGTATAACTTGCAAGATTTGTTTTCTCAAATTTATTGATGAGCACCTGCAGGCACTTTCCAGTAAATACTAACTAAAAAATCAACTAGCAAAAAATGCTGACTCCTCAAAATAATCCAGCACTCTACCAGTTTGAACAGAGCAGAATACTGATCTCATTCAGATTAGGTGTGCTGCATCAATTTTATTGGCCAGAGTTTGTTCAATAGATTTGTTTTGTTACAATTAAGTGGAGAGTGCTACCTGGTATCTAAATAAAACAGCCTGCTAGTAGTTGATTCTGAAGCACATCCACAGTATATGAAGCCTTTTATGACTACAGCTTTATGAACATTTTCCATTGAAACCCAAATATGGGCTTGCAGGAGGGGGGGGGGGGGGGGCAGCATGGTGGCATTATCCCCCAAATATTAAAAATGTCCACTCTCCCCCCAAAATGTCCAATCCTCCTCCCCCATCCCCCTACCCCCAAAATAACAATCATTAGCCCAATATAAGTTTCACATAACACATGTTCCCAAAATGGTTTCCAACTTTGGTCCAAATGCAACAATGGCTTTCTGAATATGATGCTTCTACTCCTCCTCCACACCCTAAAATAACATGGCTAGGCACCTGCTTGAAAGTCTTGGCTGTCTGTATAGACACTTGACAAGAAACACTGTCAGGATGATTCAGCTCTTTAAATGTCACAAAGACTTTGTAATTACATGTATTTTTAGGCTAGTATAAAAGGGTGAAAGAGTCTGAAATGGGTCCTCAAGTGTTAAGCCGATCAACAGAGATTAGCTATTGGCTATTGGGCTGCAGAATAATGTCAGAATGTGGCATGACACTTTTGGCAACAAGAATCACCTCATATCAGACAGTTTTATGGGCAGAGGAAGCCAGGTACCAGGACAGAACCACCAAGTAGTGACATGCAACTGTCAGACTCCCCAACGTAGTAACTCTACACATGCAGGGTTAGCATTGGTTGAAGACAAATGCACCATCAATGTGCAGAATGCCTTATTACACAGCGTCACCATGCCCTCATGTGAGCAATCATGATTAATGATTAATGCAGTTACCCCTCCTAGTCTAGATCAAACTGTGGACCTCTCAGTTTAAAGTCTGATACTCTAACCAGTGAGGCATCATGCCCAAGCAAGATTAGATGAATTAAAACAGAACATGTTTTCCCTACCAAACATCATTTTGTAATATATTATAGCAAGAAATTGCAAAGTTGAGACCTTGTATCAACATGTTTGGGTAAATCTGCAAAAAGATTATGAAATGAAGTAAAACTGTGTCTTTATACATCATAATAACAATTGTGGATCCAATGGTGGATACAGAGGGGGCGGTGGGGCGGTCGCCCCCCCCCCCCCCCTTTAGCTCATGTTTGTCTCGCATGTAGGGCGTAGCCAGGATTTCATTTGGGGACAATACATGAATTAAAGTAAAAACATACAACGACATTTATTTCCTCCATCACCATTCGCTATGGAAAACAAATATACCGTTGAAATTATGCAACATATATCTACTGGTCGCCTTCATTTATAGCGTCACCGACACAGCATGATTTTGAGGTGTTACATGCCCCTAGCCTCAGGTACCCCATGGCTATGCCAATTATTGGTCAGGATCTCAATTGGCATAGTCATAGGGTACCTAAGCCAAGAGGGCTGACTGCTGAAAACTTTCAAACGCTGGCAGATCGCAATGTTCTCCTGAGGTTAAGTCGGTTATGACTGTAAACAGTGTGTCCAAAATACAATATTATGGTAAACGGATCTGAAGAGTATATTTCAAATTTTCTAATTCTGTCTTGAACGTATGACAGAATTTGAAATTCTGAAACATGCTGTTTAAAAAGTGTTAATTAGCCATTCAAAAATTCAAGAGGATTTCCACCCCAGAATGCCCCATTTGGTCGCTCATTTCCAAAAAATTTCGGGGGGGAGAACCCCCCCAGACCCCCCACAAAAGCTCGTGCCTTTGGCACTTGCGGCAGATGACTTCGGCATCTGCACGATTTGCCCCCCCCCCCCCTTTGAGAATTCCTGTATCCGCCACTGTGTGGATCCTAGTTATTAGCTTTGATCTTACCTTAATTACATAGGAATTCTTCTCTGATAGTTGGTATAATTCAACAATTGTGGGTGAAGATCTGTGTTTTTGAATGTTAGGCTTTTACAAGATAAAATGTATATAATCCCCCAAGCTATTTAAGGATCAGTATCATGGAACCCTTTTAAATGAATAGCCACTTTGCCAGAGAAAAATACTCAATTAACAGAAGGAATTAATTACAGGAAGTGGGTCATTTTCCTATCTCCTAGTTATAAACTGAGCATTTATTCTATTATATCTTGTTTGACAGAGCTCATTGAACTCTGTCAAATAAGATATATTTCATTAACTCTTTACATGCTGCTGGTGGATATTCCTGCCCAGGACAAGATTTATCTTGCCACTCAAATAAGTATAATTTGGGCATGTTTAATCAAATCTTACCTCTGTAAATTGTATGTAGTTTTTCACCAATGATTGCTGAAGTTAAATTTAGATGAATTTTTCATCAAATCTAGTCATGGCTGCTCTATAGCAGCCATGACTAGATCTGATGAAAAATATTTAGAAAATACTCAGTAGGTTAAGAGTTAATAGCCTATATAAAAATTGTCTATAAATGTGGAGAATTCAGTGGATGTTGAGTAATTCTTCGACAGATCACACAACTTTGATTCGTAAACATAAATAGTGTGCAGTATTCAATCCCGTATTTGATTCAGCCGAATTTAAATATCTGCATGGACTGCGTTTACACTTCAGCCTCCCCTCCCTCTAGCTTTCAAAGTTATTCCAGAGCCCTGGGTCACAGTTATAAATAATTTGGTAGCCTCATTTGAGTGAATGGAGAAACAGAATAAGAAAGCCAGAGCCTGGTTTTCCATCAACTCGGATTAAGGGAGTTAAAATTTTCCATATTTAATCAATACAGTGCAGCCCATTTAATTGGATTATCTCTTTATTGAATAACCCTTTTACACTGATAATTGAATATGACTTCCAAACACCAAACCATTTACCATACTGTCAGTTCAAATTTGACCTGTTAATTCCATACAGATTATTGAGTAATTAAAATATAATATGATAACTGAATAAAAACTTTTGCGATCTATCGACGATTTACTCTGACGATCACTGAATTCCCTATGTTTCTTGACCTTGTTGGCCTCAGTACATCCAATAATCTATTATATTTTCTTTGACAGAGTGCCATGAGCTCACATAACAGCATTTCAGCATACTAATCAGGAGGCTTGAGAAATGATCACAGGTAATCTGAATCAATGAGAGCAACCCTGGTATAACAACATACAGAACAAATTACATGACTTTGGTAACTGAAGCTCTAAAATATACATTTCACAAATGGGGAAGTACAAATATTAAGTTCTGGTTGGTATAATTAAGAAATAACTTATATTAACAATACAATGAAAAGTTTTGGTTTAACGGTCTGAATTATGGTCCTTTCAGTAAACAGAAACACACTCATTTTCTTTTTAAGCAGGGTAGCATCGCAAAATTTACCCTCTGTGAACCTCAGTCTGAATCAAGGACTCAAGCTAAAACAGAAAGATGTACTTAGAGGATAAATTGGCCCACTGTAGGGGTAGCATCAGCAAATTCACCCTCAGAGAACCTCATTTTGCAAATGACAGGTTGCTTATATTCAGGCTTGGCTGTGTATCCTCTTGCCTCACCTGAAGCCCATTCCCAAACCCTTTCTTTCTCACTACAGGCCTGGAAATAACCTGTGAACAATCCATTAGATTACACAGGGGTTATGTCAATTGTAAAATGTGAATGAACTACAGGTTAGGACAAAACAATAAAACAAAATAATACAGCATAAATTAAATTCCTAATTTGCCATCTTTTCCTGTAAGACTCACAAATCGCTCAAGACTAACTCGACTCATTTGTTGCGTATTGCACTCACATAGGAGAATACCTGTGGCTCCTGTTTATGTCAAAATAAACAAAATAAACAGCAAGAACCAATGCACAATCTCGCAAATTTATTTTGCCGGTAATTCTGCTATGACAAAAACAGCATGACTGGCGAAGTAAAACAGAGAAGGTGGAAAAGCATCACAACACATTATTCCTACAGCTTACTACCAAGTTATATAGCATAACCTGCTGATGGGTTACGAGGTAAGCTCTTTATTTTCAGACCTGTCACCATCACATTAACCCTTTGTGGAGAATCCCTAAAATTAATAAAAATTACCAGATCCATAGATGATAGCATTTCTTGCCACCCTTTGTCCTCTTGCTCTGACAATACTCCTTCATCGATTGGTTCTGTGATTGTTATTTTTTCATCTACGTCGTCAACAATCTGCTGACTATTTTCATCTTCATCCACATTTTCTTTCTCGACATCTACCTTCTCTGCATCAAGAATGATTTCTTGGGTTTCTTCGAGATTAGGTGGGGAAACATCTTCAGCTGGTTCAATGGGTTCATTTTCTTCCTGCGTTTCTTCCTCTTTGCCAGCAGTCTCTTGAACCACCTCTTCCTGAGTCAGCCCATCCTCTGTTTCAGCAGCAGCTTCATCCACCACTTGCTCTTCCTCTGGCTGTACAGTCTCTGCTTCAGCATTCTGATCTTCATCAACTGTCTCACTTTCCTCAACTTGATTAACAGGTATTTCATCAACTTTCTCAATCTGACTATCTTCATTTTCAGCATCAGCAGTTTCTTCAGGCATCTCCTCTTTTGGAGTTTCTACAGTATAGATACTGGGAGGCATTTGTAATGTGTCATCTACAGTCTTTTCTGCCATTATTCTTCTCATTTGGTTCACATCATCAACTTAAACATAAATTCAGAGTACCAAGTAAGAAATAATTACATTATCACATAATCAGCATCAACTAACCCACAACAGAAACATTGTCTGTAGAGCAGAAATAGTTAACCAATTAATCAATTAAATGAAAGTGTCAATGACACTGTAGCTCAACTTGTTAAGACATTTACATATATAGTATGTGACACAGAAATGACAAACATCTAGGTAATGACCTGATAACAAAGGTACATATAAAGTATTGTAACGGTCTGTACATAAATACTGACCGTGGCCTGTAACAAACGTATAGGTAAAGTATTGTAAAGGTTGTCGACAGTCAGATGCTAAACTAGAAAAGAAATCTTTGAGTCCCAGACTGGGTCTGACTGAACCCCAAAATATTTGTTCTCATAGCACAGTGATAACAAAGGCACCCCAAAACACTCGTTCCTGTCCCAAGGTGATAACAAAGGTACCCTAGAAGTTTCGTGAAGATCGGTTCATAAATACGGCCTCTAGTCTGAGCCGTATAGACGTTGTGTACAAAAAACTGATTGGACCTAATTTCGGTACAAAATGGCCACTGGCAACCATCTTGAATTTTGGACCGCATCAAGAAACACTCGTTCTCGTCCCAAGGTGATAACAAATGTATCCAAGAAATTTCGTGAAGATCGGTTCCTAAATACAGCCTCCAGCCCTAGCCGTATTGACATGTGCACTTACAGTGTATAAGTAGCACTGAATAAACAAAGTTCATCTAATTTGCATAATTTCTGCACGAGAAAAAAACTCGTATTATATGTGATGTATTCCATGTTACTAAACATTCATACAAAAATTTATTCAAATCAGAACTTTCATACAGACGTTCTGTACAAAAAACTGATTGCACTAATTTTTGTACAAAGTGGCTGCTGGTGGCCATCTTGAATTTCGGACTGCACCCAAAAACACTCGTTCTCGTCCCATGGTGATAACAAAGGTACCCAAGAAGTTCCGTAAAGATCGGTTCATAAATACGGCCTCTAGTCTGAACCGTATAGAAGTTGTGTACAAAAAAACTGATTGGACCCAATTTCAGTACAAAATGGCCACTGGCAGCCATCTCGAATTTTGGATTGCACCAAGAAACACTTGTTCTTGTCCCAAGGTGATAACAAAGGTACCCAAGAAGTTTCTTGAAGATCGATTCATAAATACAGACCCAAGCCCGAGCCGTATTGACATGTGCACTTACTGTGTATAAGTAGCACTGGATAAATCAAAGTTCATGTAATTTGCATAATTTCTGCACGAGAAAAAAACACGTATTATATGTCATGTATTCCATGTTACTAAACAATCATACAAAAATTTATTCAAATCAGAACTTTCATGCAGAAGTTCTGTACAAAAAACTGATTTCACTAACTAAAGTACAAAATGGCTGCTGGTGGCCATCTTGAATTTCGGACCGCACCCCAAAACACTTGTTCTCGTCCCATGGTGATAACAAAGGTACTCAAGAAGTTTCGTAAAGATCGGTTCATAAATACGGCCTCTAGCCCGAGCCGAATATTGGCATTTGCAGTTACAGTGCTGAAAGTAACACTAAATAGATCAAAGTTAGTCTAATTGGCATAATTTATGCACGAGAAAAAAACCTGTATTATATGTGATGTATCCCATGGTACTAAACCTTCACACACAAAATTATTCAAATCAGCGCTTTCCTCTGGAAGTTCTGCACAAAAATCTGATTGCACCTAATTTTGTACAAAAAGGCTGCCAGCAGCCATCTTGAATTTCAGACCGGACCCCAAAACACTCGTTCTCGTCTCACGGTGATAACAAAGGTACCCAAGAAGTTTTGTAAAGATCGGTTAAAAAATACGGCCTGTAGCCCGAGCCATGTTGACAGCACGGCAGATGGACGACGGGCCATGACAATACCTCAAATTTGGCTTCGCCAAAGTTGAGCTAAAAATGATCAATGTCTTGATCAATCAAAAAAGTAATTGATCGATTAAATGATACTTTTGAACTGCTGTATTATATGGGTTAACAAAGGAACAAACTTGCTTCAAAATAGGCAAACATTGTCACTCTGACTCGCATCATCAATTATACAAGACAGAGTAAAGCTTGCCAGTTACGTGCTAACATACTTGTTCACTTGAATGATCATTATACTGCATCAGTAGCTGAAAATAGTCATTCTTAACCCTTTACCCAATGCGGGTAGCAGACTTTACTTGAAAAATAATTTCTTGAATTACTTAAAATTTTCAATTTTTGTCTCAAAAACCTAGCTTATGACCCCTCATTGGAACAAGCTTGTTCCAATAGGGGGCATAAGTTATGTTTTTGAGACAAAAATTGAAACCATAATAAAATATGAATGGATATTTTTTAATATAGTGCTGGTCAGTTTTGTCTGTTATGTTGGATAAAGGGTTAATGCTGTAAATCATCTTTGGTATGGCATTTATTCAGCTACCTATTAAAGCAAATGATTAATCGGTTAACCAAGGTTAATCCATGTGATTAATTGATCAAGAAAACTCTTTTACCATTTCAGCTCTACTTGTCTGCAACACATCTAATAACACATGATTTAGAAGCAAACCTGACTCCGTAACATCGTGAGTGAGTTGGTGGAATTGAATTAATTAGCTCTGTATTCAAGGTCATTATGTGATAAATTACACATTATATGGAAAAAAAGTCTCTAAAATTCATTACATTTCTGAACCCTGCTCACTAAAAATGATCTAAGCCTTGGTAAATCGTGGCTCAGGTCGGTTTTAGTGAACTCAGTTCAGAAATGTCATATCAAATCATGACTCACAAGAGATCCTCTGTATAATTAATTTCTTTTGTTAATTAATTCTTTTTTTAATTAATTCAAAATGAGCATTTATGCTGTTTTATCTTTGCTTTCAAAGCAAATGATAGAATGAAAGTACTATTTTTTGTTTCATGCATTAATAAACTGAAAATATATTTGATGTATGCATCTCCCACAAGCCAAGTGTACTGAAAATCATCTCAAGTTAACCCTTTGATACTTTTGTACACCTTATCATGTACGAAATCAAACAGAGCGTTGATACTTTTGTTCGTCTTGTCAAGTAGAAAATCAAACAGCGTGTTGATACTTTTGTACGTCTTATCACATGCAAAATCAAACAACGTGTTGATAATTTGTGGTCATTTGTTTTGTTATTATTTTTCGATTTTTTAAAGTTTTAACCTCAATTCCTATTTTCTCCCGAATAGTGCTCAGTGACAACCGTTGAGCCAAATGTTATCACAGCTTAAAATACTAATATGATCCTGCTGTCAACCTATTAACTGGTTGAGTGCTAGAAACCACAATTAGGACTTTAAAACAACAGGCCCCAAGGAGCCTTAATCGCTCACCGGCCAAAGTGGTTCAAAGAAAGAAGTATTTGGGGTCACATTCAGTTAGACATAGTTCATCAACACTACAAAGGAATGAAGTCATGAGAGACAAATTTTATGGAACTAGGGACATGGCTTGAACAAACTTGAATCTTACCCCCCTAAGGATGCTGCATACCAAATATCAAAAGCATTCATCTGCTGGATCTGAAGAAGAAGGTTTTTAAAGAAAATTACTCATTTTGAACTAAGTTATCATTCGGGCTCCCACACTGAGCCCAAATATGGACCTAGGGTCATGGTTTGAACAAATTTGAATTTCACCCACCTAAGGATGCTGCATACCAAATATCAAAACATTCCGACTTCTGGATCCAAAGAAGAAGATTTTTAAAGAAAATTCCTCATTTTGAAGTAAGTTATAATTCGGGCTACCACAGTGAGCCCAAATATGAACCCAGGGACTTGGCTTGAACAAACTTGAATCTCACCCCCCCTAAGCATGCTGCATACCCAATATCAAAATATTCTGCCTGCTGGATCTTCAGAAGAAGATTTTTAAAGAAATTTGCCTGAAATGCACTAAGTTCAAATTTGGGCTCCTATACTGAGCCCAAATATGAACCCAGGGAGCCGATTTGAACAAACTTGAATCAGATCCACCCCACAATGTTGCATACCAAATATCAAAAGATTCTGCCTGCTGGATCTGAAGAACAAGATTTTTTAAGAAATTTGCCTGAAATGCACTAAATTCGAATTCGGGCTTCTATACTGAGCCCAAATATGAATCCAGGGGGTCGATTTGAACAAACTTGAATCAGATCCACCCCATAATGCTGTATACCAAATATCAAATGATTCTGCCCACTTGTGCGGGAGAAGATTTTTTAGTAATTTCTCTAATATACATAGGGTGCTATCGGAGTTATGCCCCCTTTGGAGACCCAAGTAGGCATGTCCATTTCATTTGAACAAACTTGAATTGACATATGGTAATGAACATCCACACCAAGTTTCGAGCAAATCGACCTAGCGGTTTCAGAGGAGAAGTCATTTGAAAAATGTTCACGACGCCGGACGGACGACGACGGACGGCAAGTGATAAGTTTAGCTCCCTTCGGTGAGCTAAAAATGAGGATACCAGAGCAAAAGCAACACTTTTTTTGCTTATATTTCATATTCAGTCAAACACAAATAATATTTTGTTTATATAAATTTGTTTTATTACAAATTATTGGAGAAAGCCTGAGGGCACTCTCTAATAATTTGTAATAAAACCAGATTGAATAGCAAATTCAGACCACCAAAAGTAACTAGCCCTCAACCAGATAATAATGTGAAAAATAACTTATTATTTGTACTTTCCGACGATTGATGTCACATTTTGAAAAACGTTGAAGAAACTGAATTCCCAGAGACATCTGAACATCAGAATAATTAAAGTCTCAAAGGGTTAGCTGGTAGAGGGTTAGATTATTTTTCAAAAAGTGATTTGTAACACAAGTATTTCTTTTCAAGATATCATACTACAGTGGAACCCTGTTAACTGAATAGCCACTTTGCCAGTGAATATTATTCAATTATCAGGAGTATTCAATTAACAGGTATTTGGTCACTTCCCCATTCTCTAGAGATAGAATTAGAGATTTGCAATACACCAAAAGACCAAAACGTTACCAATATCATGGGGATACCGAAAAACCGAACCAAACCAATCGTTGAATACTGATACCATCTGAATTTTCAAATTTTCCCACATTCGCAATTTATAAGTCCCCGTTGAGGCTTGATAGCAGTTGAAAGGTTCATTTTCATGAAAGAAGTGACTGATTATCTTTTTCAGTTTTATTAACCCTCAATGGATTGGGAAACTGTCCTGAATTCCCACTAGACTACAACCTGTACATGTAGTCTAGTGGAAATTAGAAATCATTGCCCAGGTGTTTTGTCTGTTGTCAGCAGGACCTCCTAAAGATGGCATGATCAGGGCATATGCTCTGAGATCACAAAAGCCTGAAATAGGTCTTTAAACATTAAGGTGCATTTAGAACAAGTCACAAAATTACTGTGGATATGATTTATGGTTGTAAAAGAATGCTACTGTTAAGCTCATTGGCAGTGTCATTTATAGCATTGTGGTAGAAGAGTATCAACTCAAGACCAGGGGTGAGCATTAATAAGCCATGTTGCCAATTTTAGAGAGGGTTTGCACCTCCCAAGCACTGGTGACTGGGTCCTATTTTACCAAAAAAACAGAGCCTGTTTACCGCAGTGAACAGCCACTGCTTCACTTCCCGGGGTTCCTGTGGGGAGGTCAAGTGACGTAACCAACACCGAACCAATACCAAGGTAAACCCCCCCTAAAAATACTAAACCTGATACTGACCTGAAAATTCCAATCTCTAGATAGAATGAGCATTTATTCTGTTTTATCTTGTTTGACAGCACCCAAGGAGTTGGTCAAACAAGATATAACAGATTCAATGCCAAAATGGGTCTATAAACAAGTAGAATATGATGATTGACTGTCAAGGTAATTTCTCCACACATTACAAGATTTTTTATTCAATTAACAAGAGTCTTCTCCATGTTCCATGTGCAATTAACAATTATATTCTGTCCTCCCAACATAATCAATGTATACATTTTTCTGCACATCATGAATAAATATTGTTTAAACTAATTAACAATTCAAATTTGTATTGAAGGTATGGTAAATGGTTTTGTGCTTGGAAGTTATATTCAATTAAGAGATATCTAATTAAGTGGGCTTCACTGTACCAGCAATGTGAGGCATAGTTTAGCAAGATTTTGTTCATGAATAGTCTGCTGCTGTCCATTTAATTGGAGAGTGCACTCTCATAGTCTCCAATGAACTGTAAGAAAACAATTTCAACTAAACATTTTTTAAGTACACAGGCCCAAGACAGAAAATAAGCAGACTGTCATCTGCAAAATGAGGTCCCCAGAGGGTGAATTTAGTGATGCTTCCCTGCACTAAAACTCTGTGAACCTCAATCTGAATCAGGATCTCAAAACTAAACAGAAAGAGGTACCCAGAGGATAAATTGGACCACTGTATGGGATAGCATCATCAATCAAATTCACCCTCTGGGGACCTCATTTTGCAAATGTCAGACTGCTTATTTTCAGGCCTGCACAGAACAGAAAAGAATGGGCTGGAACTCCATTCTTGGTGGGAGCAATTCCTACACCATCGGTTTCCCTGTCTCATTGCTGTTGGGCTGCATCAGTGGGGCGAGGGCAGAAAGTGCCCTTTTCATAAGAGAAAAAATAACCAATATCTTTACATAAGGGCTTGATCAAACAGACCAATGTTTGAACCCTTTATGTAACGAATCGGCTCATTCCAATGAGGGGTCAAATGATATGGTTTTGTTGAACATATTTGAAAGATCTGAAAAAACAATAATTAAAATAATAAATTTTGGCTATCATGTGCAAAGGATGGAGGGTTAAAAAAAAAAACTTTTGCGCATAGGTATAAAACAGTGTGTTAATCATTTGAACACTGAGTTGCTGAATGAGATTGTTGTATGTTATACAGGCAGCAGTACTTTTTGCATTTGTGAAGCTGGAAGATTTATTACTGAGGTAAAAAGATAAATCAGGGAGTTCAGGAAACATACAAACGAGAAATAGGGTAAGTTGGTCAGTTTTTAATTTTGCTTTTTAAATATATTTTGAATCTCATGTTAGGGCCCTGTGAAGCTTCGAGATTCGATCAGATTTTGAATCTTAAGTTGCTATTCAGTTCGATTTGAAATCCGCTGCAAAAATCATTTCCTTTCAAATCTTTTCATAGGAATAAAGTTTGGTATCACTCATCTATGGCATCTCTCAAAGTATCTAGTTCAGATGGAAAACTGTACATAAATAATGCTAAAAATAAAAAAGGAGTATAATTTCATCTTTATTAACATAAATAGCATCTACAGCAGCACCCGAGCCACCACACAGTGTCACTGGTCACTGCCAATATTTAAACCAAATTTAAAGTTTTCAAACAATGTTGCCAAAGAGTTGTTGCCAGTGGCTGGTCATATGCATTGCCTAGTATTGGTAACTCTAGCACACATACCTGTTTTGTTAACTATAATCATTCCTGGGAAATGATATTCCAACTATCTCATCAAGGCATGTCTTTGGCAAAGGCATGCCTTGATGATGTAGTTGGAATAGTTTACCAGTTGGGAACAAATCATGTTTATGCCCCCACTACTCCACAATCAGTCACCTTTCCAGATGCCATTAATTTGATTTGAGGTTTGATTCAATTTCAAATAATAGACCCAATTCGTTTTAAGATTCGATTCAAATTGAAAATGTGTGATTCGCAGGGCCATATCTCAATAATATCTCATATTTTTATCTAGTCTGAAAAGTAATGGAATAACAAAGTCAAATATGCATGTTATAAATGTGGCATCCCATATTAATATCCATTGATGCCTGACTGCATCAAGCTTATCAGATTTATGATGCCAATATCTTGTGGAATTTAGTTTCAAAGTCGGATATTTTAACTCCTTGATTGCTGGTGGTGGATTTTCTCACCTAGGAGAGGATTTCTCTTGCCACCAAATTAAGTATAATTTGGTTACATTTAATCCAATTTTTCCCTTGAAAATGGAATGGATTTTTTCCCCAATGTTTTCTGGAGTTATATGCAGATGAATTTTTCATCAAATCTAGTCATGGCTGCTGTACAGCAGTCATGACTAGATTTTATGAAAAATATCTTGAAAATATTCTGCGGGTTAAAAGTTACAGACAATGTGAGTATTTGAAACTGCATCAATGTCCTCTCAAAAAAGGTATGTTTCTCATCACATGGCAGAAAAAATAGGGTAGGTAGAGCAATTTTAAAAAAACAAACAATTTTTTATGACTTTTCAGCACATTAATTTGTGTTCAAGGAAGGAAGTATCCCAACTCCAACCCCCATCCACATAAACTGCCGAATAATTGAATGGGAAGCAAAATGACACTGCTATGAAGGAACAAAATTATGTTAATAACCAACACTTTCAAGCACTGGAAAATTTTTCAACTGAGACCTCAATAAAAAAAAAGTTTAGAGTCAGGCCCAAAAAATAAGGAAGGTGGAGAACACAGCATTTTATTTTTTGAGGAGTTGGGAGGGGGCCAAGTGAGTGTAGGGGTGATTGGAAGATGCTGTTGAGACAAAGCTTTTGAGCTACCGGTAGTATGATTCACTGATCTCTAACTTGTTGGTTTTTATTGTCACAGTCGCTTAAAATTCATGGCCTATATTTACAGTACATGTATACTGTACAAGTATTTGGAGTCAGGCTCATAACTATCTACAAATAACCTTTTAACACTTTACCCAAAGTAATGGCCAAAACCAGACAGTGCTAGTCACAAAAATCACCATTCAATGGAATGAGCTTATGAGTTGTTTGCAATTGTTGTCTTCCTTTTGTGTTGGGTAAAGGGTTAAATGGGTAATAATTTTTTTGTCAAATGCCCATAGAAGGGTAAGGGTTGGCCCGAAAATAAGGGTCGGTCAGAAAACCTAAACCACTTAAATTTTTTTTCCCTCAGCCTGATCCTCCGCAACATTTGTCGTTTTCTTTTATGCAAACGGTATAGTGGGTTAACCATTAAGTCTCCATACATGCATAAACCACCCGTTTTATATTGCTCTGTAAAAGTTGTTCCAGGTGTATTCTTCCTTGAGAACTCCACTGATAGGATGCATTTTTCTTGACAATGTTTCAACATTATTGTTGGCAGCCTGTACCAACAAAAATGTAGAAACACTGTTAAATCATCTGTGGCTAATGAAAAATTAATCTGATGACTTAAGGGTTAAAAGATTTAATACAATGGAAACCTGTTAACTGAACAGTCACTTAGCCCAAGAACATTATTCAATTAACAGGAGTATTCAATTAAGAAGGATTTGATCACTTTCCTGTATACTAAAGGAGTACAGGAAGACTTTGGTAAAACTAACTGTGCTCACTTCAAACAGCTCTCGCAGCTAATCTGATTTACTCTGTGGTGACTGCCCTCCCCATTCTTATCAAGTCTTGAAAGTTTTTAAGTCTGCTGTTGTTTGTGTATTTTGAAAAAGGTAAAAAAAATTGGAACAAACTGAAAAGAAAAGTCATGAAGATATAATAAAATTAGGGAAAGCCAATAAAATAACAAACCTTGCCTTCGTTTCTGTGTTCTCATTACTTTCTTGTAATCATCTTCTATTTCTTTAAACATGCCTTTGACAGGACGAGGCGGTCCAGGTGGACTTTCATACCCAGATAAAATGCTGAGAAACGTGTCTAGAAACCATTCAATCACAAATACTCCTTGTATGGAAAGGGCACCAGTCTTCATACACACTGAGATAGTCACATCCTGAGTTCTTAGCACTATTTTATATGGTCCCTGTGAGTTGTAATGTTTCTTGTATGGAAAATGTTTTGGTGGATAATTATTTGGATGCTGAAGCACATTTATCCAAAATATTGACAAGGCTATGGAACCATGGATGGACCTGTGTTTTACACTGATTGTGTCTTGGTCACCAACATCAACATATACAGCTTCTGCAGTCTTCCTTGCTACGAAAGCTTCAATTTTGGTTTCTATGTCTGATTTTTCAGTCATTTTCTCTTTTCAGTTTTCTATTAACCTATACCAGGGGTCTGAAATACAATACATGAATCAAAAACTCAGAAAAATGTTGTACTATGAATTTTTTTATAGGCTAAAAAAGAGATCAGAAACCATCATGTTAATATACATGTATTACTAGTACAGTGGAGCCCACTTAGTTGGATATCTCTTAACTGAATAACCATGTTAGTTGAATATAATTTCTCAACACAAAACCATTTACCATACCTCTCATACAAATTTGACCTGTTAATTGAATATATGTTATAGAGTAAACTCCTGTTAATTGAATAAAAAATCTTGTAACCTTTCTAGAAATTACCCTGACTCTCCCCCATTTTTTTCTTTG
Source organism: Pictodentalium vernedei (assembly GCA_031216915.1). Lineage (NCBI taxonomy): Eukaryota > Metazoa > Mollusca > Scaphopoda > Dentaliida > Dentaliidae > Pictodentalium > Pictodentalium vernedei. The sequence continues at coordinate 234,771,527 of CM062292.1, read as the reverse complement.
TTTATAGACCTATTTGGCCTCAGTACATCCAACACAGGCATTTAATCTATTATTTCTTGTTTGACAGAGCTCATGGAGCTCTGTCAAACAAGATATAATAGAATAAATGCTAAGTTTATTTCTAGAATACAGGAAAGTGACACAATCCCTGTTAATTGAATACCCCTGTTAACTGAATAATTTCCATTGGCAAAGGGCTATTCATTTATTTATTGGGGTTTAGCAACACTTTTGACAGCCAGGATCACCTCGTGTCAGACAGTTTTATGGGTGGAGAAAGCCAGAGTACCCTAAGAACACCATTGAGCAGCAGTGAATAACTGTCAAGTTTCCCAACGCACTAACTCCACACAAGCAGGGTTAGCAATGATTAAAAACAAGTGAACCATCAACATGCAGTGCGTCTTTGTATACAGCGCCACCGTGCCCCTGCATGGGCAATCAGGATTAAGTGCCTTGCCCAAGGACACAACACAGTTACTGATGGTGGGGATAAAACTGTGGACCTTTCAGTTTGAAGTCCAATGCCATAACCACAGAGCCACCATGCTCCCTATAGCTAGTAAATTGGGGGACAAAAGTTTGGAATAAAGATCCGGAATAATTCTTTCAATTTTCCTCAAATAGTGGAAGTTACTGAACATGTCAAACATTTTGTTAATGTGAAGTAGCACACCAAATTTTAATGAAATCTGATAAGGTCCTACAAAGTAGATCTACTGTTTCTCAGGGGCATTTTTTGTAAAATTGAATGTGGGCAGTCAGTTTTTCTTTTCTTTTTTATTTTTGTAATTATTTCTTGGTCATCAAAAGTTCATATTCTTGCTATGTTTTACACTTTAGGCCTCATAATCTACAGAATAGCATGGGTGGTGGTGTATTTCATCCCTTCAGTGCAATAAGGCTTTGCAATGCTAAAGCATTGCACAGCCTTGTTGCACTCAAGGAACAAATTTATCAATTTTATAAACTTAGGTAAAATATCAGACATAAACTATTTAATTTTTCATTTTTTAAGTTTGCATTGGTTATAAAAAGAGAGCATGCGGCTGCTAAAATGACCATGTGAGAGGGCCTGAGAAACAGATTAACTTTTTTAGGCCTAACTACTATTTTGCTGCACAAGTGTTGCTCTGGGTGGATGGATGGATGGATGGATGGATGGATGGATGGATGGATGGATGGATGGATGGATGGATGTGGATGGATGGATGGATGGATGGATGGATGGATGGATGGATGGATGGATGGATGGATGGATGGATGGATGGATGGACAGGCAGAGGGTGGATGGATGGATGGATGGACAGGCAGAGGGTGGATGGATGGATGGATGGATATAACCAGATGACAAGCAGAGTGCATCACTAAATAAGAAATCTACAGTGTGAGATATTTCTTTATTTATTGGGGTTTAATGTCACTTTTGACAGCCATGGTCACCTCGTGTCGGACAGTTTTATGGGTGGAGGAATTTTTCTTTTTTTAAGTTTGCATTGGTTATAAAAAGAGAGCATGCGGCTGCTAAAATGACCATGTGAGAGGGCCTGAGAAACAGATTAACTTTTTTAGGCCTAACTACTATTTTGCTGCATAAGTGTTGCTCTGGATGGATGGATGGATGGATGGATGGATGGATGGATGGATGGATGGATGGATGGATGTGGATGGATGGATGGATGGATGGATGGATGGATGGATGGATGGATGTGGATGGATGGATGGATGGATGGATGGATGGATGGATGGATGGATGGAGATGGATGGATGGATGGATGGATGGATGGATGGATGGATGGATGGATGGATGGATGGATGGATGGGACAGGCAGAGGGTGGATGGATGGATGGATGGATGGACAGGCAGAGGGTGGATGGATGGATGGATGGATATAACCAGATGACAAGCAGAGTGCATCACTAAATAAGAAATCTACAGTGTGAGATATTTCTTTATTTATTGGGGTTTAATGTCACTTTTGACAGCCATGGTCACCTTGTGTCGGACAGTTTTATGGGTGGAGGAAGCCGGAGTGCCCAGAGAGAACCACCGAGGAATAGCGACACTGTGAGATAATTTTGCTTCAAGTTCAAAGATGAGTTGTGTGGAATACAGACTGAGAGTCAATTACAATCAAAACATTCACAGATGCAGGTTTTCACCAAAGCAATAATTGAAACTTTCCATTTTTTTTAACCCCAAACAACACTGAAATTCTTCAAGTCCTGTTCAGCTGGCCTACCCATCCAGGGATAGAAAAGTAGTTCATTGCAAATCTAGGGAGACAATCAATACAATTTCCATTTCACTATATTCCACCCCTTTGACCTTCACATATGACCCCTCCCCCCCCCCCCCCCTCCCATCCCAGTGGCAGTCTGGACTGAGGCAAGTACACATGTAAAGTTGAGTGGCGATTTAACTGATAGTGTAGAAGAAGTTAGGGAACAATGAACATATGGGTGCATTTCACCCCATTCCACCCATTCACTCCTCCCATATGGAAACTGCAATGACAAGTGACATTCTGTGGACTGAGTGAGTACGGTAATAATAATAATAAATCTTAGGCCTTCCAATGATTTGTCGCGGTCCTCTAATGAGGAGGCCTAAATTAACCCAGTGCGCCGCCAGGGTATTCCTCCCCAACTCTCCCACCTAACCTCCCAGCATTCAGTCAAAAACTGTTTCAAAATTCCCACAATTGGTGCCTTCTCGATCTCCCAAACTATAAATTTGACCCTTTTCCTCTTGTAATTCCTCATCCAATTATCCTTCATGCTCCATCCCATGTAGTTTTCTAAGGAGTCTTGTTCTACTAGGCAAATATTTGCAGCATTCTGAAATGATATGTTTCAGGGTCTCCATTAAACCTTAGTTACACATTTGGCACACTCTTTCCTCACCTTTCCTGATTCTCCCCCTCAGCTCAAATGACTTGGATCTCACTTTGAACAACAATGACCCCTCAAACGATCCATCCAGGTACTCCTCAAAAGCTGGTGCATCCTTTTTATATAACCTGTCTAAGGAACTCTTGGTTCTAATTCCAGCTCGCCAGTTTCTATTACAATCCTCAAGCACCTTTTCCCTTATAAAGATCTTCCCCCCTGCAATCCCCCTTCTAGATCTTCAGTCTCTATAGAGTAGTTCTCTATTAGCTCTCTCACTTGCTTTATCCATCCTGTCTGAATTTTATAGTTCCATACATGGTTAAATATTGATTTACACCATCTGCTGTTTGGGAGGTTTACCAGGTAATTTAGGTAGCATAATTTTCCCATATCTACATCTATTCGATCTTTAACTGGCATCCACCCGAGTTCCCCTCTGACTGCTTCCAGTGGGGCTGTGTTACTTAATCTGGTTAACCACCAACCAACATCACTTTGTAGAATCTCTAAGTTCCTTACTACCATTTGGTTTAGGGGGATCACATTTGATCTGTATGTTATACTTGGTAATCCCACCCTCCCCCAAACAGTTTCCCCAAAGAACACCTTGTTAAAGCTATTTCTTCCCAGAAGTTTTATCTGATTGAGTAGTCTTTTCCCCTTTGTCTTAAGTTTATCTGTGTGCTTTCTGTATATGCCTCTAGCTGTAACAAATAGATTCACCCCCAAGTATTCATATTTGCCTGTTTCTCCCACTGTTATATCCTTGCTTTCCTCTTCACCAACAGAGAATTTACACACCCTCCACCTTTGCAATTCATCTACCTTACGGCCCACAGGTATTACCTTGTTTTTATTTTTATTAAGTTCAAGATGCCATTCATCTCCATACTTTCATATTCAGGCAGCCAACAATGATTCAAAAACACTGTCAGAGCTTAATGCATTCTACAAGTAGAGTTCTCAAGTAAGAATACACTTGGGACAACTTTTTCAGAGCAATATAAAATAGGCAGTTTGTGGCTGTATGGGGAGTTATGGACTTTAGGGTTAAGCCACAAGCAATTTAAAAATATTTTGTTGATAGAGATGAGTACTGTTGTAGCTTATTGGAAATTAAATACTGGAAATTAAATGCTATGGGACCTGAGGTGCCCACCTCAGAAAGTTGACTCAAGAAGGATTTAAGGTCACATTGAATGAGCATCTATGGCTAGTTAAAAATACTGAGGAATGAGGTCATGAAATTATTTATAACTCTGTTGTCCATGTCAGATGATCTTTCTAGTATTCAGATACTAGCACAGAAATAATGCACAAATTTCCAAAATTATCAGTTATGCTACAAAAGGGACGTTTCCCCAGAACCTCCTGGAATCCAAATTCTTTACTTTTCCAGTTTCCAGGATAGGCAGCAAATCCCGTGTTTATGTGTCAACGTCACATTTGTAACCAGGGGGAGGGAAGAAAAAAAATTTACCCCAGGAGGGTGAGTAATTCTTTTGCACTAAATCACTTGAAATCCTTCAAAACTTATTTTAAAGCCAAAAAAAAAAATTCATCCGATACCTCCCCCTCTACAACATCAGTGCCTCAGACCGCCTTCTGGCTCCATTTGAACAAATGTTAATCTTATCCTCCTGCCAATACATCTTGTCACTAAGCCTGGAAATAAGCAGACTGTCATCTGCAGTATGAGGATCGCAGAGGGTGAATTTGGTGATGTTAACCTGCACAGCAGGGTAGCATCACTAAATTTAATTTACTCTTTGTGAACCTCAATCTGAATGAAGGCATCGGGCCAAAACAGATATAGGTACCCAGAGGATAAATTTGCCTACTGTTTGGGATAGCATCAGCAAATGCACCCTCTGGGGACCTCATTCTGCAAATGACATATTGCTAATTTCCAGGCTTGCTTGTCACTCAAGGAATCACTAGCAAACTTCATTTAAACAAACATAAATAAATAGTAAATTCTCTGCGTAGTTCTGAATTATATTTCATACCCATTATAGTACCTCAAATCAATCAAGCATAATGCCTTGAACAAACTTTAATGTAGGAGCCTGACCATTTCAGCGACTGATTCGAGCTCCCGCGTTGTGTCCTTGGGCAAGGCACTTAACTCTGAATGTCTACATGGGGCACGATGACGCTGTGTACTAAGGCGTACTGCACGTCGATGGTGTGCATGTCTTCAACCAATCTGACCCTGCCTGTGCCATGGTGCAGAGTTACAATGTTGGAGAGCTCGGTGGTTCTCTCCGGCTTCCTCCACCCGTAAAACTGTCACGGTCACGATTAGCCATTGTGCATAATTATGTGACCTTAAACACCATTAAATAAATAAATGTAGGAGCCTTAGTAATAATATTACCAAATATCACAAGATTATGCCTGGTGGATCTGAAGAACACAATTTTCAAAGATTATTCCTCATATTGTACCAAGATAAAAGTTGGGCTCCCATGGGGAGCCCAAATATGAACCCAGGGACATGATTTGAACAAACTTTAATCTCACCTCCTGCTGTATACCAAATATCAACATATTTTGACTGATGGTAAAAGATTCTTAAATCATTTTGCTCATACTGCATGAAGTTAATATTCAGGCTCTCGTAAGAAATCCAAATATGAACCCAGGGAATTAATATGAATCTGCTCCACCTTTAGGATGTTGTATACCAAACCAAATAAAAAAAATTCTGATTGATTGTTCTAGAATAGAAAATTTTTTTTGTTTTGGAAAACAAGACCGAGAGTGGCTCCACATTCCTCTTTCAGCCACAGAGTTAGAATGGATACCCCCATATGGTACCCATAATCCAACTGATTACATTTTTGGGGGGTCCATTCGATTCTACTGGTCCTAAGGATGCTTCATACTTAATAACAATTAATGTGTGATGTGCAGTTATGGAAATATGGGCATTTTTTCTATATTTCTATACTATTCAAAAAAAGTAGGCGATATCCAAACTGATGTTGATATTTTGGGAAAATGGTATTGGATATGTGTGATTACCAAGTTTAGTGTGGATCATGAATGTTACCGGCCCATGAAAATTTTGTGCAGGTTTTTCGCATGAGTGCCGCGTTAATGTCTGTGGGGTACGTTTTGAAATTTTCATTTGTACTGGGCAGGCTTTTTCGGAGGTCTCATCGTTCTTTTCTTGGTATAAACTTGTTCATCAATAGTTTCTAGTGGAAACGTAACTTTTGAGGTATGCAAAGACTGACACGTGACGAAAGTTTATGTGCCGTTGGCATGTTGGAAGCAGGCAACAGACAGACTGCAGTGGCTCAAATTCTCAACATTACTCAATCGATTATTAGCAGGTTTTGGCCATGCTACCATCAGACAGGCAATGTTGATGACAGAGGTTGATCAGGTCGTCCAAAGGCAACAACTGCTAACCAGGATCGTTTCATCCGAACCACAGCATTGTGTAACCGCCATCAAAGTGCCTCAGAAATTAGACAGCAGCTCCACCTAGTGACAGATGTGTGAGTCAGTGGTCAAACTATCCAAAATTGCCTATTTGGAATTTGTATGCTCAATGACCTCAAATAATTCCACGTTTGAGTCACAATATCATGATATGACTAAATACCGAAAAACCTTGCAGGTCTACGTTTGACTGAATGTCACATCGCAGCAAGGGGTAATTGGTGCGGAGCACATCAGCACTGGGACAATCTTCGGTGGAGCAACATCATGTTTTCCGATGAATTGAGGTTCAGTCTTGACTTCCACGAGAGGCGAAACAGAGTGAGGCGGTGACGGTGGAACGAATGATACCATGACGTAACCATTAGGCAGCACAATCATTTTGGTGGTGGATCAGTTATGGTGTGGGGAGACATAACCATGACAAGCAGAACATGTCATCCAAGGGCGTGTCACAGGGCAGTACCACCGTGATAACATGTTAGCAGCTCATGTGGTGCCATTGCGTCACGTCACAGCCATCAATTCATGTTCCAAGTTGACAATGTAAGAGCACACAGGGCCCGTGTTGCTACAGAGTTCCTCCAGGAGCAAAACATCACTATATTGCCTTGGCCAGCACTAAGTCCAGACCTTTCACCAATCGAGAATGTCTGGGATATGCTTGGCAGGTGCCTACGACAATGCCAACAGCCCCCTACCAATGTCCAGGAACTCGCCGCTGCACTGCAGGAAGAATGGAATCACATCAGTCAAGCTGATATTGGACGTTTGGTGAGGCGTATGCCACATCAGATCCATACTTGTCTCACAAACCAAGGAGGATTTACAAGGTAATGAGGTCTTGGACTGAGTGCGGTAAATTCTCTGACTGACCACCCATGTGTTCTACAGCTCAGTGTGTGGAATGTGTGCTTGTCAGACACCCAACTGTCGCTGAAATCATTCACCAGATGACACAGTGCAATGCCTCAACTGTCCATTTGATGAAAATATAAATATATTTCTTCATATATCTCACTTTTATCAGATATCTCCCACTTTTTTTGAATAGTATATTTTAAGCTCTTGGGGTTCCCACAGAGATGCAGTAAATATTTTTGCATGAATCAAATATTTATGACACAATAATACCACATACCAAAGTTGGTTAAAATTGACCCATTGGTTCTGAAAATAGAAATTTGGGGCAGGCCAAAAATTGTGCTGTCTCCAAGAACAACTGACAAAATTGCTTCTACAAACTTCCCTTGAACTCATAAGGAAGTTGAATACCAAATATCAACTAATTCCATCCATTGGAACATGAGAAGATATTTTTTTTAATATATGGCAATTTTTCTCCACCCTCTCACTATAGGGTACAAAAATCAAAATGTAATGTCATGACAAACAATTCTCTCAAATTTCACTAAACCTGGTTAACAAGTTTTGGAGAAGAGGTCATTAAGTTCATGGACTATGGACACTGGACAATGGACAGATGTTGATGGATGAAAAGTGATCATTATAGCTCACCCTAACTTTCAGTTAGGCAAGCCAAATACAGTTACAGTACTAAAAATAAGGTAGCACTCTATCAGTTTACAGGAAACAAGGTCAATGGAGTGATGACGATGGGAATTTTCAAACGTGGGAAAAGGAATGCAAAAATGGTTGTCATGTGTGTATTCATTAAGACTGATAAACATGTGCAATGATTATGCTGAAAATAGAAAAATATGAGGGAGAAAATTCAAACAAAAAGGTAATTCTTGTCAACTGGTTCAACAGGATTTTCAAGTTTAAAGAAGCCCAAGTCCAGAATATAAAGTAAGCTGACTCTGAGCACCAGGCTTTAGGAATTCTCCCCTCCAATAGTCTGTGAAAAAGGATATATTCTACGCCCAGGGACATGGGAAGCAGTTTGAATTTGGAGTGGAGGAGGGGGCGGTCATGCACACCATTGCACCAGTACCCACATACTGATATATATCCCTTCTGCCTTAGTGGCATGGTAGGAATGCAATACACAAAGGTATGTTTGGGACTCAATAACTGCAAGCTATGTTTCGGTCTCATGGACTTCTGCATTTAGAAAAATGCACATTTTGGCTCCAGCCTCCAAATTTAACAAATTTCCCAATCAGATCAGACCAAAAGAGCGTTTTGGCTGAGACTGACTGAGAGGGAAAATTTGTTGAATATAGAGCTAATTATATTCAGTTTTCTCAGCTGTAACTGGTTGAGTGCTAGAAGCCCCTATCTGGGCTCTACTGAAAAGTGCTGAAAGCCACTTTAGTGGTTTTACATTGTTTGCACTAATTTGTTGTTGGCTCAGCACTGGAAGAAATATAATAATACAAAATTGTTTTTGTTACAAATTATTGGAGAGTGCCACCTGGCACTCCCCAATATATTGCAACAAAACAATTATTTATGAGCAGCACCTTGCTAAAATAGGGCTCCTTTTGTAGTAGTGTGGTATCTTTGGAAAAATTACTCACATTACAAATGACCATTGAAAAGTAATTTAGCACTATGCCAGTTAAGGTCTGTAATAGAGACAAATCAAATGATAGAATCTCTGGTCACATCTTAATAGTAAAGAGTTTGTGCCCCCCCCCCCCCCCCCCCCCCCCCCTCCTAATTCCTGCTAATTCCCAGTAAGATGGCAATGACAGATTGGTATAAACTCTCTCTCAACTATTTCTGAAAAAGTTGGGGGAGTGGGGCACACAATCCTGTGCTAACTCCCAGTTCCGGAATACTGTTTAACCAGTAAAGGTCCATTCAATGAATCACTGGGATAGCTCTAATACTGCATGCACTGCTTATATCTTTCCACAAAGTTTGAATGAAAATTTCACTCAGTGGTCTGTTTTATTGGTAGTCCACTCTTAAGGTTCTATATAAGTAAGAGAAATTTGGTTACTTTGATGAAATTCGCACCTCTGATATTCCATACATTCAAATTAAATATACACAAACTATACATCAAAATTAAGGTTGGAGAGTATAGAACATGAAAAATATATGTATTCAAGTCATAGCGTGACAGCAGGCACAGAGTTTCCTGGAAGTCTGCTACTGTATTCATACCAGAACTAATAATAAAATAATATTTCTGCTGGAGAACAACTTGTGGCCAAATGTGCTTCACATATCCAAGAACAAAGCTGGCATTCAAAACGCTTTTGAACAAAGCGATGGGACTGAATTTGGAAAAGGGACAACACTGGGTTTTTTTAAGATTGATTCCATTTTTGACGAACACATGCAAATCACTTGATATCACATATGTCCATCAAAAAAAAAACAAAATCATAATTCTAAGAGATTTCAACAGGTATCATGATACCTTGAACGAAATATGGTAAATGTGCAGTCTCTATATAACAATAGTAGTGGAGCGGAGTAGTGTGATTTTTTATGAAAATAGTTCACTTGATGATACAAGCATGAAACTTTCACCATGTGTTCTTTAGATATAGTAGAAAAACCTGAGATAGTTGGCCACTGAAAATTAGGCCATTTTCAAGATGGCCGACATTTTTAAAAATAGATGGGCGGCCATAATATTTTTGTCAATGAAGTTTTGTCAGGGCTTTATAGCCTGGCCGTGGTGACTTGATATCAGGCTCTACTTGAAAGAAATTTGCAACAAAGGTGTCATTTTAAAGAGAGATTTCTCCCCTGCTAAAATTTGCATTGGGGTGGGGTGGGGATGGGGGTTTCTACAGCACATTGAAGCAAACTACCATTTTTATCGAAAATAAGAAATTCTAATTGAGTTTTCGACGTAGATTTGTCCAAATGATACTGATGTTAACGCTCATAGCAAATTTATTCTGTATGCTAACATTTCCCAGTTACGATAGTTCTTTAATTTGATGACTGTTTAATCACAACCGGCTGAAGGCGAATAAATTTCTTAAAATTCTAACTCCTATAAATAAACTCAATTGAAGACCGGTTAAAGTGCGGTATTAATAAGGTGTTAGTGCGTCTCTGTTTCACACATTGGGATGCTCGCGATATTGCTTCGTCAATACTCAGTTTTCTCTTCACGCTGTAAATACAGAAATAAAGAGCGTTGGTGCCACTTTGTTTCAAACTCTGTGGGGTCCATACCAGTTTGCCTTTCTGCTACATTAGTAATCAGTTCTCTCTTTAATCATATGAAATAAAGAGCGTTGATGCCACTTCGTTTCAAACTCTGTGGAGTCCAGTTTGCCTTTCTGCTACGTTAATCAGTTCTCTCTTTAATCGCACGTTTGTACCCTGTTGATTCCTAACGGTGACAACGACGCAGGGAACGAGAGTTGTGTGTTATTTTCACTGGTGAGGTTATCCCTTTGGAAACAATAAACTAGCCATAGTATTGTTTACTTACAAATCAGAGATTTCATGTATTTTGTATATTTGATGTTTTAATGGTCACGGGAAGTGCCATCTAATTTGTTTCTTTTTATTCTGCTCATCTATAATTCAATATGTCGAAAAGAATTCAACTCTCAACTAGCCACACCGGGTTGTGGAATACAGATTAGTCAAAATGTGCCTTGTGTCAAGCAGATACAGATGAACCATTAAGGTCTCCACCAAAGACTTATCAGGCTAGTGGGTATGCAACACTTGCCACTAATATTCCTCAGTTTCATAAGCTGAACGAAATGCCAATGGCAATTGATTTACGTCGTTTGGATGATGGTAGTGGAATAGAGAGCACATTTGTTAAAAATGATGCAAAGTATCACGAATCATGTAGGCTTAGATTTAACAATACAAGGCTATCAAGAGCAAAAAAACGGAGAGGTTTTGAAGAAGATTCACAATCCCCTATGGTCAGCGAACCTTCTAAATTTACAAGAAGTTCAGTAGAAGATACTGACAAATCCCCAGTTGTTTGTTTTATTTGTGACAAACAGGCCACTCGCTCAAAAGTTAGGGAAGCAATGACCATGCAACTGATTGAAAGACTTAATCAGTGTGCACAAGTTCTTCAAGATGATAAACTTCTTGCAAAGCTCAGTGCTGGTGATGTTATAGCAAAGGAATTTAAGTACCAACTAGCCTGCCTTACGGCATTGTATAACAGAGAGAGGTCTGTTTTAAATAAAACAGCCAAAAGTAAGGAGAATGTTGCTGTTGAAATCAATAGCGCTGAAGATTTAGTTCTTGCTGAGCTTATTACTCACATCATGGAAACTCAACAAAATAGTCCCGCAGGATGAGTTTTTAAGCTTGCCGACCTCAGTAGTCTGTATGAATGCCATTTAAAGCAATTTCAAACCGAACATGTTACGGTCAATAAAACATGGCTGAAAGAAAAGATACTTGCCAAAGTTCCAAAAATGAATATGTTTAGTAAGGGAAGAGAGGTTCTCCTTGCATTTGAAAAAGATGTTGGACCTGCTCTAGCTTCAGCTTGCTCTGATACAGATGCAATACAGCTAGCAAGAACAGCTGAAATTGTTCGTAGAGATATGCTACAACATAAATCAGCGTTTAAAGGGTCATTTGAGGAAGGCGACATACAAAATTCCGTACCACAAAGCTTGCTAGAACTAGTCTCTATGATTGCGCATGGGCCCGATATTGAATCCCAAATTGAGCAGGGTGCAACAAAGTCTGATCTAGCAATAGCACAACTACTGCAGTTCAACTGTCATAAAAAGGTGGTAAAAGAAGGTGTTAGAGGCCAGAGACTTCCAACTGAACGCGAGACCCCATTTGCCATTTACATTGGTCTTCTTCTTTTTGCAAAAACAAGAAAGCGACAGCTTATTGATACTTTATTTCAGTATGGAATAAGTATTTCATATGACAGAACTCTCGCAATTTCAACACAGCTAGGTGAAGAGGTTGTTAACCAATATTTAGAACAAGGGCTTGTCTGCCCTCCTGCATTGCGCAAGGGTGTATTTACTACATCAGCCTGTGATAACATAGATCACGATCCATCGGCTACAACAGCTATGTCATTGTTTTATGGCACAAGTATCTCTATCTTCCAGCACCCAAATACCGATTCAGATGGTGGGGAGCGAAAAGTTAATGTAGATTCACAAAGACCAAAGTCAAAAACTATTTCTGTGCTTCCTCAATCATAGACAAATGTTAAGCCGGCATATTTCAAGAGTAGGCCCGAGCCAACTGCCCACAATCTATATCCAACTATTTCAGATCAATCATATCTATATAAACACATTGACATGGAGTACGACTGGTTAAGATTTATCCATTTGACGGATGATGTAAATTCTGATGCTGTTTCTTGGTCATACTATCACTCCTCATGCAACCGAGGTCCAAGCGTGTGTGTAAGTGTTTCTTCCTTAATGCCTCTTTTGCAAGAACCAGCACATTCAGTAGCAACCATAAAGCACTCATTGGAAAAGATAAAGGAAATAACGCAGTTTTAAAATCCTGGGCAAACAACTGTCATGGCAGCTGATCAACCACTATTTGCTTTAGCCAAACAGATTCAGTGGCAGTGGCCAGATGCATATGGTGAGGATAAAATCATCATAATGTTTGGTGGCTTGCATGTGGAAATGGCAGCATTCAGACTCCTAGGTGATCTACTGAAAGGTAGTGGCTGGACAGCCACATTGACAGGCGCAGATATTGCTACTTCCGGAACTGCTGACTCTTTTTTGTCAGCTTCAAATGTGTTGAAAACTAGGCATGCACATCAGGTTACAGCTGCTGCTCTGTTCAGTCTCATGAAAACTGCTTTTAATAAGAGTGAAGGTCCATTTCTTGACAAAACAGAGGAGTTCAAAGTTTTTATGCAGTGGTGTGGTGATCAAGAAAAGATCCCACAGTTTCAGTTCTGGTCCACAATTCTAAAACTAGAGTTGTTGATACTTTGTTTTGTCCGTTCATTTCGTGAAAGTGATTTCCTACTATACAAAGAATCACTAGCTGAACTTATTCCCTACTTCTTTGCCCTGGACCATATAAATTATGCCCGGTGGCTCCCAGTTCACCTTTGTGATATGGTCGGGCTTGACACTTTACATCCTGATATATATACAGAATTTTGCAAGGGTCATTTTGCTGTCCACAAAACTGAACGAATGTTCTCTGGTATCGCAATCAATCAAGCTCACGAGCAAAATAATGCCATAGTTAAGGGTGACGGTGGAGCTATCGGGTTAACAGAAGACCCAGCAACACTGAGGCGATGGATGATAGCGGGGCCGGAAATAAGCAGGGTTATCGATGAATTTGCAGATGCAGCTGGCAAATCAGAGTTGAAACGAAACAGAAGATACCATTGACGATACCCCTGCTGCTCAGAAGGACTTTCAGGATAAAGTCTGTAGACTAATTTCAACAATATCTGAGTGTGGCAGTCCATTTAAAGAATATTCACAAGACCTTTATTCCCTTGATGTCAAAGACGTTGCGGATAAAAAGGTAAACGAGTCGATGGCTCAGCTTTTACCTGTTGGCAAAAAACAGTATGATAAATTCCTGAAAAAATCGACAACTAATGGACAAGAAAGTTTTCATGAACCCTTGGCAAAAAATAAGCTTTCCCTTTTCAGCAAAAAAATCAAGCCTCATACTACAGTGGGGAATCTGAAAATAGAGAGTTTGAAAAATGACTGTCAACTTTTTTCGCGGCTTTTTATATCGTGCCAAAATTGACAGTGTGACCTTCAAAACTTTTTTCAACATTAAAACCAACAGTACCCACCATCATTATCACACAATGGTATGCTCAACTCTGGAGTAAAATCACAGCTGATGGACATTTTAGAGACAGGGATAGCTGCTCGAGTAGAAGAGCCTCATACTGAAGCTATGATTATAGATGGTGTGCCTATGGTCAATGCAAAACCACCTGGAACTGCTAAAACATTTGATGACTATGCTGCTGAGGTTATTATACCATACATTGTTAGATGTGCACAAAAATGTACAAGAGTAGATGTTGTTTTTGATGTATACCTCGAAAATAGCCTCAAAGCAGGAACTCGACAGAAAAGGGGAGCTGGGTTTCGAAGAAAAGTGATCAGTAAGAGTAACGTACCAAAGTCGTGGAGCAATTTCCTGAGGTGTGATGAAAACAAAACTGAACTATTTGGATTTTTGGCAGATAGAATTGTAAATGCTCAGACAAACAGCCTTATAGTTGTCATTAAAGGGGATGATGTTGCCTGTAATGAGGAACTGAACACAGATATGCTGTCACCCTGTAACCATGAAGAGGCAGACACCTGTATGTTTGTTCATGCCAAACATGTGACTGTTGTTACAGGTTTTAATAGCATGACTGTTGTTACTTCCGACACAGATGTTGCTGTTATAGCCATCTCCGTGTTTACAAACCTTCAGATTAATTCAATGTGGTTGGCTTTTGGGAAGGTACAACACTTCCCCTGGCTCCCAGTACACGACATTACCAAATCAATTGGACCTCGGTCAAGTGCTATACCTTTCTTTCATGCTTTTACAGGGTGTGATACAGTGTCTGTCTTTGTGGGAAAAGGAAAGAAATCTGCTTGGCGGGCATGGAATGTGTATGAGCCTGCAACAGAGGTTTTCTGTCGACTCAGTTCACCACAGAATGAAGTTACAGAGGCAGACATGGATATCTTGGAACATTTTGTTGTTGTCATGTATGACCGTTCAAGCACAACATGCAGAGTAGACGAATGTCGCCTTGATTTGTTCGCTCGAAAGCAACGTCCATACAATGGCATACCACCAACTAGGGCATCCCTATATGAATTGTTATAAGGGCAGTTTTCCAAGCGGGTCATGTTTGGGGCCAGGCTTCTTCTCCAGTGCAATAGTTACCAGATCCTATCAGCTGGGTTTGGCTTAAACACAATTTGTGGGAGCCACACTGGACTAAACTCTCTGCTATAGCAGAGTGCTGTCAAGAACTACAGAAGTGCTGCTGCAAGCGTTCAACATGTACTGGAAATTGCAAATGCTACCGCACAGGATTGTCATGCACTGCACTTTGCTCCTTAAACTGTCAAGAAAGCAGTTAGTCTCAACAAATACACCTGTGATATATACGGGCATCAATTCTAAATGCATGAGATACAAAACATTGGCATTGATATTACAGATTATGAGGTTTATTTTGAAAATACGTGTACGTTTAAAAAAGAAACAAAACCCTGGTAACTGCACATTTGAGCATACAGAGTTATTTCCCTTGCCATATATTTCCACAGCCTTTTAAACCACAAATGTCGTTGCTATTCATTATTTCAATTCATATTCAGTCTTGGTTTGCATAAAGGAATGATATAACAGCAGAAAAATTGCTTTAATGCTATATGTTTCACTCATATATGCTGCACTCACATCACCAATAGTGCAGTTTTTTTCACTTCCGGTGGCCATCTTGAAAATAATAAGATATTTCGTGGCCAACTATCCTAAAGTACTCTATATACCAAAAGTGACTTCCATACAAAATTTCATGCTTGTATCACAAACTGAACTATTTTTATAGCAATCCGCCCCACTATTAAGGAGATCTTTCTCATTATTTGATTTTAGATGGTGGTGTATATCGATGCTTTTCCCATCCAATGGCATTGACCAGAAATCGAAAGTAATTTACAATGTAAACAAAACCAACAGTTTTGGAATTTAGCCCCTCACAACTCTGTTGCTGCGTTATGAATGATTTTTAAGCCCTAGCTTTGTTCTTGGATATCTGAAGCACATTTGGCAACGAGCTGTTAGCCTGAAATATTATTTTATTGTCAGTTCTGGTACAAATACAGTAGAAGACTTCCAGGAACCATTGGTGCCTGCTGTCAACTCTGTGAGTTGAATATTGCATATATTTTTCATGTTCTATACATCACCACCTTCATTTTGATGTATGATTTGTGTACATTTAATTTTAATTTATGGAATATCAGAAGTGGGAATTTCATTAAAGTAAACAAATTTCTCTTACTTATATAGCACCTTATGCTAAATATTACAAATGCTCATGGTTCCTTGACAGGCTTATTTTTACAGATATTGTTAACACAGTTAATCCCCTTCAATTGCATCCTAGTTAATTGGATGTATCCCTTTTTAAATATTCCCCGGACACATCATCATAGCACGTTAATTTGACCTGAGCCATGCATATGGCATAAATTTTGTTCTGCTTTGTTAGAATCCAAATGAGAATTCTGCTTTGGTAATTCATATTGGGATGTCCAACAGTTTCGGAGCAATTTTTCCCCTGCTGTACCCATGCCCACATTTAGGGATGCGGACAGGACTGGACCACCAGTGATGGTCTGGTCCAGGGAAAAGGTGGTCCAGTCTGGCCCAGTCCAACTCTAGGTGGTCCGATATTCTTGCCTGGACTGGTTTTGGACTGGTCCAATCATTTTAAATTACCTTAAATGAAGGGAAATGTGTTAAAATCTTACTTTTGGTAATAACAAATTTAGATTTTAACACATTTACTTTATATAAGGTATTTTATAATGATTAATTGGTATATGTGTTTGTGTTAAAGAAAGCATCAAGTTACTGCCATCTGATGGGCAAGCTTGGTAACTCTGGGCATGTTATATAATACATTGTATACACATTGTGGAAATGCGTAGTATATTTTGAAATATTTTCTCATATCCATCATTATAGAGAAGTTAGAGAGTGAATAAATGCTATCCTGCACATGCTATATGTCATATAGCATGAGGAGGATAGTGGAAACGTGAACTACAGACTAAATGTTATTACAGCTGAAAGACTTGAAGCATTTACACTATCTATCTTTAAGTTCTTAACCCAATCATATACTATATATATAGTATATGATTGGGTTAAGAACTTAAAGATAGATAGTGCATATGCTTCAAAACTTTCAGCACAAAAATGTTTTGTTCTTAGCATTGGCACCTGACATATTCCAAATAGATTGGTCAATTTCCGACATGCAGGTATGGGCACCGGTATTCGGTATTGGATAAAGTGACTTTGGGAGTTAGATATTGCCAACTATAGGCTCTATTGCGATTTGTAACCTATCTTCAGTACACAGAAATGTATATGAGCCTACGAGGGTTAGTTGACAACCTGATATGGTAATTCCTAATTTGCTATCTTGTCTGACATCAGTCATTGTCACTAGCAATATGCACACCATTACCCATTCGAATTAAGAAACCATTTATACAACTACCATGTTCTTGACATTAGGGCCTATATTGGACACACTGGGCATTACCCAACTCACCCAATGTGTCAGATGTAGGCCCAAATGTCAAGAATATGGTAAATGTATAAGCGATTTCATAATTTCAGACATTATCATTTCAGAGATCAAAGGTTAAAGAGGATATTTCTGTAAAATGCTTATTCGTTTCATCAAGGATGGTTGTTTTTGTCCTGGATGCAAGCTGTCTTTGTCAAGTTAGAGAAGATGGCTGTAGGAAACACGTTTTAGAAAGTGTCCCGCTAAACACCTAACCTCTACAGTGGCAATGTCTGACTCTACAGCGGCAACGTCTGACTTTATAAAATGGCTTATTGTAACTGTTAACCCCAGTGCTAAAGCTAGACACACATCTATGCATTGAAGTCTGCAAACTTGTCCAATACCAGACCGTCATGTGTGGACTGGTCCAAAGTAGTCCAATGGTGGCAGTCCAGTCTGCCCCTGGACCATACCAGTTTTTTTGCAGTCTGGTATCCTTGCCCACATTAGTCAGAGTGTTGGGTACGGCTTTCTCTTGACTAGCATCCCTTTGCGTGTGTAGGCCGATATTTGTTTGTCTGTTTACATTCTAGAAAAAAACCCAAAAAACTAGAGGCCCCAGAGGGCATGCAGGCGCTCACCTGATATGGTAGCCTAAATATCAATCCAGGAAATTGCTTTGAACAAGTTGCATCTACCCCTCCTAAGAAAAGCTTATACCAAATATCAAAAGATTCTGACTGGTGGATCTGAAAAAAAGAAGATTTTTAAAGAATATTCCTCATATTGAACTGTTATAATTTGGGCTCCAACAGGGAGTCCAAATATGAACCCAGGGGCTTGGCTCTAAATTTGAATCTCACCTCCCTAAGGATGCTGCATGCCAAATATCAAAAGATTCTGATTTGTGGATCGGAAGAAGAAGATTTTTAAAGAATATTCCTCATATTGCACTAATCTGAACATTTCGGCACCCATAGAAAGCCCAAATATGGACCCAGGGATTTTATTTCAACAAACATGTGAATGAATCTTCCAACGATGTTAAATGTGAAATATGAAAGACTTTGGAGCAGTGTTATGGGAGAAGAAGATTCTTTAATGTTTTTCCCATTACTCACAAAGTGTTAAAAAAAAGTGATGACTCAGTATTTTTTCAAAATCCTGGAAAAGTACCCTGTGATAAAACCGATGGCAAAATTTTTTTTTTTTTCTGCTATTAATCAAGAAACTTCACACAAAATAAAAAATTCTCAGTGCCGTGTAGTTTTGGAGATATGAGCATTTAAAAATTTTTTCTATTTTTAGCTCCTGTGGTTCCCATGGAGCAATGTGAACATTTGTTTTGGCATAAATTAGGTACTTATAACCCAATAAGCCCTCATATCAAATGTCATTCAAAACGGCCTCTCAGTTCGGAAAACAGAAATTTTGGTAGAATTCAGGCTCCCACAGAAAGCCCAAATATGAACCCAAGAACTTTGCTTTAACAAACTTAGATCTCCCCTCCCTAAGGATACTGTATACCAAATATCAAAAGATTCTGACTGGTGGATGTGAAGATGAAGATTTTTGAAGAATATTCCTCATATTGAACTAAGTTATAATTTGGGCTCCCATAGGGAGCCTAAATATGAACCCAGGGACTTGTCTTGAACAAACTTGATTCTCACCCCCTAAGTATGCTGCATACCAAATATCAAAACATTCCGACTGCTGGATCTGAAGAAGAAGATTTTTAAAGAAAATTCCTCATATTGAACTAAGTTATAATTCAGACTTCCACAGTGAGAACAAATATGAACCCAGGGATTTGGCTTGAACAAACTTAAATCTACCTGTTATATAGCCCCCATATTATATTGAGATTGATGTTTTTTCTGCATTTTCTCACTGGTCTGACTCATGTGCACTGAGTGACCTTTGTTTACATCGTTGTTACACTAATCTATTGTACATATAGCTGTTGATTGTTTAAGTAGGTCAAGGAACTTGTTTACTTGAACTATGACAGAATCACCTAGAAACTGTTAGAACTTTGTAGAACATTCATCTTCTGGAACATTCTATCTAGTTACTATATAAAGGTTTGTCAACAGAATTCAAAAACTCTTTTTTAGAAAGCATTTCAGAAAGACTCACTTCAGTTGTTTCCATTGGAGATTATTATTGTTTCAGAACAGTGCATTTATTATAGAAGCAGTGCTTCTTTGTGAATTTGGAAGATTGATTCCAGAAGAGAATCTATTCGTCTTGGAAAAGAGAATTTATACTTTCTGTGAAAGAGAATAATATTATTTTGTGAAAAGCCAGGATTCTACTGGATTATTTGGAAATTACCTGTGGCGCCAATACTTCTTGGATTTTTACTCCATTTGAATTTTGTGGAGCATTTTATTATATTTTATTGGAGACTGCTGAAAGAAATTTCTAAGTGAAAATTTTATTACAGATCTACGGGATACTGTTTCTGGAGAGACATTCTTGGATTTAATACTACCAGCTGGTAACTTTCTTCACAAGATTCTTCACCACTGGATTACTGGATTCTGTCAAACTGTACTTTGGACTAATTCAATAATTGATAAGTACCGGTACCACTATTTTTATTTTCTGTAAACCAATTAGTGTAAAAGATCGTTGTATCATTTTTTTTATATTAATTTTTTTTGATTAAATTTTAGAATAGTTAAATTCATAGTTATTATTGCTGATTCTCAGATTTCTTTCTGTTACCACCAATATCAATAATATTTCCACACCGTAACACTACCCCCCACTCCCCCCAAGGATGCTGCATACCAAATATCAAAAGATTCTGATCAGTGGATCTGAAGAAGATTTTCAAAGAATATTCCTCATACTGCACTAATTTAAACATTTGGGCTCCCATAGAGTGCCCAAATATGGACCCAGGGATTTGTTTTCAATACACATGTGAAACAATCTTCTAAAGATGTTATATGTGAAATTTTAAAGCTTTTGGTGCTGTGGTTTTGGGAGAAGAAGAGTCTTAAATGTTTTCCCCCTTACCCACAGTGTTAAAAAATGCCGACTCCGCATTTTTCAAAAGTCATGAAAAAGAACCCTACGATAAAACAGATAGTAAATTTTTTTGGACCATTCCATTCTGTTGGTCCTAAGGAAGTTTCACGCCAAATAAGAATTCTGTGTGCCATGTAGTTTTGGAGATATGGGCATTTTACATTTTTTCTATTTTTAGCTTCTGCAGTTCCCATGGGCGATGGGAACAATTTTGGGGGCATAAATTGAGTACATATGACCCAATAAGCACTCATATCAAATTTGGTTCAAATCAGCCTCTCGGTTTGGAAAATAGAAATTTTGGGCGGTGCGAAAATTCTTGCCCCTCCCATAATGAGGGCAAATATACCCCACAAACTTCTCTTGAACAAATCGGAGTCTACACCTCAAAAGGAACCTGAACACCATATATCAAGTCTCTGCTACTGCTGGCTCATGAGTCTGAGAAGAAGATTTTTTAAGATTTAGGCACACCTTTTGGGCGTGGTCCTACCGAGGGGCGGGGCAACTTGATTTGAACAAAATTAAAATGCAATGTCATAACAAACAAGCATCTCAAATTTCACTTAACCCCTAGCACACTGCAGGTGCAACAAAATTTTCTCCAATCACTCTGCTTTTGTATTGTTTAACTATGAATTTAACCAATTATATATTGTTTGACAGAGCTCACTGAGCTCTGTCAAACAAGGTATATTTGGTTTTATATCAAATTGCATTATGGGAAATATTTGCTGCTGAAAATTTTGTCATTTTGACATCAGAGTGCAGAGGGTTAAATTGGTTCAGTGGTTTTGGAGGAGAAGATGCAAACACCACGTTCACGGACGACACACGGTGAGTGATCACAGTAGCTCACCCTGACTTTCAGTCAGGTGAGCTAAAAAAAAAAACAGCCACATCTTTGATTACTATCTTCAGTAGCTTGGTAGGCCCTACGCTACAATGGAATGGTACCTGTTAGTACAATCTTAACACTCAGTCTGTATAAATTATAATAATATTAAGGTGCTAAAAAGGTAATAGAATTTTGTTTATTTTGAAATTTCCACCTCTCATAAAGACTCATATTCCTTAAATTCAAATTAAATATGCACAAATTATCCATCAAAATGAAGATTGAGATGTATAGAACACGAAACACATATGTAATCAACTCATAGAGTTGACAACAGACACCACTGGTTCCTGGAAGTCTACATCCGTATTCATACCAGAACTGATATTTATTTATTTATTTATTGGTGTTTAAGATCACATACTTATGCACAATGGCTAATCATGACCATGACAGTTTTACGGGTGGAGGAAGCCGGAGTACCCAGAGAGAATCACCGAGCAACGACGAGCAGCTGCCAGCTCCCCAACATCATAACTCCGCACTGCAGCACAGGCAGGGTTAGATTGGTTGAAGACATGCGCACCATCGATGTACAGTACAGACAATCACGGTTAAGTTCCTTGCCCAAGGACACAACGCGGGAGTCCGAATCGATCGCTCAGATGGTCTCCCATCCGAGGAAAAACCTGACTCGACGTTGCTTAACTTCGGTGATCTGATGAGAACCCGTTACCGCAACGCCACCGCGCCTCCAGAACTGATAATAAAATAATATTTCATGAGAACTTGTGGCCAAATGTGCTTTAGATATCCAATAACAAAGCTTAGCATTCAAAACACTTTCGAATGCAATGATAGGACTACATTTGGGAAAAGGACAACTCTGTCTGCATTTTTTATTGAAGATGGATTCCATGTTCGACAGACATGCGCAAATCACTTGATACCACAAATTTCCATCGAAAAACAAAATTGTAATTCTAAGAAATTTCAACAGGTGTCATGATACCTTGCATAGAATATGGCAACTGTGCAGTCTCTATATAATAATACTATGTTGTATTAAGGTGATCTTCCTCATTATTGATATTTGATTTCAGACGGCATTGTATATCGATGCTTTTTCCGTCCTATGACGTTGACCGGAAATCTGAAGCACATTTGAATGTAAACAAAAGCAAAGGTTTTGGAATTTAACCCCATACAGCTCTGCCACTGTGTTATGAATAATTCTGATGCCCTAGTTTTGTTATGTGAAGCACATTTGGCCATTTGTTCTTGTGAAATAGTATTTACTTATCAGTTCTGGTACAAATACGGTAGCAGACTTCCAGGAACCAGTGATGCCTGTTGTCAACTCCAGGAGTTGATTTCATATATTTTTCGTGTTCCATACCTCCCAACCTTCATTTTGCTGCATAATTTGTGTATATTTAATTTGAATTTAAGGAATATCAGAGGTGGGAATTTCTAAATAAACAAAATTCCATTACTTATATTGCACCTCAATAATATAATGGCTAATGCTGTTGTTTTTGGCAGTTGTACTAAATACAGCAAGTCCCTAATAAGTCCCTAAGTCCTGAAGTCCCTAAGTCCCCACGGATACAAAATACAGCAAGTCCCTCAAAACACACCACTAATAGCGTCAAAAATTAAAAATTAGAGACTTTATCATAGAACTGTATGTTGACTATTTATTTTTGTTTTTATTTGTTTGTTTTTTTTAAATTTGTTTATTTTTCATGTTTAAAGAAGGTCCGCCGGCTTGAGCACTCTAATATTTTACCTGTTCAAAACAAGCTTTTGCTTAAGTTCTGTCCGACTTTCATTCACAATTAAATATCTCTGTTCCGACCCTGGCTGCTAAAAGTGCAGAGAAATAAATAAATAAATAAATAAATAAATAGTTTAAGCAAAACTAGTCGATGCAAGTTGTAACGGGTCAAACAAACACAAACACCGAATAGCAAGCTTGCTTTAATTTCATTATGTTTTGTGAATTAAATCTAGGAACTAATTTACGAAAATCATCATTGAGAAGCATGCTTTGAAAATTACAATTTCAGTAAATAATTATAAACAACAAAACTGCCAACCCAAATTTCCGAAGTATTTGTTTATAAACAGTCAAAAGAGTTCCGAATTTATCGATGAAAATGCTTGATATATACTTAATAATTGCACATACTAAACAAATTTGACAATCCTTTGCAAATTCATGTCTGAGGTTAAATTTTGTAAGTATTTTACATGATAAATGATGTGTTTTAAAGGGACTTGCTGTAATGAGTAGCCTACATGAGGGGACTTGGTGACTTATTACTATATTTACTATTATTAGGGACTTGCTGTATTTAGTACGACCCCTTTTTGGGGATGTCAAAGGCCACAGGGATACAAAATTCAGAATACACACTACGAGGCGTGAGGCGCGCAGTAATTCAAACCTATTCAATCTAGTGCCAATGGCAATGTTGAAAGGGCTCTATTTATACGGAACGCCTCGGGCTAAGGGGCGAATTGATGATGTCAGGACGAACGCACACCGATTCCTTCGGCAAACCCAGACAAAATATCAAGGAACGAATAGTTTGTGATACTTCTGCCTATATAAAAAAAAATGTACCTTAGGAAATGTCTGATAATAGGAGACGTGAAAGATAATCGCATTTCAAATTTGCAAAGCAAAAATATTTTGTGGTATTTTGCATTGATCAAACCGAAACGAATATCTCAAACAGTGTTGCTAGCTAGCGCGTTGTCAATATAAACAGCTGATCAGTCTGTTTTGGCAAACCGGTAAAAATTGACTGACTCCACTGCAAATTTTATCCGCAACGTTTGTGATGGACTGTGTCCTGCTGCACGAACACGGTTCGCATGCTAAATATTAAAAACATGTCGTACATCAGCACGTATCTGATGAGTGGAATATATCCGAAAAAGCTTTGCTGGTTTTGAAACATTGACTGGAAGGTGTAGGTCGTCCCGCCCCAATTGCCGTTCGCCCCAGGTCGTTTCGCCCCTATATGGGGCGAAACGACCTCGGTATGAGGGGCTAAACAACGATGATTTTATTTAATTTTTATCCCCCAAACGAAGTTTGCAGGGGGTATAGAAATGGGTTCCACCCGTTCATCCGACCGTCGGTTCGTAACAACTTTTGACCGGTATATATATCATTTGTATGCTGATGGATCACCAACCCCCAGCCACTTGTCCCATTTTCTGTAAACCATTTCTTGGCGGGAAGATGCCGATGGCATTTTAAAGTACTTTTCCACCATCAATTAACATTAAAATGCATAGAACTAGCACATCCATCCACCTGAGCTCAGATTATCAAAAGTCAAGAGAATTGCCAGTCAACAGGGTACTGCGTGGGACGTTTCGGCCTCGAGACGTTTCGGCTTCCATATATTGAGGTACCGGAGAAAGGAGAAAATTTTTAAAGTGGGTCGAGGACACAAGAACACGTGATCTGGCACTCGCGAAATTGTGAGTGAGGAGAAAATGGAAGAACGCAAAAAAATTCTGAAGAGTTCTCTATTTACCCTTTTCAATGTATTTGTATTGGAAATACACTTTTTCATATAAATCAGCAGAAATACCACTGTAAAAAATAACAGAGAGAAGTATAAATTTTATAGTAAATTTCATTTCTTATTATACCTACCGAAATTGTTTACAACAGGCTTGCCCTACAGTGGAAGAACCTAACTCGGATAAAATACTCTCTATTTTAATCTTTCCCAAGATTTGGGAAAGAAAAGTGGTGTAAAAACACCATGAAAAAATAAGCCAAAACTGGGCCGAGCGCCATCGGCGCACACCCAGTATGGGACGCTCTTCCATAGTACAAATCCCTGACTTCCGTCACAGTGCGCAATGCATCAATTCGTCATTCTTTTGATTCCGAACAACACAGGAGTTATGTGATCAGCGGGGAGGAAGGATTCTTACCCGAATAAGAAGACGGGAGGGCCTCCATGTAAACAATTTCGGTAGGTATAATAAGAAAGGAAATTTACTATAAAATTTATACTTCTTATCAACCTACCTCAATTGTTTACAACAGGCTGAATAGACAAAAGGCTGGAGGGAATCACATAACCAACCCACACATAACTCAATAGCACTGGGACCATGGACAGAGGAAGAGATCCCTAGGCCTATCAAACCATAGCATCACAAACATTAGAAAAGCCAATGAAAGATGAGGCGTATGGTGAAGTGCGACGCACAGACAGAAAAGGGCAGTAACAGCACAAAGCTGGAACCGACCCTGAAAAAAGCTGAAAAGCTTGGATAGATAACATCCTGAGCCGAAGAAAGAGGGCCCCAAGGGTCTCTGTCGGCTCCTGCAACTGTCGCAGAGAAAAGGAGAAAGCAGCATTTCTCCAGAAGGCTGCCAGTATAACATCAGTCATCCGACAACATGACAGAGTTATTAAAAGAGGAAGACAATGCACGCACCTCCTGGCAGAAAAAAAACAATTGGTAATACAATCACCAGTAGCTAGACGAGCGGAAGCTGCACGAATAGCAAGACAAGTCCATCAAGAAATGGATGCAGGAGAGATCTGGCATGTGGGAAAACGCATATTCATCCAGGATAAAGGCGTGAACGCCCCCACCCCCAAACAGAGCAGCGCCCAAGAAAGTGACCATCTTGGAGTAAACTGCAAAGTCCAAGGCCTTTTCAAGGAAAAGAGCTGAACAAGCTTGGAGAGGCAAGGATGAGTGTCGAAACAATGCGGTATCACATAGGAAAAAATGTCTCCGAAGCATGGACAAGTACACATAGCTGGAGACCCCCAGAAACAAACATATACCAGAAAACTCCACAAGCAGTGTGATCGAAGGAGTGACAGAAGCAACAGAGTGATCACACACCATCGACAGAAGAACCTTCCACTTAGCCACAGAGTCTAAACCAGTGGAGTGAGTGCCTCCTTGAAGAAAAGCAACTCCACTGCGTGTCTCGAAAAACCACTACGGAGGAGACAGGACCCGATAAAAGACATGTGCGAAGGCACAATGAAGTCGGGTCAACTTGAAAACCTCCCGGGCGACTTTGGCAAAGAAAGTCGCGAGGTAGAGGGAGACATGCCGGAACCGCCGCTAACAGAGAGCGGAGCAGAATGATCCACACCCACCGAAGCGACGGGTGTGATCGAAAGGATTCGACGACTGCAGGTTCATATCTGGGTGAGAACCTGAGGCGGAATCGGAACCGGTAGGAAGGTGTAGCCGACAAGACCATCCCAAAGGAGGGCCAGAGCGTCCACGGCGAAAGCCAGAGAATCTGGACACGGGGACACGAAAGTGTCCACCTGATGGTTCCAACTAGTCACAAGAGATCGATGGAACCCGCCATGTGGAGCATCCACCTGGTGGAAATGACCCTGCCCCGACGGGACAGGGAGTCGGCTAGGACGTTCAGGCGACCGGGAATGTGACGAACAGCCACCCCGGCGCGGACATCCTGAGCGAGCAGTATAAGATCCCAAGCCAATTGTACATTGGAACAGAGTGCGTGCCGCCCTGGTTCCGAATGTAAGCAACCACCGCCGAATGGTCGGACAACAGAAGGACCTGGCGATTCGATAGGTGAGGGATCCACTGCCTGAAACGCAGAAGAAGAGCAAGAAGCTCCTTCTGGTTGATGTGTAGAGCTGCATGATCCTGGTCCACCATCCCGTGAATGGAAAGACCTAGAGGATCCAACGTCGCACCCCATCCGAGATCGCTGGCATCTGCCGTCAGAACGCGATCGGACATGGGGAAGTCCAACGGAACACCCTGCGAAAGCCACTGGACATCCGCCCAGAGGAGAAGGTGAGGATAAAGATAGTCTGGAAACTGAAGCACCAGATCCAGAAAATCTACATTCGGCCTCCAACGACTGTGCAGAAAGTGTTGGAGAGGTCGGACACACGGCCGACCTAGAGGAATGAGATCCGTCACCAAACAGCAGAGACCGATTAGCCGGAGAAAACTCCGAGCCGTCGCGGATGTGGACTGGGACAGAGTCGGAGCAAAAGCTGAGAGAATCACAGCCTTGGCCTGGGGAACCGCCACCAAATTGAATTGTGTGCGGAAAGCCATCCCCAGATGATAAAACGACTGAGAAGGGACAGGTCCGACTTCTCCTCGTTGACTCTGAAACGTAGCGACGTGAGCAAGCTCAACAGAGTGGCGACATCCGACTCCAGGAAGGCAGCATTGAAATGCCCCTGGAGGATATCGTCCAGATATGCCGAAGTAGTCACCCTGGACTGTATGCGATGGAAAGCTATCACATGCGACATCAGTCTGGTGAAAGACCAAGGAACCAGGTTGAGGCCGAAAGGCATGGCCTTGAACTGGTAAACTCGCCCCAGAAAAATGAACCTGAGATACTTCCGTAACGCCCAATGAATCGGAACGTGAAAGTAAGCGTCTCGCTGGTCGAAGCTGGAAGCGAAATCTCCCTGGTGAATTGAACGGAGGACCGACCTGAAAGTCTCCATGCTGAACTTGGGAGCAATGATAGACTGGTTCAAGATCGAGAACCGGTCGGAGTCGGCCATCCTTCTTCGGCACCAAGAACAGGCGGGAATAGAAACCCACTGACCTAATGTTCTTGATGACCTCAATCGCCCCCTTTGTCAGGAGATTGTCTATCTCCGTGGACAAAAGTTCAAGACGTAAAATGTCTGAAGAAACTGTGGTTGGAAAAGGCACCCCAGACAGAGTGGAGTGCCGTCGGAAGGATATTCGCAGCCCGGACCAAACAACATCTAACATCCAAGGATCGGATGTGATGGTGGCCCACGGACTGCGAACTCTGCTATCCTTCCTCCAACCTGGGACGAGTCGAGGTGAGGACCTTCATTGCGAACCCCCACGAGGCTCGCGAGAGGAGAAAACACCTCTACTGAATGAAGAATCCTGGGAGTTCCCTCAAGACTGCCGACGCTTACCCTTACCCCTTGAGTAAGAAGTAGAAGCGGTGGCAGAAGGATCAGCCCCTTTTGCTTCGCAGAGGAAGCAGAGGGTACTTGTTAGGCTTGGGACGGCCGTGCCTACCCTAGAAGGCTGATCAAGCTGAAGAAACAGCAGCTGATCGTTGGAATGACGTAGGACGTCATCCCGGACCGTCAACACAGAATCATGGAAAAGTTGCGGACCTGTCAAAAAAGCAGATCGAAGAGCAGCGTACTGCTCCTCAGGAAGGGATCGGCCTGTGTCCCGCACAGAGTCCCTTCGAACTAATTCCAGATTAGCCGTGTTACAGGCATGCGCGTGAGTAAGATGCATCAGCGCCTTGGACAGCACACGCAAAGGAGCCTGTACCTCGTCAATCTTATCTGAAGGCAGATAAGCAGCAAAAGCTGAGACGACGTGATCGGAGAGAGAAAGCATACCAAGCATCTCTCTCGATAAGCCCAATGTGGACTCCAGAGTCGTCATCGGAATGACGGCAGACTTGGACTTGGAAAGCCCGAGGGAATTGGAGTCCTGATCCAAAAACCGTCAAAGTCTAGTAGACCGACGGATTGGCGGAATCGTAGGAACGATAACGCGCTGGAGGTAAAAAGGTGTCAACCCTGGTGAAGAACGGAGCCTTCATAGCCTTGGAACTTAGCTTGGAGTCCAAGGCTGAAAATGCTTCAACCAACTGTACCGAAGGGCACGGTCGAAGACGCCCAGAAGCAGGTTGCTCCATAGACTGTTGGCGCGCGACCGATGATCGCGGCCTGGCTGACACTGTCGACTGGTTAGATGGTTTGAGATCCGGAAATGAAGTTTATTTGCAGTATACGTTTACATGAAGTATAATAAACAACTTGCAGAAATGTACAGAAATAAATGTAAAACTGCATGGGAACAGCATAGCCCTGGGGGCTGTCTTCCTGCCATTCCCATATTAAAAGATAATTAGTCCTGACATCAAAATTGTAAACAATTTGCATCCTTACGGGATTCATGAGGGGAACGTTTAATACATAATTTAACCCCTAGCCCAGCGCAAACAGAACACTGTTTTCACAAGGAACCCAAACACGAAATCAAGAGCTGCCCCCAAGTCCGAAGACTGCTGGCTCTCGACATCAAGCATGTTTGACTCTTCCCCTGAGTCGGAAGACACATAGCCCATCGTGGGCAAACCAGCCGACGCCTCCCATGGTGTCGGAACACCAGGGGATCAGAAAGCGGCCTGTTTCTAATCCCGGGAGGCGGCGCCATAGGAGGCGCCTGGAAACCACTCGCTGGAAGCAACAGGAAGGCTCGTTGACAGAACCTGAGTGAGTAAGGAGAGGGCCTCCCTAAGCTCACTGCCCGTACTGGCCGGTTCGACAGGGGAACGAACTGGCAAAGTGGCTTCACCGCTGACCCTCTGAACCAGCGAAGGGTCACGATCCTCCAAAAGACCCGACATGGGACGACGGGCGGCAGCCGAAAACGTCTGAAGCCAGACGTGTATAGGGGTGTGACACACCCCGAGGATCAACATAGCAGGAACTCATGAGAGTCACCGCTGACCTCTGCAGGGCAGAAGGTCCAGGCTGCACAAAAGACGTTGGACCCCAAAACTGGTCGTGTGGCCAGAATGAGGGACGGAAACGCCACGGAGTTCATAGTATCCCACTAAGAACAACCGAATCCAATGACAACTGTGGTGCTCGACGACGCAGAGACCACAGGAGAGGGTCCGGCCGGCAGCCACTTCCAACTTCGCCGAGTTGAAGTCAGGGAAGGCTGAGGCCGATACCCCCACGTCTACACAACCAGACACCGCAGCAGTCCACTGCAGGTATAAAACTACTGTGCTCAATGGCTGAGAGGACACAGTATGGGGTTCAGTCGGCAGCCCCAATTGACTTCGCTGAGTGGAAGTCTGGGAAGGCCGAGGCCGAAACCCCACAACCACACTACAGACATCCCTGCAGACCCTGGCAGGGAGAAGCCGAGGCCAGCTAAAAACGGTGCCCAATGACGTTGTAGACGGAACAGCAGTAGCAGCAGATACGACGGGAGCTGTTGGAACTGGCGAAAAAGCGGAGAGAGCCACCAAGCTCGGCCTCCAAAGGAGGAGTCACAACCCTAGTGACAGCCTCAGATGTCGACTGGAGAGGGCGCATAGTCCCGGAACCAGGCATCTCTACACCAGAAAACCAACAGCTCCCGCAGTATCCACCACGGTAAAACACTGCACATTCCCCACGGAAGGGGAATAACTCTCACCAGACATGGTCGAATCGGGAAGCCCTGAAACGAAAGTGGTCCCCACCCCCCGCTGGTGCGGGAGGAGCTGCACATCCCCCACGGAGGAGGAGCAATTCTCATCAGACGTGGTCGAATCGGGCGACCCGAAACGAAAGCATTCACCACCCCCGCGGGGGCGGGAGCGGGTGGAGCTGCACATCCCCCACGGAGGGGGGCAAACTCACACCAGACGTGGTCGAGTCGAGGGGCCCCGAAACGACAGTGCCCCCCCCCCCCCCCGCGGGTGCGGGAGGAGCTGCACATCCCCCACGGAGGTGGTAAACTCACATCAGACGTGGTCGAGTGGTGAGGCTCCCGAAACGACTGCATTCCACACCACCCGCGTGTGAGGACGAAATGGACACGAGAACGCACCAATGGCGAGGGCAAAATGAATTGCCCTAAAGGAACCGAACTGGAAAGAACAGAGGTGAGAGCAGTAGAAGAAAAAGGTGAACTCAACAGAAACAGGAAGTAGAAGAACACCCTCAACTACGAGAGAAGGTGGCAGAATCCAGACGACCGACACCGACTCCAATAATTTTTTTTTTTTTTTATCAACCGAAAAAATTCATTGTCGAATCGCGATGACACGATGTCGCAAAACATTCGCGAAAACAGAATAGTAATTAATAAACAATGAGAATGTGGTTGAAAATATAAACGAGAATATATAAAACACAGTCCTGTTATTATACGATCTTCAGATCCATAATTCCAGTCACAGGAAAACCATTATCCACGAGTTGAATTATCACTGTTTCATAATGCATATGGCGGAAACACATCCTGCTCGTGCTTCGGATAGAAAAAGAATGACGAATTGATGCATTGCGCACTGTGACGGAAGTCAGGGATTTGTACTATGGAAGAGCGTCCCATACTGGGTGTGCGCCGATGGCGCTCGGCCCAGTTTTGGCTTATTTTTTCGTGGTGTTTTTACACCACTTTTCTTTCCCAAATCTTGGGAAAGATTAAAATAGAGAGTATTTTATCCGAGTTAGGTTCTTCCACTGTAGTGCAAGCCTGTTGTAAACAATTGAGGTAGGTTGATAAGAAATAAATACACAAATAGATAGACATCGTGCAGGGTACATAATATATTACAAGTATGTATTTACAATGTAAAAACCGGGACTAGATGAAGTGCACTTGTACTATTGTAATAACAATAAAATTTTGTTATATTTTATTTTTGTTGGCAATTCCGACACTTGAAATTATTACTCGGAGAAAATGCACCAAGTAAGAATGCCTAGTGTTGGAATCGTCAGCAAAAAAAAAAATCAAATCAAATGGTTTTCCACGCCGAAGGCGCGCAGGGACGATATGGGGAGCAAGCCCCTTTCGACCCTCATTAGCTGTAGAATTTGAAAGTGTCAGACCGTGGTATAGGAGGAGAAGTTGTGGGTTGTTAGCGGCGCTTGTGTCTTTTCTGCTTCTTTTTCAGAGGTGGAGGTTTGGAAGGAGAGACAGTGGTAGTTGGTGTTGTTGGTGGGCTGCCTGATGGTGATTGCTGAGTTTTGTAGGGTCTGGTCCTAGCCGAGTCTGGAGTGGTTGTGGGTGATTGCTGAGTCTTTTGTTGTTGTTGATTTCTGGCGTCTATTAGTTTTTGGGTTTCTTCGACTTTTTGCATGAATAATTCGTATTGCCTGTCCATCATTTGTCTGTGAAGGTCCTTTTGTATCTCGTGTTCCCGTAACATGTTCTCTATCCTGTCGTCCTCGCCCTGGCATTCTGGTTTAGAAGGAAGAGGCGAGTGGGGATCAGGACGAGGCGAGAGGGCGGCTTCCATTTCCACCTCAGTCTCCACAGACTCTTCCACATCCGACAATACCGACTGGGAAGCCGGCATTAGGATGGGGCTGTCTGTGGGAGTGGGAGGGGAAGTGGTGACCGCCTCTGGCTCTTTCTTTTCCTCACCTTTCTCTTTCTTCTTCTCCAAGAATGCCTCCAAGCGTCGGGAATCCCTCCGCTTGGTGGACGGGCTCTTCTTTCTTCTCTTTCTCTTTTCAGGGCCTCCAGGCCTCCCCGGGTGAGGACCAGTGCGAGAGGGGATCCTCTCACCAAAGGTGCTACCTCTCCCCGAGGAGGGTGGTGTCTTGGTTGTTCCGTAGGTTCAATCCTGAATTCAAGATTCAGATGGACGTTCTCGCCCATTTCCTGGATGGTCCAGGAGATGGGGCAAGAGACGCCCAGAGCTGAGATGTATTTGAGTAAACGAGCTGGTAATTCCAGGTTTTCCATTTCAATTAGTTGGTGTTGACACTCTGAGTTCAGAAGTGTGAATGCTGCACGAACGAGCGAAAATGTCAGCAAAAATAAAATATAACAAAATTTTATAGTAATTACCCTGCAACTTATTTCGAGTGGTACGACAGAAGTAGGTAGGCGCACGCAGTGTGCAGGCGTGGTCGTAATAAGCTGCAGGATAATCACAATAACATTTGGTTATATTTTATTTTTGATGGCAATTCCAACACTTGATATTATTACTCGGAGAAGACGCTGCAAGTAAGAATGCCAAGTGTTGGAATTGTCAGCTGTTTTTTACAAAAACATCCATTTTAGATTGCTCGTCACACCTTTTCCTGAGTAATTACTCTAAAAACACTATTAGAATAATGACAGGTTTGTCGCACACGGTGTGTTCTCCGAACGTCAACTTTCTTAAAATCACATACTGCAGTATTGTTGTTTTAGCAGTTACAGTGAGGTCCCTTAGGGGTAAAGTAATAATTAATCATGTATTAAGCATTCTCCGAACGCCAACTTTCTTAAAATCACATTACTAACAGGTATTAAAGCTGGTGTTAACACATTTTACATGTTTGTTGTTTATAGAAAATTTAAAGAATATGAGACAAATATTAAGCCTGACGTGAACACCTTTCACTTTCATGGCTTTTAAAAGGTGAAATTGAAATATCAAAATAAAAGGTGAATAATAACTGATATATGATTTCGTGTTCCGTTTCTGGTTATGGGAAATGTTCTGTTTTTTTACGATTGTCAAGATATGTTCGTACTTCCGGTTGACAATTCGTGAATAAAAGCCTTTGTTATTCCATTCAATATTACTATTAATTCCATGCATTCAACACATAAGAATCATTGGCATACTACAATTTTATTCACGATTATTTATCAAACAACCGAAGATGCCATTTGACGCAGATAAAACGCTCAAACCAGATTGTTTGGACATCGAACCAGATGACCCAGAGGCTGCAATAGCGTGGGCATATTGGAAAGCTATTTTCGATGGCTACCTCGAAGAACAGGCTGACAATTTAGAAGGCAACGATCCTCGTAAACTTCGACTCCTTCGAAAAAGCGTCGGTAGAAAGGTGTTCCACTATATCGCGGAAGCTACCACATATGATGGGGCATTGCACATTCTGAAAGACATGTTCGAAAAGAAAACAAACAAAATCGCGGCGAGACATTTGTTATCAACCCGTCGTCAGAAACCCGGGGAAGACATCCAACAATATGTGAATGAACTCTCTGCCCTAGCACGTAACTGTAAATTCGACGCGCTGACCGTAGAAGAAAATAAACAACAGTGTATGTTGGACGCCTTCATTGCAGGCTTATCATCTTCGCTAATTCGTCAGCGACTTCTTGAAAAGGGTGAATTGACATTTCAAAATGCAAAAGACATTGCTAAATCACTTGAGTTGGCCGAGTTGAATAATGCTACATATTCTGTCTCCAATTCTATGAGTGCTGCAGCTCTGTTTGATCGTGACAAGGCCCAGTCGTCGAAAAAATCTGACCATACTCAAATGTCTGAGAACTTTACAAACAATGAATCGGAATGTGCATTTGTGAAAAATAAACAATACACAAAACGCTCAAATAAAAGTTTTAATTCGTTCTGTGGCAATTGTGGAGAACGACCTTGGCATCCACGTCATGTGTGTTCAGCAAAAAACGAACGGTGTACAGGATGCCATCGATTTGGACATCGAGTTCATATGTGCCGAACTACTAAATCTGCTGCAATCGAGGAAAATCCGTCAAATGACTTCACTTTAGCAACGGTGTCTCACAACGGTCATCAGAAAATTAATCAAAACAACGCTCTACAGACAGTAACAATCAATGGGCAGCTTTTCAGTGCACTTGTCGATACTGGTAGTACCGGATCATTCATGACACAAGCCGTAGCAAAAGCATTAGGTTTGAAATTATGTCCAGCAGCTCAAAGTGTGTCACTCGCCACCGGAAATTGTGAGGCCTCTGTAACTGGAAATTGCAAAGTCAACATTACTATTCAGCAGCGATTGTATTCAAACATTAACTTCATGGTACTCAAGAACTTAGTAAGTGATATTATTTTGGGGCGCGACTTCATGGCAAAGCATAGTTCTGTAAACTTTTCCTTTGGTGGCAAAGAAGAAACTTTAACAATTTGTGAAGTCAATTCAGAATCAGCGGCAAAGATAGAGCCTCAAACAATTTTCCACAATCTAACTGAAGACTGCAGACCGATTGCTACAAAATCTCGCTAGTATAGTTCTGCTGACAATATATTCATCCAAAACGAAACTCAACGTTGGCTTCAGGAAGGTATTATCGAACCAAGTAAATCGCCATGGCGTGCACAAGTATTGGTTGTCACAAACAACAACAGCAAGAAACGACTTGTCATCGACTATTCACGTACAATAAACAGATTTACTCGTGGAGATGCATACCCAATGCCTCGAATTGACAGAATGGCAAATTCTCTTGCCCAGTATAAGGTGTTTTCAACATTGGATCTTCGTGCTGCATACCATCAAATTCCAATCGTAGAGTCTGAGCGTCCTTGTACAGCGTTTGAAGCTGACGGAAAACTTTATCAATTTACGCGCATTCCATTTGGCGTTACTAATGGAGTGGCGTCATTTCAGAGAGTCATGGATAATATCATACAGCAGTCTGGTCTCAAACAAACATTTGCTTATGTGGATAACATCACTGTGGCTGGACATGATCAAAAGGATCATGACCGCGAACTTCAAATGCTTCTCAAAGCAGCCAGAGACCATAATCTGACATTCAACGATGATAAATCGGTTTACTCAAAACCAGAAATTAACTTACTTGGCTATACCATAAGTCACGACTGTCTGCGCCCCGATGCTGAGAGAATGCGTCCATTGATGGATCTTCCAATTCCTGAAAACAAGGCAGCTCTGGCTCGTGCTTTGGGCATGTTTGCTCATTACTCAAAATGGATTAAGGACTTTTCATCACATGTGAATCCACTGACAACTGTCGACAAATTTCCACTGAATCAGTCCCAAGTGTCTGCCTTCAATAAAATTAAAGGGATAATTTGTGACTCAGTTGTTGCCAAAATCGACGAAAGTTTACCGTTTACCATCGAAAGTGATGCATCAGACATTGCTATCGCGGCTACATTGAATCAAAATGACCGGCCTGTCGCATTTTTCTCTAGAACACTCAACCACAGCGAAAGAAATCATTCTGCAGTGGAGAAAGAAGCTTACGCGATTGTCGAAGCTATACGCAGATGGAGCTATTATCTAATCGGAAAATGATTTACCATATTGACTGATCAACAGGCAATCTCGTTCATTTTCAGTGAAAAACATCGCAGTAAGATTAAAAATGACAAGATACAACGCTGGAAATTGGAGCTCTCTTGTTATGATTATGACATTCAATTCAGACCAGGTTCACTAAACACAGTAGCCGACACAATGTCCAGAGTCGTTGCCGCCATGAATGCAGAACATTCAATCGATAAACTTAAGTCTGTACACAATGACCTCTGTCATCCCGGAATCACAAGATTTCTGCAATACGTTCGTAGTAAGAACTTACCATTTTCCACAGAGGAAGTGAGGAAAGTGTGTCTAGAGTGTAGCACATGCTGTATGTTGAAACCAAGGTTTTATCAGAAACCACAATCACGCCTCATTAAAGCCACGTCGCCATTTGAGAGGTTGAACATAGACTTCAAGGGACCCCTCCCTTCTGCTACACATCATAAATATATTCTTACTGTCGTAGACGAGTACAGTAGGTTCCCATTCGCATTCCCATGCTCTGATGTATCAAGTAAAACTGTCATCAATTGTCTGAAATTAATTTTCTCTATGTTCGGGATGCCAAAGTTTATACATTCTGACAATGGCTCAGCATTCTTGAGCAGTGACGTTAAAACATTTCTGACTGGAAGCGGCGTAATGTCCAGTCACACGACACCATATCACCCTCAAGGAAATGCGCAGTGTGAGCGATATAACGGTATCATTTGGAAGTCGGTTCAGTTTGCGCTGCATTCACATGGTCTGAAAACTACTCAGTGGGAAGAGGTTCTCCCAGTAGCACTCCACTCGATTCGAACTCTGATTTCTACTTCAACCAATGAATCACCACACGAACGACTATTCAAATTTGTAAGGAGGTCCAGCAACGGTAGTTCTCTACCCACATGGTTGACTATTCCTGGCCCTGTCTTGTTACGTAGATTTGTTAGGAAAAGTAAACATGACCCATACGTTGATGAAGTAGAACTGTTGGAGGCCAACGAACAATACGCTAGTGTTAAATTTCCCAATGGACAGACCAGAACTGTTTCTACTAGTGATATAGCACCCATCGGCACAAAGGACTCAGAACTTGAATTTCCAAAGACATTGCAGATTGATGATATAGAACCTAATATTCGTACATCTAGTGATATCAGTGTCAGTGACATTCCACAAGAAACTACTCAGGATTATACACAAGAGTCTAATGACATATCTGTTGATAACACTGTTACTGTAAGCGATAACATTGAAAATGACAATTTACAAGCTCTCCGTAGATCTAACAGAACGAGGAAAGTTCTGGATCGCCTAGACCTTTGAACCTAACTATTCTGTGAATGTTCTAAAACCTTACAGCTTTCTAACACTGGCCAATAACTATTATAGTGAGGGAGAATGATATATGATTTCGTGTTCCGTTTCTGGTTATGGGAAATGTTCTGTTATTTTACGATTGTCAAGATATGTTCGTACTTCCGGTTGACAATTCGTGAATAAAAGCCTTTGTTATTCCATTCAATATTACTATTAATTCCATGCATTCAACACATAAGAATCATTGGCATACTACAATAACATTAGAACAATAACCGACGTGAACATTTTTCATTTGTAAGATTTTGTCAAAATTATCTTTCACTATAAATATTGTGTCAGAATATGAAATAATCATATCATTGTTCATCATTGTTCATCTCAACATGGCAAATGCACAGCTGAATGTTAACTTCATAACCAACAGAAAAGGAGGGAAGAACATAGCTTATGATGGCTATATCTACAGACACATCCGGAAAGGTGGCGACAAAATATACTGGAGATGCACCACATCCGGTTGTTCAGGTTCTCTAACTACATTAGACAACATACCAGTAAGTTTCGGAAGACAACAGCACAATCACCCCGCTGACCACACTGGAGTCGTCACAAAACAGATACTTAATCAAATCGACCGACGCTGCATGGAAGACGTAAGGCCAATACCATCTATCTATGAAGAAGAACTAAATAAGCTACGAGACCAAGAATGGGATGACGACACCCAAATAATTGTACAGAGACTCCCTACCTTCAACTCCAGAAGATCAGCTTTATACAGAGCACGCCGCAAGCAAACTCCTAAATTTCTAGAGACTCTTGCTGACATCAGCCTAGAAGGAAGATGGACACAAACAGCCACTGGTGACCGATTTCTTCTTTTCGACGACAGCCAACAAACAGACCGTATCATCGCATTGGCCACCACAGAAAGCCTGACACATCTCGCAGCTGCCAACACCTTCTTCTGCGATGGAACCTTTTACACCTGTCCACGTATGTTTCGTCAGATATATTCTATCCATACACAGATAAATGGTACAATGACTCCAGTTGTCTATGCCTTACGTCCTTCCAAAAGTCAGAGCATATACGCCAGAATGTTCACTTTACTCAAAGAACACATGACGACACTGAACCTACCATTCAACGCCACAACAGCAATTACCGACTTCGAAGTAGCCGCCCACAATGCCATACGCCAGGTTCTTCCAAACGTCACCATAAAAGGTTGTTTCTTCCATTTTACCCAATGTATATGGAAAAAGGCACAAACTACCGGACTTCAAACTTTGTATAGAGACAACAAAGATGTTAGAACACTAATTCGCCGAGCAGCCGCTCTTCCATTAGTACCCCTAGAAAGCATAGAAGAAGTGTGGTTCAACACACTAGAAGCCTTGGAAGAAACAGAAATTCCTCATGATACCCTGCCTTTCACTGATTATGTTACAGAACAGTGGGTTGATGCTGGCGGCAGAGCTACATGGAACTACTTCAACACAGATGGACCACGAACAACAAATAACCAAGAAGCTTGGCATGGTAAACTTAAAAGAAAGGTTCAACACGCACACCCAAATATCTTTACAATCATCAAGACCTTCCAGGACATACAGAATGCAATTGACATCAATCGACTCCAGAGAGAAGCAGGGGGAACCGTCCGCCCAAGGGCAAAAAAGGTACATGACTATCGACTGTCGCATTCGTACGCTCAAAGAAAGACTGCAGAGAGGAACCATCACAACCATGGGATATGTAGATTCAGCATCGGAATTACTCCACTTGGGTTAAAAATGTATTGATATTTTTTGTAATTTATTGTTGTTGTATCTTTATTGTTGCTGTATAATTATATGTTTATTAATTTCTTTTTTTCCAATTTTCTTCAATACAAAACTTTATTATTATTTTATTTTCATTTTTTTTAAATACAAAATTATTTTATTTTTTTTCATTTTTTTGTATTTATTTATTTTTTTTATTTTTTTCAATTCTTCTTTTGTGAAAAATATATGATAATTATATTGAAAACCCTTTGTAATAAAATATTTATAGTGTTAAAACTCTCTTGTTATCTGTACCTAACAATGCTATTCACACATTGATTTTCGCGAAGTTCTTATTAGTGAAAGCTCCCCTTTGTGGGCCCCATAATTAACTTCAGTGAAGCTGAACATCGAGATTAATTTTCTAAAAGCTGACGTTCGGAGATACAGCCGTCGCACACACAGCTGATTTGTATGTTATCACAACAATAACTCTCCCACTCACCTTGTAAAAAAATATTTGGGGTCAGAAATATGTGCAACATTGTACTGTGTAGAAGTGAAATTTCTGCTTCATGTCAAAATGTGGAAAAATTTAAGTGAATTCGGAGTCTAGTTTCAAAATATTTGATATTTATATGTGAGTCCTGTCCATATCGGAAAAGTTCTTCATTCTCAAAAATTCTTTGATTTCCAAGTGAGTTCAACCATAATAAAAACCTTAATCAAATTTATTTTATATTTAAAACTATAAATATAAACAAATAATACCCTAATCTTCATCAAAATAATACCCAAAACCTAAGACGTTTCGCCCCGATTCTCGAGACGTTTCGGTCCGATTGGAGGCCGAAACGTCCAGGCCGAAACGTCATAGAACCGTCAACAGGTGTTCAGGTCTGCAGCATACATCATCTGGACTGATAAAGTGGCCTGCCAATGGATGGGCAAATCTTGGCCTGATAAGCCTAGAGACTTAGAATTCATAGTAACCATTTGCAACATATACTTATATTCACTAGATTTCTGATCAGTTTAAATATTAAAAAAATAATAAATATATATGATGGAAAATCTGATGAAAATCTTCCCTATCGCGATTAAGTAGTAATTCAGCCAACACCTACTGTACAGAGTTTTTCATTCCTTCACTTAAATATTTTAGGGTCGCATTACAAGCTGAACAGTAAAGCTATAATTGGTGGCCTTGGAGTATACAAACAGATTTCTTTGTTGAGACGAGAGGCGGAGACAGTTGAATCCAGTGTAATGACTGATGATTTGCAACGAGAAACAAGGACACGCTATAGCAAAGCTGAAATAAAATTTTTGGGGCGAAACTGCCTACCTCCGCTTGTGGTGCGAAAAGACCCGGGTTGAAATTAACCCGGCTAAGCGAGGATTGGAGCGAAACGACCCGAGGGGCGAACGGGAATTAGGGCGAAACGACCCGGGACCGACTAGAATAAGTAAATATTTTCTTATACAGTTTGTCGGCCGTATAGGGCTAATAGAATGAACAAACACCATATAGCCCCCCCCCCCCCCCCCCCCCACACACACCCCCTGGAAAAAAAAGAAGAAAGCCCCGGTTATGGGTTTCGTCGGGCAAAGTTGGGCAAGAAATTATGAAATGCCAAGTAGGGCAGACGTCCCTGCTTGTCCAGCTGATGAAAAGATACGCACGGTGGATAACCGGATCAAGTAATGCAGCCGCACTGGAAGCGGTCAGGGGGAAACTCGGGTGGGTGCAGGTTAAAGATAGAATAAATTATGCTACCTAAATAGCTTGGAAAACCCAAACAACAGATGGTGTAAAATTACATTCAGCCATGCATGGAACTATGACATTCAAGACAGGATGGATAAAGCAGGCGGGTGAGCTCATGGGGAACTACTCTATAGAGACTGAAGATCTAGAAGGGGGACAGCAGCAGGGGAGGAGTTTTATAAGAGAAAGGGTGCTTGAGGATTTTAATTGAAACTGGCGAGTTTGAATTGGGGCCAAGGGTTCCTTTGATGGTTCATCTAAAAAGGATGCGCCAGCTGGATGGATCGTTTGGGGGTCGTTGTTGTTCAAAGTGAGATCCAAGTCACTGGTGTTGAGGAGGCGAATCGGAAAAGGCGGGGAAAGAGTGTGCAAAATAACTTATGTGTGACGGAGACCTGAACATTTCATTTTAGAATGCCCCAAATATTTGCCTAGTAGAACAAGACTCCTGGGGAAACTAATGAAAAATGGGATGGAACCGAAGAATAATTGGATGAGAAATGACATGAGGAACAGGGTCAATGTTATAGTTGGGAAGACCGAGAAGGCTCCAATGGGAGGAATTATGAAGCAGTTTTTGATTGAATGCTGGGAGGTTAGGAGGGATAGATCTGGATTCAGGAGGCAGAAAAGTCAACAGTGTGTTATTAAACAGGGAATCGAATGGGGAGATAAAAAAAAGAGAGTGAGTCTAGGAAAGTGTGGTGGATACCGCCCTGCGCGTCTTTGGCGCCTGAAACTGTTCATTCTGCAGTATGACGAAGAGGTTCACCCATCTAGACCCGGGCGACTTAGTGGATGGGCAAGATAAGGTGTCAAATACTCACAGTGATTTGGAGCCGGAAAGTAGAGGATAGGGAAGAGAAAGGGGAATCTTGTAAAGAAGAGAGCAAAAGAGGTCACCATAATCGACGAAAAGATTTAATCTACAGTGGGAGGGGCGAAGGAAGGTGGCAGTGTGGCACGCAAAGGAGACCAGAAGCACGTCATAGAGGATTGCAAAAGAGAGACGGGACAGTCACGAGGAAACTAGTTGTAGCGGGGAGTAGCATTGTTCGGTGTATAGATAAGGCAGTTTGTGGCTCGGCTCGTCTAAATCGAACCGTCTTGTGTTTCCAGCAGGATCAAACCCGGTGATGTTATATAATGGGCAGTAGCGGAGTCAGACCTTTGCTAAAGAAGGGAGGTAAAAAGTCCGTTAAAGGTCAAAAGCTAACTGACTCGTATCAACCGTGAAAAATCGTAAGAAAGTGCAATTGTACCCCATGGTCAACCGTGGTGTTGCCGGTAATTGACTACAAACACCATTGGTACTCTATTTTATAGAAGAAACTCTCCATTTTACAGTATTGCAACACAATAGTCCTAACAAGTGATCGCAACACACCAAAGGTAGCTGCATACTGGCTGTTATGTGAGCGTTGCATGTTGTGCGAGGTAGTGGTAGCTAAACGGTAGTGATACTTTCCGAAATTAAGGAGCAGGGGAACGGCGTGCGTCGGCCATAGCTTCGCATTGAGCGCCCATAGGAAACGGGCACTCAACGCACAGAGATGGCAGACGCCATTTGCGCTATTGGAGAAAGGCCGAGAATGGCGTTCCACTCTCGTAGGTGTCCAGAGGATCCACCTGCGGGAATGTCTTCAAATTAAGTACCCCAAAATTCTTCAAAAGAAGTGGACATTGTTGTCTGGACTCGGCTGCGCGAGATAAACTCAGCTAAACGGGTTTAATGCTATTGGCAAGACGAGTGAGTGCTCGCTGAGTTGGATATTTGTGAAGATCAAGCCACTTCAGGTCTTTAAATTGTGGGCGGACGGCGTCCCGGCCCACTAAGACAAAAATAGGGAAACGGCGTTCCCCACATCCTTGTCCCCTCCCTACTGCTAAGTAGTTATCCTTGCTAACATGGTGGACCAGTTGTTCTTGGCAGGTCAAGCCCCGACATTCTCTAGGAAAACGCAAACAGTATAACATGGATTAGGTGTTGTTTGAAATCGATTGGATAAAAATAGATCCAGTATTCTTCGTGGACCTGGGGGAGGGGGGGGGGGGGGCCTCTCGGCACTCCAGGGGATACGCCACGATGTTGGTCGAATAATATTAGGAAAGGGAGATCAGGTCCTTTGTTAGAGGCATATAGAGATTTAGATAGTAAACAACAGTTACTATTGAGCAGAAAAAAGTGGATTCTTCCAGTCATGGCTGATGGGGATGACCGGAATTAAAGGATCATGGTGTTCAGTGAGGAGCTGGAGGACAACTGCGTAGATATGGGAATACCATTATACCCCCACTCTCGGACGGTGGGACTACTTACCGAGAACAACCGAGAACAAATTAAAATAATAAATAAAGGCAAAAATAAATATTAATTGTTAGCATATATGTGCCTTATGTTGTATATAAAATAAGAATTAATTTTCAGTATTTTATTGCATAAATAGGGCCTACAGGACATAATGGATATAGCATAGCACAAAGATATAGAGATACAGCACAAACATGAACAAATAACAAACATATATATAAAAAGCAAAAGTAAATTTAGTTGGTCTTGTCATTCCGAGTGTTTTGTGGTTGGATTCTCTGCGACAGTGGATAAAGGTGTCGATCGTGTTTTAAAACCGAAATAAGAACAAGATTTTTTTCACCTAATTATTTATAATTCCAACATTTGACATCATTTCTTGGGAAGGTCTGAAGCATGGAGACCTACCTTACAAATGATGTCAAGTGTCGCGATTACCAACAAATTTCAGGAAAATGCAGAAGCCCATGATCAACAAGCAAAGTTTCAGCTCTTGGACCATCAGGTGTGAACCGATGGTCCATGAACTGAAACCTTCCCAAGTGTTAATTGTGTTTTTTAAAAAAGAAAACATTCTCATCGAGTTGAAAACCACTTATCACATTGTGATCAGTTTACATATACATGTTACAGTAACACCCGACCCTCAATTTACAATATATTGGGGATAAAAATATATAACGAACTATTTATTCTTACGGATGAACAAAAAGAAAAAATGGAACTCGAGCAAAAGGAACGTGATTGTATCCGACCCCCTGATACAATTTATATTAAGATTTTGTTAATCAAAACACGCAATCAATGCCCAATTTATATTGCTGCTTATTATTGCAATCGATTTGAAACCGAATGAAACAATCCTGCCAACAAACAGCCCCTTTAAGGGCTTTATTTCATTTTATTTTTTTGCCGGGGGCGGGTATTTGAAATTCCAGGATAACCAGATATCACATATATCACACACGGCATCCTATCTCCCTGAAGGCTTGATGGATGACTCCCGATTATTCAAAACTATACTGGTGGAGCTTTCTCCACTCCTTTTCTTGTAACCGCTATGGTCAATATACCGGGGCCGCTACCAATACCGGCGTTGCTGTTTGGTTTTCTTTTCTTCTCTGTCAGTCCCAGTTTCATTCATGCATTCATCGCAACCGATTTGTGAAACAGAGAGTGAGACTGGGAGGGCGCACGAGAGAGAGAGAGAGAGAGAGAGGGGGGGGGGGGGGGGGGGGGCGTGAACGTGTAATTACCCACCACGGACATTTAACATAATCTTATATGAAATAATCTTATTATACTCTTACTCTTGTACTTTACTCCATGTAAATGGAAAAAAAGTAATGAAAGAAAATCTATCAATCCAATCAACACCCCACTAATCTCCTCATAATCATGTGTC
Organism: Pictodentalium vernedei; assembly: GCA_031216915.1. Classification (NCBI taxonomy): domain Eukaryota; kingdom Metazoa; phylum Mollusca; class Scaphopoda; order Dentaliida; family Dentaliidae; genus Pictodentalium; species Pictodentalium vernedei. Next base: position 234,726,725 of record CM062292.1, on the reverse strand, counting down.
AACACAGCGTAAACCAATTAATTAGCTAACACGGCACCGAGTCAGCTACACTTTTTAGTGTGTTTGAAAGAGAAAATGTCTTCTAACATCGTAAACTGACATCGTACAAACTTCTCTTTTGGCATATATATTTTATATCGTCCCCTGAGTATACTTTCCAAATTTCATAGAAAACAACCAACACATACAGGAGAAAATGATAATTTAATTCCCGACTACACTTTTTCTCCGACACGGACTACACTTTTTATTGTGTCCCCCGAGAAGAGCCTACTTGCCGAGAACAAAACAAAATAATATTTCAAAATGAAAATAAAAATTTATTGTTTGCGTTTAAGGCATGTATCTACTATATATTATGTACAAATTAGTAACAAAACAATTTTAAACCAGCCATTCCCACATTCGGCGCCGAACCGAGAAGAGGCAACTTGCCGAGAACAAAACAAAATTTGAAAATGAAAATAAAAGTATCTACTCTATATTATGTACAAATTAGTAACAAAACAATTTTAAACCAGCCAAGCATATGGTGATCTTTGATGTTGAGTCATTGATTATCAATTTTCTCTACGTGTATGACTTGCAGGTCCAAAGCCCTAGTAAATGGTGATGGGAATTGTATGTACCAGTATAGGCGACAAAAGAACAAAGAATTTTAAACCAGCCAAGTCTACATGTATGACTTGCAGGTCCAAAGCCCTGGTAAATGGTGATGGGAACTGTATGTACCAGTATAGGCGACAAAATAATTTACACCGAGAACAGACTACTTGCCGAGAACAAATGAAACTAGACGCAGTCAGTGTTAATTAACAATCTTGTTCTCGGCGAGTAGTCTCTTCTCTGTGTCAATTAACAGTCACAATCTTGTTCTCGGTTAGTAGCCTGTTCTCGGTTTGGCGGCTAATCCGAAATTGATAAATAATCCCCATCTCCTCAGACTGAGTCGGTCTAAAAGCTTTAAATTTGCTTTTTCTTATTTTATATACAACATAGGGCACCTATATGCTAACAATTAATATTTATTTTTGCCTTTATTTATTATTTTAATTTGTTCTCGGTTGTTCTCGGTAAGTAGACCTACCCCTCTCGGAGAGAATTGGTGGTATATTGAATTACATGCGTCCATCCGTCCGTCCGTGGCGATATCTCTGCAGTAAGTGGATGGATTCCAATGAAATTTGGTATGAGGGGGTCTTTGTGACTAGCCGCTCCCACACATCTTATAAAAATAGGTTTCTCGCGTATTTTCACCAGAATCACAGTCCTCACTTTGTAACTTTCTCGTGATTTTTTTTTCCCGTCCGCAGCGATATCTCAGCAGTGAGTGGGTGGATTTCAATGGAATTTGGTACGAGGGATCATTATGGCAAGTCGCTCCTGCACATTATTAAAAAGTTACCCGCGTATTCTTAACCAGAGAGTTAGGGCCCTTACTTTTTTTCAGGATTTATTTCCGCCCACAGCGATATCCCAGCAATGAGTGGGTGGATTGCATTGAAATTTGGCATTGGGGATCCCTGTGGCAAGCCGCTCGTGCACATGTTATTAAACAGTTGCACGCGTATTTTTCACCAGTCGTTGCTTTGTTTTTATTCATTTATGCTCTATCGGTCCAGCACAGCCTTGGGGGTATTGGAGCCATCAGCAATAACTCTTGGTTATTTTTCTGGTGGCAAAAGGGTTTGTACGGTCGGGACGGGTTGCACCTGGAACGGGGGACTAAAGTATTGGGTAAGAAAACTGTACAGGGTGCTGGACCTTTTGTGGGATATGGCAGAATGAGATGGGAACAGAATATCCTATTATAGGGTGGACATGAAAGGGGGGAGCATGAATGAGCTAGGTGATTGTAACATCCAGGATCTCCACAGAAAATAAGTGAAATAACAACAACGATCGGGAAGGGTGGGCAACTTTGGTGTAATGGACCTATAGGTGGGACCTTGTGAAGTTCGGACGAACTGTTTGGTCAAGTGAAGTGAATGGCTGTGTACACAATATAATGAGAGTGGGGAGAACCGAAGGTAAAAAATATGAAGGAGTAGGCTTGTACCACAAATAGGAATTACAAGGTCATTGATCACAGGTCTAACAGAAAACTGTGTCTTGGCCCCGATACCAAAGAAATTTAATACATGGGTACAACTTTAGTTAAAAAGCAAGCCACGTTGCTGCTTCGTAGTCTATTACAATTTCACGCACAAAATTACGGATATAAGGTGGAAATTTTTACATTTTAAATTTTTGGGACCCACCACCCCGGAATGCAATTTCTTGGACACCCACCCCTCCAGCACAGTTTTTCCTCAAAGACAGTTGGGGTCCCACCCACAATTTATAAAATTTGTTTAACGAAGTATTCAAATTACCTAAATAGAAAAAAATAAATAAATACTTGTCCCAAACATGAAAGGTGCCGCAAACCAACTTGTCCGATATCCCAGCCCTGCTTTTGGGCATCCAAGGCATCCCTAGCCACAGATGGCCCCAGACAATCTCTCTGCATATAAAGCCACAACGGAAATGCATCATCAGACCCCCAGGTAACCACTGGAACCCGCCTCCACCAACTGAATTGCAGATATACACCCATTCATGTTCCAAGCAACACAACCCTTACCCCCGATGTACAACATGTCTATGCTGTTCAGACACCAGTCGAATGCCACCACCAAGAAGCCCTGTCCAAAATATATTGTTCCAACCTGGATATCTTCAACTGTCCACAAGAAATGGTTGTTTTTCATTTCATTACTTTTCGGTTAAGTGTTTAGTTTATACAGCTGGTCTGAGAGAGACCTAATACTGAAGTTCCTTGACCCATGCCGGGGTGGCTTGTCTGAGATGAATTGCCTCTTATTTATTTTTTTATGTTAGTGTCACTAGAATCATATTTACCTTGAAATTATACACGTTTTTCCACAATCAAGATTTTTATTCTATCAATCTTTCCAATTATTCCATACATGGAAGCACACTAGTCCAGTGACATGAGGCTTACAGAAGAATCAAATAATAGGAGCTACAAAGCACTAATAAGAGGCAGACTGCCTTAGTAGAAATATAAAAGAGTGAAAATCGTGACCAAATAGTTGGGAATCACTTTTTTGTTTTGCAAATTTTTGCCAGACCCAGAACAGGACCCACCCCTAATGAAGTGTAAAACATGGGGGAAAATTATAACATGGAGCCCCCAACACATTATCAATGCTCTATTCTGTTCTAAGTTATGAATCTAAGCACTTTAAATCACTTTGGTTGTAATTACTTGTCTGTAAAATGATATTTGGCAAACAAATGCATGACACCGGCAAAAACTGCACTTTGGGGCTCGGACCCACCCACCCACCACCCACCCGGACCTTGTATCCTGGCATTTTTGCGACCCCCCCCCCCCCCCCCCCCCTGCTCGAACTGTCATTTTTACCACACTCGATCGACTTGGGCAGAGGGATAATACTGAACTCGGTGCCTTCGCCCGAATCGATCTCGTGTGGTAAAAAATGGCAGTTCGAACGCGAATGCCGTTCTGTCTATATAGCCATTGATGTTACAAGCGACGTAAAATCCCAATCAAATGGATCTGATAATGATCATCTGACCAACTTGCAAAAGTATATCAGAAACATTTACTGGTATGTCTGGGCGTGTTGAAAATAAAACTGAAATGAGCTGAATTGTGCAACTGAATGTAATAAAATTGCTAACTATCATTACTTTTTATAAAATCATTATGGTCACAATATTCACGGGGCAATCGCGACGGACTTTTATTTTGAAGGAAACTTGTCATATGTGCAAAACTCAATTATGTGATCAAGTTTGTCAATTCCTCCCCAAAATCATTGTGCTTCTGGCGCTGGTGGGTTAGAAAGATATCATCAATACAATGTACATGTATGCCTTATAGACTATCGCATTTTTCTGCCCCATCAACTCACCTCCAAGATCCCATTGAATCTAAGTTCGATTCTAATGTTGACTCCAAGTGTTCTAAAGATGACTTAATATTGCTAGGTTTTGTTGTATATTGGATGAGTGCCCCCCCCCCCCCCCCCCCCTCACATTGATAACATTGTGCCAGGAAGCTAGATCATACACATCTACTCAAGTTAGTGAATATAATTGAGCTTGTCAGCTGAATAAGCTATGCTAAAACACTATAAGATATAATTTGGAATAATGAGGTACCATTAAATTGTTGCAGACATCAAGTGTTTATCTTATTTATCTCTGGTTTTCCTAAAAATCTGCTCTATTTTTATTGTTATTAGAAAAAGTGAAATAGCAGAAACAGATGAGAAATATGACTAAAAACCGGATAGTTTTGTGTTCATGGTTCATTTTAGGGGGTTGAAATGGGCTGAAGGAGATGGGTCCCCACATGAAAAAGGAGAAAAAAATGTTTCTCACAAAAAGGGGGTGGTGGGTGGTCTCGAGGTGGAAGAAATGGAGCACGGAGAAGAAAGGCACGGAGTATGACACATTTGGTCAAGGGGGAAAATGTTCAAATGTACAAAAGGGCTCATCACAAATAATTACATAATTTTTTACATTTCTTTTTAGTTCAGTTATTTCACTCGGGTGCATGTAACATAATTACATAATGTTTGACAATACTTCTATTTCACTCGGTTATTTTACTCGGTACTTATAACAAAGAATCTATGGGCAGCATCTTTAGCAATTAACATATAAAGACATTGTAATCTTGTGTATTTAGCCCTCAGCATGTCGATCTCAAAACACCAAAATTTCAAATAGCAACATTTGCAATCGTGCAACAGAAAACTTAACCGATTTAGTTGTGTTTAGCATAGATTTTTGGGCTCAGTCAAACAAGACTGAAATTGTTAAATTCCTAGTCGCTTTATGGCAACATTTTGCCATTTTGATAGTGTGCAAGAGGTGTGTGTGTGGCGAGGGGGGGGGGGGGGGGGGGGGGGGGGACTCTGATCCCTATTACACGCTCATAATCAGGGAGGTCGCGACAGGGTTTGGGGTGTGTGTGGGGGGGGGGGGGGGGGGGGGTTACCGACTTCACCACGTTAAAAAACATCGATTTCAAAGATAAACAAATTGTACTACGCATGCGCACAGAATTTGTTTATCTTTGAAATCGATGTTTTTTAACGTGGTGAAGTCGAATATTTTTCAACATTTTTTTGAATTTGATGCTGTGTTTGCGTTAAATAATGATGCAGACACGTAAATAAATTATATTTGAGCTGAGTACGACAAGTAGTATGTTGATTATGTGATTTTTGTCTTCGATATGAAGCGTGAACTGAGTCGACCCAAATGCGGCCAGTTTCTTTCAGTTTTAGTCAGATGAAATTTGAACGGGTTGCTCAAAGACTGCGAGGGCCAGGAGGGCCCCGGGTCACAGTCTTACAAAGACCAGGGAGGACCCCAGATCCCCTAGCGAAAGATTCGCGCCTTTGGCGCTCGCAGTTTCGCGCCTACCATCCTACGGCGCTTGTGTGTCGGGATCCCCAGTTAGAATTTCAAAGGGTCTCACCCCCCCCCCCCCCCCCCCCCATTAAAAGGCCTCTAGCTACGTCCCTGCACATAATGGCCTCGTACTCAGCCACCGATTGGGTGAGGTATCCAGTAACTTCAACCCACAGTAAATTCGACCCAAAGTAACTTCGACCCAAATCGGTAATTTCGACCCAATTTCGGTAACTTCGACCCACTCTTTTCCCCGACTCAGACGCCCACCCGCTGACCGCCTTGCCGATCGGTAATTTCGACCCAAAGTAACTTCGACCGACTTCGGTAAATTCAGCTGCTATTTTTCCCGACTTTTATTTGAGGTTCTGGGCAAAAATGTATACGAGAAGCGTACTTTGAAGTGGAAGTTTACTTCTCAGAAAAAAATTATGTTTTTGAGCTATTTTATTTATTATAAAACTGGTCGGAAAACGCAATAAAATCACACTAGAGTAATAAAACATGAAGGAGTTTACATCTTGTACCATATAATATGATTATTTAACATTTTCCCCCATTTACACGGTTTTTATGCATATAAAATTGTTATGAAAATTTTCAGTTAATCAACGCTAGGGTGTGGAAAGGTTCGGTATGGCACCGCAAATTATCCTCTCAATTTTATAAAGCATAAATTACGTGCGATTGGAAATGATGACAAGGAATATACACGATGGCGAAGGCTTATTTTACAAGAATGTTTTTAACTTTTGGGACCTGTATCACAATGTATATAAAAATCGCTTTTTTCAGCATGCTTTTTTCAACTTTGTGGGCAATATTTTTTTTTTTTAAATACGCCTTTAGTGTCACAAGTGAGTTTTCGTAAAGATAGGTGCCAGTTTGCACTGCATTTAGTGAACACCAAGGATTGTTACCGTGACAATAATAATAACTCTTTGGCCAGCCGCTGATTTGTCGCGGTCCTCATAAGAGAAGGCCATCATTCCCCCTGCACCCCACCCCCTCTTCCCCTCCTCTCCTCCCAGCATTCAGATATAAACTGCTTAATAGTGTCCCTCACTTCCTCTTTTTCAATTTCTTCAATAAGCATTCCTACCCTCTCCCTCGTGTCCCCCTTCAGCCATCTATCCTTTGTTTCTTCACCCCACTTCTGCATTATTCTTCCAGTAAATTTTATTCTATGAGCTATATACTGTGGGCATTCCAAGAGAAAATGTTCCAGGGTCTCCACTACTCCAGAGTGGCACATTTGGCATCCCTTTTCCCCATCTCTCCCAATTTTTCCCCGAAGCTCCAGTGATCTTGATCTCAGTTTGAACAGCAGTGACCCTCCAAAGGTGCCATCTAGGTACTTCTCAAAAGCTGGCTTTTCTTTATATTGTAACCCCTGCAGTGATCTTTTCACGCTAACCCCTGCTCGCCAGTTTCGATTGCAATCTTCCATGACTCTCTCTTTGACAAACCTTTTGCCTTCTTTCATTCCTACTTCTATGTTTGTGACCTCTATAGAGTAATTGTCCATTAGTTCCCTCACATGTTTTGACCACCCCGTATCTATATTAGAATTCCAAATGGTATCGAGCATCAATTTGCACCACCGGTTGTCAGGCAGGTTTCTCAAGTAGTTAAAGTAACACAGTTTTCCCAAATCTACCCTGTCCTTGATTTTCATCCACCCAAGCTCCCCCCTTACTGCTTCCAAAGCTGCAGCATTACTCGACCCTGTTATCCATCTGCCGGCATCATTCTGAGTACTTTCCAACTTCTTAATAACGGTTTGGTTTAATGGAATCACGTCCGTGCCATACGTTATACTTGGTAAACCCACCCTCTCCCACAGTGTTTTCCCCACAAAGACCTTGTTGAAACTATTTTTCCCTAAAAGTTTTAGTTGGTTCAGAATTCTTTTCCCCTTCAGAATCAGTTTGGCTGAGTAATTTCTGTACACCCCTCTTCCCGTTATATTTATGCTTACCCCTAGATACTCACACTCTCCCGTTTCTCCTACAGTGATTTGTTTGCTTTCCCCTTTGGGGATTGAGAACTCCCCCACTCTCCATCTCTTTGTCATATCTACCTTGCGTCCAACGGGTATTACCTTGCTTTTATTCTCATTTAGTTCGAGCCGCCAAGTGTTCCCATATCTACCAACAATTTCCAGCAGTTTCTCTAGCCCCTGTTCAGTTCTAGACATTAACACCATGTCGTCCGCAAAGAATAAGCCTGGTATCTTTATGTCTCCAACATTTACCCCCTCCGCACTCTGAATTAGTTCGTCCCCTAAATCTTTAACATACAATGCAAACAAAATCGGTGAAAAGATACACCCCTGCTTGAGGCCTATATCCATAGGGACTCGTTTTGTAGTGATACTCCCTAGACTGAGTTGGCTTTGCACATCTGTATACAGTGCTTTCATGATTCCCACAAAGTCACCCCCCAGTCCGATGCCCTCGAGCTTTCGCCACATACCTTCCCTCCACACTCGGTCGTACGCTTTTTTCACATCTAGAAATGCCAGAAACATCTTTTTCTTTTCAGCCCTTGTTGATTCTATCAGTTGGGTGAGTGTAAATAGGTGATCAGTGACTCTTCGTCCTTTCCTGAAACCATTTTGAATTTCTCCTAAAAAACCTTTCTCTTCAATAACTTCCTCTAGTCTACGTATATGACCTTACAGAATACTTTTCCGATGTTACTACTAACTGATATCCCCCTATAGTTATCTAGAACTTCCTTATCCCCCTTTTTGTGTATGAACGACACCTTACTTTCCCTCCACTCTCTGGGGACCTCTTGCTTTCGCAGAGCCAGGTTGAAAAGGTTTGTCAGGACTTCAATAAGTGCCTCCCCTCCATTTTTGAGGAATTCGTTCGGAATTTCATCAGTCCCTCCCGCTTTACCATTTTTTAATTTCGAGACCACGTTCCGCACTTCTTCTGTCGTTATTTCGCTACAAACACGATTGGATAGGTTCTCCTCCACCAGTGTATTTCTTTTTGGTGGGGACCCACAGCCCCATCGCCTATCGTTTATCTTTTCCCAGTGCTTGACTAACTCTGAAGCGATACGGCCTTTATCTTCTGTACTTTCCCCATCCACTTTGATACTCTGTACACTACTTTTCCCCCGTTTATTTACCCAGTTCCAAAATACGTTTGAGCTCGAACCCCTCGTTTTCTTTATTGTTCTGGCAAGACTGCAATTGCGCTCCTTCCTATTATTATTCTTTATCTCATTCACCTTTTTCCGTGCCAGTTCATATTCTCCTTTCATTGGTCTCGTGTCATTGTTATCCACCCCTTTAAGCTTCCTACTTCTTCTGTAAGCAGCGCATTTTACCTTCCTTTCTTTTATAGCCTTTTTCAGTCCCTCGTTAACCCTGTATCCAAGCTCTCTCGTTGGGACCCTCACCCTTCCTATACACTCCTTCCCTGCCTCTGTTAGGCTATTTACTATGCCATCTGAAATACTCTGGACATTTGCATCCCTAGGTATACAATCAAGATTTGGTTTTAGTTTTTCCCGAAACTGCTTCCAGTCGGCTCCTTGTTTTAGTCCCCAAACTTCCTTGAAGGTATTTCTGTCTCTATTCGTCTTTTTGCCCATAATCTTAACTGTTATCAGGTTGTGATCGCTACCCAAGTCATTTTTTCCCTCGTCATCTATTTCTACATCTATAACCTCCCTCCATACGCCAATGTCAGTGAGTATATAATCAATTATTGTTTTCTTATCGTTCCTCTCCCAGGTCCATTTACCCTTACATTTCGCATCCCTGTTCAGGATCTTTAAACCAACCTCTTTTGATAGGTCCAACATCTTCCTCCCATTCGTGTTAATTTTCCTATCACCTCCCTGTATGCCCTCCTCCTTATCCCCGATGTGCCCATTGAAGTCCCCCATTAGGACAATACTGAACCCTCTGCTACCAAGCTCTGTGATATTCGATCTAAGAGTTGTATATATTGAATCATTCCACTCGGGCTTACTTCCCTCCACTGCTAAGTATACAACACCAACGGCAACACTCCTGCTTCCTAACTTGATTTTTGTCCATACTATTTCGTTGGATACTGGAATCTGAGTCCTTGCTTCTGTGAGATCTGTAATCAATGAGGGCTGTAATTCCTCTTTAGCGTAGATGCCAACACCCCCACCCCGTTTCTGACCCTCAGTTCGCCCAGCTCCTATCCACACGCAACCCTTTATCTGATCAACCCGCTCATCCCGTCGTATCCACGTCTCACTTAGACCCATTATATCGAAGTCTCCTTCGTCCATCATTGTTGATATTTCGCTTACTTTCTTGTGCAGACCCTGGATGTTGCAGTACCCAAACTTAATGAATCTTTGTTTTTTTGTCATCACTGGCACATTATTATAACCCTGGTATGTCCCTGTATTGTGCATGTTTGTTGTTCTTCCTATGTTCCCAGCATTTGTGCCCCTCTGGGTTATCGGCTGTGGTCCCCTACCCCCCTTTTCTCCAAAAAAAGGCCCAGCCACCTGTAGAATTTTTTGGCCCAACAGGTCTGTACCCATCCTACTTAAATGCAATCCGTCTCGCCCATACAACTCTCCTTGTCCCCAGAATGAATCCCAGTGGTCAATGAAATGTACTCCCAAGTCTTTGCAGTGCTCTTCCAGCTCCTCGTTTAGTGCCATAATCCGTGAGTTCCTCTCATTCCCACCACCCATAACGGGGAGCACCCCTGAAACGATGATCCGAGCATTTCTGCTAAGTAGCTTACTAATTAGGTCCTTGTATGTGTCCACCAAACGAACTGATTTCCTCTCCCTGATGTTATTGGACCCCACATGTAATACCACTACCGGATCAGGCCCCGACCCAGCTACAATACCGTCCACTCTATCCCTCAGGTCCTCCACTTTAGCCCCCGGAAAGCACAGAACTGTTCTATTTTTACTGTCCGGACCACAGACAACCTTGTCGATCCCCCGAACTATGCTACTTCCCGCAACCACCAACTTACTTTTGGCCCTCGCCCTATTTATCTCCTCTAGTCTCCTATTGTTTACAGCGTCCTCTTCCTCTCCAACAGCCCCACTCGGAATCAATATCGGTATCGGTATCTTTGACCTAGGATTACTCCTATCCTTGTCCCTCCGTCTCTTTCCAGGCCCTGAACTACCTGGACTACTCCCCTGGTCTTCCCCCGGATCCCTCCTCCTTTTTCCTGGCCTAGACCCCAAGCTACTATCTGTTGCAACTACCTCCATCTCCTCCTCTGTCTCTTCCGAATCGAGCACATCAAATCTGTTTCTGGTGCTGCACTCCCCACTGCCTTTGGACTTTACACCCCTATCTACCTGCTTCTCTGCCCCCCCCCCCCCCCCCCTTTACAGACAGAGAGAAAGGTGTTGTATGTTCTTTGTAAGTTAATATTCCACCATAAACTGCTAACACGGCTTAACGTCGGAGAAAGAGATTTCAATTGACAAAGGCGCCATGCATTTTAATGGGATCTTTTAATGTATCTTTCGTGTCAGACCCCTTTCGACCCTCTCTAACAGTTGAGAAAAAAAGTTTTCTTTCATGTCTGGGCGTGTTAAAGGAGGAAACGTGTGCGAGGAGTTAGCAGGAGAGAATGTATTAGTGGAACGTCTGATTTCTGTTTTTGTAGTGCCGATACTGTCTTTTTCTGATGCAATCCAGGATCATAAACTGGAAGTTTTGTCCACCTGTGTGTTGACGTAGTGGAGGTATTGCTGGGTGGGTCGACCCACCCGGACCACCGACCTATCGAAAATTTACCCATCCGGATCGAACAGAATTTAAAAAGATTCAATGTTAGGTACCACAAAACTCAAGCCACTGATATTTTATCGCCTGCTCCTTACAAACATTCGACTTTTAGTCCTCCCTCATTTCTTACCCTTCCTCTGGTGTGGACCAGAGTAGGAGGCCCTGCGAAGATATCCTTCCTTTGAAGTGTGAGAAAATCCATCACGCAGCTAATTGGGGTCTCATCAATCTGAAGTCAGAGGTCTGAGGAAAAAAAATTATGTGCTACTGGGAACATCGGAAGGCTTATATAATTTTCGGTAGCTGTTTGATTCTGTTCCTGGAAGCTAATCCCATGGTGGCGATTGTCTCATTAAAGGCTTATTGTCACTGCGGTCTGTGGGAGGGCTCTTGAGTCTGGGAAAATAGTGGGTCGAAGTTACCGAAATTGGGTCGAAATTACCGATTTGGGTCGAAGTTACTTCCGGTTGAAATTACAGTGGGTCGAAGTTACTGGCATTCTTGGGTGAATATCTACCACAAACTTTATTTGTTAATCTAGTTTATGGGGCAGGAGAAGAGTCTGAAGGATTAACATGCCCATACATTTGGAAGCCGAGTAGGCTACCAGTTCAACACATCAACTTGAACCTAAATAATGTTAGCATCCATCGTATAATAACACATAGGTATAAACTTCAATAGATATTATTAAAAAAAAAACAATCATACAAGCCAATAATGTTGAAGTCCAGACTGTAAACATCAATGTCAGAACTTTGATTTTCAACAAAATAAAACAACGAGCCAGTCATAAACTTCCTGCCGGGAATTCTAACCGCGTGCATATATACTCCATCAGACCCCATTTGAGGCAATAGGAAAGCTATAGGCCCGTGTGATCCAAGTGAAATAAAATAAGGTTAACCGGGTCGCAAGGGATTTGCAAATCACACATCGTCCCTGCGCGCCTTCGTCGCGCTAAAACCTTTCATTCATTTCATTTCATTTCAACTTCCTGAAATTTTGATCAATGAAGAGACAAACGACGTGCAAGAGAACCCCAGATCATTGCCAGCACTTATCAGCATCAATAATTGAGCTTACTGAACACAGAAAAATATTTTTTTATATAAAAAGACAAGTAAATATTATAAAATAAATAAAATGAAATATATACAAATAATTTACACACATTACCAGTTGAAACGTCCCAAAGCTGATCAGTTCAGGAGCCGATCGAACGAAATGGTTTCACGCGCCGAAGGCGCGCAGGGACGGTTTTGGGGAGCAAGCCCCTTTCGACCCCCAGTGACTGTATATGATCGGTTTTCACATGTCTAGGCGTGTTGAAGGAGGAAAAGGTTTAGGTACTCGGCAGGTGTCTCCGGTTGCGGCGTGATGGTCTCTTTGACTGATGTCGATTGAACCCTCGGGTGAGGACCAGTGTGAGAGGCTGGGTCGTCTGACAAAGGTACTATCTCTCCCCGAGGGTCCAGTGGTTCTGGGTTTTCGGGCAAGTATAGTCTGCCACTTCGGAGATGATTTTGAGTGATGGCCATCACTGGCAAGTATTATCTGCCTCAGACTGTCTCTGTTTGGTAGGACGTCTTTGAAAGAAAACAACGACCCCGTTCGGGGACCACCAGAAAGAAGACCCGAACTTCCCTGGTTCGGGGGCAGGCCTGCATTTTAATCCTATTGGGATGTGACAGAAGACGTGCAATGCGCTTACAAAAAGGGGCAGAGGCGGGACGCAGGACCAACACTCTCCTCCTTTGAAGTGGTCGACCACTTCTAGGGATGGAGTGGAGGATGTTCAGGAACCATGGGGGTCACTGTTTCCATAACGATTATGGTGTCCATAGCAGTTATTGGGGGTGCTGGTCAAAAAGTATCTTCTGTGTCCCTGCTTGAAAGAAGAAGGCAGAATTAGTTTTCAATAGAATAAGTAAAGTATAAAAAATAAAAATAGCACATTTTGTTTAATGCAGTTATTGAATAGGCTTATGATCTAATTTTTAGCTGAGTCGGTGAAGGCAGCCCTTTCTGGAAGAAAGCCACAGTTAAACTGTTACTCTGCCTGTTAGCTCACCGCCTCGTTCCCTATTTATTCTCGGGCATATTTAGTTTTATATAGTATTTAAACGTGATGTAATATTAGTTGAGTCGGTGAAGGCAGCCCTTTCTGCATGGTAGAAGGCCACAGTTAATCTGTTAATCTGCCTGTTAGCTCAACTTCTCGTTCCCTATTTATTCTCGAGCATATTTATTTTTATATAGTATTTAAACGTGATGTAATATTGGTTGAGTCGGCGAAAGCAGCCCTTTCTGGTAGAAGGCCACAGTTAAGCTGTTAATCTGCCTGTTAGCTTACCTTCTCGTTTCCTAATTTTTTCTCGAGGTTTCCGATTTTTAATTACCTTGGATGAGTCGGTGAAGGCAGCCCTTTCTGGTAGAAGGCCACAGTTAAGCTGTTAATCTGCCTATTAATTCACCTTCTCGTTCCCTATTTTACACATGGTTTTCGGTTCTAGTTTAATTATATTTGAGTCGGTGAAGGCAGCCCTTTCTGGTAGAAGGCCACAGTTAAGCTGTTAATATGTCTGTTAGTTCACCTTCTCGTTCCCTATTTTGCGCATGGCTTTTGATTTAATTGAGTCGGTTGATATTCATTGTCTGCCTCTCAAGGATTGGAGTTTTTGGGTTTTAGTTTAGTCGACTATCGCAGATGGCTCCAAGCTCGGAAATTAGTTCGCTGTCGGCTAACTGGTCATGATTTTTCGCGGCCAGGGAGGCTAGGCGGACTTTGATGGTGGGGATATCGGCCCTGTCGTGGAATGTTTTGATGGGTGTGTCCCATGGGGCGCGGAGGACGACCCTAACCGCGTGATTTTGAACCTTTTGTAGTTTTCCCATATTAGTTTGATTGAGGTCAGTAAGGATGATTGCCCCGTATTCGAGTACTGGGCGCACAAAAGCTTTGTATAGTTTGAGTAGGGTGGACTGGTTGGCTCCCCAGGAAGTTCCCTTTAACATTTTCAATAAGTTAATGCGTTTGTTTGCTTTACTCGCCATATCGTCGGTGTGTTTATTAAAGAACAATGTTTGATCAATGGTCAATGGTGATGCCGAGGAATTTCGCCTCTTTGCATTCTGGGAGGATTTTATCCATTAGTTTCAGGTCAAAGTCGCGTTTGCCTTTCTTGCGAGTAAAAGTGATTCGTTGGGTTTTGTTGGCGTTTAGCTTAATTCTCCATTTTGCACACCATTGTTCTAGGTCTTCGAGAGCGCGTTGCGTGGGTTTTTGGAGAAGATTGGCCGTATTGTTAGAGTCCCAGAGGCCCTTATCATCTGCAAATTGGGAGACTTGGACACGATCCTCGGAGAATTTGAAGTCATTTACATAGAATATGTAAAGGAGGGGACTGAGGACGGATCCTTGGGGAGTACCTGCTTCAAGAGGGACACTGTCAGACATTTCGCTGTTTCCTCTGACTTTGATTTCGCGGTCATTCAGGAAGGAGGATAGTAGTCTAAACAATTTCATGGGGAGTTTCATTTTAGATAATTTATAGCGCATTCCATTGTGCCAGACAGAGTCGAATGCTTTGCCGCCCTTGTTTTTTTTTTGCCAAGTTAGGGTTTTGAAAGTGTTCCCAATTTTTTGGGCGTCCTGGACCCCGTTTAGATTGGCTGTTGCCTTTTCCCAGTTGGCTTGTTTTTCAGCTTTGAGGGCTTCCTTGACTTCGCCGTGAAGGCGGTTGTGTGTTATTTTAGGTCAGCTTTCTTACCGGGGTCAGTTTCGGTTTTAAGAGCGCGAAGAGCTTCCGTTTGGTTTTGATTAGTGAGAGTGTGTCGCCTGAGATAGTATTTCTCCAGGGGCGCACTTCTTCTTTTGGGCATATTTCGTTTAGAGTTGAGTTAATGATTTTCTCTATGCCCTCGCATTGGGTTTCGAGTTCCGCTGAATTGGATGGGGGTGGGGTGTGGGGTGTTTGTGAGTTTGACATCGATGATGTCGCGGTAGAGGTTCCAATTAATTTTTCTAAAATTTCTGCGGAGAGTGGGGGGGGGGGGGTGTACCTGAGTGGGCCATTTCCTAGCTGCAGTGAGGCATGGACCGTCAGGTGATCGCTGCCTAAGTCATCATCGCCGATCCAGTGGTCATCGATGTGGTTTATCAGGGAGTCACTGGCGATAATTAGATCGAGAATTTCAGATGAAAATAGTGGGTTGTTACCGATATAGGTTGCTGAGTTGTCGTTCATAACCACATGAAGGTTATGTTTTTTGTGATTTCGAGGAGGGCTTCACCGTTGGGGCTGGTTTTGTTGCAGCCAAAGTACAGGTGTTTGGCATTGAAGTCGCCGAGGAAAATGCAGTGTTTGTATTTCCTCGTAAAGAATTCAAAGACAGTGTCAGATACAATTTTGCTTTGGTCGTTATAATAACAAACAATCGCGATGTTTTTATTGTCGACTGTGATTTCAGTTGCAATCACCTCTGCATCGAGGTGATTAGTTTTTATGGTTTTAGTTTTGATGTTCTGCTTTATTAGAAGAGCAACGCCGCCACCTTTGGTGATTTGTCGGTCTCTTCTAATTGTGCTGAACCCGCTAACTGAAAATCTTTTGCTGGGTTGAAGCCAACTTTCGCAGATACAAACAATGTCTATATCTTCGAAGTATCGGCTCATTTGAAGTTTTTTATTATTAACGCTTCTAGCGTTCCACGCGGCTATTTGTAATTTATTCATAATGGGCGTTAAGTTCTCGCGGTCTTTTAATTATTCATGCAGGTTGGCTTTAGTTGATGTTAATGGCGGCTTTAATTAAAGTTTCTGATATTTGGGTTTTGAATAACTTAGAAGCTGAACGGCTGACATCCTGACAGATGTCAGACAGGTTGGTGTTGACATGTTTATTAAGGAAGGAGCAGAGAGCTCCCGCAACGAGAGAGCATATTGTGTGGGGTGAAGAAGTGTTGTCGTTTTTTTTTAAGTTGAGGTTTTTCAGTTCTATATTTGTTTTAACTTTTTAGCTCACCTGAGCGAAGCTCAAGGTGAGCTTTACTAATCGCTTTCCGTCCGTCGTCCGTCCGTCGTCCTGCGTAAACTTTACAAAACCAACTTCTCCGAAGAAACCACTGGCCCAATATTTTTCAAATGTTGGGTAAATGTTTAATACCTAATGTCATTTCAGATTTGTTCGAGTGAAGTTGCCCCTCCTCCTGGGTGGGGCCACGCCCCCAAGGGGCACCAAAAGCTTTGAAAATATTCTTCTCGTGAACCAGCAGTAGCAGAGACTTGATATTTGGTATGCAGCTTCCTTTTGAGGTGTAGAATCAAGTTTTTTCAAGAGAAGTTTGTCGGGCATTATTTGCCTTCGTTATGGGAGGGGCAAATTTTTGGCCACGCCTAAAATTTATATTTTCTGAACCGTGAGGTCGATTTGAACCAAATTTGATATGAGATGATAATGGGTCATAAGGAGTTGATTGATGCAAAACAATTTTTTCTCATTGCCCCGTGGGAACCTCGGGAGCTAAAAATAGGAAAGACCTTAAAACTGCCATATCTCCAAAACTACACGGCACAGAGAATTCTTATTTTGTATAAAGCTTACTTTTATCCAGTAGAATAGAAAGGTTAAAAAATCCCTGTCGGTTTGATCACAAGGTACTTGTTTCAGGACTTTGAAAAAGTGCTGAGTCAGCACTTTTTAACACTGTAGGCAATGGGAAAAACATTAAAAAATCTTCTCCAGATCCAGCAGGCAGAATCTTTTGATATTTGGTATGCAACATTGTAGGGTAGATCTGATTCAAGTTTGTTCAAATCGGCCCCCTGGGTTCATATTTGGGCTCAGTATAGGAGCCCGATTTCGAACTTAGTGCATTTCAGGCAAATTTCTTTAAAACTCTTCTTCTCCAGATCCAGCAGGCAGAATCTTTTGATATTTGGTATGCAACATTGTGGTGTGAATCTGATTCAAGTTTGTTCAAATCGGCTCCCTAGATTCATATTTGGGCTCACTGTAGAAGCTCGAATTCGAACTTAGTGCATTTCAGGTAAATTTCTTAAAAAATCTTCTTCTCCAGATCCAGCAGGCAGAATCTTTTCATATTTGGTAAGCAACATTGTGGGGTGGATCTGATTCAAGTTTGTTCAAATCGCCCCCCCCCCCCCCCACACCCCTGGGTTTATATTTGGGCTCAGTATAGGAGCCCAAATTTGAACTTAGTGCATTTCAGGCAAATTTCTTAAAAAATCTTCTTCTCCAAATCCAGCAGGCAGAATCTTTTGATATTTGGTACGCAACATTGTGGGGGTGGATCTGATTCAAATTTGTTCAAATCGGCTCCCTAGATTCATATTTGGGTTCACTATAGAAGCTCGAATTCGAACTTAGTGCATTTCAGGCAAATTTCTTCAAAAATTTTCTTCTCCAGATCCAGCAGTCAGAATCTTTTGATATTTGGTATGCAACATTGTGAGGTGGATCTGATTTAAGTTTGTTCAAATCGGCCCCCTGGGTTTATATTTGGGCTCAATATAGGAGATTAGAGGAGGTGATCGAAGAGAAGGGTTTTTTGGGAGAAATCCAGAATAGCTTCAGGAAGGGAAGGAGAGTCACTGACCATCTTTTCACGCTATCCCAAATGATAGAATCCGCGAAAGCAAAAAAGAAAAATATGTTTATGACCTTTTTGGATGTTAAAAAGGCATATGATAGAGTATGGAGGGAGGGTATGTGGCGCAAGCTGGAAGCTCTGGGCTTGGGGGCGAGTTTGTTGGGATTATGAAAGCATTATATAAAGATGTTCAGAGTGAACTTAGCCTGGGAAACATTACAACAAAACTTGTGCCTATGGAGATAGGCCTAAAACAGGGGTGTATCCTTTCGCCAATTCTTTTTGCATTGTACATCAAAGGTTTAGGAGACGAACTCCTGCATAGCGACGAGGGGGTTGCAGTTGGTGACTTGAAGATCCCATGGCTATTTTTGCAGACGATATGGTGCTAGTGTCAGAAAGCGAAGAGGGGCTAGCGAAGATGCTGGGAATTGTTAGGAAATATGGGAGCAAATGGAGACTCGAACTTAATGAAAGCAAGAGCAAAGTTATACCAGTGGGCCGCAAAGTGGACCCCACTCGAAGGTGGAGAGTGGGGGAGTTCTGCATTCCGGAAGGTAGCAGTAGACTTCTTAGTGTAGGAGAGACTAGTGACTATGAGTACCTGGGGGTAAATATAAACATCACAGGAAGAGGCATCTACCGAAACCACACAAATAAATTGATTCTGAAGGGGAAGCGAATCCTTAACCAAATGAAACTTATAGGGAGAAACAGTTTCAATAAGGTCTTCGTGGGTAAAACTATTTGGGAAATGGTGGGTCTGCCAAGTATAACATACGATACGGAAGTTGTACCCCTAAGCCACACAGTTGTTAAGAGCTTGGAAATCCTGCAGAACGATGCAGGCCGATGGATAACAGGCTCGAGTAATGCCGCAGCGCTAGAAGCGATCAGGGGTGAGCTTGGGTGGATGAGGATCAAGGACAGTATAGACCTATTGAAACTCGGTTATCTTAATTATTTGATAAATCTCCCCGATAGCCGATGGTGTAAAGTAATGTTCCTGAGAACTTTCAACTCAAATATCAAGACGGGGTGATTGATCCAAGTGAGGGAGCTAGTAGAAAACTACTCATTAGAGATTTCGGACCTTGACGTTGGGGCAAACCAGGGCAAAAAGATCGTCAGAGAAAGGGTCATGGAGGATTGTAACCGTAATTGGCGAGAGGGGGTCAAATCAAAGAGATCTTTGGGTGGCCTGCGTGATAAAGAGAAGACTGGTTTTGAAGAGTACCTTGATGGCACCTTTGGGGGGTCACTGTTGTTCAAGCTGAGGTCGCGGTCCCTGGAGCTGAGGGGAAAAATTGGGAAAAACAGTGAAAAGGAGTGTCAGATGTGTAACTTGGGCGTGGTGGAGACCCTGGAACACTTTCTTATAGAATGCCCAAAATACCAGTCTAAAAGAACAAGATTCACGGGGAGTATAATGGGGAAGTGGGATGGTAGAATGAAGGACATGTGGTTAGGGGGCGACTCAAAGGAGAGGGTTAATATACTAATCGAAGAGATTGGGAAGAATGAGGCAAGGGATGACATCAAGCAGTTCGTCTCCGAGTGTTGGGAGGAGAGAAGAAGCGCGGGAATAGGGAGGCAGTTGGTAGAACATGGGTAACCAAGGCCTTCTCATACGAGAACCGCGACAAATCAGCGGCCGGCCGAAGTGTTATTATTATTATAGGAGCCCAAATTTGAACTTAGTGCATTTCAGGCAAATTTCGTTGAAAATCTTCTCAAGATTCAGCAGACAGAATCTTTTAATATTGGGTATGCACCATGCTTAAGGGGGGGGGGGGAGATTCAAGTTTGTTCAAGCCAAGTCCCTGGGTTCATATTTGGGATCACTGTGGTAGCCCGAATTATAACTTAGTTCAAAATGAGGAATTTTCTTTAAAAATCTTCTTCAGAATGTTTTGATATTTGGTATGCAACATCCTTAGGGGGTGAGATTCAAGTTTGTTCAAGCCAGGTCCCTAGGTCCATATTTGGACTCACTGTGGGAGCTCGAATTGTAACTTAGTTCAAAATGGTGAATTTTCTTTAAAAAAATCTTCTTCTTCAGATCCAGCAGTCGGAATGTTTTTATATTTGGTGTGCAGCATCCTTAGGGGGGTGAGATTCAAGTTTGTTAAAGCCAAGTCCCTGGGTTAATATTTGGGCTCACTGTGGTAGCCCGAATTATAACTTAGTTCAAAATGAGGAATTTTCTTTAAAAATCTTCTTCAGAATGTTTTGATATTTGGTATGCAGCATCCTTAGGGGGTGAGATTCAAGTTTGTTCAAGCCAGGTCCCTAGGTCTATATTTGGACTCACTGTGGGAGCTCGAATTGTAACTTAGTTCAAAATGGTGAATTTTCTTTAAAAAATCTTCATCTTCAGATCCAGCAGTCGGAATGTTTTGATATTTGGTGTGCAGCATCCTTGGGGGGGGGGGGGGGGGGGGTGAGATTCAAGTTTGTTAAAGCCAAGTCCCTGAGTTCATATATGGGCTCCCTGTGGGAGCCTGAATTATAACTTAGTTCAATATGAGGAATATTCTTTAAAAATCTTTTTTTTAGATCCACTGGTTAGAATCTTTGGATATTTGGTATAAGCTTTTCTTAGGAGGAGCAGATGCAACTTGTTTAAATCAATTCTCTGGGTTGATATTTAGGCTACCATGTCAGGTGAGCGCCCTCAGGCCCCTTGGGGCCTCTTGTTTTTTAAAGCGGGGACACACCCGATAGTTGCTAGTGTGGGGAATTTTACAGTTAGGGCATGAGGGGGATTTTGACCTGCATGCCTTGGTGAGATGGTTTTCTCCGCACTTCATGCAGGTCAAGCCCCCCCCCCCCCCCCCCCCCCCTGCATTTGTTGGCAACGTGTCTAAACTTTTGGCACTTATGGCATTGCACTGGTGGGGGGGGGGGGGGTGGATCGGTACTCCTCCGCCATATTCCTTCTTCCGTTAATGGTGACGCCATTAGACAGTATTCTTCTTTTGATCTCGGGATCTGGGCAAGTAACTTTTACCTTCCATGTGCTGTTACCAGTGGCTCTGGACGTAAATCGCTCCCATTTGCAATTTTGGACACCCTAAGTGATGGCTTCAGTGGGAGTATCAGGGTGAACTCTTGTAAAGACAACAATGCAGGGCAGTACTTTTGATTTTTGAGTGGGAGGAGCCGGGTTAACAACTTTCTTCCCAGCGCCTCTTGTTTTTCCTAGGCCGTCGGCATTCCTTTTGACCGCAGGAGCCTTGCAATACGAGGCGATTTTATAAGGTGGTCACTAAAAGAGGTAGTCCGAGTCCGAGTCGAAAAAAAGCCGAGTCGGAATGTTTTTTTTATTATTAAAATCTCCATATGATAGACATGGGTGCAATTCTGACATATAGTAAGCCTCGGTGATAGAGGGAAATATATATACCAAACCCTTGGTTATGATAACATATTTTTGTAGGACTTTATTGACAATTTATCACTTTCAAGTCACTAAAAGAGGTAGTTGAATCGTCGAGTCCGAGTCGGAAAATGCCGAGTCGAGAAGGAAGATCGGGAGTGTACATCGTTAATTGCGACGTATGCATGCTTGGAGTGGACAGCAGCTCCGACTTTGGCTGCTTTTATATGGATGGGACTCATTTAATGAAAAAAAACAGAGGATCATCAACATCATCGTCAACATTTTTCATTCGCACCTTGGACCTCCGAGGTGCTAACAACTGAACAATGGAGCTCCCACTTGTTATTCAAGACACACTTGTCAGAGTGAAGGCTACCTTTTGCCACCACCTGGAGTATCCAGGTGCTCAAGGGGTAAAATTCACCTGACAGTGGATTTTGATAGAGAATCGGAACCGCCATCCGTGGAGAGGTATAGTACCTTTCGTGAGGGGATTTTCCCCTCACACTGGTCACCCTCCTAGTGATGCGGATAAGCTGGATGAAGGCCGCCGGAGCAACACAGCCACCAAGAAGAAGAGGACGAGAAAGAAGGGGACCCCTCCGCCAGACGACGAGATGCCCGCCGAATGACGGAGTTTTCTGGAGAAGAAGAAGAAGGAGAAGGAAGAGAAGGAGGCCAGTGAGGGCATCAAAGGGTCAAACACCTGTCACCCCCTGACCAAACCCTTGTCCCAGCTCGGTACCTCCCTCCCAGTAGGTGGGTCCGGAGGGACTATGGGTCCGTCAGGTGACAGATCGATCTCCAAACCCATCTGGACTCTTCATCTGAAGAGAAGATGGAGGAAGACGGTCTGTCTATGGTACAGGAAGTTTGTCCCAGACGACGCACCTTCCACCCCTCCAGCTCTTGCTTCTCCAGCTTCTTCGGACCAGGAGTCCTGACCAGGAGGAAAAGCATCCCGGATTCCGTGGAGGCATTCCTCGGGGAGGAGATCCCGTGCGAGTACTTCCGTGCAACACTCCAGGAGACATACAACAACCAACAAGAAGCAGGTATCTCATCCGAAATAACCAGGGGACAATACTGAATATGATCATCGGAAAATTACAACAGCCCTCAAAAAAGCTCTCAAGAAACAGCAGCAAGGGATCAGGCCGTACACCGCCAAAGAAGAGCCTACTCTTCCCCCTGATCCGAAAACACCACCTACAACTATCTCACCGACGCATCCTCCTCCTCCCAAGAAAAAACCGCAGGAGACACAGACGCCGCTGATTACCTGAGCTCCTTCCCTCCTTTTCCACATCCAAACAAGCCAAAATCTTATACAGTTAAAGAGAGTCGAAAGGGGCTTGTCCCCCCATATCGTTCCTGCGCGCCTTCGGCGCGCCCAAACCATTTCTTTCATGAAAAAACAACAAACAATTAATTCAAATTATTTTCAAATGTATTTTATTAACTAAATTATTATTCACATATTTCCAATTAAAGTGAATTTGAGCTGCAGGTTGTTGAACAGGCTCAAATTTTAAATGTTACTGCCACTTTGTATCAAAGAGCGGAGCTCGGCCCTGTGTATTGAAGTCCATTGATTGAGTATTGGTCTTTAATTAAATATAAGAAGGAATATCCAAAAGACATTGACTTGTTAAGCCTGTCGACTCGGACTGGACTACCTCGTTTCTCAACTGCCTTATTTCTCGAAAACTACTATTTATTTATTTATTTATTCGCCTCTATAAAGGGGTGAATAAATGAATGAATAGATAAATAAATAGACGGCGTTGCATGTATTTTTCTGCCATGTATTTAGTTATTCCTTCATTCACGGTTGAATGAACGAATTTCCCAAAGACATTGACTTGTTAGGCTGTCGACTCGGACTGGACTACCTCGTTTCTCAACTACCTCATTTCTCAACTAGTTTCTCGTCAACTACCTATCTTATTTATTTATTTATTTATTCGCCTCTATAAAGGGGTGAATAAATGAATTAATAGATAAATAAATAATAATAATAATAACTAAATACATAGCATAAAAATACATACAACGCCGTCTATTTATTTATTCATTCATTTATTCACCCCTTTATACAGGCGAATAAATAAATAAATAAATAAATAAATAAATAAATAAATAAATAAATAAAATAAATAAGATAGGTAGTTGGCGAGAAATTAGGTAGTTGAGAAACGAGGTAGTCCAGTCCGAGTCGACAGTTTAACAAGTCAATGTTTTTGGGAAATTTAAAATTTGAGCCTGTTCAACAACCTGCAGCTCAAATTCACCATAATTGGGAAATATATGAATAATAATTTAGTTAATAAATACATTTGAAATAATTTGAATTAATTGTTTGTTGTTTTTTCATTAAATGAGTTCATCCATATAAAGTAGCCAAAGTCAGAGCTGCTGTCCACTCCAAGCATGCATACGTCGCAATTAAAGATGTACACTCCGGGTGCTGGTCAAAACATCCCCTAACCAAAACGTCCCCAAAAATAAATTGGTCAAAACGTCCCCAAGCATTGGTCAAAACGTCTCCAAGCATTGGTCAAAACGTCCCCAAGCATTTGTCAAAACGTCCCCAAAGGTTGGTCAAAACGTCCCCAAGCGTTGGTCAAAACGTCCCCAATATAGTTTCCTCTCAAACCATCAACTATTTTGACTATTCCACCAGATTTTACAAAAGAGAAGCTGGTGGAAAGGTGGGAGAGTGGGGGAACTGTCCCGTCGGACAACCTAACACTCACAGGGGTTAGGTGGAGCATGAGAAAGTGAGACATGTGACATTGGTCAAAACGTCCCCCAACTCTTGGTCAAAACGTCCCTAATACAATATTTTATGAAAACAGCCAAGCCCCATCTTGTAAATCAGCCAAGCCCCATCTTGTGACAATGAATAATGGATTGGATTGATCCTCCCTCTCCCTCGACTTTTTATTTTGATCTCAGATAAATAAAAAACATCCAAAAATATGGGCAGATCTTGGAAATTTTGAGGGGTGCTAATGGTTCACAACATCATTCGAGTAGTGTTTTAACATAACTTAGGAAACAATAGTGAGCCCCCCCCCCCCCCCCCCCCCATTGCGGTGTGAGAAATGTGGTGTCCCAGACGACCAATCAAGTATACCAGGCACACCAAATGCTGAAAGTAGTAGACTGGCTGTAGTTAGTGAGCAGGGTTCACCAGGGTAAGTTAACTCTTTATTTTGGGGATTCAGCGACACTTCTCTTTTTCAAATCTCCACCAATGCTGAAGAATCATAGGGTTCCTTTCGACCAATTCGCCT